>JAQFVV010006224.1:1200000-2400000 GCA_028023455.1 Epiperipatus broadwayi | reverse complement strand
CCTGGATCTGGAGGTATATAAAGGTTATATGTATGTCTTCCTAGATATCTTACGAAAATATCAAAAGCAGTCACAATAATGTGCTTTGATATATTATTATATTGTTCATTATTAAAAGTATCTTGCTTTAAAAGAATTTCTCTAACTTTCTGTGATCTAATGGCATCTATTATAACATATTCACTTTGGGAGTTGAGATGTTTTTCTCCAGCTTTTATGAAACTATTTTTATCAAAATATGTCCATGCTTTAAAACAAAGTTTATCCTTTCTGTTTAATGAGTTCAGCTCCTCATCAATTTTGTTCAGATCATATTTCATAAATAAATAATTATGAGATTTATTAAAATGGGCAGTATTGCACACAACTAAAGATCTGTCCACTTTCTTCATTTTCATATCAGGAGGCCATTCAGCATCATTTCTAAACTTTAACTTTGATGTCTTCATTAATCCTTTATCATCACTTTTCCACAGAACATCTTTATAATTATTATGAAAATATAACTTAAAATTATTAATTATGATTTCAGAAGATTCATCCAAAACAGTATGTATTGTTCTATTGATATTTTTCATCATCGATACAGCCATTCCATTAGAGGGTGGTAAACTGATATAATCACTTTGAGATGGGCTGGCTTGCAGTAAATTTGAAACCACCATTTCCTCAGTACTTTCTTCATCCTTAGCTAAATCTGCTAGAGTAAAACTTTGACTATGAGTAATCTCTGTCAAATCCACTTCTTTACATTTTTGTTGAGTAGAGTTGGCATTTGTATTCACTAACATAATCTCATGAGGTTCCAACCTTATTTTAGTTGGTTGAGGTTCTGTGTCCTCTGCTCCACGGTCTTTTAAAAGTGCTTCCATGAAAACTGTCTTATCTTTATTTTCAGCATCAATATCCTTTGATCTGAAGGTAGAACCATCTTCAAATCTTTCCAGTTCCCTTGTTTGGTTCATCAGATTTTCTACTTGGTTAGCATTCTGCTTCTTTGCAGTATCTTCAATTTCATTCACTACTTTTATGTCTTCCATTACTGTGTTTTCCAAAATTGTTTTTATACAGACTATCTTGTCTTTGGTTAGATCAATAGGCTCACTTTTCTTGGGAACAGGTACATCTTTGAAACCATCAGCTTGTGTGTCCTGAGTGATAGTAAGATCAATATTTGATTTTAGTCCAGTTGATTGGCACTCTATATTCATACTCATATCATCTGAAGAATTTGGAATAATGGCCATATTATTGATCTCTGGCTTTGTTTCTATTGATTTACATTTGACATCTAAAACCACATTGCTAGCACTACAGTTCATTGTCTCCGGGGTCACATCTATCATATTACTCTCTTTCTCCTCAACAGCTGTGGCAGTATTACTGTTGTCTGTTTTACTTTCACTTGATTTTATATGACCAGCAGGGTGGGTTCTTTCAAAATGCAGTTTCTGTCTAACTTCTTTCACCCACTCTGTGAATTCCTTCTCTTGCTCTTCAATTTGTTTCCATTGTTTTTCAGACTCTTTCCTCATATCTTGAAGCATACTAGATAGCATGGCTATGACCTCTTTTTTTTTCCTCTGGCATCATTGTTCTTATGTTTTCTTCACAATTTACTTTTTTTCTCCTTTGGTTAGATAGTCAATATTAAAGGTATCTGTGAAATATATTTTAATATTTTGATTTGAACTTTTTATTTTATGTTTAATGTATTGTCCCTTATAATTGTTTGTGAAATAAGGCTTGTTTGTTTCTTCTTTTATTTTATACAGGATATACACCTCTCTCCCTCCTCTCTTCACTGTCTCCAATTTGCCAATTTTTGTTGCTGCTGACTGCTTCTGATAACAGGAAAAAATATTTGATCATAACATGTATGTGTATGATCTATTGGAATTCAGCGGCCTTGCTACTTGACTTTTGGTTGTTTTTCTGCACCTATAATAGACTCTTACAAAAAAAATTAGTGATTTATTTAC
This sequence comes from Epiperipatus broadwayi, assembly GCA_028023455.1. NCBI lineage: Eukaryota > Metazoa > Onychophora > Udeonychophora > Euonychophora > Peripatidae > Epiperipatus > Epiperipatus broadwayi. The sequence goes on along the minus strand of JAQFVV010006224.1, from coordinate 2,398,018 downwards.
ACAATATCATATATGTTTGCTCATTATAATATACATAGCAAAATAGTGGAAAATAATTAAACTCTCTCTCAACCCCTAACATCCTGGTTTGAACTCATTTTGACACGTAGTTTATTATATTACTGTTGGCACATTTATATGGCGCCAGCCAACAGTATAAAAAAAAATTCCAAACACATCTGGGCTACTCAACTAGTAAATATAAATAAGTATTTGTTACACATTATAAACTCTATTACATATATAATGTACAGGAAATGAATGAAACATGAAGTGCACCTTGTTACAATCAAGGTTTATAACTTATGGCTGAAGTATATGGGTTTTATTTGCAAAACATTTTTATTTTCGCATATATAACAAAAGAAACACATTTTATATATTTATAAAACCAGATACAGAAAAAATTCACTTATGGTCATAACACATGGGTATCAAAATTTTTTTCTTCTTAAAACAAGATTTTTACATTTGTAGCTGTAAACAGGGAGAAAAAATAATTTTTTTCTATAGTTGCAAAACCAGATTCAACAAAAACCATTTACATTTATGGTTGCTACGCGTGGACATTGGTTTTAATACAAAATTTTTACATTTTATATATATAAAATTGGAAAACAAACTTGGGTAGGAAGGAAATATACATATCTATCATCAATGATCTCTTCAGGGTGTGGAAATATTAATGAGGCTCCACGATTGGGCGTACAAGCCCAGAAAAAAAAATCCACTGTACTGGTCAAAATAGTATCCTCACTTAACAAGATTCAAATCCTAAGCAAAAGTACACAGAATTCGATCATGCTTGAGATACACAGGTCTGGAGCAATCCTGAATTCTAACCTATTTGCCTATTCTTCGAATCTCTGACCCAATGAACAAAAATCCTGAGGATACCGTAAAATTATTTTAATTCCATGCCCAGAAGCAGAGTGGTAGAGCATAAGATCAGACTGATGATGATGATAAGGTCAGAGTAGCCCAGGAATTACATTTATGATAATTATTTATTCATGCTAAGCTATCAGCTAAAGAAAGTAGTTCTAAATATTAACTCGAAACTAATAATTCAACGACAAACCACGATTTACATGAAATAGATATATTTAATAAATATTAAACAAACGCATATATATATATATATATATATATATATATATATATTGTGACCTAGTGTTATTGACACTTGGTTTATTTGGCATTATTTCCACAGGAAAACAATGCTATCCTTTTTTTTTAGAAAAATAAAAAAAGAATAAAATAATAATAATATTAAGTGATTAATAAAATATGCTATTTACTCACTTTAACGTGTTTTAAGCAAATAACTAATAAATTTAGTAATGCAATGTCATTTTGAAGAAAAGCATGAATAATTTAATTAAAATATTAACAATAAGAGCAATTTAATATAGTATAAAAGCACATATCATAAACAGTAATTGATTTTTGGATGGGTAGAGGGGAGAGTGGATGAGTGTCTTATCATAAAGCACAATAACTTCTGGTGGTTTTTTTTATATATAATGTTTAAAGAATTATACATCAATGATTGTTAATTTAATGTATTTATTATTTTTTTTTATATTGTCAAATTACTTTGTAATCCAGGTAAATAATACGAAAACTATATGATTGTAATGGTTTTTTTTTCCTTTCTTTTATTTATGGTATAATTAAATGATTATTTTTCTGTAAGAGGTCGCTAAAACAAGACCGCCAATTTTTTTTTGAAGAAAGATTGTCTGACTTTAGTTTTTCAAGGAAGAAACAGTGCTGAAAATTCGGTAACAAATTTTTTTCATTTTTTAATTGCAGAAATAAATATAAGTCAAGTAAAATTTTAATAATATCATGTGTGGCTAATCCTTTTTGGTGGGACATCCTGATCCTCTTTTGCTATCGACCTATTTAAAGCTTTTTATACGCAAAAATATACTATCTTGTGCTAAAGTTCAAAATGACCATATTAACTACAGCAATCATGGAAAATGTCATTATATTTAAATTAAGTAATATAAGTAATTTCCAGGAAATAATCAATTATTTGTTAACTTTACCTTATTTAATGATCTTTTCATGGTATAAAAGAAAAATTATAATTAAAAGACATATTATAAAAGCCAAGGAAAGTTAACTAGAAAAATTTCACGCTATTTCTAAAAGAAATTGTCTGCCTTTGAAAATAATGTAAGTTCCCCACGTTAAAATATGTTTTATTCACTGAAAATTATCTAGAAATAATATTAATGATAAATGATATTTACTTATGCACCTGTATATTTAAAATATATATATATATATATATAAATTTTCTCAAGGCAAATATCGGAAAATTTGTATGTGTGCATTTTATGGAGAATTCCCTATTAAAGAAAAATTACAATTCCCAGAGTAGAAACAAAAACTAAAAACATTGGTGACTTAATTATAACCATAATATAATATGTTATATTATACATCAATTGGAGTCATTAAAACTTCATATCCACGTAAGTCAGTTGCAGGCATTATAATAATAGTATCTTGGAAAATTCGCGCATTATTTTTTTTTATTCATAAGCCAGCTAGCTAAAAATAGTATGTATCATCAATAATAGAAAAGGAAAAGAATTGTGTGTGTTATCGTTTAGAATAAAATATTCGTCTACGTTAGAATATGTATTGTTTTCTTGGATCCCAAAATTATAGCAGTTTAATTCAAGGAAGAGTTAACATCCAACGCTGCTATGTTTTTTTTTTCTTTGCCTAATTTATTAAGTGCACCAGAATGGAGGCAACTTTTATATAAATGAAATAATAAAATGTGTTTCTTATTTTAAATTTGCTTTGTGAACTATGACTGGATCAAGTTCTTCATCTGGATAAATTGCCAATGGAAAACATTTTTCTAGTGAGATAATAAGCACTTGTTAAGTAATGATTTTTTTTACTAATTTGTAAAATTATGTGTATTTTTTTTATATCAACAGGTCAAAAACTGTATAGTCAAGTAATATGTAAATGACCTTGTAACGTCAAAGGTATGTTTTAATATAATTATTCTAGGTTAATTTTATATTTAACGCGAAAAAAAAAAATCTATAAAATATGTTTACTTATGATATGCAATTATGGGTATAAATTTATATGTTAGATGCGTAAAAGAAGAAAAATATTAGAGATTTAATAGGTAAAATATATATTTAAAATTATCAGAAGTAATTAAAGAGAAGTGCTATACAAGATATTACTTATTTAAAGTTTGAAACAAATTTATACTATGTTAATTGAGGAACTTATTCCCAATTATTCTTTATTAACGCATTCACTTGATTTAGTTCAAGATACTATGCTACCAATTACTTGTTGAATGTTTCTTTGGCAAAGGTGAAAATTATTATGGTTTTATTCTGTGATATCCATTGATTTCAGACGTTGATCTAAGTATACCCCGGAACATAAATTTAGTGTAATTAGTGTATTTGCTTGTCTTGCCCCGATATAGCATTGGTATATGCTTAATATTCGCATAAGTAATAATTGTAATGTATTTATTTTGTGGGATGGAAAATGATCTCCCCAAAAGCTTTATTTTCCATGAGGGGAATAGATAAATCTAGTATTCGGGTATGTTTATAGCCCAAGTGATCGCTTCTCAGAGTTAGGACGATCAAGAATTTATATCGTATTTAGTGTATTTCATTCGTTAAAATCCCAGGAGAGGATTATATTTGGTGTGTGTTCCTATTATGCCCAAGTAAGAGGCAAGGAACCACCAAAATATTTTAATGTAGTAGTTAACTCTACAGACCTTCAGTGTTATTCCATGTTCCTCTTGAGAGAATAGAGATAATTCCACCAAGGAAGGTGTTGATTATTGTGTTTTGTTTAGAAAGTTATGGCAAGATAACGGGTATATTGGAGGTTAATTCCTCAAGATCCATTTAGTATAAATAGCGTGCTAGTATCTATGATCAATATCTGGATTGTGCGGCGGAATAGTGCTGGTAATTCACACGTAAGTCAATGGAGAGAGTTAGTTTAAAATTGCGTGATTTAGAAATTTTATTTGCCAATGGAGGATTCAAATACTAGGTTTAATTCGGGTTAATGATTAAATAGCACTCACAATATAACTTACACTGAGGAATACAGTGTGTATAACAACTTCAGTTGTTATTAAGGTAAACATTAAAATAATAAGTGTAACTTCTGATAAATAACCCATATATTATAATAAGTTATCTAAATAAAAAACTATCATTTAATTAAAGATATGATAATAAAAAATCGTTTGTACGTATTGCCTAGAATCAGATTGTTTTTGTTTTAAAACAGATCGTTAGTTAATAAAGTTAAGTAGCCATTCATATAAGATACACTAAATGGATGAGTTGATGTATCGATAATAATATGTATTATTTTTTTTTGTATTCAATTTGCATAAATGTAAAAAGAAGATGAAGAAGTAATTCGAATCCAGGTCTAAAAGTATAGACAGATTAATGTTAGGTATATTTTGTTTTATCCATATGGGATCGAATAAATTATATATGTTTGTTTATTATGTTAATAATAAAGGATAGTTTTGTTAAACTGTAATAATAAATTATAATCTTGTTAAAATTTAATAATAAATTATAGTCTTGTTACAAGTTGTTTTAAGTCATTTTTCTTGTGTGCTAAATAAAAGTGTATTTGCATAATACTTGCAATACTTTTCTTGAGTCCGAAATCATTAAACTCCTAAAACTCAATACACCAGACAGATAAATTTAAGCAGATTGGAATATTTCATTATATTTTAGTTTAATAAGAATTATTTATGGGATTGAAAACTTCAGACCAAGACATTTTATTTTATGTGTGTGTAAAAATGACTTTATTCCCAAACTACTAGCTTTGGTTGCACATTGTTCCGTACACATTTAAGTGAAGTGTCTAAGTAATAAATCTTAGTTAAATTATTGTGTTGTCATGGATGATGGAAGGACACAAAAGCACCCTTGTCTTTTCATCATTCCGACTGAGATTCTGGATAAAAAGGGCTGTATTATTCAAAATTATGCGTTGTTATTGAATCTGGTTATCATCTCTTTAAATATTATAATAGTTGATATGGGGATGAGGATACCCGGAATTTAAATAAGGTAAATGTTTCCTATAACCGACCAGAATGTCAATCATATGCGACAACACAATACTGCCGAGCATTTCTTAAATATAACAGAGAACCCTGAGATTAATGTCATTATTATAAGTGCTCTTAAATTAAGGAGTGATCAATTATGATCAATATTACAAGCGTGGCATAGCTTAAGAGAATTGTATGTACAATTGTATTATATGAAAAGTATTTTAGATCATATTGGAAAATTAATAGATATGTTGCTTTTATTTTGGTTGCCTTAACAACAACCAGGAAAATTAGTGGCACAAGTGCAAGATAATATAATTAATTATATCAATAAAAGAAATAAAATAGATATAAATTTCTAGATATAAACTAATAAATAGATTAATTTCTTTATAAGGGTTAGAATATATATTACAAAAGATTAAGGAAATGTATGTATATTTTACCAACTAGTTTTATGCTTGGGACAATATTGTTTATTTACAAGACTTGGGAATTTGTTGTATAAAATCCCCTCTATCACTCATTTAATAAATATAATTTTACAGATACAATTTTATAGTGTTTTATAACTTGTGCATAGTTAATAAGCTAATTCAATAAAACTTTTGCTACAGAATGTTGTGGATGCCGAAAATAAATATAAAAGATCGTGACAGTTTTAACAGTAAATGATTTATTTGATAATGGGCAAAATATATGATTTCAATCATGTATTTCTTAGGAGAAACATTATTTATACTTTTATTCACATTGTTTGGCGAAGACATCTTTTAGAAATAAGAAACAAACAATGTGCTTTTTTTACGAGATTATATGATATAATAAATAATTTACGTTTGTCTACGTCTATGGGAATCATAACACATCATTGCGACTTACTAAGGTTAGGTGGATGGTGATCAAATTAAAGACAAGAGTAACGGTACTAGCATATGTTAAAGAAATCTTGCCTTCATGGCATTTGGATATTTTATCATTTAAAAAGAATCCTTGAGATGAACTTAGATCTGATATGTCTGCACATTCTGGCGGAGCGATATTGAAGGAGAGGCTGGGTTTGAGAGCCCAGATCTGGATGTACTGTAATTCACAGCACATAATCTCATAAACCTCACATTCCACAGGGAGTAGTATCCCTGATTACGAACGATTTTCAAAAAGGTAGGGCGGAGCTTCAGACATTCCAACATCTCCAATCAAGAAATGGAAAAGATAAAATATCAGAATAAAGGAAGATGTATGCCAGCAACATTATTGGACATGAATATAATTTTATAACGTAATTTTCATATAATATTATTTTAAAACTTGGAAATTGCCTAACCTCTTGTGCAATAATCTGTTTTCAATCCTGAGTCATTTTAACAAATGGTAATGAATATTAACTCTATTCTATATCATTAAACTAATAAAATTTACATTTAAGTTTGATTCCCATATACGTATTAATTAAAGAATTAGCCCATGGGGCAATGGTAAGGGAAGGTGGAATTTTACATTAACTGTCGCAATCTTTTATAAAGGCAACTAAACAACAAAATAAAATAAGCATCCACAATAAAATACTTTTAGGTATACAACCAACCTAGCGAATGATTTCTATTTTAAATAAACAAATGAATATAATTTTACTAATAAATTTAATTAAAGTCATGAGATTGATTGATACCGACATGTTAGAGAAAATAATATACATATTAAACAAAATAAGTTGTATACATTTAATTGAGCCGCATAAAGTTATATAAACATAAATTAAGCATGAAAGCAACATATATTTAGAATTACATAAGTATTAATAAAGGATTATAGAGAGAGAGTTTACGAGCAAAACTAGCAAAACATCATAAATGGATCTATGAATTAATTTAGCTACAAATTATAAATCACCCATGAATGTTGGTATTAAGGCAGCTCTAAATTACATGATTTTACCTAAGATATCAGCATAGTGGCAGGCAGGCAGGTTGGCAATTCCACGTCATCTCATATGGCCGGTCAGATGGAATTTTATGGCTGGTAGACAGTCCTCCAAGAGGAAGAAAGAAAGGTGGATGGCTCCACTACTCATGCTCCATTGCACTAAATTTCTCTTGACTTCTTAAATGATGGCATGGCAATACTTTTGAATCAGGAAAGTAAAAGTCCACTCTCCAGGTAATTAACAATTTTTCAAGTGAAAGTAACTAATTCATTTATCAAGTGAAAGTAACTAACTGATTTATCAAATGAAAGTAACTAACTGATCAAGTGAAAGTAACTAACTTATCAAGTGAAAATAACCGAATCCCCTTAAAAAGGTCTTATGGGCTGTTTTAATATACTATTTCTATAATCCCCTTACATACAACATTTAATTAACATGTTTTTATACAGATAAGGCTCAAATTACCATTTTTAGCTATTTTAAATCATTCGACAACAACTGATAAACGATTTGTTTTCGATCTTAATTGCGATTGACAATTTTCATTAAAGGCAACAAGCTGAATTTAAACAAAGATTATTTTAGCATTTCAAGCCTCCCCCATTCTTCTTTGTTGTCACATTAAATACACACATATATAAAAATAATCACAAATATATAAGCAAATGTATTTTCCAGCAATAAACATAGCAAGAAAATTATTGCTTTAGTCATAATATATACATACGCATCACTCAAACTACTGTTTTATTTTACTAAATAAAAATTAATTTCACTAATCTTTCTAATGATTCGGAATACAGTGTGTGAGTGAATAGCATATATTTATAGCAAGGTCTGAATTGCGGACCCCTAGGAGGTTAGTATAGATGGTGAAACATGAAGCTCGATGATGATTAGACATCGACTGCTTCACTATTTAGTAACACAATTATGTACTTAAGTTAAAAGTTATACAATAAAAATAATAATTAACTAATAAAAACAAAATATATCAATAATTTTAGTCTTATAAACAAGGCAAAACTCTCTATACCGTTGTGCCACCCTGTGCCAACCAGAGTAATCAATGGATGCCAGAAGGCTTGTGCATAAAATCCCTATCTAATGCCTACTCATCCAATATCCCCAGACTAGTTTATGGCTTGTAGCCTTCATCAGTGAGAAGCTTTGGATCTGAGAGCACTGCACCTAGATCTTAGGATCTAATGCAACCCTCCAGCAACCACCTCTTATCTCTACTTAACTATAAAACCATGAGAATGAAATTGAAAACACAAAAATATTTTCAATCTAAGCACCAATCCTGCCCAATAAGATAGTGGTGGCTATGGTTGTTAAAGAGCCAAAGACACCAAAATGTATGGGTGCTGAACTGAGTTCAGACCCATATGACTATATAAGCTATTGAGCTTAGATTGAAAATATTTTTGTGTTTTCAATTTCATTCTCATGGTTTTATAGTTAAGTAGAGATAAAAGGTGTTTGCTGGAGGGTTGCATTAGATCCTAAGATCTAGGTGCAGTGCTCTCAGATGCAAAGCTCCTCACTGATGAAAGCCACGAGACAGAAAATAGTCTGGGGATATTGAATGAGTAGGCATTAGGTAGGGATTTTATGCACAAGACTTCTGGCTTCCATTGATTACTCTGGTTGGCACAGGGTGGCACTACTGTATAGAGAGTTTTGCCTTGTTTATAAACAAGTATGTGCTAGTATAAGAGATGATGATCACGTGATGCTTAATGGTTTAGTTTTAGTCTTCTAAGTGTTAAATTCTGATGAAAAGTTTTATGCATATTGCTTTTATCTGTTGTTATGCATACATTTATTGTATATAATAAAATATACTTGCTATTAAAGTAATTTTAGTTTTTTCATAATATTTATTATGTCAATAATAATTTATATGAATTGCTGAATTTGAAAAACCATCTATTACCATTTATTTAAAAGAGGTTTCCATTTTCAACTTATATTTATCTAAAAATGGTTGTCCAATCCGCTACCTAGAATTATATCTATTTTTATGTTATGGATTCCTTTAGCAGAGTAATTAATTGCCTAGCCAAATTTCAGCTTTTTTTTAATTATGTGGGCATAGATGTAAGAGGAAATATGTATTAAGCAGTTATTCATTTTGATTAGTCTTTACTTATTATTGGTCTATTTGTTTGTGGATATGGCAATACTATTTGATTTCTGTAAACTGAAAGATCCTTCCTTGTTTTAAAAATTTTGGACAAGTTTATTTATCTTAGATAGGATAAGCTAGATAACTAATTTCACTACATCCCTCTCTCCTAGACATAAAAACTAATAGTAATAATGATAAAAAGAAACAAATAATAATAAATTTCCTTTAAGATAAATCTTAATATAACAAGTATTTTGAAAGTCTTCAGTTTCTTCCATTACTTTTTTTAGAAGCAAATTCAGTTGTTTCTACTATTATCTCTCTCAGCCAATGATTTTTGTGTGGTATTGTGAACATCTACTGTATTTCTATAGTAATGTGATAGTGTTGATTCTGATATACTTTTCTGGGTTGTATCTTTTGAGTTACATTGATCTTCTTTCCCTTCTGAATATATCAAACAAAAACTTGATTGTTGCATAGCTGGGATTTTATGATGCCAACGGTTTACTATCCCCAATTTGCATATAATTAGATAATGATTCTCTCAACCTATCACTATGACTGAAGGTTATCTATGATTTTTGTACATTCAACACAAGCCTTTAGTTCCAATTTTGAATTGACTTTAGTTTTCTGTATTTCTATTTTTCAGGAGTATATTTAGTTTGAGACTGGTAATTTGTTTCCCAGTTGATGTTTCATTAATAAGTTTGCTGATCTTTTATTGTGTATGGTTGTTAGACTTGGGTGCTATATCAACTGCATTCAAGTTAAATAAATTTTACTGATATGAAATAATTATTTCTGGAAATTCATTTTTCATCTATACTATTCACTCAGTTTTCCCTCTATTTTAATGCAATGGTGGTATTAATATATATCAGGGGTGTTCAAGATATCAACCACAGTCAAACGCAAGATCTCTGGTAGTCGACTACGTAATTTCTTCTTTCTTTTTTTTTTGTAAAATTTGCATCCAATTTATTTTAATATAATTCTAAAACCTTAATTTTTTTTTAAAATTCAGGACCAGCTTTACAAAATAATTATTTATAGATCATTTAAAATTGTAATTGTATAAATATTTTATAAAGTGACATGGACAAATTATAATACTAGAGGGAGCTGAGATAATTTAACCCTTTTTTTTTTCCATATGTCATAGCATCTGCCGGGACGCGAACCCACAACCGTCTGCAAACAAGTACTTGCTTGCAAGGCAGCTGCGATAACCTCTCGGCTAACAACGCTTGACCAATAAAACCTTTTGTCTGATGAATTTTCATATTGTCCAGATTGAATAAAAATTTGAGTGATTTGATTCATTAAATACAGATCTAGCCAGTTTCCTTTCTGAAATATATTAATGTACAATAATCAGAATTGTGTTAATTTAGTTTCTAAAAATTAAATTATTTTACATTCAAATTGTTAAATGTAGCGAAAATATAAAATAATGTTAATAATTGAAGAAAAACATATGAAAAATAGCCTGCAGTAAAATAAAGGAATTCTATTTCAACCAATCATTACGTGAAAACATCGGTGATTTCTTTTGTTTTAGAAATTACGATAGCTGATTATTCACTTCTGTTGTCTTTTCTTCATCTAAAATTAAATATTTTAAATAAAAATCTAAATCTAGCCACATTATTAATCAATATAGTGTAAAAAATAATCATAAAATTCATAAATATTTAAGAAAAACAGTTGCATTTTGCTAGTTATCATGAATGTCATTGATATGCAAATAGCAGTCAGCATTATTTACTTGTTTTGAATAGCGGACAAGCATTATTCCCTTGATTATTTTTCTTGTAAAATTTAAAAATTTTCGAATCAAAGTTTATATTTAAGTAAAAACTTAATTTTGAATGTAAAAAAATATGAGAAATATATTTATTTATGTTCAAAATCTATTACAAAAGCAATAGCAGTCAACATTATTCACTTGTCTTGAATAGCGGTCCAGCACTATTCACTTTCCCTTGATTATTCTTCTTGGAAAATTTAAAAAAATTTGAATCAAACTTTATATTTAAGTAAATTAATATTTAAAAACTTAATCATGAATGTAAAAAATTATGAGAAATATATTTATTTAAGTTCAAAATCTATTATGAAAGAATAAAACATTTAGGTTTGATTTCTGTTTTTGACAGTTAGAAATGCCTGGACAGCAATAGCCAAAGTTGCTTTGCAGCACTTTATGATGGAAAAGATGCAGGGCAACATTATATACTATAGACTGCAATCAGAAATTAATTATTTTCTAAAAATACTTCCAATAGCAGACTTTTTTTGGAATTAAAATTTAAATACTGATAAAGCTATAAATTTATGATAAAATAAGTATAAAATAATGAAAATGTGACTAAAAATGGCTGATAGATGGTGTAAAATTTTTCTTGTTTCTGGTTCAAAGTCCTGAAAAAAATGTAGTCACCCTCAAATACACTTTCACCAAAAAAGTCACCCCCAACATCTAAAAGTTTGATCACTCCTGATATATATTATATGCTATTCCTTTCACAAAACTATTTGAATTGGATAGTTCCAAAGACATTGTGTTGTCAGAAAGACTATCAAGAGAATACCATAGGTGTTAAACAGCTTCCTTACTGCTTTAATTGTGGTGGTTGTATGGAAGGATAGTAAATAAACTACCTCTAATCACTCAAAGAAAATATCCACCATAATTAAATACAGCGTCTTGTTAAGGATATGTATAATCTATATGGATCATTTCAAGGGACATGCTATTTCAGATTTATCTTTATCTTGAATATCATGCTTTCTTTATGCTGATAATATTAATGAATTCATAGCTCTAAGTCAAAGATTTTCACTAACAAACATAAGATTGGTCAACCATTTTCATTCAGGTTATGCTTGGTGCATATTATGAAGAATATTTAAGTCTGATTTTACTACCCCCTATAATGCAATTGCCATTAATGAATAAACCCTGCCTCTTTGTGCAGAACTTTTCATACTACTTTTAAAATTCTTCACTAATGTCAAGTGCAATATGGGAGGTTCTAGAATTATTGTCCCATTAACTGATCACACACAGGTTTTGCAAGAATATTTTCTTAATAATTAATATCCAGAGTATATTTGGAGTTAAAGTGTCTATGTTGATCATTATTTTTTCAGCCTCAATGTGTCTAACACATTGACAGAAAGGATTAACACATTGACAGAAAGGATGTCATATTTATATATGGATACACTGTGAGTGGGAATGATGTGGTAGCTGTAACATTTTCGTTTTTGATCAGTAGAGTACTACTTGATCTTTGATATAGTTTCTGATGAGTGACTTTAATAAGACAGCAATATTAGTTTAGATATGCATCCTGGTAAATTGATTATTCAAAAGTGATATAGATTCAACTCATAATTTAAACCGCAGTTTGTGATTTTTTTCAATCCACATATGAAATCAGTCTCAAAGAGAAAGTTAAAGACATGATATAATATCTACTTTTTTACTGATTGCAGAGGTTGAATTTTTATCTTTTCTTAATAATTAATGACTTTGGATTAGAATAAATTTAACAGCCTTATAGTGTGTTAGTAAGAATAGATGTGGATGATGCTGCCTGAGATAATATTTTATGCATTGCCACACCACACACATAGCAGAATTTTAATTTCTTATAACAAAGAAAATTACATCAATTTCATTTGCTATCATAAGAAAATTTAGATTATCCAGGTAAACTGGTTAATCCTCCAGATAGTTCGAATTACACTCTTCAATTGATCTTTCTTCAAGACAAAGTTATCTTTTCCAGCCTAGAAGATTATATGAGTATTCACTATTATTTTTTTCTTAATCACACTATTTATTTATTTATGGTATTCTTAAACAATAGCAGCCTCTCTTTTTATCTAAATGTCAAACATTTTGATAATCTAATATTGATTATTTTCTCAAAGCCAGAATGAAAAGCCAATCATTGAAGAATCTCATGTTTGTCATCAACTCTGATGTGTTTGGGAAAAAATTCATAAACCATATATGAATTTATTTAATGGTAATAAATATTACAATGTAAATGATTTCTGCTCATTTATCCTAGAGGGAAGATTACCGATGAATGTTTTCACCTAATAGTTAGGTTCTGATATTAATCAAATATCATTACTATTCAATTATTTATGTGATGTTAATTACTAATCATATAATGTTACATATATGTTTATTCCTGGATCACCAAACCATATATTTATTTAAAGATGTCTTAACATTATCTATATTAAAAAGTGGTTTTCCAAAAACCACATATCCAGAGCCATATTTATTTTATTAACATTTGTATACCATGTTTAATTCTCATAATTCCTTTAAAACCAAAGCTTTATTAAATGAGGGTACTTTGTCTTGTGAGTATGGGAAATATGGATAATGATAGTTCATTTTGATTGATCTTTTGTGATTATTGGTTTGTTTCATTTGAATAGATTCAGATACCTATTTATTTTCATAAACTACAGAATTTTTAATTTAAAGATTTTGGATAAATTCATTTAAATTAGTTTTTAGAATTGTTTAGAAAGTCAATTAACTATTAAAGGCTTTTTTTTTCTTTACAAAAAGAAAGTTGTCAATGTTTTTTATATTTATATCTATATATGAAAATAATTTAGATATGTTCACTGTTTCTATAAGATGTAAATTGTAGTAGTAAAATCATCCATATACATATTTAATAGAGAGAAATATCAAATTATTTATAGCAAGAATAAAATGATGGAAAGAACAAAAAAATGAGACGAGAAGAATCAAGAATAGTAGAAGATATAGCAATAGAAGTGGTAAGAAATATTTGTTGTCATGTTTTTATATTTTATTAACAAAAAAATATATTATCAATTACATGTGCTTTTATTTACATGTAATATTATTTCTTTTTTAATTTTTTTTTCAGTTTTCATCACTCAAAGTCCTAAAGATATTTAATTTTTAGAACCCTGTTCTTAACTTAATAAACATTTTATTTCCATATTTCAGACAATGAAAGACCACTACTTCCCTAAATTTCATCCAATATTCTTTTGGGAAGTATCTTAGTCACTTTTAAAAGTATTTATTCCATGCATTTTCAAGTTTCCCAAATCAGTTATATTTTTTTATTAACAAATATCACTTCACAAGTTATTGATCATATCATTGTAATAAAATCCACAAAAATCATTGTATTATGCACATGAAAACTTTAAATTTCTTAATAAGCAAAATATAAAATATTTTGTTCTTGTTTGCAATATGACATTTTCAAAGTGATATTAAACTCGTAGGATATTTGAATGATGAAACCTATGGCAGGATTAAGAATGAAGTGGTTACTTTCATATGAAGACAAAAAATATTAAAAGTAAAAAATATTTGCTAGCATATTCTAATAAAATTATGACAGGACAGAATATATCTGAAAGTTAATATAAGATTGGTTATTAAAACTAATGTTAAAATTCTAGTATATTTGGATTGTTAAGAATACTGAAGATAATGTCTAAATTACTTACATAACCATTAAAATATTGGTATAAATTATACTACACATTTGAAGAAAATATTGAAAATACTAAATAGAATCTTAATGCATTTGCTGAGTATTATTATTTATCAACAACAACTTTGACAATGGTGCTCAACAAATTAAAATTATATAATGAAGTCAAGATATCTGTTATATTTTGTTTCAACTCCTTCAAATATATTGTATATTACAGATGATAGGGCATATTTTGCTATACATAATGTTATAGTTTTTATCAAAATGTATATATTACACAGTTACGAATAGTTACCCATGTGTGGGAACAATAATGATCAAGTACTGGCAGCCATTATTACAATAACTTGATTTCAAATTTAACATCTGAGAAAGAAAAAAAAGCATGTGTTTTATGCAAATTTAATATTAAAAAAATTATTGTGAAATATATATTAAGAGTATTGACGATTGTAAGTTATAAAATAGTAGTTAATGTATATTTAAGGAGTTCATATTTAGAGTTGAATAGAAAATCTATGATTTTGGAGATTGGATTAGGTTTTTGATTGTTGAGTTTGTCATTAATTTGAGGATATATTTTTATGCAACTCCAAAGAGTGTTCTATCTCAGGCATTGCTCCAACTCACTTTCTGATTTCCTGTTGTTTATCATAGTTCAGTTAACATAGTCCTACCATGATTCCCAATCTCTAAGTCTCCAAGAAAAGGAGCAAGGCGTAGTTCAGTATTTTACAGCCCCTAAGACTCAAAAGGGTAGGATATAGATTTCTAGTTTCCAGCCCCTAAGACTCAAAGAAGCATGGCTTTATAAAGAGTTTTGCATTTTTATTTCTTATCAAGAATTGTGATATCTTAGTGTCTAAATTGAAATAGCCCTCTTGATGTCATGGTGCATTGTGACTTACATTTCAATAGCTGAATTCCTTATATACCTCACAATTTTAAGTCACTATTCATTCTGTTAGCTGTCAGATGCCTGTCAAATCTCTAAAAAAAATTGATGAATACAGTTTGAGGTATGAACTTTGTATTAATTCTATATGTGTATTATGTAAAATATTGTTAGGTTAGTGTTTCATTTCTTTTCTTTTTTATCATGAATAGGGATATGAAATGAGTATGTGTCTCATGGCATAATGGAGTGTACACATATAAGATGGAAAGGAAAAGTAGAAATAAACACAAACAAAAAAATTTTGTAGATATTTTCTATATTACACTGGAATATCAATTAAGAATTAAATGAGTGTAAAAAATATAAATTTTAACATTTAAAAAGGTCTAATTAATATTTGATTAATTCTAATTTTGAAATTAAAACCAGCATGCTTTTATGTTATAATAAATATACTGGTATTTATAAAATTTCACTATTTTTTTTTAATTAAATCTTGTATAACCTATTGTGATAAAAGTCCTACAAAGCAGTTTTTAGAGATTAAGGTGAATTTAAAAGAGTAATTAACTTTTTTTAATCAAGATAAAGAACACTTACTTTTAATTACTGTTTTTTTTTAAATTTCACCCTGACTATAAAAAGGTTGAAAAAAATAGACGAAAGTTTTACAGATTGTGAGTCTTATAGTAGTAATTACTATGAAGACATAACTGAAGGGAAGGCAATACAAATCAGACGCTGATAGTGTCACAATGGTAGAGTGTGAACTCACATGGAAGTAAAGGTCTGGCTTTTATATGGTTCATAGCTCATATATATGTGTATTAGATGGCATAGAAACTGAATGAAGCTCACTGAATACCAAAAATTACCTGGGTTATACCTTTCCTGAGGATGACAATAAGACAGTCTATGGTTTCAAAAAGAACCACCTTACCAAGAAATTACTATGCTATATATAGTTTTATCAATATCCAAAGAAACAAAGACAATAGTACTGTATTGTGTATACAAAGTACTTATAGATATCAGTTGGCTTTAAAGGTAAATAATTTTTGACTAAATTATTCAACTAATATTAGAATAATAAAAGAAAATAAATGACTTTCTCCAAATTTATTTATTGAAAGTGAAATTCACGAACTTTCTTTAATGAAAATGATAATTGTTAAAATCTCTAATTTAAAAATAAAACATTTAAAAACAAAAAAATGATTCATAAATGATTTTATTTTGAAATTTAAAAAAGTAAACTCAGAAAATCTTATTGCAAATGAAGAAACAAAAAGTCAAAAAAAAATTTAAAAACAAAGAACTTTCCAAGCAATCTCACAATAATTTTTTTTTTAAAAAAAGAAATAATTTTTTTACCATTAGAAATAATGAATTAATAACTTTGATTCATACTATTTATTTTATATATATATATACACACACATACATGTAAATTTTATGTATATTTTTGACATTGAATTGTCTTATGAAAATATTTTGTGTAAATAGATTTAACTAATGGAATATTAGGATGTAAATGCCTGTGAGTGCTCAATGTGTCATGAAACAGTCACACATTATAAATAGACAAAGCATTAAAAAAATATCTATGATGCACACCCATTCTACCATAAATTTTTATATGATTCAAATAGTTCTACAAATATTTGTTCATTACACTAACTTTTCACATAAATAGTTTTTTATGCTACTTATAGAATTCATTTCTGCTGACTCTGGATACCTCAAAGATGTCACAATAGGAGTAAAGAATAATTAATATTACTTATAGGTTTTCAGATATGAATTTCTCTGGATAGATTGCTGCTTCTGTCTCCATGATGCATGTTGTACCAACTGTTTGGAATTTGGATTGCTGGCGAATGTGGTTCCTTGCTGCATTTCAGTCCAGCAGCCAAATGTTCAAATGGCTCAGGTTGTTAGATGTTCATTGTGACTAATTAGAGACCTTCAGATATTCCAGGGTAGTTAGAGACTGGAGTACAACAGCATACCTTGACTTCTGATTAGCTATGCATGTTTTTCTTGGTGTTGACAAAAAATGTTTTATTTGCACAGACTGGAATAACACTGCTAACACATTGATGACAAGTTTTTTTCAGGCCTATTTATATGTAGCCCTCTTATTGCTCTTATCCTTCCAAATCAGTTTGAATAACTTTTGAATTAATTAAATTTATTAATTAAAAACCCACTGTTTTGTAGTTTACATTCCTTCTTAGATTAATCTAACTGTGGATAAGATATAACTTTTTTAATTATTCCCATTATTTAATCATAGCCATTGCTAATTAATTATTTCTATTCCATTTTGGTTTATCAGTCGAGAAATCTTTGAGTTTGACTTAACTTTTATACTACAAATTTTATTTTTCATTTATTTAATATATGTTGTACCCTCATCTTCGGTCAATACAATAAATAGAAAATAAAACTAGCTCAAATAAAATAAAAATGCTCCAGCTAAAATACTTGTAATCTTAATATAATCAATAATAAAGATATCCTATAATAATTTCTACCATTTGACTAGCTCCAACTAATTAATAAATAATATATGGTTCAATTCATAAAAATTATATTAATAAAATACTAATAATATCATGAGACAATTTAGTGAAGGTAAAGCAGTAATGAATTACATTGAGCGTATATCCCACAGGATACAGTCTCAATAACATAAAAACACTATCCCCCATTATTTCAAATAATAATAAATTCATAGTATTCTTAAGACTTTAAAAATAATAAGTAATTTAGTATAATATTACTAAACTAAATTCTAATCTCTTTTACTAAATTATAATTATCTCAGGTTCTTGAAAAATAAATCTAATCAATTTTAAAATATCTCCTGTAGCCAAGTACGATAAGGGATTTTGTATCATTCCTAACTACATCTAAACAATAATAATAAATAATAATATTCCTACTCCTAATTAAGTAACTATTAATCTTATCTATTATTTAGACCTATGACAACTAATAATGATAATAACAATAATATTAATAATATAATTCTTTTATTTCTCATGTGGCATCTTAATATGGTATAATCTGAAAATCTGTGGCAACAAACAATATCAAATTCTATGCAGTAAATTGTAATCAATTATGACTATAATAATATTATTGCAAAAAAAATGTATTTCAATATCATATTCTGGATAATTATCTATTTCTAAAAATGAATAATTTATTTATACTGTGCAAATGTATCATATTTATTTTCAATTCTGTTAATCATGTATTTGTGATAGTGAATAAATCAGTCAACATCACACAGAGATTTATAAAAACAAGTTTAACAAATTTATTATACTTTTCATTAAAACAAAACTATTTACAATATGTACAAGTTTCACTAAATAAAATCTAACAAAATATTAAATTTAGTTAAAGTAAGACAGGAGTTACACATTTCAACTATATAAAAATTAGAAAGTAAGTAAGCCTTCACTCTGGCTTTGCATTATTTATCATACATAATATAAAATAAAATGTTAATTTAGACCTATTATAGTCTAATGAAATCATTTGCTAATTAAGTAAATAAACAATATAGGTTTAATAAATGTACACAGAAATATAAATACTTAAATTAATGTTCATTTTGAAAATATGTTTTAAGGTTCATCCAATAAATGAAAATTGAATTTTAAAAAAATAGTGTTGATGTTATACTAGATACTTTTTGCTTGGCACCACTCTCAAAAGTCCTTATATGTGTTTCATGTTTTTTTTAAAATAATGTTCATAAAATACAAGCATTCATCACACTTTATGTTATTAATTTTGATGTTTCATTTTTTTTTTTAAAAAAGTATGCATTGATTTGTGAAAATCAAAATTATTTTAAAAAATATCATAAATAATTGTAATTTCTTTTATTGTCAAAAATTATTCAATAAAAATATAAAAAGATAACTATGATTCTTTATTACATTACCATCAGTAATTACATTCAATTTCATTTGTATTTCATCTTACTTCCTTTTGAAAACAACACCTCAATCCCAAATTATTTATTATTCATTTTTCGTAAAAATACTATGCTATACGATGTAATAACTATTGAAATTAAGATAGCAATACGATCCATAGGACATAAATAAATGACTAGAGTAAAACTCAATAGTATAAAATATATTGAATAATCCACATGGAAACAGTGTGAAAGAATAGGTATGACTTTTGTCCAATACCTTCAAAATAATGTACAGGCTATCTACTCAGCTCTTACAGATCATTTTAAAAATACAAAAATATCAACACTGCCCATGGAAAATACATACAAGACATAACTGTACTTGCATAAAACTACGAAAATCAAATATATGCTATTTTCCTATGTTCTTAATATATCCTACTTATAAGCATCCAAGAGTTTCCTTATATACTTTCTGTCACTATCGATTAAAACTCCAAAATAGATCTAACAATCCACATCACAAAATAACTAGCATTACTCTTAATAACAAACAAAGTTAACATGTGATATTATCAATCCAGAACTACTATAAGAAAAACGTTTTATTCACTTAAAACTTAACAAAAATACAAATGACCTTGATTTTAAAACATTAAAATCAATATTTAAATATTTAAAAAGTATGGTTCATTTAGTAAAGAATGAAAAATTATGAGCATCAATATATTATATCAAACTTTATAATATAAGAAAGAAAATGTATGCATATCTCTTTTTTAAAAATCATAGCTTATATCTCAGAGTAATAAAAATTTATATGTATAATTAACGCACACATACTCATGTTCACATATACATATGATAAAAGCAATATTTCAAAAATTCTTCAAGCAAATTTCCTAAAAATAATAAATATAATGTACATATAATAATTAACAATTTTAAAATTACCAAGTGACTTTATGACTTGTAAAGCCACTATTTTGACATCTTCAGTCCAAATTCAGCATAAGAAAAACATATTAATCAAAAATACCAGTCATCCAATGCAACACTATTATACTTTTAAAATGTTTGCAAAACTTTTAAAAAATATTAAAAGATTTTTTTTAAAAAAATATTAATGTTGTTAGAATAATAATAAAAATTTTAAAAATGTAACCTTTCCTATACTATACAACAAATTCTAATACTAAGGTTAGTAAATTTAACATAATAATTAAAACTAAATTTACATAATTCCAATTCATGGCTGTTCTCCAATATTAAGTTCAACTAAAAGTCCATTATAATTCAACACTTCAAATTGGAACCTCTGTGGTTGCTACACGATGAATATTGTCTGAAAATTTTTCTAGCACAACACTCTTCTCTCCCGCAGCATGTAAACTCACAAATAAAAAAAATAATGTTGACTTTAAAATCCAAGAAAATTTGAAAATTTATTGTTCATTCTCTTCTTAAAAATCCTTTAATACAATCTTTTATCTATGTCTTTCTCAGGATAAGAATTATTAATGTGATATTACTTTAAAAATATTTCCTATAGATAAGTTCCAGTGTTTTCCGTTCACATGAATTCCATCGGCTTCCAGATGCAACATTAATGGTCATTCAAAATCAGTCCATACGCCAGCAGAAAATAGGCACTTTCCATTCTTTGCTTTAAAATATTATTATCTCGTAATGCAAATATGTAGTAATAAATAACTTTATATTTAAGTATTCCATAGGTTATTTATTTAGACCTTATATTTATTTTTATTAACCATTTCTTCTTTTTTTTCTTGACGTATAATTAAGAGAACAAGTTTTTATTATATCAAAATGTTCACACATTTTTGACAATAATTTAATAAGTAATTTATATCCATAATAACATTTGTTTTTACTTTTCATCATTTTTCCAAAAAGATTTAAATAACTTTTAAATAAATACTTTTTTAAAGCTGCTGCAATTTTCTTTAAAAGTATACTGCCAATATAATAAATATAGAACAATATATATATTTTTATATTATAATTACATCTTGAATACTTTTATAACTTTAAAGAAACATTTAATTTTAGTCTTCTCCAGGTAATTTTATTATCCAAAATATCTTTAAAAGTTCTTAAAAATTTATACCCAAACATGTTAATTCTCAGAGTGATATTTCCAAATATCTTATAAAATCCAAAGTATTTTATTCAAATAATTATAAGTTTTTAAATAACATGAGAAAAATTATACTTCTCTCATTTGTTTCTCTGACGCTAACCTCCCCACATATTAATTCAGGTATATGCTCCATAATTACTAAGAACTTGACTTAAGTTTTAAATAAAAATAACTAGTGGGAAATTAATTGGTTTTAGGAAAATATTCTTATTTTAACTTAATAAATTTTATAATCCTTTACACTTTTTAAAAAAAAATAATAAAATTTAAAAATCGAAACTAATTGACTATTTTAATAATATACTGGGTACTATTTAAAAATAAAAAAATATATTAGTAATAGTAATAATGATAATGTGTTTAAAAAAATGAGAGCATTCATTTATATACCAGCTCTAACTTACTGTCTGATTGGTTTCTTGATCCTCAGCTTACAAAACTAATTTACAGTAATATTTATTAAGGCAATAACCTTAAGACTATGTGCCTGAAAAAATGACAGTAGGGACTTCTGCATAAAAGACAAGAGGTTATAGCTTTAATAAATATTACTTTAAGTAACAAATATGCACTTTATAAATATAATTATTAAAACTAATTTACATAAATGTCAATTTCACATTTTTAAAATCTGAAATATTATGAGTCACCACTCATAACATCAATATATTTAATTCTAAATTAATTTTATAACTATGCCTAAACAAATTAAACACTTTAAAATAACATCAAGTCATATATCTTGCTGTTCTGGGGGAAAATTGTGCCTTCAAATGTAAATCACAGAAAGAAAAAACTATTTTCCATGGCTGATTATACTGTAAAGCAGCTATGTGATATGAATAGCTAAGGCAACCTAAAAGTGTATTAACTCAACTCAGAGGATATAACCATTACTTATGATAAATTACCAATTACCTAGGATTCTAACCTCAAGTGCCATAAAATCTTAATAATCTCTAGCATGTTCATGCCTATGAGGGAGATGTGCTCCCATCATTATCTGTGATTTAAAGGTTTAGAGAAAGACTGAAGAGAAGAATAAAATTAGTTTAAAAACTTCATCTATGATTGATAAGACATTGTATTATAAATGTCCAGAATGATCAGCCATGAGTTTATATAATATAGTTAATTTAATGCTATCTATCATGGTAAGATATTTCTTTTTTAAAACTTTAAAAAAGATCTTATACTTATAATCAATAGTTTTTTTATTAGTAGTATGAATTATAATTTTATTTAATTCTGGAATGATTTTATTTAGTGTGTGTGATTTAATAATAATGTAAATAAATTAAATAATTTCATAAATTCTAAGTTGTTAATACCTTTTCTTCAATTTCATTCCAAATATTATCAATAGAACTTATACTTGTAGTGTTGATATAAAACTGGAGAGATTGGGAGTGATAATAATGCTAGGGTATTTCATTCAGAAAAATTATTTTCACATGGCACTTTAAGAATGACTGTGAACACACATCTTTATCATTAGTTTAAAAATATATTTCTGGATAAGGAAGCTTATTGTGAGTCTCTAAAATTAATCTTGATGAGTATCATTGGGAAGTATAACCCATTTGGGTTCAATCATCACAGCTATTATTTACTTGCTTTGTGATTGTTCCATGGTTAAAGTATTTACAATTATATTGAAAGTTCATTTTTTCAGATTACGGCACAATACATATATATCACTATAAATTGGTATTATAAATTTAAAACTAGAAAATTTTTGACTTTAATTTTTATAGCTAAGCAAATGTATTCATTACTGTCATTGATTGTATAGCATAGAATATAGTCAATATCATGTTTAAGTCTCTCAACTGATGTTTAAGAGATAAATAATTTTATAAAGCATTTTTGAATGGCTTTCCAGGCACATTTTTTTTTGAAAGATTTCTATATTTGTATAAAAAAAAAAATGCTCATATTTCATTGCTATTCTTATCAAGAAATAGTTATTGAAGTGTATAAATCAAAACAAATGCTCACAATGTATAAAAACAAATAATTCAAAAATAGAAATATAGAATAGAATTATAACTCCAACATTGCAGCCTAAAATATTTAATGAAAAATAGAACAAACAGTTCTCACATTTTGTTTTGTGTGCATATGTGTGGATGCTTATGCATTTAGATATAGTAAAATTAATTGGTTTAGTTTACTTGAATATTTATCAAATAATAAATTATTTATTTAAAAATCAATTTAAAATTAAATGAAATAAATATCTAAGAACTTTATGGTTTTATGATTTATCTATTTTAAATGTTTAAAGAATTATTTCAAAACCTGGAAATAGAAAATGAAGCAATTAAAAAAGACTGGTGTTTTTTAAATTTTACCACCTTGTTTAACATTTTGCCTGGCAATAACCATGACAACCTTCCCAAACAAATGAAGAAACCTCAATGCATGATATCTGTAATCCAGACATCATGTGATAACTGATGTAAAAGCTGAAGTTTGAAAAATTCTTATTTCAATCAGGACCTAAATAGGTTCAAATTTTTAAATAGACATTTTGTTTTCATCTACATGATGGCAGGCTAAGCCTTCAAGTAAAGCAGTTGTCTTTGTTAGGCAAATGACTTATCATCATTTCAGGAGAAAGATGAACAACAATGGATAAACCAAAAAAAAACATCATTGATTCATTCTTTATTTCAAGAAATCTCATTTATTAGTCAACTGCTAGTGGGAAAATGGATAAATTGACTTGTTCAATCCTCTTTCACTATTTCAACAATAAATTGCTGGATTCTTTTCATTGAAAATAATGATAAATAGCCTATATATTTTGGAAAATTATATTTGTTCATTTCAAATAAGTTGTTTTATTTTTCAAAAATATGGTAAAATAATCCTTTTACTTCAAGAAATGTGCATACAAGTCTCAATAGTGTAAATTTATCATCTTTAATTATGAAACATTTTTAAAATTATTTTTTCAACTCAGGTATGCCCCCCCCCCCCATGTAAACTTAAAAAGTAATGAAAATCACTTTGTTTTAAATAATAAACAATTTGATTTATCAGAGATACAACCAGAATTACTGGCATTGTGGATTAAAGAGCTATAAATGAATAGATTAATTTTATATCTCAAAGAAGTAATGAACACTAATCTTTTGGATAAAATTATAGCATGTTCTAATGAATTAAATTGCAGATTGAAATAAAATGGAATAAAACATGAATTTGTATCCAGCGCTTAAGGAATTGCATTACAGATTATCCATGCTAAATATTTAAATAACATTAGAATGTATTAAGAAGCTAAATATTTAAATGCCACTCCTGATTTTTGCATTATCAAATATTAAATATGATAAACATCCAAATTATAAGAAATCTTAACAGTGGATTAATGTGTTAAATATAGATTATCTTGATTTAACAAGTATGATAAATGGGTTTATTACTTTTTATACTGTTTTCTGAAAGGATATTACAAAAAAATGAAATTAATTGTGCAGTAAACCAGCAATTATTTAACACACTTTCTCATAATCGCTTCTTTTCTTACTTAAATAATATTATACTTGTTAATAATGTAATAAAGTTTTCTCCAATAGTACTATGCCATATACAGGTAATATTTTATTTAATATTATTACTGTTGATATTGAATGGGATTAAATGTGATTTACTTTAGGTTGTACAAACATAAGTAATTATTACACTTATATAAAATTGCTATCTTGCAAATATTATGTTTTATGAGTTCTTAAATTTCAATCTTGAAGTTAAATGGAGTTAATCATCCTTATGGAGATGACTAAATCTGTAGGAAATATTTTATGCATCACTATTACATGTTAATATTAATTTTTCACTGTTATATAGTATGTAACAAGGCATCCTAATGATTTAGTTGTATTTTATTAGACTCCTAACATTTAAGCCAATTAAATCTAATAAAGGATCTTGAGGCAAAATAAATAAGTCCAATGTGGTAAATATCATCTAGGTCTGCTAAGCAATCATTTGTACTTGCTTCTCTTAAAAACTTCCCTTTGAGGTTGATTAATACTTAATTCTTTACTGAAACAAACTAATTAAGAACGACTATAAAACATTTATCTTTTATGATGATAATTATTATCCTCCAGTATTTAAATTGAGGATTATTTTGAAATAATAAACAACCTAGTCCTATTTAATGTTAGTGTCTTCACAATAGTCTGATAACACACTTTCCATATCCCAAACTCAAAATTAGATTTTAGAAAATAAATAGTAATATTTATTAGATATTTTATTATTATTATTCGTTATTTATCATTTATTTTATATTGTGTAATAGAGTAATTGTTAATTTTTTAATACTTCTCATTTGTTATTAAAAATAAAAAAAACATGTCACTGCATATTCACAATATAACTTACATGTAAAATCTATTTGGATTAAATACATCATTATTGTATTAATGCTATCTAAAATAGAAGTATTGGGTAGGATAGTATACATAAAATCCCTTTTACATTGCCATATTCTAGAATGCATAAACACACTTATCCATGCATTTATTTTATTTTATATAACACTGAGATAAATTATTAATCAACTTTGAATTTAAATTTTTTAACCTTAGTTTTAAAACACAGATTAGTTTACTCTTAGTTAGTGCTTATAGTAAAAAACAATATATTTGTAAAGATTTTTTTATTAAAATACAATAAGATTAAAAGTACAACTCTGAGAAACTTATTATTTTATTAAATGTGAAAAAATACAATAAAATTAAGAATACAAGTATTATTATAAAACTCGGAGAAACTTCTTATTTTATTAAATGCGAATCTATTATCAAAATAGTTTTAGCTTATGTGGAGATAAAACTTATATGCATAATAATTACAAGTCAAGGAAGAAATAGTGGTAGCATTTCTTCCACATTATCGATTTCACCATGTCTCAACCACATTATTGACTTAGATGCACTTTTCCATATTATTGCCACCAAGATCATGACCGTTCTCATCTTTCTTTTGTTTCAAATTTGGCATGTCTCAACTGAGATTGCATCTTTTTATGGTTTCAATATATATATATAGTACTAGAAAGAGTCTCCATTTTCTTTTTACTATTAGGCAAAGAAGCAGATATTATAGCAGCTTAAATTTTTGATTTGTACTTTAGTTATGACAGCACCACCATCAAGTCTCCTCAAGTGATTGATATCTCAAAACATCCTATCCCTTTTTTCTACCACAACTCTTTTGGTTCAATTACAATCTTTAGATTTAAACTCAGACAAACATGAGACTCTACTACTTCTTCAAATTATTTCTTAAATTATTAAACATCCAATCT
This sequence comes from Epiperipatus broadwayi, assembly GCA_028023455.1. Taxonomy (NCBI): domain Eukaryota; kingdom Metazoa; phylum Onychophora; class Udeonychophora; order Euonychophora; family Peripatidae; genus Epiperipatus; species Epiperipatus broadwayi. Next base: position 2,370,961 of record JAQFVV010006224.1, on the reverse strand, counting down.
ATATTGTTTATTTGCAGATTTATCAATTCTCGTCATAATCATCACATATCCTTCACCGTTATATATATTTCATTATTATTAATATATATGTATTATATATACATAATCATGTATAGAATAATAGGAATTAATAAAGAAACTTAAGAATCTTTTAAAATAACAAAAACTAATAAATGTATACTTAAATAAGCAACTTCAGACAAGCACAATCACATTTAGTATATATATATATATATAAATGAATGGATATATCAAATAGTTATCAGATTTTCCAAATACAGAACCTACTATATTAATAAAATATTGAAATTGACAGTTATGATTACTAGATTTTAATATATACACAAACCATTGATAATTTGCATTGTGGAGTAGTTTTTACCCCATAATCTAAAAGCAATTTGAAATTCATTTTTATGAGGGAAAAGACAAAAAAAAAAACACATTGGTTCCTGTAAAAGCATTCCAAATATTTTTTTTTATATATTATAAAATTTTATATTAAAGGTAGATATCACTGACATTAAACAACATTCCAAATTTATATTTTAAAAAATGATTACTTGAATTCCATAATAAAATAATTAAGTCATTGTATTATAATTAAGGTAAATCATTAATTATATAACATGATAGAAAAATATTACCTCTGATTTTTTCTAAAAATATTAGATATGTCTTAATGTTTTATGTGCACAGTGAGTTGATTACACAGATATTTTTTTCAACATTCCAATGATTCTCCATACATCCAATGCTGGATCATAAGTGCTTTATATATAGTTCTGCAATCAAATTTTTTTACTTTACACATACCTATAGATAATTAAGATTTGATAAGCTTTGCTTAAGTATTTTGAAAGGAAATATTAATTATCATCATCATAAAAATTTCTTGATATCTGCTCAATCAATTACATCACTGAAGCAAATCACTACATTTTTGCTTATTGGAATATCTAGTAAAAATTCAGCCATTTAGGTGAGACTTATGCTGGAAATCGTTTGCTAAAGCTCTAGCAAGCTTATTTGAATTTCTTTGTGCAATTGCAGATTTACAGAGCTACAATTGCTATTTAAACTTCCCATGGGCTGATCAATCTTTCAAAAAAAAAAATAGCATGAATTCATTTATATATTACTCTCAGCCTTTAATTATCTATCTAGTATTATCTCTTAAAGTAATATATTCAACCCAGCTCCATTTATCTCTAATTCTTTCAATGATACCTATTTGTTTTTTGACATATTTTCTCTCCTCCCGATATACATTTCTCCATAGTTCATTGTATGAATTGAAGTCTGTAAATTGATATTTCCTTTTAATATGAATCTATTTCTACCAAAAACACTTTATATAAGATAAATTTTATGATTAATTTAATCTATTATGTTTCCATCTGTAATAATAATTTAATCAAGATATTTATATTTCATTTCTAATTCAAGATGATCAATCTTTATTTTCTTCTATGTAAAACTATCGAAAATCTTTATTTCTACTTTCTTTCAATCATCTGATAACTTCTGCAATATTCTCAGAAGCTCTGACACATTATTTGTACTTTAAAAACATCAACACTATGCCAGAAATTTAATTCTATGAACTTTAATTACTATACAGTACTTATAAATGATTATTATTATGAAGTTATTAAAATCACACTGAAACATAAATAATATATTTGAGATATATATTAAAATGTGCTTAAATATATGTAACAAAGTTGGCTCATGAAACTGTGCACGGTGTCATTCATATCAATGCATAAAGAAAACCAATTTAACATCTCATCACTTTACAGTATTTTCATCAAAAAACTGGACTCATCAAATGATCCTGGAAATTAACGCAGGCTCTTCCTGGTACAATAGTATGGTGGCATTTAATATTTAAATTAGAAATACATGATTTTGTTTGAGAAAGAGAGAGAAAAAATCAAATAATGAAAAACACATTTTTACATATGTATTACACATTATAAATAACATGGCCAGTACTGAACACCATGAAATTAATTTTTTGATATAACTGATTCTTAAAATTAGAAATACATAATTTCAATCAATAAAATAAATAACATAAAACTTTGAAAAAACATTAATATATACATAACTTATATATAATAAGAGTACCAAACTCGCCACCAAGTGATCAATGGGCGCAGGAAGATTTGTGTATAAAATCTCTATCTAGTGCCTACTCATCCAACATCTCCAGACTAGTTTCTAGTTTGTGGCTTTCATCAGTGAGGTGCCTTGGATTTGAAAGTACTGCACCTAGATCTTAGGATCCTCACTGATGAAAGTCACAAACTAGAAACTAGTCTGGGGATGTTAAATAAATAGGCATTAGATAAGAATTTTATGCACAAACCTTCCAGCATCCATTGATTATGAAGGCTTGCACTTGGTGGCACTATTGAATGGAGTTTGATACTCTTATTAACAGCAAGTATACACATATAAAATGGTGATCATGTGATGTTTTGATGGTTCCATAACTTATGATATAAAAATACTTGAGAGAATAAAAATAAATTAAGTTAAGTAAATGGAATATACTTAATTTACTTTTATTCACTGTTATAATATTTTCATATTATTAATAATGGCAGAAGATATTGCATAACTTATAAATAAAATGTCAGGAATTGAATTCTATCAAGTTAAATTATTATTATATGATTATTCTAATGATTTTAACAAGCCTAATGATTTTAACAAGCCTGTAAATAATTAAATGGCTTATTAAATATCCAACACTGATAATATAAACCATCTTACAGAACAACCATATCCGAGAATGTTAGTCAATTCACAAGTCAATTCCCCAAATAATTATTTAAATAAACTTGCAAATACTGCCCACCTTTTCTTATATCAATGCCAATCTATTTGCAAATTATCATAATAAAGTTTTTAGACTTGGTTGTTTTATGAATAGATATATATGATTATTATATGAGATTACTAAATACACACTCAGATATAAATAATTTATCCAAAACATAAGTCATTACTACACAGCTTTTATTAAGTAAATTTTTTTAGCATATGTACATTATATTCTGATTCTCTATAAAATTAAAACTATTAATTTTGTATGAGAATTCACATAAATATTAATTAGGAAAGTTTACTTTTTATTTTTAATTTCCATAAATAAGATTATCGATAAAGATGATCAGCCTCAATATTAGCAGCAATTTCTGCCTCCCAGCGATCACCATTATTAAGCAGCTTTTCTTTGTTATATAAAAGTTCTTCGTGAGTTTCAGTAGAAAATTCAAAATTTGGACCCTAAAACAAAAAAGACCATATATAATTTTATGTATTTTGTTACTACATGATAAAATATATGTTTAAAACAAATACTCCTAATTATTCGTGAAATATAATTTTGAAAAAAGTCATACAAATATTATATATAAAAAATGCTTGCAAATGCATCACAGAAAATACTGGACAGTATGCCCATTTGATTTCTATAACAATCACATATATATTGTGCATTACTAAAAGAAACTTACATGGAACTCATTCTTATAAACTATTAGATATGAATGGCATGTGAATCATAGGATTACTTTCCTTTCATAATTATATCTTTTATTTTTATATACTATTTTAATATATCTATATTTATAAGTTTGCTGTTAATTGAAATGAGATGCTTTGGTTCCTCTTTAAACAGTCTTAAAGGAATCGAGCAGGACAAATTCCTAATGTCCATTCCATACATTCTAAGCATTGCAATATAAAATTGGTTAGGCTGCTCAACAACATGCATCAGCCAGCATGGTGAGTTTATTGATTTTTTACCTCTAAGTTTAAAACCAATAAACACTGTGATATTCTTTCTCATTTGCCTTATAATTATTAATTGAAACATTAGTTATCCTGAAGGTATTATAAATATGTGAGTGAATTTTTTTTTTCTTATTAGATATTTACTATCATGACAGACAAAATCAAATTATGGTTCTTATATCTAGGAGGTTATAAAGTTGTCAATCAAGACAGCGATTGGTGGCAGAAGATGCTAAGAATTCTTGAGTGTGGGCCCAAGTTGCCTGCCATTCAATGACAACTTTTCTTAGGTACCTCTAACTGCAGATCACTTTCAATAAAGGGTTGCATAAATTAGAAAAATAACTGCCTAATATTAAATGGAACATAATTGGATTTTATGAAGAAAAAAGAAAAATAGGAAACAATTGATTTAAAAATAGACATGTACTTTACTACACAGATATACATATTAGAAGTACCTTAAGTGGAGTGAAATTCATTATAAATAAATGGCAGAAAAATAACATTGTGGAAACTGATGGTACATTAGACAGATACTAGCAAGTTCTCAAGAAAAAAAATAAAAAAAATTTATATGGAAATACAAAATGTTTCCGGTCAGTCCAAATGATGTTTTAAAATTTTCAAGAGAAACTTTAATGTTAAAACAGGTAAACAATTGAAAGATGAAAGTGTTGCGAGGCAATTTGATTATAGTGATATAAATGAGAGATTGGCACAGGCTTGTGGAGTTTGCAGAAAAACAATATATTATTATTATTTTTTTAATCACAAGAGTACAGTAGAATTAGAATATATTTTGCCCAACAGAAAAATATATATTTCAAGATTGTAATATTCTTAATAGATTCAATACAGAAAGTGATCATGAATTAATACAATATAAGATACACATTAATGCAAAACAAAAGAAACAAAAATTACTAAGGACAATGTTATTATTTAGAATTCTTAACTTTCAAAAACACTCCAATGAATCTACATTAGAACTTGCAAATCTGAAAAAAATTCATAATTGACTGAAATCAATAAGAAGATAATCTATTAAAAACTGCAATAAAAATAGCTTGTACAAAAAAACAGCAATTCATCACTAATTTATTAACTGAAACAAAAAAATGTATGAAGAAAAGAAGAAAGATGAAAATATTTAAAAATAAACCATTAACAAGAATTGAATATCTAAAATTCGGTAAAATGGTATGAAAAAGAATTAATGATATAAAAAAATATATGAATTGGCAAAAAAAAAAAACTAAAAAGTTTCAAAAGTATAAAACAACATCTTATATTTTCAACAATAAAAAGAAAAGATGAAACTATTATTAAAAAAAGGGATACCATCAGGAAATGTGTGGAAAAGTTCTACAAAGAATTATATAGTGATAAAGAATAAGAAAACAAAATATCACCATACTTACTAAATTTTCTGAATTGCCAAGCATTTTAAATGAAGAGGTAAGACATGCAATTAAATCTATGAAGAAGGGGAAAATCTAGGAAATGATTTATTTATTTTGGCTATTTATTTAATTTAATTATAAAAATATTCATTAATTAAAGTTAAACAAAAACTGTTATTGCTTTTCTAGCAATAAGATTTGTGTGCAAAAAGCATTAAATTCCACAAAAAAAAAAAAAAGCTTAAGAATTTATATAGTTGAATAATATAATGATAACACAGTAAACATTATCAAAAGTTTCTGGTTAAAGTTAAATTCTTCATATATCTTTTAGAACTAGAGATGCTGATGTGGTCAATCCCAAACCATATGCTACAATATTGTATAAATAATGATTGATATATTCTCTGTCTTTGATTATATGATTTATGCAAATTCAATATATACAGCTGTGCATAATGAGAGAAACACATAACTTTATTAGAGATGACAAATTCAATACAACTGACGTACAATTGCTATATGTTTCTAGAATTATAATGAATATTTACTATATTTGAAAAACACACCTTTATTTGATCCTCCCCAAACTGACAAAATATCTTGATAAGAAGATTTATAAATCAATAAACAGATCATTATTGGAAAGAAATTTAGATTAAATAATATAACAGAAAATTAAATCCACATAGTAGTCTTTTCCATAATAAGCATGAATCTATTGGCACACTAAGACAAAGATATTCCCACAACAAATTTAACATTACTGCTAATATAACTATTATTACAGCATTGACATTCTTGGGATCTTTGCATATATCCAAACTTTACTTTTATTTACATTAATGGTAAAACTGTTTGATCCTAATCAATTTTCCACAATAGATAAGATAAGTCAAGTCTAATGTACCTTTCTAAGATAATTTTGGGATAATTCAGATGCAATGTCATCAGCATTTACATATAAAATTGAATACAGGGGTAATTTTAAAATATTGTTTAAATATGTTACAAGCAGTAAAAGACTTAATACTGATCTTTGCAGAACTCCTCTATTAATGAATAATAAATTCAATGAATAGGGAAAGTCCAGTATGCAGGAAAGATTATAAAATTATAACTACTTTACAGATTTATAGCTTAGCATTGCTTTTGACCAGGCCATAAATCTGTAAAGTAGTTAAAATTTTATAATCTTTCCTGTATAGTGGACTTCCCTATCTATTGAATTACAAATGAATGTGGAAAGAAATAAAAGATAGATACAAATAAAATATTTCTAATATTATCAGTTATTACCATTTGCTTCCAATTTTATAAATAATTAATAATTCAATTTAGTTTAGAACAGTGAATTCTGTAAGAAGCCAATCTAATATAAAGTACATAATGTTAAATACAATCATGTTTTGATAAAATCAAAATATATACCAATAGTATATTAAATATTTTCCAAAGATTTAACAATAAAACATGCCTGTGTGCACATCAACTTAATTTGCTTGTTCAATAGGATGAACAAATCTCCAAAAATTTCTCTTTTGTAAAGATGGCATCTATGATTTAACAGAAAAATTATTTTATCAATAATTCAGAATAATCTAGGGCAGTGGTCTTCAATCTTTTTACACCTGCGGACCGGCAAAAATAAGGATAAGATTTCATGGACTGGCAGAAGTCTACAAATAAATTTTCTTAGAGATGTAAACTGCTTAGCCTTAGATGAGCATAATTGTTATAACTAATCAAAACAACACACTAGTTACTGTGTATTGTAATGGTATTGCTTACCTTCACATGCTGAACACTTTCTCGAGTTGCACAGTCATACTGCTACAGAAAACAGTACATTCTCATTAATGTGCCTGCATTGCTATGTTTACTATTTCATTGTTAAACATGCAAAAATAAAATGTTATTCACCTGAATGTTGGGAAATATCACAGCTAGTGTAATTACATTACAATGATTATGATAAATGTAATATTTGTATTTAATGTTAAATATACAAGATGAAGTTATATATATATGGAGTTTGTATAATGAAAAACTTTATTTTTAATTTTGAATTTTTTTAAAAAAATAATAAAAAATTTAATTCTACCCTCCCCCTCCCATAAACATCTATGATAACTAAAAAAACAAATTAATTTATGTATGATTGATTAGATTTTGTTTTCATTCTGCTTCTTTTTTTTAATTGGATAAAAATAAGATGAAAAAATAAATAAAAATTGTTTATATTAATTAAAAGTTTAAAATCTTATTATTTTGTTATTACAAACTTTCCTGCCAGTCTAGCACGGAGCAGCAGAAAACTTCTGCGGACCGGCGCCGATCCGCGGACCAAGAGTTGAAGACCACTGATCTAGGGCACATTTTTCTATTACCAGATTAGTAAAACTTCATTAAATATAAAAATGCAGTCATTATGAAAAAAATTCAAGTTGAGTCAATGTTTCTTAATCAGAAACATTTTTCCAGGTATGATTAAACATAATGGAATTCAAATTATTAAACAATAAAGAGCAGTATTTTCAAGTAAAATATTATTAATTTTATTACAAGAAATTGATATGTTTATTGGTAAATGATTAGTTAATAAAACTTCTGCAATTGTGCAAAAAGTATTCAAACAAACTTTTTTTCTTTTTTAGACAAATGATTAAGAAGAGATCAGCAATGAACAGAAAGATTCTAGTAGGTGAAAACAAAACTTGTTGAAAACTATGACATTTTATAACTTCTGGGCTATAATCTGCCATTATATTAATATTTATATCACCAGTAAAAACAATATTTGAAACAACCATATTATTAAGAACTTGCCTTCAACTTTTCAATAAATAAAAAAAAATCAATGTCTGATAAACATGGCGATATATAATCAGGACAGAAATATCAAAAACATTATTACAACCTCAGAAGTTTTTATATCAAGCATGAGAAAATCTTAAAAAAACACATCTTTTTCAAAAAACATAATTCCTCCTGTCTGCCTTCAAATCTAGGGCACAATATAATAATATAATCTTCAATTTTATAATTATTTTGTTCAACATTGCATATCCAAATATCCATCAAAGCAATTATATTATATACTGCATTCAGTGTCATAAAATAAGCCAATAAGGGATCAAAGTTTGAACTAACATTCCAAATATTCATGACAAATATGTTCAACCTAATATTTTTATTATTATGATGCATGGAGTTTTGAATTATCAAATCCTTCTCCATAAGTTACAAAGATTGAAAGTCTTTCTCAGATCCAATTAATATAAGCAAAGTATTTTGTGTATAACAATAATTTTTTCCATCCATAGAGTAAACAAATTTGTCCGGGTCTCTAAACTTTTTTATAACTAATAAAATTATTGATATCTTAAAAAAAGAAAAAAAATTATTAGCAAAACTAAGTATCTAAATGATAAAAATGTATCAAATAATTGGAAAAATGCAGTAGTAATGGTGAAATTTAAGAAAGACAATAAAGAAGATATTAGAGATTACAAATCTATCAATTCTATACAAAATCTTTACCAAAATAAATTGCATTCAATTGGCCAAAAGAACAAAAATATATTTAAAAGTGGTTTTAGCACAATAGATTATATCCAAGTTTTATGAGAAGGTATAGAAAGGATCAATGAAGAAGCATCATGTTTTGGATTTGTAGATTATGAAAAGGCATTTGATTCTATAAGTATTTCTACAGTGATTAAAATTTAATCATCAAGATATAAACCCAGGATATTGTCATATTCTAATGAATATTTATCAAAATTCAACAGCAGTCATTAGATTATATTGGTGGCACTAAGAAGATCAGCAGTGAAAAGGGTGTATTACAAGGTAATTCCATATCTCTAAAAAAAATTTACAGCAGTTTTATAAAAAATATTTTATAAATTAAAAAAAATACATGGAGATTATTTAATCATTTAATTTCAACAGATGATAGAGATTTGATTCAGCAAGTAATGCTTCATGGGTTCAGTAAGTATTGCCAGAGTCATCATATAAAATAAGAAAGTGGGAAACTATCCATACAGTAGTGCGACCAAGTGCAAGCCTTCATAATCAATAGATGCAGGAAGGTTTCCCTATCTAGTACCTACTCATTCAAAATACCCAGACTGTTATTAACAACCTGTATAAGGACTTAATATGGTGATCATGTGAAGAAAGTAAGACTAAAGATAAATACTAAAAATACAAAACTAATGAAAGTTCAATGGATTTCTCATAAGATAAAGATTGATAATCATGAGTTATAAAAAGTTAACAACTTCAAATATCTTGGTCAAATTATTAAAACACATGGCAACATAATGGATGATATTAATCATAGATTTGAACTTGGATGGAGTTCTTTTGGAAGAAATAATTTAATATTAAGAGGCAATATACCTATGTGTTTGAAGAGAAAAAATTTTAATGTTTTATCAGTTTTTATTTACGGATCTGAGACTTGGACAATTAACAAAATAGCAATTTAGAGACTTCAGATCACTCAATGAACAGAGATCATTAACATCATTGACAAATATAAGAGACTGAAATGGAATTGAACTGAATATATTATTAGAATAAATAATAATAGATGAGCAGCTGAAGTTTTAAATTGGATTGCAAAAGATTGTAAAAAAAAAAAAAAACTAGAATAAGACTATGTAAAATGAATAGATGAAATAAAAAAGTTTGTTGATTGTGGTGTGAAGAGAAAAGGCTATAGACCAGAAAAAATGAATTAAACTTGAAGAGAATTTCATCCTGCAATAGATTTGTTAAAAATAATGATCATGACAATAATTTTTCTTATTTTTTTCCCCATAAAAAAAATGGTATAATCAACATTTGTAAAAAAAAATTTTTAACAAAAATTACAAAATCAAGCATTTATTTATTCTTGCTGATCAATGAATAATGACAAACCGTTGATTTCAAAATACTATGCTTTGATAACATTTTCTCACACAAGCATGCATTTATTACATGTATAACTATTAGAGGGAGCACTTTTTGAATTAAATCTACACAATATTACAAAGTTATGCCATTATTTTCCAATGTGGCATAATAGTAATTCAAAAATATTCTTAATATTCTACACAGTATTTTGTATCAATGCAAGTAATTTTAGAATTAAGTCAATATAATACAATGAATTCCATCAATCACATGCTGCATGTTTTAAATGATTGTGCTATTACAATTATTTCTTTTTTAATTCAAGTATTAATGTGAATAATTATTTATCCCACTAGTGACTTATTTACTTCTTTAGCAGGTAACTGATAATTCTCATGCTTCTTGAGTACCCTTGTCATTTATTTACTTCCATTAATTTTGTTAGCTCTTTCCCTCAGATATCAGGATTATTTTAGAAAAATTGTGTTCCTCCTTCAAGGTTATAGCATTTATTTTAGTCTTTTAAGCCGAGATCTGTTTCTCTATTCCATCTTTGTATTCTTGTACCAATATTTTTCTTTTCCCTATAATCCCTGTCATCTGGAATTCAATCTGCTTTTTAATTTTCCCTATTATTTGAAAAATTTACCTTTTAATTACATTAAATATATCTTCATATTTCTCCAACTTCTTTTCTGCCAGTTCCACATTTCTTTTAATTTCTGATATTTCTTTATTGATTTTTCCTTCTACTGCCTGCTGTTAGAGTTTATATTATTTTCAATATTAATCATTTCTTTATATAATTCCTCCTTTATTATAAAATTTTCTTCCATTATATTGCCCTTTAATTCCCGCAATATTTTTATGGGTACTAATGCCTACTGTGGTATTGCTTTTTGATTATGAACTTTAAATTCTTGGGTTTTGTCATATCTACATCATTTTTAGATTGTTTTGAAATGCTCTCATCCATTTGACAAGCTTCAAATTCTGTATAATTTTGAGGTCATTATAAAAGTAAACAATTTTACTAGTGAAGAGAAAAAATGATTTATTACATAAAAGTAAACATTGAAAACTGAATGGGAATTTCCATGTATTTATTTTAAAGAAACTTCACTTATGATGTAATTAGGCAAGTAATCAAGTAAAATTAGCAACTGCAAACTGAAATCATGTCACCTAATAATAGTAGTTTTGTATGAATTACCTTTAAACTATAAATTGAAGTGCTTTTACTTAAAATTTAGATATTATAATTGTCAAAAGTTAGACATATAAAAACTTATTTCTGAAAATTAGAAGAACAAATTTGCTAAATGCTTTTCATAAATAAACAAATCCATCCACTACTATTTGTTTTGTATTTATAAATAAAAATAATAAAAAATATTTATATACAGAAATAAATAGGTATCTACTTCAGGTAGTCAGTGAAGAGTTTAGTTTAATCTTATACATTAAAATTAAAAGTTAGTAAAGCTATCAAATATTACAAAATAAAGTTTTGATTATTTATCAAGAGCATAAGAAGTCTGTAATTAGAAAGAGAAATGAATGCTTTAACCTTTTTCACATGCACCTTAAACATTTATATAATAATGAAGCAATGTGGTTTTAGACTATAGAGGGGCTTCTCAAACCTCAACACAAGATAGGGACTTTATAAAGATAAGAGCGGTCATTTTATCTTTGACCTAAATTCTTATTTATAAAGACCATTTTGATTTGAGAGCATGAAGATATTACTCTCTTCACATTTAAATCCACTAATTCCTTTCACAAATTAACTTATGCAAAATTCTGCGATTTACAAGTTAATATTAAGATCTTTTTAATGGAGATATAGAAACTAATGTAAGGTTCTGATTATTTATCAAATGCACATGAAGTCAGTAATTAGAAAGAAAAAGATTTTAACCTTTTTCACATGCACTTTGAACATTTGTATAATAGTCAAAGGATGTAGTTTTTGATTATAGAGGGACCGGACCTCTCAAACCTCAACATAAGATAGGGACTTTATAAAGATCAAGCTAAAGATAAGACGGCAGCTCTTATCTTTACAAGCAATACAATTTTAGATAGAGTTTTACTTTAATTTTAAAAAAATAGTTTTCTTTAAATATAATTTTTTATTTTTTAGAATCAAAAAGTTTAATCCTTTGGTAAAAGAAAAAAATTTCCTTTTAAGAGTTAATTAATGACTTAAAATTAGAAAAGATTTATTTAATTTAATAAAGGTTTAACATAAAGTAATTAAAATTAAAAAATCAAAAATAAATTGTGTACATGTTTTGTTATCAAAAATTAATATAATTATTATTTTATGTGTAATCTGTACCTATATTTTACTGCACATAGTTTCTTTTGTTGAACATCTTTCATTACTTTCCAGAAACAGAAATATGATACAATAGTTTTCCTTAGTAATTAATATGAACATTTTCTTGGATGAAAATTTAATATAAATAGGCTGATAAATAAATCAATTCATATTATTATTCTTGCCCATTTTTATCGTCTTGTGTATCAGAATGTAACTGCGAGCTACTATGTAGGAAACTTTCTTATGCACTGTTAATTTGTTTTGAGTATGCTTTAGGCACAAACCAACTTGCATAAGAATGATTTCAGGGAACAGTTAATCACCTATAAGCTAACCAATGCTGATATGAAACAATTATGACAAAACAAATCGTTCAAAATTTTAGCAAAACCCAACTGTGTGATATAATTATTATATATGCCAATGGAAAACCAATGATTCTGAATAATTTACCTAAAACAATGGACTTCATATGATAAAGAGCTCTAAACTGAATGTATGGAAAAGAAACAAATATTTAAATTGCAGTTACAAATCACCATGAAGACTTGCTAAATGTGATATAATAAAAAGTGCTACTCTTTACTAATTCTAGATAATCATACAAAAGTTATTTTGAATTTAATTTAAAATGAACTTTCTTTCTTAGATATCTGCCTAAAAGATTTAAGTTAATATTATTTTCTATTTATTTTTTTGATTAATACTTTTTTATATTTGAATTACTGATTATTCTGTACAGTAGTCGTCGACTAGCCGACACACGCTACTTGATGCCGATTCCATGCAAAATCACAGAAATATGCCGTTTACATGGCCTATAAAACAGTTCTGTTCGTATTAGCCGTTAAGCAGGCCTAGATAGCGTTGCACACAAATATTACGGCCCGCTTTTGTGCTTCGTGATACTATGCACTTCACAGATTGCTATGATATGATGTGAGGATATATAGAATTCAACTGGTCATAACTCTTTTCATGTGCATTCGAAGTAATGATTTTTCACCTGACCTGACGTAGTTTTAGATAGTAATAATTGCAAGCCCATCATTCCCTACAAATCTTTTTAAGGTGAAACCAATTGCAAAAGTGTTATGTCCCAGCGCCATTTTACAGAATTCACACGAAAAAGGAATTTTGCGCATAACGGCTGTGGTTTGTCGTTGTTTTTAAAAGCATAAGCTTGGTTTGATCAGACAGCAAAAGCATCGTGCAGAAATGTAGAATGTAATTTTAAAATAGAATTCTTACATTTTATTAAATAATGTTGTTTCGTAAATTTTTTTTAAATAGTTTTCTAAATGTCGTTGCGGAATGTTTCTAATATATATATATATATTTTTGTTTGATCAGAGTAGTGCATCTTTTGGCCGATCCTTCGGATTGGCAACACCATCAGTCCCCTCCCTGCACATTCCAGCACGCTGGCATGTATAATTTACTTTAAAAATGTAATTTAGAAACTAATGTTTTCCTAAAAAAAAGTAAATTCACTTTTTTAAAAAATAAATGTAAATTCCATAAACAAAAAAAAAACACGTGAAAGCGTTATATTTATTTGTTTTTGAATAAATCAGCCTGGTAATGTTAAATCTATTTCTTTTTGACTAGCAACAGAGCCATCAAGCAGCATCGTCAGCTAGTCGACGATAATCTGTATGTGCTAAGATTAATGATTTGGAATTTATTGAATAGAATGTTTTATTGTAATTATGTTAGTTTTAAGTTTTGAATGTGGACATCATTACAAAACTCATCTCCAAGTTGATTTCTATTTTTTATATATATATAATTAAAATGAACATATTAATTTAAGACTAGTTATCTGGTTTTTAATTCCATTCTGAAATTACTTACAAAAGCTTTTCATACTTGGTTTATGGCATTATATTAATTCATAACTATTTAGCCAATAAAATGAATTTCTTCTACAATCACTTATTAAAAAATATCTTGTTTAATAACTTGACTTTATTGCTGAATAAGGACTGATCTCACTCCTGTTACTAATGCTGCCTTATTCTCTATGCTACTAAGTATGTAAAAATGATTTTGTTGTAATTTGATGACAAATATAAATATATTTTTTTAGCTGCTCATTTTATCAAAAAAAATTTAAAAACCAAAAGCAATTATTTTTACTATTTTTCTAAGCCATTTACTGTAAGCTTGACTAATCAATGGACACCAAATGAAATAGTTGTTTAATTATTCATTGATTTTCCAGTGGTACACTATACTGAATTTTAGAGAATTGGATTGTGATACAATTTGTATAATATCTTCAGCTTCAACACATTAATAATAATATGATACAAGTTGTTAGAAATAGCAAATATCAAGGAATAAAATAAATCTAAGAAAATAGTTATTACCTTAAAATAATTTAGAAAAACCAAGATTTTTAACATTTTTTTTTAAATGCTTACTTTTATATAGGTTTACAAATTCTAAATTTTGAGTTAAATTTTAAAGTCACACTTTTATAGACAAGTTCATAGCATTCATCTCCAAATTCTTAAAAAAAAAGATATATAACATGACTTATTTTAGATAATTCTTTTCTCTATAATATTGATTCTTAGCCATCTTGGCAAATTTCACTTTACCAGCAGCAGCATCAGTCTTCAATGCTTGCAGGTCTCTGCTAGAAATACATTTCTTCCTAATAAATAACATTAATAGTTAACAATAATTATTATGCAAAGAAAACTATAATAAATTGTCAATTTACCAAAAATAAAATGTATTTTAAAAATAATACCAAAAAAAATAATATAACAAAGCAAAGAAAAAAAGTGGCAGGATGAAAATCTAAATTATGAAGTAAGATGTATATTAATGAAGTGTCATCAGATTTTGATAAGAGTATACCGACAGCAACTTCTTAAAAAAAAAAAAATGGAACCAAACAATATGAAGACCAAAGAATTTTGAGTTTTCTTCTAAATAGTTTAAAAATTGTAACTAATTATTATAGAAGTACTAAGGAAGTGATTTTCAGTCTTAAAATACTGATTGAGAAATCCATGAGAATAAATAAAAAAGCAATAATGGCTTTTATTGATAGAGAAAAGTGTTTGATAATGTAGAAAATATGAAAATACAAGATTAATATATTATCAAAAATCAAACTGCTACTGTTGGAAAATAGGTGATGGGGCTAAAATAAAAAGTGTAACACAAGATTGTAATTTATCTATCATTTTTGCTTTTCAATTTATTGAAGAAACCATAAGACAATTTAGTAATAAGGTAAAAGGAGATTTGAAATTAAATAGTAAACTATTTAGTACTATACATTTGTATTTTTATATTGGATAATTTCCATCATCTAATATATGTTGGTTGATTAGAGCGTTACATTAAAATTCAAAACTCAAGAATCTAAGGACTCAGGTTTGAATCCCATGCTAGTACTGTCACTGGTCAGGCCAGCAACATCTGAAGAAGAGGGGAGACTAATACCTCTCAAAATGTTGTGCATATACTAACCTGTTTGATGTGCTATTACTAACAGTTGAATGTATTTGGAATATTTAAATAAAGTTAAATTTTTCTTAAGACATACATATATTAAATGATGGAAATAGTCCAATATAAAAATACAACTAGAACACCATCATCACAAACCTTCAAGAAAACACTTAGTACTATACATTTTGTAAATGATTTAGTTTAAATAGTAGAAAATAAATATGATTTATCAATCTGCTGGAAAAAAAAAAGTAATGTGAAAATAGATAAAAGATAATGGTAATGAAATGTACTAGAGATAGAGAAATTAGATGTTTGCAATGTGGATGGAAGAAGAAAGGTTAGAATATGTCATAGAATTAAATACTTGGAAGCTTAATAACATCAGATGGTAATATAAGCATTAAAAATGCACAAGCTAAAAAAGTTTATAACAAGGAATGAGAAAAGAAATTATGATTATTAATATCTAAATACATATCCCTCAACATTAAAAACATTTCATCAAGAGTTACACCTGAAATGTTGTCTTATATAAGCCAGAAACATGGACAATACTTGATTATGAAAAGACAAATTAAGAGTTTTTGATATATGGCTTTGAAGATATAACAGACAGTCAAGATAAAATATGAGAAAATGTTGATTATGGTTAGAGAAGATAGAAGTATTTTGGAAGTCATCAAACAAAGAAGAATCAATATGGTTGGTTACTTGATGAGATATTCGTGATAATATACATTGTTGCTGGAGAAAATAATAAGAGAGAATCTAGGATGGAATATATGGATGCAGTTAAAGAAAAATTGTCTTATAGAATTGTAACAGATGTAGTAATAATGAGATGTCTGAAAAACTAAGTAGCCCACCAACCTATGGGTTGGCGAAAGAGAGAACAATGTTTGTAGTTCAAATTCTATTTTAAAATGAGCTTACTGCTATAAAAATAATATAAATATCATATAACAGAGAAGGCCAATATTTTTATATTCGATTTAATCAAATATCTACATACATACATGTGTGTAGTTAAAATTAAATATTGAACAAGATTAAATATTGCATGCATTTAATCTTGTCTAAATTTTTCTGCACTACATCAACTGGGATAAACTGCAAGATTAATGTCATCATGCTACACCACCACTGACCAATATATATATTACAATAAAACATTAATAGATAATAATAAAATACTATAAAGATAAGATATAAAGCACAATCTCCTTTAAAAATCATTAGAGAAGAAAAGGCAAAACTTAGTGTATCAAATGAGAAGTATGATCAATAAACAGAAAAGAATATACTTTAATTTTATATATATTAAATATTTTCATGGATTAATTAATTATGATGCAAACAAAAGAATGAGGTTTTATTCCATGTAATAACTAGAGAGGTAAGTTTTTAGCAATGATATTACTAGGAAACTATCAATTATAGTTGATAGTCTTAAAATAATTACTTACTGTAGTAGCCAACAATAGATTTTTTGTCTTGAGTTTAATTACAAAAAAAAGGATGTATATATATATTAAATTAATACAAACCAATACTAGAATATTTCATCAACATTACCTGTATTTAGAATCATAAAAGTCTGAATCAAGCAACATAGATAAAAGATCACATCTGCTTTCTGGAAAAATGTTTCCCGAATTTTCTATTTATATTTTTTTGAGATAGAAATTGAATGTAAAAGTAGAATTGTTTTAAGAAATATATTTTAATATAATGCACGCTACATATATCACCTATATGCAATATTTATTAATGCTGTAATACTTAATAATTAAAGTAATTTGCAATATTTTGATTCATTGAATTAATGCTTAGAACAATTGAATATTTTAATATAACATTCGTTGGGCCATTTACTCTTCTGTTTAAAGTTCTTTAAAAACTTTTAAAAGATTTTTTTTTTATCAAGTAGTTTGTCTATTTAGATATATAGACCTGAATCACTATAGAGATAAACCAATATATAAACTTACTTCAACAATAGCATCAACTGGACAAGCTTCCTGACAGAATCCACAATAAATACATTTTGTCATATCAATATCATAGCGTGTGGTACGCCTACTACCATCTGCCCGCTCTTCAGCTTCAATAGTAATGGCCTAAAAATCAGGAAAAAAATTCTTATTTTTATAAATATTTATATAATTAATATTTTCATTGTTAATTTTCAGTAATTTCTTACTTGAGCTGGACAAATGGCTTCACACAATTTGCATGCAATGCAACGTTCTTCTCCAGATGGATATCTTCGTAAAGCATGCTCTCCTCGAAAACGTGGACTCAGTGGACCTTTCTCAAATGGATAATTTATGGTTGCTGGCTCTTTAAAAATATGACCCAAAACAACTAGTCCTCCTGAAAAATCACAACACCAGATTTTAATTTTTTTTTCACAGTTGTTTTTATTTTTGTTAGCTAAAATGATTTTATTGTATGTAAATAGTATTTAAATGTGCATCATTATATAGAGATAATAGGCTAAACTAATTCTCACTTTAGTTTCATAATCCTAATGATGACTTCTATTTATCAAATACAAGATAGTTTATATAAATCTTTGAAGATTAAAGATTTAAAAAAATTTTATGTATTGGATTGGATACTTCTTTTTAATAATCTATTCCTCTGGACAGTGCTCTAATATCTTCAACTATAAAATATAATAGTATTTACAGATGAACAAAGATATTTTTTAAAAACAGGGATATTTTCTCATAAATTTCAGAAAATTCACATAAAAATGACTGTTCATGTACTGGTCAGTAATTCAAAATAAGATTTAAAATTAAAATATGACAAAATGCAATCCATTTAATCTGCAATAAAAAATATTTTGGCTTTATATTATCTTAAAAAATTAAGTTAAATTCAAAATGTAAAGATAGAAAATATTTAAATAATAAATTTAAAAAAACAGGTTGGAATGGGTTCAAATAATAAATATTACCTCCCAAACTCTTTCAGAAAAGAAACACATAGGTAATTTTCTAATGAATGGCAGGCCAAAGAAAATAAATTTTCTAAAAAAATTTCTTAATCCCCAAATACATTAAAAATCTAAAACTCAAAAATAAATTTAAAAATTTGTAACCATTTAATAACTGTACATTTTCCTTAAATTAAAAAAAAAAAAAATCACACAATGGATAGATTTGTTGACTTTGTAATATTGGGTTTATTATGATATATACTTATAAATAAAAAGTTGTATAGATGTTATCTGTATTGCATGATTGAATTTTAGACTTACTGTATTTTTTAAAAAATATGTTCACTAAAGGGACGTGCTTCCAAAAATAGACATTATTTTTCTGGCTACCTATATAATCATAAATATCAACAGACCTCAAATAATCATGCTAATATATAATTTCTTATCACTGTCAAAACTGTTTTAAATTTTGATAAATTAATTATTTTTATTAAAAAAAAAAAAAAAGAAATGAAAATTTTTGGAATTGGGTTTGTATGAAAATGAAAAAGTTGGCATCTAATTTTTAATAATTAAATTATTTATGCATAGATTTGTGTTAAATATTTATAAAATACAACTTTTATAATTATATTTTTGTCTATAAATTACTATTAATTAATGTATTCACCAAATTAGATACTTACCTTTAATTATTTCTGAAAAAAATATTGATTTGGCTGCTCTATCTGTTATATCTTTCCATTTCATACTAGGATCACCTGGGTTCATCTGGACTATAAAATTATTTCAAATATATATATATATTTGTAATGGCACTTTGAAGACTTAATATTTAATTTGTTATGTGTATATATATATATATAAGAAATAGAAACAATGGATACTACTACTTGAAATCTATATAAAATATTTAAAATGACCCATAATTATATTATTCCAACCACGAATTTCCTTTTCTGTGTAATGCTAAAATTTGAGCTTTCTTTATTTAAAGGGGAGCATGGCTGGAATAATATAGCTATGGGATATTTCAAATATATACAGAAAAAGAAAAATACAAACAGATCAAATAATCGTAAAGAAAATAAACCTCCAATCACGCATTGTTTATAAGTGTATGTTAAAACCTCCATGCATTCACCCACCAGTAATAGTACATCACATGATCACCATCTCTATATTAGCACATAATTGTTGTATACAAAGGCAAAACTCTCCATACAGTAGTGCCACCCTGTGCCAAACAAAGTAATCAATGGATGCCAGAAGGCTTGTGCATAAAATCCCTATCTAGTGCCTACTCATCCAATATCCCCAGACTAGTTTCTGGCTTGTGGCCATCATCAGTGAGGAGCCTTGGATCTGAGAGCACTGCACCTACATCTTAGGATCTAATGCAACCCTCCAGCAGCCACCTTTTAACTCTACTTTACTACAAAACTATGAGAATGAAATTGAAAACACAATAATATTTTCAATCTAAGCTCAATAGCTTATATAGTCATATGCCTTCTGGCATCCATTGATTACTCTGTTTGGCACAGGGTGGCACTACTGTATGGAGAGTTTTGCCTTTGTTTACCAGTAATAGTAGTGAATTCACTTATGCTTAAAGCGTATTCTTATATATATGCCAACCATTATTGATCGATATACACTTACAAACAGTGCATAACTGGAGATTTATTTCCTTCTTTATGATTACAATTATTTCAGCGCTTAATAATAATAGATAAACAGATTCTAAACTAAAATTACAACATAAAATCTACTAAGGTTGACATAAACTCTAGAGTTTATATCAAAAATAAGGATTTTAATTTTTTAAAGTTGATAGAAACCAGTGAAAAATTACTAATGACTATCAACTGCTCTTCATAAAAAAATTTCTGAAGTCATATAACCTTCTTTCCAATAAATTTATATATGACCTATTTTGATATTATTTATTTATTAACATATAATTAAAGATTTATTTACAATTCTGTGATACAGCTCTTGAAAATTAAACCAAAAATTAAAAAAAAAAAACTTTTATGTTATTTTAGAAAATAAATTAAAAGACCATGGTTACACAAAAATAAGAAAACTATTTGTGAATAATATCTGACTTCAATATCTATGGCAATAAATAATGGTTATTCTCAAAGTAGTATGCAGGCTATTGAACTTCTATTATAATATTATTAATAACAAAAATGAGGGATCTTATTTTCAAAATAAATCTAACGGGTTTTTTTTTAAATTTACATAAAGAAGATATGGCTGATGAAGCAGATTATTTTCATATGTGTGGATGAAATTTTCGTAAAGTTATTATAGTGCTTATGCAGACATTGTTAGTAATAAGGAAATGCAATGAAGTTCTGTAAAGTTATACCATCATTTTGTTATAATTTTAAAAATAAATATCAAATATCTCCTGCCCTTATATGCAGTTGTTTTCTTCTTTTTTTTAATTTCAAAAAATAATTTTACTGAACGAATAAGATAATTACAATGCCAATTATATGTAATAGTCAAGGTAATGTACTCTAAGCACTATTAATATGAACAACAGAGTCATCCTCTAACTGCTACAATTCAATCAACTTTTTATAGTAGAAACAGCAGTTAGAGAGCAGCTCAAATGTTTATATTTAATAGTGCTTGGATTGTGTCAAGGATATATGATGGGTTTCATGGTACAATAATTATAATCTAAAGTTTTAATCTTGAGAAAACATAGAAATATTTTCAGAGAACTGATCTATAGAAAGTTTTTAAATGGTTAACTAGTTATTCTGAGTTAAACAGAAAATAAAAACACTATCAATTGATTATTTTGATGAGTTATATTTTTTCCTTCATGGTTTCTCTTTGGGGGATTGTGGGAGAAACATTTGCTCCACAAAGGCCATTTAAAGTTGTTTGGCTTTTAAACCTACAAATGTTATAATTCAAAAAATTTCTGCCTAGGGAATAAACCAATATAAACAATTTTCATCTGTGCCATAATAAGGTTAATAGATATTTAATTAGATGGTTAAATTTCATAGAATCAATTGAATGACATCTAATATTTTTGGCTCATTTAACCAGTACTCACACAGGAGTACTGATTCAAATAGGCTAAAGAGAAAATGTGCTTAATCTGTAAATCATAATGCAATGAAGGTTAAATAATTTAAGCTAAGAAATAATGTAGTTGATAAAATAATATTGATCATAATCCTATCTTAATATAAATTCCCTGAAGGATCATATTTTCAAACTAATATGTAATAAATACACAAAGCAAATAATCATATTTGCATATACACACATTTATATATATTATAATGATATGCCTATCCTTAAGCCTATATATTAAAATAAAAAAATATTTATGTTTATTATTTGTTTTGCTTTATAAGAGGCAACTTATTCGTTAATTAATTATCTATATTTTGTTCACATACATCTTAATTAAATGATTTATAATTTTTTTTCAAATGTTTATTTTTCAAAACATTCCAAACTATAAAGAAATGTTTGAAAAAGAAAAGTTTGTTACAATTCAGACTTTAATTAATAAAGGTTGAATGCTAACCGCTGCCTATGTGGATTTAGGTTTAAGATTATTAAGTAAACACCTAAGTAAGCTTATTATATTTTTCTTTCTTTTAAAGCTTTTGGAGATAATAGGTTTATTAGCCAGGTAAAACAATTTTAAGAATATTTAGTTATATATTTATGTGCACATACAGTACAATGCGTGAAATATGAACGCTCAGATAGTCAGCAATACATTAGATTGTTTATGTTTCAATTAATGAGAACAAACTAAAGGATCTTATCAATGTATATGATTTAAATATTGGGAAATTATTATATCTTTCCTTTGTTTCACTTATCCCAGGATTTTGTATTAAACTCCATGAAAAGCTTTAGTGTAACATTTATTTATTAAAACTACTTATAACAGCTTCGTGAGTTGAAGGTTATATAAGAAGATTGGAGCCATTTAAACTATTAATGTAATTTGCTTATTATTATTTATTAGCAATGTAAATAAAATTGGATGATTTTTCACTGAATAAGTTTGTATTATTTCATTTATTCACTCATATCACATCAAATTACAGTCACATTATTATTATTTTAAACCCTGGGATATTTAAACATTTATTATTTTTCAGTTAAATATATTTGAAGTCAATAAAATTACCCTTTGACTCTATTTTCAATTAATATTTACAAATAATTTTATAGATTTTATAGTTAATAATTTCAATCAATAAAATATTAAGAGAGTCTCGACATATATAAATCCATATTATGGAAAATTGGCACCTGAACCTAAAAGACATCCCTTTTGCTCATATGTACAATTTATATATATATATATTAGCAAAAAATTTTGAATGCACAGATAATATGCTTTATTGATTTATTTTTTTAAACATTTAAAAATAGTTTTGTTGCCTTTATCTTTTTCTATAGGATAAATTACTAATTTATCATGTTAAGTCAAGCAATTCTACAATTTTATAAAACTTTTATTTTTTAAACTTTTATTTTTTTGTGTGTACAATTTAAATTACTGAAAACTTTACTTTTCAAGCAATATGAATTTTGCAAAATCTGAAGCTAGTGATTTATATATTTATAACAACTCAGAACTAACAATTCACTAATAGAGGCAATCATATCTGACATAATTACAATAACTGGATATCTTAAAAAGAAAATCAAAGATTATTTATTCAGCATATTCAAAACTGCTTTAAAGGTGAAAGCAACCAACATGAAATTACAATTAATTACTATTAAAGTACTATCTATTGTACAAGTAATTTCTCTATGGATGGATGAGCAGATATATCCCACTGGATGGCGCTGTTTTCGCGCCAAAACACATAAAAATGCCATTTCCGCGGCCGACACCTTCAAACCTGAATTTTCTATAATACAACTTTTTTGTTGTGCTACAGATTGCAGGCCGCTATGTCGCGTTGCAATACAGCATGTATATTTTACGCAGCAAATACATTTTCCGAATTCGCACAGTTTATAAAATGATTACAGCTTGGAGAGAGGGTGTGTTTTTTTGAACTGGATGGAAATGTTGTTTTCATTGGATTTTTATTTTATTTTAAAGTATTGAAATGTTCCGATTTTGTAAAGTAATAATTAACAGACTTTTTACACCGTAGTGTATTGAAGTTTTAAGTAGTAAATGTTGATGAGATATATGTATAAAGTTATTTGGAATTAGGTAACGAGTCAAGTAACGTACTGATCGTAATATTCCACGAGACATTTTAAGATTGTACCCGTGTATATATTTTCGAAATAAAAAAAAAGCGTTAACACAAAAATATCCAGTAAGAAAAGTACAATTGTACACTGTTTTTTTAAATGTCATAAAAAGCACATATTATAAACGTTTTATATATATTTGTCGTTGTTTAAAAAAGTTTTAGTTTTTTTCTTTTTCTCCGACTACTGTTATTCTTTGTCGAATATAGTTTACGTTTATTGTTATCATTTATTTTATAGATGTTAGTAAAAAAAAAATATTTACAGAAATACGATTTTTATATTTTTTATTTTAACGGTAAACCTAACCCTAAAGCTAACCCTAATCCTAACCCTAAAGCTAACCCTAATCCTAACCCTAAAACTAACCCTAAACGTAAACATAACAAGTTTTACTTTTAGTTATCATTCTATTTGAAATAAAAACTAGCGGTAAACAACAACAAAAAAAAAGCCGTAACCCCAGTAAAAAACTCTCCGATAGAAAATTGATTTTTTCTAATAAAAAGAAAACTAAAAAAGATGAATCAAATTATAATTTGTTTATTTTATTTTACATTTATTATTATCATTTAATTTGTATACGTTAATAAAAAATAATATTTAAAATTAAGTAATATTTAAAAAAGACGATTTTCTTTTTGTTTTTATTTTCACATTACAAAAAATACATCAAAATGATTATAATTAACGGCCCGTGAATGATCATATTTTATAATTTTAGCGTGATAACTGCGCCATCGAGTGGGATTTAGCAGCTATTCTACGACAACCATGTTGACTTTTGGACAATCTTACATGATGTGTAACTTTATATTTGAATATATTGAAGCTATATATATGCACATATATATATACTTCATGTCAATAATGTTAAAAATCATGAAGAAATTTTAAATTGAAAAGTTTTAATAAATAAAAATTAAATATATATTGTACATGCACAGATAAAGGTATACGTATAATTAATTATAAAGTTATTTTCTTAAATCAAGTTAAAAACAATAATTTTCAAAAGTTTGTAAAAAAAAAAAAAAAAAAGCTAATTAATTCTAAATTTAGTTTAAAAGTAAGTAAAAACAAGTGTTTTTTTTTTTTTTTTTGGCAATAATTAAAAGTGAAAGTGACATTCTAGGAAAAAGTAATTAAAATGTTTGTAAACAGATTACTAGATGAAATTAAGGAGATAAATAATTCACATGATTTAATTAAAAAGGCTGTTATTCTCACTCAAAGATAAGAGCTTGCCAATATGGTATTGGGCAAATAAGCATGGACTGCAGCGGATTCTCTGGAGTTATCTATAGCCAAAAGATCAAAGGATCCAAAAGACAAGTGATGAAACCGAATTTTATAGTTGAGATAGCTCCAAACCATATAAATAGTGCTGGAAATTACATTCTAGAATTAGATTTTGCTTTCATTATTCTTGTCTGCTTCCAAGAGTCTATTCTACTTCCATTAT
Organism: Epiperipatus broadwayi; assembly: GCA_028023455.1. Lineage (NCBI taxonomy): Eukaryota > Metazoa > Onychophora > Udeonychophora > Euonychophora > Peripatidae > Epiperipatus > Epiperipatus broadwayi. The sequence continues at coordinate 2,345,312 of JAQFVV010006224.1, read as the reverse complement.
TCATCGTGTACTATTATTTTGCAAGTCAGTTAATTAATCTGCCATTTCCAGCCAAATATACCATGCAAGAGTCATTGCTCTATCAAGCTGATAAAGGGCAAGCTGAAAACCCATAGCTGAATCCCAGAAAAGCCATCTAAAAGTGAAGAAAGCATCCGAATGTGTGTCCTCTATGTATCCACCCAAGATGAATAAAAGTCTGATGACCAGTGCTATTAGAAGAACCAACTGTTAAACCAAGATGAAATTACTACCGAATCATTCTAATGGTCTGAATGGTCATTTAAACCTTCATCCACAATAGTATGGTTTTAAGAATAAACTCTTCCAAAATAAACCAATATCTAAAGCCTGAATATGAACGTTTGATGCTGAAAGAATAAGTATACACTTTAAAATAATCTTTAGTTAATTATTATTTATTTCCTATCTAATGAAATATGTTAGTAGATAGCTATTTATTTAATCTGTTTATGAGCAGATATGGCAAGAGTTTGTAGTTTGTTCTATTTATCATGCCACAATTTATTCGGTGATAATTGAGGCTACATTATTTTATAAAAGGCAATTAGCTTGTAATCACAATCTCTGGCCTTGTTATTAGATGTTTGTATGTTAATTAAATCAGTTATATCCACTTTATTTAAAGATAAATAAGATGTTAAAGCAGTAAGTTAATAGATTACAAATGGAATTCATTTATGTTGCATAGACAAGCTAGATTAAGGTTATATTAAATAGATGTCAGTTTGAGTGAACTATTCTTGTGTTTTGAGGTGATATAATTGATAGAAATGGCCAGCTGTTAACTGTCAATTCAGGTTATGATTGTTACATCTGAACCTCATTCTTATGTAATGCATTAGTATTAGATGATTATAACATCATTAAATTGCTGGTCCCTTTCAGTTATTATTTTGTTTAAACAGTGATATGCAGGAGATTAACAATTCCTATCGTAAATTATCTATTTTATTTCATACGTCTTGTAATGATATGTTTGCGACTGCTGGTCACTAATATACATGGTACCAAATAATCTAAGAAGTAGTAAGCAGCAGAACATTTATTCCTACCATATGCATATAATTTATCATGTATTGGTTTTTGTTCAGAAACTATTGTGATGTAGATGTGATTTCCTGTATATTACAATTATTTTATTATTTTACTGCTTGCTAATATTACAGCCTGGAATTGATCACAACAGTCAATTAGTAAGATTGTTCTAAGTTTATAATCCTGTATTATCCTTGTTTGGCAGGATTGTTCAGTCTTAGAACAGAGATAAAAAGAGATGAGAACGGTTAGGTGTCTATGCAGTAGACTGGAATCCATTCAAACAATTAACATTAATAGCATTCTAAAATAGTGATTATCAAATATCAATTGTTTCAAACATTTAAGCATACCATATACTATAACTGTGCGAAATGTAAATTAAATTAATACTAATCAGATTTAGAAAAGTTTATTTACCATGAATTACTTTATTAATCAATTAACTAAAGTACTGCCAATATGTGATGTTTGTATATATGTAAATAAATTGTGTGTCTCATTATTTTTTGCAGTTTGTCGTCATCATTTGCAATCAATAACTTAAGTAAAATAGTTAATAGTTTCTTGTTTTTCCCTGAACTGAGAGGGCTGTAAAAGAAAAAAGTATTAGTTTTGTGATGGCAGAAAGTGGAATGCACATGTGGATGGCTCTTGGTTGATTTTCATGTGGATTACGCAATTCTGTCAGTTATAATGTATTATAAAATAATCAAGCATAAGCCAACAATCTTCAAATGAAATTCACAAAATTAATTATCCACCTAAAATTATCATATTAAAATAATAAAATTTTAAAAAAGATGTAAAAACACCAAACATAAAAAAATTACAGTAACTATGAATTATGTGTTGCCCCTAAAACCCATTTTCTTTTTCTGAACAAAATTTTACAGTGTAGAAATTACAAATTATTAGCCAATAAAATAATTCTATTGATTTAGGAGGAAGTTTAACCTGCAATGGCTTCTGTGCATTTTCTCCCATGATGTTTCTAAGAAAAGTATTTGTTTTTATATAATTATTATTCCAAATTTGATTTTTTTAATATTATAAGCATTATTTATAAAAAGTCTTATAATATTTGTATAAAAAAAAATTAAAAAATATAACTATAAAATCACAAAAGTGGAAAAAAAATTTTTTTTTATTTAAAAGAGCTTGATTGCTTTCTTATAATGTTATAATAAAAAAAAATTGATTTTTATTATTGTAAACATTATTTACAATAAGTGTTATAATGTTTAACTAAAAAAAATAGAAAAAAAATTAGCCAAAATTTGCAAAAAATGAAGAAAATTTACTTATCTTTTTCAAGTGGTATGAAATATCACTAAACTTGAAAAAAAGGGCATAAAACTTATCATTCAAACTAATTTGATTTTGCAAACTAAGAGATGCCTAGGAAGATATTGACATAGACACCTGTTCAATTTTAAAAATTCTGTGAAATTAAGACATATGAAAATTTATAAGCGGTATCACATAACGGCTGTAACCATTGCAGGTTAATAATATTAGCCTCACTAAAAAAGACAAATGTCTCAAATTTTTCCTGCAATGATTAGACTGTAATGTTGCAATACGTACTTATTATAATGGTTAAACACTAAAGTTGTACTTTAAAGTACAGAAACCGTAGTAATTCTTAATAATGAAAAGAAAAAAAATTGTATTCAGACAAAATCTCTAACACATACCTACTATACAGTAGAGTTTTATCATATAACACAAAAGCAATTCAGATCTTCATCCCATGGACTCACATTAGCAAAATTATTTGAATTTATTTTAAACTTTTAATATGTTACTGAAGTTTCCTCATATGTTTTATACAAATTAAAACCATTACAGAAATAAAATTAAATAGCTTATAATGTTTATAATAAAATTAGAATCATTCTAAATCAGTATTTCTCAACTTAGGGTCATAGATTGTGAAAAATGTTGGGAGGGATCATACAAGGTAGAGAAATTAATATTTATTATTTTACACATTTATTTGAATTAAAAATAATATAATGTTAAACAATATTATTACATCAATAAAATCTAATGTCTTAGCTATTATACCATGCTTCAGTTATGTACAAAATTTGGAAGACATAAAACATGATAAATTTAATATTTTCCTGAAGGTTTGTGATGATGGTATATTATCAGATGTGATATATTGGACTATTTCCATCAAATGTTGAATGTATAGAAAATTTTAAACTTTATTTAAACTTTTCAAATAAGAACAACTTGTTAGTAATAACACACAAATAGCAAACACAGGTTAGTAATTATACAACTTTTCAAATAGTAGTATTCTCCACTCTTCTTCAGTTGTTACTGGCCAGATATGTATAGCAACAGTATTGGCGTAGAAGTCGAAACTCATATCTTTAGATTCTTGAATATCGAATTTAAGGCAAACACTCTTGGTTAGAGCATTTGCCTTAAATTCAATTTTCAAGAATTTAAAGATGTGAGTTTGACTTCTATGCGAATACTGCACTGTACATATCAGACCAGCAACACCTGAAGAAGTGTGGAAAATATTACTATTTGCAATGTTGTGTAATTACTAACCTGTGTTCTTTTTTTGTGTGTTATTACTAACAAATTGTTTGTATTTGAAAAGTTTAAATAAAGTTTAAAATTTTCCATACATTCAACATTCACTCTTAGATAATGGAAATAGTCCAACATATCACATCTAATAGTAAATTTAAATTTTTAAAATCTCAAACAAAATCAAAATCCTATTTGGATATTTCCCAATACCTTAAAAAAGTCATACTTGGAAAATGTATCATTTAACTAAATTATATTAATTTTTATTAAATATCTCTATTCATTGTTATTATTTTAAAATACACATATTTGATTATAGATATACTAAATCTAAAAATTGCACAGGCAAAAAAGTTGAGAAATACTGTTCTAAATAATGTACTATATATCATAAAAAAAAATTAAAATTAAACAAAATATTCTCTAAGCCATGGATTTCAAAAATGATCAGAATTCAATAAAGAATGATTAATTTAAAAGTTTTAACTGCATTTTTGTAGATTTTGAAATTTCACATCTTCGTTCCTTCTATTAATATCAAAAACATGATTGACTTGAACAAAAAGAACCTCTAAAACTCCAAAATAGATGCATACAAGAGGAAATTTCACCTTTTCAAACAAAAAACATTTATTCCAACATAAAATATTATAAAAAATATAAAATGAAATTTCAAAAGATAGCATAATTTAAGAATATTTTCATATTAAATATATTCTTTTATTATTATTGTTTCTTATTAAATCAGTTAAAAAAATAATTTCGAAATATATAATGAATTATTTAAGATAAAAATGATGTTTTCTGTCTATTACATATATGTTGATACAAAGAGGACTATAAATATAAACATTATTTAACTTTAATAATAAACAATCATATATTATCATATCTATATATATTTCAATAAAATGTGTCCATTAAGTATACATACATTTATTTAAATGAAAGATGCTTCTTAGATAATGGTAACAGACAAATACGAAGGTAAGTTCATTATAATAAGTGACTTACTTTATATAAATTAATAGTTCATGACATGCGCATGTGTATCAATTCCAGAAATGACAATCATATTACATCATACTGAACAAAATATTTTAATAATGAAATGAATATGTTTTTAAGCTGCCAAGACTTTAAAACCATTAAACATTTTAAAATAGCCTGAAAAATAATACTTTTGCATGAATTCTGCCCACTAAAATTTTTTCATAAAACAAAAAAATATTTCAGAAGTTTGTTGAAGTGCTTCTTAAGTTAATTGTGTTAAAATAAATAAGTTTTTTAAATTAGTTCAGAAGAGAAATACTTTCATCAATGAAAAGATAGTTTTATATAATGAAAGATTTTTTTAAATATATTTCGGAATCCTTAAATATTTTTCTATCAAAACATTAATAATTTATTCTGGATCATTACTAGACATTTTTTGTATTAATATAGTATGTTTCAGAGTTCTACTAAAAAATTATGTAAAATATAAATAGAAAAACAAACTCATGTAATAATTATACAATTATATTTTATAATAATATAATAATAAAAAAATCATTTTTTTGACTGTCTATGTGACAAAATGTAAAATGAATAAATAACCATACTTAATGGATTTAGAAAATTGATAATCTTAATTTACTCAATAAATTTCTGATATATTATTTAATAATTCTTATAATGATAAATTATAAATGTATTTTAGAAAAGTCTTTTTAAACTATTTAAATTTATTGAAGTATGAGATTTATCTCTAATTCTCTTATGATTTAGAAAAAACTTCACAAAATGAGATAAATTACGATGACCCTTAATCCTTCTAGCTCATTATGAGTTACAAGCAAGCCAACTTTTCACAATCTTCCTATCACTTTGTAATCTTATAATTATTTCTTCCTTAGGATTATCAAGTTTTTCTTATTCTTTTCTATAATTCTCTAATAAGATTCTCATACTTTTTTTCTAAGAATATATCCAATGTAATGCTTTTATTTTTCTTTTAACTATCTCAATAAACTTTTTGTTGTTCCTCATTATTTTTGTATTTCTAATGACATCATCTACCTCTTTCACTTTTTCTAAAATATATATTCAAAAATATATAATGTAAGAGTGACTTACAACAAACAAACAGACCTGTTGTAATTTTTCCAACATTTTCAATCAGGTCAATTGGTAGTCAAATAATCGAGCTTACATATACATATATATATATACGCTAAACATGTATATAAATAAACATAAATGTCACCTCAAATAAACTACTATGTTTATTTTTTTTTTTTGAGAGATATATACTTTTAATTTTTGTATCTCTAAAGCAGTAAAATTTATATATATATATACAACCTAATCTCACTAATAATTAAATTAATCATTAACTGACTAATGAGACTGACATAAACAAAGATTAAAAAATAATAATAATGACCCGAGGTCAAAATAGTTGCTAGGTAATTGAATTTGGGAGATGGAAAACAATGCAAGAAGAGAAAAAATATTTTAATAAACATATAGATTTGTAACAATGAGTTATTAAAAATCGGCATAAGCCAGCGCGAGATGTTTTGGGTTTTTACAAAAACAATTGGATAATCTGCATGTGAAGAAAAGTCTCTGAGCAGTTATTAATATTTCTTAGTTTTTTTAAAAAAAAGAAGTTATATTAAGATGGATTCTGATATTCAACGCTAAAAAAAAAAAGGAAACCTTCATTATCAAAATAAAAAAAGAAAATAGTTTCAGCTGTTTGCTTAAACAACAAATCGGAATGTATAAATGGTAAAAATAGATTAATAGTTTAAACATATGCTAAAGAGCTTTAATAGATTTTTAAGAAAGTGAAGAGAAAGAAATTTGAAACTATTGGAATTCTATCAATTTCTCACATCATTTTTTCCGATACTTAAATGCCATTAAATAACTAACTACATTCATGAAAGGGAATTTTACAATGTGTAGTGAGTAAATAGAATATACTATAGGTGACCGGCGCCGATCTCTAATCCATTATAAATGTGTCTGTGCAAAATATCTCTAAGTGTTGATGGATATCAATCTGTAGTGGATTTGTTGCTGTGTGTTTGAAATAAACAACTGGACAGTGTTCAGGACCAACTAGTGTGGATTCAGCAAAGCCAATGGACAACTATGTCACGTCTGGAGATTGATATACAATGTGTATAGACTGTTAAATATAGACAATGCCTGTTTTCCTCAAGAAGATTTTTTTTTTATTTATTCATATAATTTTTTTTTATTTATTATTTATTTTACTATTTGTAATTTTACGACTTGTGATTTTTTTTTTTTTTTGTATTGAACTTCATTTTTCAAATTTGATCACTGGCACTTCAAAAATGGGAGTGTATATCTAGAATGTATAGCTGTATGGAGAGGGAAGGGAAGAAATCAAAATAAGCAAAATAATTGTAATTGTTAATAAAGTTGAAAATTCACAGATCGTTCCTGAAATTAGATACTGCTCCACTAAAGTGATCTCAAGTAAGATCTTGATTTATTCTACCTTAACTACAAACTTTAGAACAGTTATATTTTTTTATTAATAGTTATTACTAAAACCTAGCAATAGTTTTTTTTTGTTTCATTTAGATATATGATTAATCACGGTGAACGAATGGTTTATTCTTTTCCACTAATGTCAATTTAACTTACATATACGAGAGATCATTCATTCAATAATCAGCTAAAAATAGCATACTCCAATAAATAAAATATAATTATAGTTAATACTATTAGCAAGATAGATTCAGAATCAATGTATTATTAATTTTCTTTTCTACTGCTATATTTTTATTATTTAAAACCTTTAATTTCAATTTACTGTATATATTATTCTGAATTAATTTTTTTTTTTGTTTATTACTTTGTAACTAAAGACTGCTTAGGTATGGATTCCTATCATGGATTTGGAAAGGGAAATTTATTGTATTCTTAAAATGATAGGAAGCCATCCTTGCTATCTCAATTATAAATGTAAATATTATTCTATGGCATTATTTCTTGTTTAATAAATGTCAAATAATTGTTGAAATCAATCTAATCTCTGCTTGGCCATCATCAGTATTATGCATTTACACTAATAATCTACTTGGTCATCATCATCATTATTATCATGTATTTATACCAATAAGCAAATTGATCATCAACATTACTATATAAATAGTTTAGTCTATAATCTCCACATATCATTAAATAAATACATGTATATTAATTATTCATACCCACAGACCATTCTTCATATATAAAAAGATGTGTATAACATTTTAGTAGTAAAAATATACTGGTTTTTGCTATATATAGGCTCATTAGTTTGAAAATTAAGTAAGTTCATCCCTGAAGAGAGCTAACTGCAAATTCTTCCTGGGTTCGAATACTGGGATCTAATGGAACCTGAAGGGGAATGTGATGAAGATGAACCAGTCCAAATTGCATCTAAATTTCTTCAGTGAATATTGAGCTAGCATGCTGAAGATAGATCTGATCTCGGACTAAGCATTCTGTCGCACTATCACCAGCATCCTACCTGAAGACTCTGCGTCTGACGGTAGTAAGATGTGCTTCCTCTTTCTCGGTTCGTCTCCGGTTCCGTTACAATAATTAGTTTCTTTCTTTTTTATCATCCAATTTTCTGTTCCATATAAAAGCACTGTATATTTAAGTCTCCCCTATGAGAAGTTCAACATTTATAGATCACAAACTGTTAATATTATCATCAGTTAACCAGTTTCCTAAAAATTATGACTATATTAATTACCTAATTACTATCTTTATTTTCTTATAAAATGATTTATATGACTAATCTTTAATACTTCATCTTATCAAAAAATTTTGCTAAATCATAAAATCTGATGTAATATCTAATATACTACTATCATTTAAATTAAATAAACATTAATTAGGAGATAAACAATCTTATCTTATAATTCCATTTTCATCTAATTCTTCTCTAAGCAGTTTTTAATCTTACAATTTTTTTTTTGTTTTATGTGAAATATATATATTGAATTAATTAAACAAATAATTTTGAGGAATTAAATTCAAAATAAGAAAAAATAGACTTTGAATAAATTATTTAGTTTTAAAGTGCTTTGTAAAAATAAATTACAAAAATGATTATTATCAAAAGAAAAATATTTCTGATAGCAAAAGAACTTTAATTAGTGCAAACTATATATACATACTACCATAATTAAATTTGCAAAGTTGGATCCAAATTAACAAAAAGATATACAAATCTTGCAGAACCGGTAAAGCCCTCCTCTCCTTCAACTTCGAGGCTAGTATTAGAAGCAGATACTGTGAAGCAGCAGAATAAAGTCAGCAGGAATATCTTTTTCCCAGGATCTCAGCTCCTGAAAGTTATTCAAGCTGACTAACGAATTAAACAGATTGCTACAACCTTCTTATGATTTTATAAGCCTAAAAGGCCACAATGACAAAGAAAAATTATACTATCATATGTACCTTAGCTAATCGACTGTTAATAGCATGGGAAATATAAGTCAGAAATTAACTGCTGCGTTCTATGATAAAATTAGAATATGTATATCTATATTTTGTAAATAGAGTATACACCTGGTCTCGTTTTATGCGGTAGATAGGTTCCTCAGAAATGCGCACAAAAATAGACTTAACTTACCTTGAAAAATGGGGGATAGGTACTATAATTTTCCAAAAATCGCATAAAAACAAAGCAACAACATAAAATTACTTTAAAATTCACATAAAAAAAAAAATAAGGAAATAAAATATGACTAATAAAAAATTTCAAATTTGAAAAAAATTGATAGAAGACAAACTTTTTTTACTTTTTTTATTAATTACAGTATTTAATTTTATTCAAAGCAATATATTTTTATGTGTAATTTACATTTTTTTCATACATGTAAGGTATTTTAATCATTATCGCTATGTGAGACATCAGATTCATCATGTGATGATGTGATGTGATGTACTGTAACTTCTCCTTAAACGAAGTCAAGAATCTCTCAGCAATTATGCCCAGAGAAACCTGTTAGCTACTTTATTTTACATTCCCCAGTCTAAGTTTTCTCATATTCTGCTCCATTCCATTTCCACATCATAATCTTTGTCAACTCTATGGCCTTTATATCTAAATCCCAATAAATTGCTCTTATAGTGGATTCACCCAAACTAAAACGTTTTCCAATCGCTGTTGATCCTTCCCATTTCGCTAAGCGATCTAAAATTGAAATTTTTGTTTCCAAAGAAATTCACTTTCTTGAGTGTTTTTTCCTCTCCATTAGGGTAAACTAAAAGTTTAAAATAAAAATAAGAACTTAGACTTATGATAATAAAAAGACATCTACTCACTGCTGTTGGGCAAAATTTAATTAAAACTAACAAAAATTAAATTCTTATTTTTGTCTTTAATTTTCTACTTTTCAATTCTGTTTAAAAATCAAATTTCATTGTTTCACGATCACATTAATTTCAGATCACATTATGTAATTTTTAAATTGTTAATTACAATTAAAAATCAGATTTTAATTGTCAAATTTAATTGTGCCCAATGCTGCTACTCGTCTTTTAAAAATAAACTTGCGGACACTAAATGATTAATTGATTACGTACTCTTTTTTTTTTAAATAGCAAAAATAAAATGTGATTTAAAATGCAAAAACAACAATATACATAGTATAAGCATCTATAACGTTTGAACAGATTTACATTATAATCTTGTAAAATTTATTACTTGCGGACACTAAATGATTAATTGATTACATACTCTTTTTTTAAAAAGCAAAAATAGAAAGTGATTAAAATGCAAAAACAACAATATGCATAGTATAGGCATCTATAACGTTTGAACAGATTTACATTATAATCTTGTAAAATTTAATGTGTGTATATAAAATGGGGAAATCCTGATTTTAAGCGAATTCTGAACTTCTTTATTGCATAAAATCTATTACAGTACTATTATAAAGCGTTGAAAATATTGACATTATTAGATGGAAGTCGAATTCCGATAATGCACTATTACTTTAAATATGACGTTTGAGTGCGCGAAATTTATAATATTTAAAGTAAATATATAAAATTTAAGCATTGTTAATTTATATATATAATATTTAGTGGATTAAATGTGAAGGTATTTAAGCTTCACACTCTTAGTTCAAAATGCTTGAGTCTGGCTTATTTAAATATAATTGAGGCATAGATTAAGATGGATCCATCTTTTTCTAATAGTTCTGGCTTGTGTTTTAGAATTTGGAGTCCCATGTGATGCCATTATTCCATCTGATTGGCTGTCACTTAAGCATTTTTAAAGCGTATCTGTTTGAAGGTGTTTAGCTTTCACGTTATTAATATTTAAAGTAATAGTGCATTATTGAAGCTCGACTTCTGATCTAATAATTTTTATCGCATAAAAGAAAACTGCATATAAAGATATTAAGAAGAAACATGAATCGCATAACTTCAAAATCGCATTAAATAAATCCGCATAAAACGAGACCCGGGTGTATATTAAATTATTAGAATTATAAAGCATAATGAATCGTTTTATTGTATCCCCCATTAATATTCCAAAATTCTGTTATTCTTACTCCTAGAAATATAGGGATTTTCAATAATTGTTAGAGAATTAGTAGAAAAGGCATAGCAATATGCAAATTTCTCAAGTGTTCTCGTCCAATATATTCTTTATTTTTGAAATTACACTCAATCATGCTAAATATTTTCTCTTACTTTATATATTTTAAAGTTTTATTATAAATTATTTACATTATACTACTTTAATTAATTTATATATTTTTTAATTCAAACTTATAAATAACAAAAGCAAATAGTAATGGGAGAAATATTTCACAAACAAAATAATAAATTATATACTTGCCATATGCGAATCTTTTCTGAGAAAAGAAAGATGAAGGTATTAAATTTCTTACTACGCTTTGACCTAAAAATAAAAAATTTTCATTAATCATATATGTAAATAAGCATTTATTTTATATAGCGCATGTTTATAAATTGTAATACATCAAAGATCAGCCTTTCAAGCTACTGTGCATACGCTTTTTACGAGTGTTAATAATAAATGAATACTTTCACTCCCAACACGAGATATAGTATTCAGACATCGTAAACAGTAATTTAAAGTGAGTGGTCTATCCTCACGCTTTCACTTCCAGTACTTAAGATTTGCCCATATATAAGCATTTGGGTTGGAAAGAATAAGTGGATTCATTTTATTCTTTCTTAAATACTATATCTCGTGTTGGGAGTGAAAGTATTCATGTATTATTAACACTACTAAAAAGCATATGCACAGTAGCTTGAAAGGCTAATCTGTGATGTATTAATCATATAATATAAATTTCAAATTTGTTTAATCACATTAATTTTAAAAAATCCAATTATTATGATTTTACATTATATAGAAAATATGAAAAAATATTTCAAATTTTATTGACTATATTATAAACTTCTCAAGGAGTCAAATAAAATTGTAACAAATTCGATCAGCCTTTCAAACTCATAGGCCAATTTAAACTTTTTTAAAACAAGAGCATACTTTTTTTGTGAATTAAAAATAAAATAACATCATTATTATAAATAACTGCTCCACTTTCATTGACAATTATTCAATTCACCTTGTAACTGTTCTTTGTGATATACCTATATTATCAAATTTCTTTTTATGTTCAGAATAGATTAATTCTACAACAGCTAGAATGCACTTTTATAAACTCCCCTTCAGAAAATGGTTTTAAATTTATTGCTATTTGTTCTTAAAAAAAATAATGTAACTTGTTTTCATGAAATTGTTTGACTTATTTGTACTTTCTATAAAGCATGTCTGTTATTTGATTAAGCTCCTTTTCAAATTTTCTAGTATATTTTTTTCTTTCTTCCCTAACAATTTTATTTGTAATTAGAATGTATAGTACATGTTAATATTGTATTTTTTATTAATTGAAATACTTTCTAAACATATGGTTTACTATTTCTTTCTATATAAAAAAAGGTGTTGGTTCATTTCTTTTGAAATGCATGATTTTCTGTGTCAATTTTTTTTTATTTTAATCGATGTAGCCATCCTAATAATAATAAAAAATGTAAATAATAAAAAAAAAAATAAAATAAAATTTGAGTTTTCTTTTTCCTAGAGTATGGCATTCCTCTGCAATGTAACTATAAAAAATAAAATATCCTCAGTGTAATCCATAGTCAAATAAACCATACAATTTATGTAATTTATTGAAATATCATACTTCTGGTAGAATAAATTAGAACTATTATAAAAGTTGAAAAGAGAAAAAGATGGAGTTGAGAAAATAAATATTTTACTTTACTTAACTTTTATTTCAATATTTGTATTATGCACATGTTTAAATAGAAGTTTTATACAGAGCCATTTTATGTGTTTTGAAAATATCTGAGGGCTAGCATAAGCAACCCAGCAGATATTCACTCCTGGATTACAGTATTTAAATAAACAGTTGTTTTTTTTGACGACTTAAAATTTATTTTATTGAATGTTATTAAATTTCTTTATTACAATATAAATTGTATGACATTTAATGTAGTTTGTAGCAGCAAAGTCTATCAAAACATTCTAAGATGAAGTAATCTCTCTTAATTACAACATTTAAGGTACTATTTAAACAAATTACACTAATTCAAAATTTAAAAACTAACCAAAACTTAAAATTAAAATTTACAAACTATTGGTTTCACTGTCAAGGAAGACTTCTCTTGTGCATAATAACATAAGCGTAACACAAATATGTAATAATTTCCCATAATTCTCACATTACAATTACCTTTCAGTAATAGAGATTCATTAATTATTCTTATTTAATTGTTTTCAAAGAAAACAATCTTAGCCTGTTCAAAAATAATTTCTTAGCTACATTTCTTTGGTGAATATATAATGCACAATTAAGATATTTATATTTTACCTATTTTTACCAATTTTCATTCTTTCATTAAAGATCGAACTACTCTGACCTATATATAATTTCTTACAAAAATGAAGAATAAACTATTCCACAAAATGGTATAGTAATCCATATTACAATATTGAGAGTGATTTGACACTGCAAAAATCATTATTATAATTAGAAGGGATTTGAACTTAGACTTTCAAACTCCCTACAGTTATCCACTCTATCTTATACAAGCAATACACACAGCCACATACATGTGAAAAAGATAAATGATCTCCAATATATGTACATTGTGCTGAATCAGCACTCACCAGTTGGTCCAGATCATCATTTCCCACATATATATATAATCAATGCCAGTTTATATTAAGATAGCAAATCTTCAAACCTTAATGGACAGGCTTCAATCTTCTCCACTCTCCAACTCTTCAACCATCCATATCATTGAAAATCTAGTAATGGAACAAGTTCAGTATAGACAATATATTAAGCATCACATGATCACATACTGTATGGAGAGTTTTGCTCTGTTTATAGACAATATACTTGTATTTAAATATTAAGAATCATTTTTATATCTTCAAGATCAAATCATCTAAGGAAGTATTCTCTCTTCTTCTATAATTACATTTATCATAACTTCACCCACTAGTGGTTACATTTTTTTTTACTTAGTTATAGGGGAATTGCAAAACTGATCATGAATTTAAATTGGCTTTAGAGTAAGATCATCTATCATTGCATCTAGATTGAGTGCCAATTATGAAAGATATTTCCTTATCTAAACATCATACTAATAGAGTATAAATAGATTTGTAGTCTGTTTTCTGGATATATCTCAATGGTTGTACCATGATATTTAACTAAAAGTGAAACAAAAAAATTGTCCTGTCTGCATAATAAATGATGTTTGAATCCCACTCCATTACAATATATAGTATTCCTCTATCTATTTTCAAAAATCCACTTAGTTTTCTCCACTATTTTAATTCTAATTTCTCTAACATTTCTTCCCAGGCTTAAAAAAAATTAATACTTTTTAACATAATCTTTTCACTCAATTTAATCATTTATTATATTATCATTCTCAATAATAAATGCTAACATTTTCTGCTTACTATACAATAAATCATCTAAGTAAACAATTACAAATATCCCATTTAATCTTTTCTTGTTTTTGTAAATTAAAATTAAACTCACATTAGTTAATTATTGAAAAATTAAAATAAAAATATACACACAAGGTTTTGAATGTTTTATGTCATCAGTCAAAGTTCAATTCTTCACAATTCCAAGTAGCCATTTTATCATCACTCATCATTTTCAACCATTATTAATGTGATGTAGGATGCTGGTTCAAGTTTAGTCCAATTTTTCTGATCCATAGCTTTTTTTCTCCATGTCAATCCAGAAAACTTATTTGTTTTAGATTCATAAGTGATCTCGTCTAGATTTTTTTTGCCATGCTCTTGTATTATCAATTTATAGATGTGTCTCTTATCCACATATCTAGCCCAACTCAATTTTCTCTTTCAATAAAGTCAGAGATACTTATAAACAATAAGTTTTTTTTTATATATATCTATTTCATGCCATCTACTGTAAACGTAAATACCCAATGCCTAACAAATGACTGGTACATTTTAATTCCCACTGCCTGAAATTAATTTATAATTTTTTCAATCACTGATTTTTAACAATAAATTAAGAATATATAAAAATTATATTAAAACTACATAACCTATCCTTGGAAACTTTGCAGCCTCAGATTTATTCTAGTTTTTGATTGCAAGATAAAGCAATTTAAGAATAATTTTCCAGTTCTGAATAAATGTCTGTTTTTTTAATCCAATTTACTAACATGCATTAAAAATATTGTGACTTTTAGTAAAAAAAAAAATACACAAAATTATTGAGAATTTTCAGTTGCAGACATTAGTTTAAATCATACTTAAATTCAAAATATCAAGCTAAATATTATGAGAAAGATTTATTATCTACATGTATGTTACATTCTCTGCTTGGATGCAAGTTTAAATATTAAAACTAAGCTAGATAATATTTGGTCATCATTAATAATAAAATGTCATTGTTTGTTATCCCCGAGAGTAATTTATTCTAACATCTTAATTTTAGGCTACATTATAAGCTTGTAATTACATAATCATGATATTTATGTCTATGAAAATTTTTTCCCCACCATTTCGCTCAGCCTTGACCTTTAAAAAATACATGAGATGCATAAAATACTTAAAAACAAAATGATACTTTTCAATAAATAATTACTTAAAAACAAAATGATACTTTTCAATAAATAATTAATTTTAAATAATAACACTAAAGTTTTGTTATTATTTTTTTTAATAAATCATTTTCTTTTAATTTTCAAATTCATCAAATTAATAAATGTACTCTTATAAAATTTGAAATTAAGTATACGCCAAAGTATATATATATTTTTAAAGAAAAAGCTTGCTAATTAATTATCTGAATTATTACACAAATTTCGCACGGGAATTAATCTTTAAATTTTTCAGTACAGGGTAATTTTAATAATTAAAACAATTTAAAACTGAATGGAAGCTTATAAATTGATAAAATAAAAATAATATAATTTTCAAAGGTAATTTAAAAATAATACTAAACCAACAAGCGAAATTAAAACTCTAAAAAGCACTTTGACTTCTAATTTTAAAATATAATTCACATCTAATAAATGCGATATTGCAAATATTAAAATAACCTGCTCTGGAAGCGAAGTATAGCTTCACGGTCGCCATTTTAATGATGTTTACTGTATTTGAGTGACATCTATCGTTAAAGTTTTTTTTCTCTAATATGCGATGTAATTTAGCTTTCTATGCCCAAAGTCTATGGAAAAATGGTTTTCGTTAAAATTGGCATGTGTAATGTATATGTATGTTTTTATGCTCTTTTTATTTCCATTTCTCAAAAATTCTGTTGTTTATTCCTCCGCACTAAGCAAAACCTTACTAATTCTTGATTATTATTATTTTTCTTCTAATTATGTATATATACATAAATTTTAAGCTGAACTATTTTCATTATCTAGTTTACATTCAGATTATTTTTACTATTTCAAGTACTTTCTATTATTAGTATTAACACACAGGATAATATATAAAAACATGTTTTAAACTAAGACATCATCATTATTAAATATAAAATATGAATAGAAAAATTCCTATTCATAATCATATTCTAAAATGTAAAAAGCTTTAAATTTGAAATATTGATACTAATATATATATATATATTATAAGTAAAAGCATGCATCATAAAGTAAAAGAAAAATAGCTGGTATTTCAGTAAATAACAGAGGTAAAACCCTCCATTTATTAGTCCACCCAGTGCAAGCCCGAGTAATCAATGGATGCAAGAAGGTTTGTGCATAAAATCTCTAACTAGTGCCTGCTCAATCCAGCATTCCCAGACTAGTTTTTAGCTTGTGGGTTTCATCAGTGAGGAGCCTTAGATCTGAGAGTACTGCTTCTAAATCTTAGGATCTAATGCAATCCTCAAGCAACCACCTTTTATCTTTTTAGTTAACTATAAAGCTAAGAGTCCAAAATGAAAACAATAATGTTTTCAATCCAAGCTTTTTCACTTGTATAGTCCTAGATCTGAACTCAATTCAGCATCTATATATTTTGGTGTCTTTTTGATTCTTTCATAACCGTAGTTACCATCATCTTATTTGGCAAGATTGGTATTAAACCATTAAACATCACTAGAAACTAATCTGGGGATGATGGATGAGTAGGCACTAGATAATTTTTTGCATTAACCTTCTTGCATCCATTGAGTACTCTGGCTTGCACTGGATGACACTACTGTATGGAAAGTTTTGCTTCTGTTATAACTGCTTGTATAAGCATAGGGAATGGTGATCTTGTAATATTTCAGTAAATGTAATTAAAAATAAAGTTAAATGGAGAATCCTCTAATTAAATGTAATGGAGAAATGAGAATACAATTGTATATAGATGAAATGTTGCAACTAACAAAAGACTAAATAACACATATTCCATTTTACTGAGAATAGATCAAATTAATTAAATCCAGTCAAGCTTCTTAAAATATTTGCCCTGAAGAACAGAATACTTAAAAATAAAGAAGAGCAGATATATAAACCATTTCATTAGAAGTAGTTAGTTTCTTCTTCTGCATCAGGGAGACATTCTGAAGAACAGTCGCATATGGCAAAAGAAAAGATCATCAAGAAATGTTGTTTCCTGGGAACTCAGTCTTTATAGATCTGAAAACCGACTAGGGGATTAAACAGAATGCCTAAGTCTTGATTATTATTTGTTTAAGATTCATGGACCAATAGATTGTATAATTGAAATTCTAGTCTGAATATGTGTGTGTGTGTTTATATGTGGTCAGACTGTGCATATTATATATATTGTAAATAAAGTTTTTGAAATTGTATAATTACATGCAGACAGTATATTATTATTAGGATCTCTATATTAATATGCACTCTAGAAAATTAACATATAGTATTAAAGTACTGAGTAATTAAAATGATGTTAAAATGTGCTAATAAACCTCCATTTATGCAAAGTTGAACAAATATAGAAGTTAACCTACAAGCTAGGAGAGAGAACCAAATGTAGGCTTAAATAGGATGTGGTAGGCTTGCAATGCAGATATAAATAAAAGTAGTCAGCTAGTGGTGAAGATTGATTTAAGTAGCTGTTAAGATATTGTGAATAAAGTTATCATATTTTTGTGTGAAAATATCCTGATAATGGAAACTTATAGAAATATGGACTATGTGTATATTATTGTTATGAGTGTGTAGATAATCTATTTCCCCATGACCATTTGTTGTTCATCACTTTCAAGAATAAAGTTAACTTTATTATTAATTATACTATTATTTTATCTATTGCATTATCATCATCATTATCAACCATTATCAATCCACTGCAGGATGAAGGTCTCTCCAAGTTTAATCCATCTTCTCTGATCTTTAGCTTCTCTTCTCCACATCACCCCTGCACACTTTCTTATTTCATCCATCCCTCTCACATGTGGTCTCTTTCTGGGTCTTTTACAATCTCTTGGAATCCAGTTTAAAATTTCAATTGTCCATCTATTATCATCTCTTCTAACAATATGACTAGCCCAACTCCACTTCAATCTTTTAATTTTTTCAATGAGGTCAGTAACACCTGTTTGTTCTCCTACCCATACATTGCGTTTACGATCTCTTCTTGTTACTCCCAACATACATCTCTCCATACTTCTTTGAGTGGTCTGAAGTCTCTGAATTGCTCTTCTATTAAGTGTCCAAGTCTCAGATCCATAAGTAAGAACTGGTAAAACACATTTGTTAAAAACCTTCCTTTTCAAACACATAGGCATATTTCCTTTTAGTATCAAGTTATTTCTACCAAAAGCACTCCAACCAAGTTTAATTCTATGATTAATTTCCTCCATTATGTTTCCATCTGTATTAATAATCTGACCAAGGTATTTGTAACTGTTAACTTCTTCTAATTCATCATAATCATATTGCATTATATAAGAATAAATTGATTTGTTGAGTTTCAAGGTTTTCCCTTCTTTATTTATTTTAACAATTAATGCCTATCTGGCAGGTTTCATTTAAGAAATCCCCAGGTATATAGCAATATGTTAATAAAGAAGTATTTTAATCATAATGTGAATCAGACTACTAATAATTATATGTATAAGTATATCTAAATGCAATGTAAAGAACTTTAATTGTAATGTGAATAAGACTCTTAATTTTATGTGTAATGGATATTTGATATCTAAAATGATAATAAACATAACTTCAAAATTTTTATTTGTGGCTTATTATAATGATAATATTATTATTTAAGTTTACCATATAATGCAAATTTTGTAAATCCGAGATGTCTTTTGGTATTTTTATAGCATTTGAAATTCCTGTTGCAATTTTACAAATTGCAGTTTTCTGTTTAACTTTAGAAGTACACTAGTGCACAAACTAAACTCTTAAAAGAGACAATACACTGATAAAATATGTAATATAGGAAACATATGAATAAATCTGTTAAAATAAGATTGATAAGGCAATAATTATATTCACCTATACATATTGGTAAATGATTTACAGTGGGGACATCAATTTTTATTACAATATTTGAATGTGTATCTCTGAACAAATGTTTATGCTAGTCATACATAAATATTATTAGGTTTGTTTAGTACTATTTATAGATGAACAGTTATATTTTAATTTCAATTTCATAATAACCTTGAGATATTATCAATATTTATTAATACACATTTTATAGTATTTTCTTAATATTTAAATAATGTGCTTACATTTAAAGAGTTATTCCTATTATCCATCTATTACAAGTTAAACTAAGGCGGTGTCATGCACCTTCCAGTTAAGCTAGTATTTCATTAGTTACAATATATATATATAAATAACTATAACTATTAAATGTCTGTAATTTTAAATAATAAAATAATTCAAATAAATCTATTTAACACAGTATCCAAATTTTAATAAATATATTCTTTACTGGAAGTACTTTCGATTGTAACACTGATAATCTTTATCAACCATCAATTAATACAAATTTACACAAAATAAAAATTTTATATTACCCATCATTCAATTCATTCAAATTTTTCACAGTTATGTTGTTTTTATATTAGCCAATTGTCTATTCATTAAACCCTCTCTATTTCTAGATATTATCATTGCTTCCTTAATTTTTTGTTTTTCATTACATCGTTTAGTTTGAATAATTTTCACATCTTTATTATCAAATTTAAACCATAATTACACATTTTATTATGATCAAAAATAATTGATGGAGTATTCATATATATTGAAGTTTCATTTCTTTTCTGTATACGTTTATACAATATCCTATGATCATTATATCGTTTTTGTAATGTACACTTTGATTCCCCTATACATTTCACACCACAACCACATATCAACATATATATAATAGAATTTAGTTTAAACTTAGAAATCTGGGTTTTAGAATTATTTATCATATCATTTATATTATTTGAAGATAAAAAAAATACCCTACACAAACCGCTATAAAGTTTATTAATTAATTTAGCTTATTGATTAGATATAAAAGGAATAGAAATCCATTTATCATTTTTTAATTTATTTAATTTTTTTTTTATTATTACTTTTATTTTGTTAATATTTTTTAATTATATTATAAATAATATTCCTTCCATAACCAACATTTAACATATCAGTAACAAATACATTAATATTTTCAATTTTATCACTAACAAAGCAAAAACGACTTTAAACCAGCCAATTTATGACCAATATGAACTCTAGAATTATACGGGATATAACCTCTAATTTCAACAAGCTTTAAAATCATAATATAATATAATGCATAAATAGATTTATTTGAATTATTATATATATATGTATCTGTGTGTGCATGCAGTCTTGAGGACTTGAAATATGAATTAGGATACTGTACTATCTACACTATAATGTCACTGCTTAATTAGAAGAATTATAATAATTGTTCTATATCCATATATGGTCCAAATAGACTGTAATATGTGCATGAGAACAATATGAATCTCTAATGAATGCAGGGAATGGAATTGATAAGCCTGTAATGATAAGTGGGTATCTATACTTATATGTGCATGTGTGCTCTATATTAATTTATTTCTTAGTACATCATTTAATTATTAGTCCATCTTTAAAACTACTTTTCTAGTTAAGAGATTGGAAGATGATATATAGCAGGGGTGTCCAACAAGTCGATCGTGATCCACCGGTCAATCACGAGGCCAATCTGGCAAGAGCTGTTGGGTAATGAGTGAAACAAATTAAGTCATTTTCAAGTTTTTTTGTTATTTTTGTTTTTGTTCTAATTTTTTTTTCAATTCTAGATAGATGAAGTCCACTAAGCCATATCATTATTGAAAATAATATTTTAAATCTTGATTTAATGTAGCTAATTTGAATTAATAAATATTATTAATAATTAATTACTCATGTTGCTTTAATTCCCCCGGGACATGAGTTTTTTTGGCCCGTTAAATAATTGTTATTTTTTACTAGGTAGATATATAAAAATAGTATGTATTTCACACTTCCCTCCACTTAGACTATGCCTATGGCAACAAGTCAATCGCTTATGACAACAAGTCGATCGCAACACATTTTTAAAATAAAAAGTAGATCTTATGAACACAAAAGTTGGCCACCCCTGATATATAGCTAAATAAGTTCACTTGACAAGAAACTGACAGATGAACATATATTATTTGCCTACCAGGCATTAGTGTAACATAGTCAAATTTAAAATGTATGTGAAAAACACAACAAAAAATATGTATGTAAAATGCAAAAAAATGAAACTAATTTATTTACCTAGCGTTTAATTATTTGTGTATATGTTTATCGTCTGTATTTTAATATAACTATTGTTCATAACCAATTAATGATATGAAACAATTTACATTTAGAATTAAAATGCAAAATAGATAGATTCACACCTAGGCAAAAGGATTAATTCAAAAAAGGAAAGCTAACACTAACTTTGTATATATTCAATAAATGAAAGATATTTGTTTGTGTAATGTAGTAATATATTATGCAGTGATTTCAAAAAGATGTTTACAGATGATGTGGAAGAATTATTATTGGATTTTAAGTTCTGACAATTACTTTAAAGAGGATAGTTATCTTTTACATGATTAGTACAAAAATAAATAATTGATATATATCCATAAATCTATTATTATGCATAAATTATATTTTTCATTGTTTCTATTCACTCAATGGCATGGCAATCATTTAATTAATTTAAAATTTCAATTATATGTATAGAGCCATCAGCATGTATCCTCATCCGATTAAAATACATCACTATAATGTCAATATAAGTAGCCTTCAAAATTCTACAGACAAGCTCATCTGACATATGATTACTAAAAGAAAAAACTTCTTAAAACCATGAAACATATAGGGAGAAAAAAGAAGAAAACCCTATATTATATTATAAAATTCACTCATATTGATTTATTGCATCTGTGTATTAAAACCAGATGTATAAAATACCACTTTTCTGTAATACTATTCATTAATATAAATTTCTTTATCAGTTGACTTGAAGATTAATTTAAAACTAAACTTTCCTTTTTTATTATCCATATAAAAATGTACAAGTATTTTGATTTATAAATTAGATTTGGCATTTTAAAGGCATCTGGGCCAACTGATCAGTGCTGGTTCTCACGAAATACACATCTTGGGAATCATACATCTTTTCCACATGTTTTTGGTCATATGTTTATTATTACATCTCCCTTCAAGGTGTTAAAAGTGGATAGAAAGAAGTCCCTATCTTGTGTGAAAATGATGTATTGAAAATTACTCTACAGAAATATTATTCATTATTGGATAATCTTTAGTCTAATGAATGACTAATAAAAATTATTAATATACTTTCATCAAGTGGTTTGTGTTGAAGTTGTGAGGGGACTATGTTTGACACTTATCAATTAAACTAGTAATTTGCTATCTATTTATATATATAAACACATACAGACCATTGATAAAGATATGTGTAAGAGATTGTGGTCTGAGCCAACTGATGAGTGCTGGTTCAGCACAAAATGAGCATCTTGGGGATCATAGATCTTTTTCACATTCTTGGCCATATGTTTATGATTACATACCTCCACAAGGTGTTAAAAATAGAAAGCAATCCCTGGCTATTTTCCGTGAGAATGGTATAGCTAAAATTACACTACAGAAACATTATTAAGTGGATATCTCTAGTTTAATGAATGACTATTAAAAACACTAATTTAGTATTCAATTTTAAGTTTTTTATTAAATTGTTTTAAAAGTAATGGCCTAATACAATTTCGATTTCTTTTCTAAATTAATTCTACAAACTTATTTGTGAATATTATCTTTTCAGGCTGTATTTTAACATGAACAAGCAAAATGAAAGATGAAGCAATTAAATTATTTTCTTTTTATTCCAGTATAATAAAGAATTGTATTCAGATATCATATTATTTTATGCTTTATTTTATGTTCTATTTTAAATATTGACTTAAAAAAAATTAATTTCTTTTTACAAAATATTTAAATTTAATATTACAATACATTAATATAGTAATATTAAGCAATAATAAACTTTGAGAAAGTAATATGAATATTTTACTCAAGGTTAATGAGCTCTTACTTCATTAAAAGTAATAATAATAGTCATTTACATTTTGTGCTTCTTTGTATCTATATTAAATTTTGAATGACTTAATTAGTATTTATTTTCCTAAAATGCATGCTAGATTTTATGAATTCTTGATCAGTAAAATTTGTGCAATTAATTCTGTGGATTTAAATAATACATTTTATTAGCTAAGAATATTGGAATTGATTGAGAAGTGTGATTTATATCAGAATTTTAAGGTTTCTTTATGCAGTCTTCATTTAGATGATAACAGTCAACCCTTAAACTATCAACAATCTCAACCTGTAGTCAAGACAACCTCTTTTAACAATAAAGGTGGTCCCACCTTTATTTATGGTCGTATATATTTATATAGATTACAGGTTGAGATTATTGATATCTTAATGGTTGATTATTATTATCTAAATTTATAAACCTATGAAAGCTTTGAGTAATTGACTTCATTGTTTTAGATTTCATTCATCATAGAGATAACTTTCAAAATATTTCTTAGAAATATTAATGTTTATAAGACTGATATCACTTCAAATAGACATCTTTTAAAGCATCTTCTACAGTTGTTTCAGATCAGTTTAAGAGATTTTTAAAAGTTGTTACTCAGATATTTTTTTGTTCAATACATAAACCTACTATTGATGTGATACTGGTGTTTGAATGTTTTCCTCAGTATTTGAATATATTAGTGAATGTTTAACATTATAGTAGTTATTTCTTACAATAATAAGCATTCACACAAAAGAGAGGAGTAAACACAAAAAAATATTTTCACAACAAGTTTGATTTTTTTTACTAATCAGACAGTTTTTAATTTCTTACACAATCAAAATCTACAATTTTTCATGTAATTAGCATTCCTTTATAATTAAAAATATCTTTCCTGAAAGACTGTGTTATTTTTCTATTAGAACTTATTATTTGTGTATTGTCTAAAAAGTTTAAAAATTTATTTATAGTTTTCTTTAAGTAAGAAAACATAATCCTATTGATTTGTAAAACATGATTAAATGTATTTATATTGGACTATTTCCATCATTTAATACTATGTATTGAATGTCTTTAGAAAAAATTAACTTTAAATTTTCCAATTACATTCAACTATTAGTAATAGCACACAGGTTAGTTAGTATATGCACAACATTTTGAGTGTTATAATTTTCCTCTCTTCTTCAGGTATTTTTAGACTGACTAGCGACAGTACTAGCATAAAAATCGAACCTGGACCATTAGATTTTTGAATATTGAATTTTAAGGTAACATCTAACCAACTGAGCCCTCCTACCAAAGGCAACAGTCAATAGAAATTTCATATGATTATCTATGAGGTTCTTCCTGATTTCTCCATTTTTTTCTAAGAACAAGGTTGATTAGCGATTTCTGTAGATTATGTATAGTCGCACTAGGTTGACTTATGGGATTATTCACCATTCTCATGTGAGCAGCTTCTTTAAATTTTCTTCTTTGTACCTTTTCCACTATATACAATATTTTTGTGTGTTCTCATTTGAACATATGTTCATTAATACATATGTAAAGTTAATTTTTTTTTTAAAAAACATTCAATAATCCAATATTTAAGTGCAGCTAAAATGCCATCATCACAAACCTTTGGGAAAACAATGATTAAATGTATTTTTTTAAAAAAAAAAAATCTTTTTGAAAACTGAATTTTAAAATAACTTTGTTATTTCTAACACAATTATTTTTTTGATTATATTAAATTAAAAATATAGAATTTATTATAGAGATTTGTTGATATATTTATTTATTCACATACATTTATTCATATATATGATATTTATGTACACATATGTCTAACTATTTGTCATTTAAGTTTTTAACATTATTATTTTAAAACCTGTTTAATTATAATTTTTTATGTGATCTATTTAATAATGCTTATATAACTAGTTTAAAGCCCATGAAATAGTTATTTTATACTTCTCGATTTCAGGCAAAAAATGAAATCTAAAATCTATATTATTATTTCCTACTTTCATATTCTATTTTATTTTTAAACTTTTTACTTTGCTCATTTCATTCAGACATTTCATAATGTGAATAAATTCCTTTACAGTTGTCCAAAAGAATTATTTGATTATTATGTATTTATTTAACAGAAATCCTATCTTTTATATCTCCTGGACCTATTTGGAATCCATCATAATAAGGGTGATTTCTTTGTTGTCTTGGTTTTCCCTGCAAAAATCTCTGATCAGATATCTTTTAGATATTATTTATTCCAATCTTGATTAATATCTGAAGCTTTGGTGGCTAACATTATACAATGAAGATGCACTACCTCTTGTGTTGAATCCATTAACTTTTAAGTGGTTTCATCAATTGAGATTGTATTTTCTTCCATAATATTTTGAATGATTATTTGCTTTACACAATAATACATTAATTGACTTCAGTTTTGCTGCTGTCCAATGAGGCAATTGACTGTATATTTTTTCTATATTAAGTATTTTTCTAGGAAGCTACTTGAAGTTGTATTATATTAATCTCTTTTTGCATTGGCTTTTCATGCATTTAAAATGAATCTGGAAACTATGTTCTTAAATATCTATTTTCTCATCTTTGTAATTTATTTTTTCAGTTTTTCTATCTGAGCAACTCTACTCCAAAATAGGTCTTTCTTATTTCTTTGGTTGCATTATTATTTACTGTTTCAGGAATTTGTTTTACCTCTACTTTTTTATTTTCTGCTTACATTTCTCTATAGTAAGAACTATAGAGAATCAATTTTTATTCCATTCTTTGCAATCTTTCATTTAAAATTTGTATTATTTCTTGGTTAAAATGATAAAATCGATGTAAAAATATACATCTATGTTTGACTGAATAATAAATATCTATAGACTTGAAAGTACTATATATCAGAATAATTAAATGATGATGATTTATAAATGTTCAAATGCTTACCTGAATAGTTCGCATCTGGATAAAATGATAAAATTGATGTAAAAATATACATCTATGTTTGACTGAATAATAAATATCTATAGACCTGGAAGTGCTATATATCAGAATAATCAAATGATGATGATTTATAAATGTTTAAATGCTTACCTGAAATTGTTATATATTAG
The DNA here is from genome assembly GCA_028023455.1 of Epiperipatus broadwayi. Classification (NCBI taxonomy): domain Eukaryota; kingdom Metazoa; phylum Onychophora; class Udeonychophora; order Euonychophora; family Peripatidae; genus Epiperipatus; species Epiperipatus broadwayi. The sequence continues at coordinate 2,318,414 of JAQFVV010006224.1, read as the reverse complement.
AATAATTAAATGATGATGATTTATAAATGTTTAAATGCTTACCTGAATAATCCATATCTGGATAATGTGATAAGACCTATGTCTATGTTTGACTGAATAATAATTATCTACAAACATGAAATTGTTATATATTAGAATAATTAAATGATAATGAATTATAAAGGCCTATATGCATATCTGAATGAACCACATCTGAATAAAGTAATAAAACCTATGTATTCATATACTTGATAAAAAAGCTTTTTGACTTTTTTACACAAGATGAACTAAAATGAGCTTTCATTTGATACAACTGATGAACTCTATTGGAAGGACTTATCAATAATTATTGTTAATAAAATTGTTGTTATTAAAAATTAATTTTAATTGTTCAGTCCATTTTGCATCACTAATCATTCACTGCATCCTGCTCACAAGAATCTCATGCCTCCTGAGCTATGTCCAGCATAACCAGACAATGGTGAGTAAGGTTGTAGTGAGATAGAACTCTAGTGGCACCATTGGGAAACCAAACACATAAATATCTATATGCTTCCAGTCTCTATGGCACTACATCTTCTGATGAGCATTGGTGAATGCCAATCGATAGTTCTTTCCTGCAATATGGTCATCAGGAAATATGCTCAGCAAGAAATAAAACCAACAAGAGTGGAACTGGGTGTTATATATATATATTGTAACGATCCGGAGAATAGGAGCTAACGTGATCTGCACTACAGGGCGCCATCTAGGCATTTGAACCTAGAAAAATTTATAAAGTAGGCAGATACGTAAGTCAAAAAAAAAAAAAAATTTTTATTTTATTTTAATAAATATATTTTGATATCCGGTCATTAGCCAATGTCACTAGCTCAGGGAGTAGCAGAGATTTAATAATATAATATCTTATCTAATTATATTTCAATATTAAAAAATAAATAAAATAAGCCACTGCCAGTAATTAACATACAAAAATTTATTTACGCACACATATATATATATAAGATTTAACATTATTATTTTAATATGTTTACTTTAACATTATTTTTACTTTTATTTTAGATTTTTAATTTACATTTTAAATTTTATACTATTATTAGTTTGCACAGATTTGTTTAAAAATGTTGAGTATAGATCGGTTACATAGATTCCACGGTCAAAAACATTCCAAAATAAACATAAACGATCAAAATACAAAATCATTGATACCGTCAATTGCAGAGGGAAATTTATAAGTAACCCAATAGCATTCACATAAGGTGCTTGCATTAACACCAATAACTTAAAAGACATCTGAATAAATACATTTTAGATACTCACCGCAAGGTATCAGTATTTACTGAATGTCTATATATATTTTGATCGAATATGAAAACCAAATACATAATCAACCGGTAACGAACCCATGCAAACGTCTATACCCAACTTAAATTTAATGCATCTTTATTTAAAGTGTCAGGTATGAATAGACTACATAGATTTGCATTTGAAAAGAAAATATTCAATCCTTGTTTCACCTTAGGCCAAAGGTTCGCAGTCAAACCAAACTTCAATCCATCTGATATATCGATGTGTTCAATGTAATACGAATATGGCAGCTCAATTAGGTTAAGAGAAGAAACTGCTTCTCGTCAGATAGGAATATTACATTATCAGACAAGAAGAGCAATAAAAAAAAAATCCATCGAAAAAAACAGCGTTCTACATTTTATAATCCCTTCCATAGGCAAAACGGAAGTGTGCAGCGTATAACAGCGATTCTGCCCATAGCCAATCTCGTACTACATCTACTAATTACACCAATATATCCAATCCATTGACCTAATTCAACTACGAAATGAATAACCTAAGATTACCCTCCCCTAATATAACTTTACAAATCTATATAGCCATTCACGCCCGACTTAAGTTTAATATTTATATAACTAGTTTAATGAAAACAGAAATCATAATAAAACTTAAAGAACAAATAAATAAATAAATGGAAATGATTTTACAAAAGAAATACATTAAATAAAATTATAACTAATTAATAAATAACGTTGGTCAGATAGGATTCTATTTTTAATTATTTTAAATACGGAAAGTTTTTAATTTAATGTTCATTAATTATAAAGTTCTTACGGTTTAAAACAGTTCATCTTTATCTGTTGCTTGCCATTTGAACATGAATTCCCATGCCATCCTAAAAAGATTGGTTGAGTTAGCCGTTGTTTTTTATTTATTTATCCGGAGGTCTTTTAGTTTAGTTGGTCCTTAATGTAGAAAAAAAAATGATATCATTTCTCTTTTTTTTTTTTTTTAACAAAACTGAAGGGATTGAAGAGTGCGTCTTTTCAATCCCTTCTCCTTCAACTCCACACTAACACATATAGTCACATCGTAATAACTAATTCTCTTTTATTTTCAAACCTTTCCTTTTATAATAATTTTGTGGGTTAACTCAACATTACGTCATGATGGTGAAAACCTTTTCGTTGAGGTCCGATTTCCCGATGGATTTCTTTCATTTGCTAAAAGTTTCTATTGTTTTTCTATCTGACCGATGCTTATACATTTAAATGCCCAAAGGCTAGTTTACTAATTAAAATAATCATTTCCATTTTACAAAAGATTAATTAATTTGTTTTCAAACTTAAACATATATTTTTATCTCTAAATCTTTTCTAAAAATTTAGTTTTAAACTACTCTTTTTTTAATAAAGTTTTATTTTAATAAATATTTATCTGTGCGATTTTATATATATGCGAGTTTAAGATGATTTTTTAATTTTCAGTTTTTAATTTTTAAAAAAGAAATTTTTATTGGCGAACTTTTTTTTTTTATATTTACTAATAAAAAATAATGTAACATACGTATGTGCCCATTAGTGAGTAAGGTTGTAGTGAGATGGAACTCTAATGGCACTGTTTGGGAAACCAAACACATAAATTTCTATATGCTTCCAGTCTCTATGGCACTACATCTTCTGATGAGCATTGGGGAATGCCAATCGATAGTTCTTTCATGCAATATGGTCATCAGGAAATATGCTCAGCAAGAAATAAAACCAACAAGAGTGGGATTGGATGTTATATATATATAAAACATAATGTCGAATGGAAGAGATTAATTTTAATTGTTCAGTCCATTTTGCATCACTAATCATTCACTGCATTCTGCTCACAAGAATCTCATGCCTCCTGAGCTATGTCCAGCATAACCAGACAATGGTGAGTAAGGTTGTAGTGAGATGGGACTCTAGTGGCACCGTTTAGGAAACCAAACACATAAATTTCTATATGCTTCCAGTCTCTATGGCACTACATATTCTGATGAGCATTGGGGAATGCCAATCGATAGTTCTTTCCTGCAATATGGTCATCAGGAAATATGCTCAGCAAGAAATAAAACCAACAAGAGTGGGATTGGGTGTTATTTATATATATATATATATATATATAACATAATGTCGAATGGAAGAGAATAATTTACTAAGTACTACCATCTAAATAACAGTTATTTATTATTACCATGGAAGGGTTCAGGGCTTTACTTATAACTATCATCATATGTTAGTAGTCATGTAGCCATTCTAATTTTAATTGGAAACCCTATCCAAGCAGAGTATCTGTCAGCTATGGCTAGCTCATGGAATTTATTGGTTTTAGCCAATAGACCCCAAAATGATATCTATAGTATCTTTCTCACATTAACATTCCTATTCCACTCAAACCTATGACCACATATATCTTATTGGTATCTTGCTCTCAAAACTGGGATAACCATTTCATCAGATTACCAACTCTCCCCATTCTCGTCAATACTATTTATACAATACCTGGCTTTTATTGCCACATCAGTACCAACTGTGCCATAATTAATTATCACCATATTGACCTCCTAACTATTATAAAAGACCATCCATGATCATCATAGGGTATATGAGTAAATCCCTTTGTTGGAAACATAAGGGAGACACAGAACATACCTTAAGCCCCATATGTCACCATCAATATTCAATTAAATCATATAATTTATATATAAATATTTGAAACCAGGCACTCTTCACAAACCTGGGAGCTTAATTGTAAGTATAGAGGATTTGAACTCAGATTTTCAAGCACCCTTCAACTATCCACACTATCTCATACAACTGATACACATGACCACACATGAGCACGAAATATGTATATTGGTGATTATTAATCTTTTCTACATGTGTGTGGTCATGTGTATCAGTTGGGTGAGATAATTCGGATAGTTGAAGGGTGCTTGAAAATCTGAGTTCAAATCCTCTATACTGTTCTTATAATTTATATATCCATATTCAATTTGATTATGGATGTGAGACTACTTTTATATAGCTCTATGAACAATTCACTAACACCAAGACAATCGCAAATGTAACATTCACAATAATACCTTGTACAGTCATCAGCTATGATGATGAATATCCCATGATTAACTAACACAAGGTATACCCATCATATATAAATGGGCATGTATACTTGGTTTACTAGACTTATGATGCTAACGTAAACTGATGACAATTGCAACCAGCCACCATCCTGATGATGATCAGGTATGTCTATCTTTGATAGTGTTATCAATTAACTAAATATCTAAACTAAAAATAATGATAATAATAATGCTAAAGCAAGAATATTAGATAATTATGTTTATTAAGATTCATTTATTTTAATAATAAATTTCCCATCATGTAATGGACTTCAATCATAATAGTAATCATAACGGTACATAAATAAGAATTATTAAATGTATAAATAAATAAGAGACTCAAATATATATGCTTGTATTTATCTAATGTAAACTGGTATAATATGAAACAACCCAATAAAAAAAAAACCACTCTATTTAATATTTTCTCCCCGCTTTACATATATATATATAGTCAAATGCAATAAAACGATCATTTGCGAGGTATGTGTGTATCCACTTTCACACAAGTGCATCTATGTTTTATTAATTTTTGTTCACTCATTGTAACACCTATTGAGCATTAAAATTTGGTATGAACTATTCCTAATTTATCCCAATTAACCTATGTTTGTATATGTAATCACACACATTCCGTGATATGATAGTATATATAATGTAAAACACCTTTTCACATCATTAAATACAAATAAAATATATATAAAAAAATTCTTTAAACCTTGGGCAAATAAACATTTTACATCAAACTTAAATAAATAAAAAAAACCATTATAGAAATATGTACTGACAGGTTGCTCAAGTATTTTGATTACCATATTAATAATTAGGTAAACAAATCAATAACAATAATAAATAAAAGACATTTATAGCAACAAAAAATATTCAAGGAAAATAAAAAAATTAAATCTGATCACTTCAAAACTATATTTGCAGTGTTGTTATGCATAATAACCAAAAAAACTTTTAATGTTTATGTGTCAAAGTAAAAAAAAAAAGAAATGAGGTTTGAATTCATAGAAGAAGATGTAAATGTTACTTTTAATTAAGAAGACATTGATAAAGTTCTAAAATGTTATCACTCCAATTTAGTTCTTGAGGAGATAATCTCTTAGTTGAGACAATTGACTTCTCTTTCTTTATTTTTAGGATTGTTTACCACATTTCCCATTTTTCCTTCCCTTTTATAATTTTCATATGGCAAAAGCAAAAAAAAAAATTGACAAAGTTCCTACTGTTTTTGGGATCTCTTGAAACTTTATGGATATCAATTAACATTGTAGAATTCTTTGCCACTTCTAATAAAAAAAACTCTGACAGGCATCATAGTAATAGATTAGTGAAATCTGGACATGTGGATTTCATACTATTTATTCTCTTCTTCCTTCTTTTCCTTCCTTTCTTTCTTTTTAAAAATGATGGTGATTCTTTAATGAACCATATGATATGAACTGGATCTCCACAACAACATGTGTTTTTTACATGGTAACCATGATTGCTGCCATTCTATTGGTCTGGTATAGGTGTGCAGATAAACAGTTAGTTGATAGTGGCTTGGATCTTGGAACAAAATAACTGCAGTTAACAATGCATTGCTCCTATCAATATATCAATCCAGAGTCTTTTGGAAGAAATAATTTATATTGTCTATTATAATACTATTTTACTTTTTAGTTTCATCTTGGAGATTAATTTTTCTTGATCAAGGCAAAAGACATTACTTTCTTCAACTAACTTAAATGCAATAAACCATTATTCATATAGCTACACATCTACGGTCATTTTATAAAAAGCAATACTTTAACTAGTTTTGCTCCTTTCTAATCTCTTTTCTCCCAATGGCATTTTTTAAATAAGGAAAAGTATGCATCCTATAATTTTATTCTTTCTTGCCTTTTTTTTTAAATAAGAGAGAAAAAAACTAAGTCATTTTCCACCCTCCCTTCCTTGTGTTGGCCACAATTATATTTCTGCTTTCAGTCACAAGAACTTAAAAAAATCCCCTTTAAAGCTCAGTAGCTTTTACTTACTTAATAATTTTTTAATATTTTTCTTTTCCTCTTTTATATTTAGCCACCCAAAGATTAGACAGCATCATGCTCAAGTTCACAAGAAATCAGCTCAAAATCTCTTCAAACAAACTGCTTTAATTTTATCTTTTAGAAAAAAAGTTAAAACTTCTCCTGGCAGTTTCTTTCAAGTAAAAAGACTAATTATTTATTAAGTTCTTCCTCCATATTAAACTCATCTCAATTTTGACAATTTTATAAATCAAAATGTATACAAAAAAAGTTTTTTTTTCTTTGATATATATCTGTGTTAGTGAATTGTAAACTGTCAACATTGATTCACTCTCAGATCTTTTGTTTCAAACACACATGTTGTCTCAAACTATTTATTTACTAAGCTATCTTAGATTAATGATTAAACAATTTATTTTAGCCAGTTTTTAACAAAATGAAATTATAAAATGAAGTCATAGTATCCTTTAATAAAATATAAAAGTTTAAAGCAACTAAATATTTCTTTCCTATATTCATTTTTTTTTCATTTCCACTTACTAAGTAAAATCACCTATAGAAATACCTACATATCTATGACACACAGACACAAAAAATTTGGAGGGCTGCTAATTTTTTCTCCATCCATTAATTTATGTGGGATTCAAGTCTATCTCTACAATATATAAAATAAAGAAAAAGTAGAATTAAACAATTTTTTGTAGATACTTTCTACATTTTACTTGGAATAATAATGACTGTAAAGAGTTAAATAAGTCATTTTAAAACAGAATTTTATTATTAATTAAAGTATTTAAAAATGTGTAAATAAATTATTATTATTCTGATTTTGGAATTTAAAAACAAACATGTTTCTGATAATTGTAAAAATATTTTTTAAAACAAAAATTTTTAATGCTTGTATACATCATTTATACAAAAATTTCTATTATCTGTTTTTAAAAATATTTGAAAAGATTTCCAAATGCAGTTTTTTAATTAAAAGTGCTTTCAGAGGGATTAAAATTGGTTTTAATTAAGATAGATTGAAAACAGTTACTGAATTTTTATCACCTCAAAAGTAAAAAGGATTAGACAGATTGAAAACAGTCTGCACCTCAGATGACTGTATAAAAGAGCTGATAAGAAAAATATAAGTCAGTTTTTGCAAGAGCTGGCCAGAAGTCTGGTTTTTTGAGAAGCAGTGGCCAAATAAACCAGCTGCAGTTGGGATAGTATTTTTTAAGACAGTTCTTAACTTAATACTTTTGTGAAGCAGAATAGCTAGCTGCAGAGTTAGTTAACAGAGTTGGATAGAGCTCCCATGAAGATGTAGCTGAAATCAGGACCAAGTCAGTGGTCTACTGTTCACTATGCTGGAGTTGATTCACCTGAAGTCTGGGTCAACTTCTAATGAGTCTAGCCTGCTTAAATGTGGACAAAACAGTTTGTTGACCTGAAGTCTGTAAGTCCCAGACAGAAGGAACTGATTCACTGCCAACATTTACCTAATTGTCTTCCTGATGATGACAATCCTGGAGCCTGGATTATATTTTTCTGATGAACCAAAAACCAAGCTTACCAATAGAAAGCTTGAAGAAATTGGTATACATATGCAGCTGTTTATCTAGACATGAAGGGAACCACAGATAAACATGTCACATGTATATACAGCGAATTATTTTATTTTAATATTCTTTGGTTTGAAATGATATTTTAAAATTTAAAGATATATAATATTGAACAGTATCAGCTTAAATTGTTTAAACTCTATATTTTTTTTAAAAAAAAAAGAATATGCAAATAAATAACTCTGCTTGGATTTTAAAAAAATCCAAGAGTTAGAATTAAAAGTTAAAAGACATTTAAAAATCTTTTAGAGAAGCAATCTGTGATGATGCAATTATAATTTTATTTGAATTAAAATCAAAAAGCAAATCCTTTAGATTAATTTAAAAGCATTGATAATTAATTAATCAATAATCAAAAAGTGACCTGTCATAAAATTGACTATACTTTTTTTTTAAAAGAAAAAAAAAGAACACTATAATTAGTTAAGAGTAACCTGCTGGAAAAACATATCTTTTTAGAGTAATCAATCAACAATAATAGGTCAAGAAATTTATATTTTAATTAAGAAAGAAAAAAAGACATTAAACTGTTATGAAAGAATTAAACAACCTTATTTATATTTTTTCAACAAAGAATACTTGTGAAAATAACTTTTAATAATTTTTATTATTGTGTCAAATTAAATATATGGTATAAATGATAGCGTAAATACATTTCTATGTGCACAAACATATATGTTAATTACATGGTATAAAAATTAATAATTCTATTATTTTGACAAATTTAAATATATTCTTGTAATAGTAAAACATGTGACTATGCACCTATATATGTGTGTTATATGTAAACCACCATATAGCAACTTAAAAAGTTTAATCCTGTATTATTATAGGACAATTTGAATATGTCCATTTCTAAATTGTACTGTACTCTGTGTGCACTTATATATATATATTGTACCCATTTCATTAGGGCAGAATGTACTTAAAAGCTCATTTTTTTAAAAAAAAATTAAATTAAGATAAATACAGGTTCTATTATTGTCATAATACTGTGTATAAGGACTTAAATTTTGTTGGTATGAATTTATAAGTAATTAAAGAATATATAAAAGCTATTCTAAATATTTAAATTGTAAAATAAAAGCATAATAAGTTAATATTATGGAATAAATGGTCATAGTTATAAGTTAAAAATGTATTGAATATTTTGTTAGATAAACCTTTGAAACCATTAATGTTTAATATAATGTTTAAAATTCAAATAAGCTATTAAAGTTATCTTTTAAATTATATTTAAATTATATAAAGCTATTTATTAACATTTTAATTTTTATAATGTATTATATTGTTTTAGTTTTAGTAATGTTATAAAATGTCAAAATTCTTTATTCAAAATTTTTATTACTGTATTTAATATTTTTCTTTAATATAATATTTATTGCAATTAACTGTTTCAGTTCAAACCGCCATATTGAATTTTTTAAAATACACAGAGACACAATTTTCACAATAACTTCAGCTTTAATTATATTAGAGCAAAAAAATTACATTAATAGAAACTAGAAAAACTAAGGCAAACAATAAGCATAAGATAAATAGTGATAACTATATAAAAAATAAGGAAAAAAGAAATTTTCACATCCAAAATAATTATTATTTTATTGTTTGTTCATAATTTGGAAATTAACATTAACTAAAATTCAAATTATATCTTCAGTGATTATTTCTTGTATTCCTCACAAAATTATCTTTCTAAACATGTATAATATGTCTTACCTGAGATAATCCATAGCTTCACAATCTCCAAAAACAGTTGGATATGAATTCTTCATTTTTATCTTGTACCCCAAAAGTTCCAAATGTCAAAGGCATCTATAAAGAAAAAGATTCATCCTAATAAAAGATACAAAAGAAATCATCATAGCAATTGGCTTCTTGTCTATCTAAAACTAGAAATTGTAGGCTACTGTCTATATCACTGATAAAATGAGTTTCATCTCTTCATTTTATATTTTTTGTGTACATCAGTGATGTTTATATTCTTTATGGACACCAGTGATATTTATATTCTTTATGGACACTAGTGATGTTTATATTCTTTATGCACACAAATGATGCTATCTTGATATATTTATTGTATCACATAGATATAATTTATTTGCATATAGTCCATTTGTTAGCTATAGACTTGAAAATAATGTGATGAAACATATAGCAAAAACAGAGTGACTCCAAAGCATGAGTATCAAGACATAAACAAGAATCAGAATTTGATTATTTGCTTGCATATGCAATCTTTCTAAACATTTGATTATTAGTTTTGTAATTCATTACTTATACAAACATATATAAACATAATTATAAATAATAAATTATTAAACTTTTTGAAAATCATTATTTTTATAAAATAAGTGGATTAGAACTTTAGAAAATTATGGTAGATATTAATTCTATATGAGCATAAATAAATATATTTTTCTATACATTTGTAGATATGAATTCTATATGAGCATAAATAAATATATAATTTATATTAACACACACTAACTACAAACTAAAATTAATAAAAAAGATAATTTTTTCAAAAAATTAAAAAAAAAGTAAAATATTAAAAAAATTAAAATTTGATACTTACAAGTCATTATGTTGAAGCGTTATTGTAGGCCTTGTTTGTGAATAACACCCAAGATTTTGTTTGACATCATGCTTATACTTTTTACGTCAGTAAAGAAAGAAAACAACACTTCAGCCAATGTGTGGCTAACCTGCTCAAAGAGCCAAAGCAGTTTTATTTAGTTGATTTCAGACAGTCAATTCAAAAAATTGCTACATTTGTCTGGAATAAACAAGTCACATGATTGATATGTGTGTGTAATGCATACATGAATTTAGTGAAAATTTTTAATTCCTTTATAAAATTGTTACTAAAATTGATGCATTTGCACATGATAAAAATAAATACAGAATATTATTTAATTGGTTTTAAAAGATATTTTAAATTACTAAAGATAAACTAAAAATGGATACATTTTTTATTAAATATTTGTTAAGTTAGTGAAGAATTATTAAAATATGTTATTTTAAAATGTTTGGTTAGTTTTAATATAATTATAAAATTAATTGAGAATTAAATATTTTTTATAGTATTAAATAGAAACGATGACTCATAATTTTATTCTTGATTTTAAAAGTACATAATTGATAAATATGTAAATGAAGCTACAATTAGGGGAAGGATCAACCAATCAGAATTGTTTTTTGGAGCAGGTATAAAAACTGTGTGCAATTAAAAATTATGAGTAGTCTGATAATTAATCTTCTAGTTAATTTTATGGTTAGTCTTATTGTTTTTACAAATTATTATTTTTTGAAGTCAAGTATTTTTTAAATTCTAATATATTTTTTTATAAAAGTAAAGAAAGATTAAATTGATAAATATAATTAAATATGTGCGAATAACTTAAAAAATTTCCTGCCAGTTATTATTTAGAAACTTAATTGGAATTTATAAATAAATCATGGAACATAAACTTATTATCATTATTAGAAGATTCGAGAGGAAAGCACAATTTTATCCAGTGCTATTTAAAACTTTATCTGTTAATTTTTGCAGAGTATTTCAAAATTGCAAAAAGACATTGTTTAGAAGTATATGCTATATAATGGAAATATCTGTAATTATAATATTTTAAGACTTTTGAAAAATATAAGTCAAGAAAAAACTATTGGAAAAGATTAAAGTATAAGTTACCGGTTAATTTTATGAAATATTTGAGATGAGGATATAAAATATATCATACTCTGTCTCTCTTAAATGTTTTTAATATTTTATTGACATTATTTTTAAAAAGTCATGATATTTAAAAATGAAGAAAAAATATCTATTATAAAGACATATTTTTTAAAGAAAGTTATATTGAACAAATGAATATTGGAATATATTTTTTAAAAAAACCTGTCATTTAATTATTATAATTATTTTCTTAAAAAAAGAGAAAAAATGGGATAATAAAATAAATGATATTGTTATATTAAAAATAAGTAAGTTTTATACTGAAACCTGGATTTGTCTGTTTATTTTATACTTATCTTACTGAAATATATATGTTGGAAATGGAGAGATGTCTTTGTTTTATCCTAGGACTATGCGCTATTGAATCTGATCACAAGTGATGTGTGGGTTCCCGAATAAAATGAAACATATGTATGTACATGAAAAGAAATAACTTACCTTTTTAAAAAATGGATTTTGAAATAACTATTGGATAAATAATGATCATTTACAGGAAAAGGACTGTATTTTAAATCTTTATTAACTGGATTGACATTATTTTTTCAAACTTCTGCAGATATTAAACATTGACTTTTGTTTTATGCACTGGTGGAACAAGAGCTAGAAGGGAAAAAGCTTTCAACAGTGTTTGTCACATAGTAAACACAACTTCTTAATTTATTAACTGAACCTATTATATAGGACGGTTACGAAGAGGAATAGTAACTATAAGTTTTATTATTATCTATTTAAAATATACTAATAATTAGAATTTTAATTTAATTATAAGATGTAGTAAAGGTTACTCTTTTTTTTATATATTTTGAATCCTAACAATATTAATATTTTTTAAAAGAAAATTTTTTTAAATAATTTTTTTAATTTTTTCTTTTAAAACATTTTAAAGTGCATTAGTATACACTGAATGAGTATGAGTGATTGATTACTTTTTATATTTTATGTAAAACTGGACCAGAAGACTTCAAAAGATGTGAATTACAAATAATAAGATCACATTAAGTAATTTTTTTTTTTTTTTATACAATGTGTATTTTCTTAAAGTTGCTTGGAGTGTTAATGATACTTATATTATGTTACATGAATAAATGAACATTTGAATATGTGAGTTGATAATACATATAGATTTTTATTAAAAGATATAAGCTATTGAGAAATATGCATATATTTTTTATTTTATTTTTATATCACAAAGTTTGTTATAACTTTATAAAATGATCGTGATTTTGATATGATTCTTTGCTAGATAAACCATATAATATTTATTTCAAGACATGAATATTGAACAAATATTTTAAAATCAAATCCCATTTGCATTTGTGGATAAGTTTGTATATGAAACCTTTTCTTATAGTAGTTATGGTTGGATAAAATTATGTGTAACTTTGTTTATTATTGGAAAATTTGCTTAGTTATTTTACGATGTTAAATGTCTAAATCTATTTTGAAATTATTTAAATGGTAGTGACAAGGGAGTAGAGTAATGAAATCTTGAATGCTTATGTAGTAGGATGTGTTAAGAAGATAGGATAATGAGCCTATATTATATCTGAGAAGTTATTGTGCAAATACAGATAACGTAGCCCTATACTTTGTATTTATTTCCATGGACAGTGTTTTTTTGATATTTTATATTTTAATGATCTGTAAGTGTTGAAAGATAGCCAAGACATTATTTTGGAGATATTAGATGAATTCGTTCCTGTTGCTTCTTCACACTGATTTTCCATGTGATTTTATTGAATTATTTTCTACTATTGAGTCTTTACTCTAGTCATTCCACATTGTATCACTATTTGAATTTCATTAGCAAAACATCATGTAGTATAGTATTTTTGAAAGATGAATAATGGATAATTTTAGAGAAATGATTTGTTTAAAAATAGGCAAGATAAGTTTTTCTTTGATATTGTGAATAAATACAAATGATGTTAAATACATAATGTTGATGGTGAATATAACAAAGGAATCATAATTTTTCTTAATATTTTGAAATAATTTTGGTGGTAAAAGAAATATAAACTATTCATAATTTATATTTTCAAATATTTTTTTGATACCTTCGATTTTCATAAATTGACATTTTGATAAAGCAATGCATATTTTACATTGAAACATCAAATGAAGTATACTACAGTATGATGAATGCTTATATTTTATTTAATTATTTTTTATATTTGATATTTTTGAACATGAGACACACATCATAGAAATAGAATGGTACCAAGTAAAATATTATTATTTAATACATGAATGAACATTATTTTAAAACTTACTTTTTATTAACGTAGAATAAGCTAATACAATATTGCAGGATAAATAATAAAATATTTTTGGATAATTAATACAGGATATGTATTTCTAATTTTTAAAATTCATAAGCCGGAGTGAAGGTTTACTCATTTATGATTTTCGAAATTGTAAATCTGTAAATTCAATCTTTCTTTTATCCTATTTTGTGTACTTTGTTTTTTCTAATTTTAATATAATATTTGTAAGTATTTGTTTTAAAACTGTAAATATTTTACATATATATATATATATGTGTATTTTTAGTATAAAATAAATTTATTAAAGTTTTTTTTTTTTTTTCATATTTCAAATGCGTTGACCGGGAAGTGAACCCGGGCCAGCTGCTTGGAAGGCAGTATGCCAAACACTAGGCCACCAATGCTTGACTAAATTTGTTAAAGTTGTTATAAATTTGTTGTCCGTGTTATTATTGATCTCCTTACCTCCACAGAATCCAATTTCATACAATTCAGAACTAAATATATTATATATTTTGCACATTATAATTTTAAAAGATATTATTGATTTAAACAATATTAATCATTGATGGTGTATCGGACAGAGTGGCAAGATTAGTTATACAACTTAATAGCAGATACCAAATGCAGATAATTCAGGTTTATGCCCCAATAAATTCTCATATGATGAAGTAGTAGAAGATTTTTATATAGATGTACAAAAGGCTTTTGATCAGAATAAACAACATTTTAAAATTTTTATGGGAGACTTTAATGCTAGAATTGGTAAACAATTGAAAGTGCTGTACGTAATTTTGGTTATGGTAATAGAAATGAGAAAAGACATAGACTTGTGGAATTTGCAGAAAAAGAAAAACTTTATATTATGAATTCTTTTTTTTTTTTTGATAAAAATATTAAAAGGAAATGGACATGGAAGCATCCAAATGAAGGTACAGCAGAATTGGATTATATTTTGACTAACAGAAAATACATATTTCAAGATTGTAATGTTCTTAATAAATTTAACACAAGAAGTGATCATCAATTAGTAAGAAGTAAGATACGTGTTAATGCAAAACTAGAAAGGCAAAAATTATTAAGAAAAACAATATTTACAGTTGACATTCCTAATCTTCAGAAACATTCTAATGAATTTAAATTAGAACTTACAAATCGGTTTCAAGTATTAGTAGATTTTGAACATGATTCAGATTTGAATGAAATTAATATGAAATTAACTGATACACTTTTAAAAACTGCAACAAACATAGCTGGTAGAAAAAAATAGCAATTGACCAATAAAATTTTTACTGAGACTAGAGAATTTATGAAGAAAAGAAGGAATATGAAAATATACAAAAATGATGCACTAAAAAGGATTGAATATCTCGAATTTTGTAAAATAGTGTGGAAAAAAGTTGAAAATGATATAAGAAAGTATAACTGTGAACTAACAAGGAAAGTTGTAGAAAAGAATAAATGTCTCAAGAGTGTAAAACAACATTTTCGTATTGGTAGGAAATTTATATCTGCAATAAGAAAAAAAGATGGAATTATTATTAAAAAGAGAGATGACATCATGAAATGGATAGAAGACTTCTATCAAGAATTATATAGTAATAATGAACAAGTACCTCCTTTATCTATAATATCTGAATTGTCCAGAATTTTAAATGAAGAAGTGAGACATGCAATTGAATGTATGAAAAAAGGAAAAGCTCCAGGTAATGATGGAATTATAATTGATATATTAAAAGAAGCAGGTGAAGAAATAGAATTTTTTTTAGCAAAGTTATATACCAAATGTCTAAATGATAAAGATGTACCAGATGATTGGAAGAATGCAGTATTAATATTAATATTTTAAAAAAGTGATAAAGAAGATATTAGAAATTACAGACCTATCAGCCTTTTATCAGTTTTATACAAAATTTTTACCAAGATAATTACAACTCGTCTACAGAGAACATTGGATTTCCACCAACCAAGAGAACAAGCTGGATTTAAAAGTGGTTTTAGTACAGTAGATCATATCCAGGTATTGAGAGAAGTTATAGAAAGGACAAATGAATATGAGTTGCCATTATGCTTTGGATTTGTAGATTATGAAAAGGCATTTGATTCTATAAACATTTCTTCAGTGATTAAAGCATTGGATCATCAAGGTATAGATCCAGGATATTGTCATATTTTAAAGAATATTTATAAAAAATGCAACAGCAACAATTAGATTACATAATGATACTAGGAAAGTCAACATTGAGAAGGGTGTAAGACAGGGTGACTCCATATCTCCAAAACTTTTTACAGCAGTGCTGCAAGAAGTATTTTGTGGATTAAAATGGGAACCTAAAGGAGTGAAAGTAAATGGAGATTATTTAAGTCATTTAGATTTTGCAGATGATGTAGTTGTTTTTGCAAATAATGCTTTAGAGCTTCAGGAAATGTTGCAGGAGTTATCAGATGAAAGTAGGACTAAAGATAAATGTTAAAAAGACTAAAGTAATGTTTAATGGATTTTCTCAAAATATGAAAATAAAGATTGATTATGATGAGTTAGAAGAAGTTAACAGTTACAAATACCTTGGTCAGATTATTAATACAGATGGAAACATAATGGATGAAATTAATCATAGAATTAAACTTGGTTGGAGTGCTTTTGGTAGAAATAACTTGATACTAAAAGAAAATATGCCTATGTGTTTGAAAAGGAAGGTTTTTAATAAATGTGTTTTACCAGTTCTTACTTATGGATCTGAGACTTGGACACTTAATAGAAGAGCAATACAGAGACTTCAGACCACTCAAAGAAGTATGGAGAGGTGCATGTTGAGAGTAACAAGAATAGATCGAAAATGCAATATATGGGTAAGAGAACAAACAGGTGTTACTGACATCATTGAAAAAATTAAAAGACTGAAATGGAGTGGGGCTGGACATATTACTAGAAGAGATGATAATAGATGGACAGTTGAAATCTTAAACTGGATTCCAAGAGATTGTAAAAGGCCCAGAAAGAGACCACATGTGAGATGGATGGATGAAATAAGAAAGTGTGCAGGGATGATGTGGAGAAGAGAAGCTAAAGATTGGAGAAGATGGATTGAACTTGGAGAGACCTTCATTCTGCAGTGGATTGATAATGGTTGATAATGATCATGAATCATTATTCAGAATATGACACAGCAAAATCATACAGTATAAGATTATTTTGGTCATAATTTATTATTGAAAAGACTGCCATATAATTAGATATATTTCGTATTGCCACATATTGTTCAGATTATGCCATACTTAGAATATGCCACATGAGAAATGAAAGATGAGAGATAAGAAATGAAAAAGAAAATAATTATATTATTATTATTGTTATCATCATTATTATTAGTGACTAGATTATAGAGTAGTAAATATTATACCAAATGTTAGTTAGATTAAGTATAGGAGTATTATTTATTATTATTATTGTTTCAGGGTAGTTAGGAATGATACAAAATCCCTTATCATACTTGGCTACAGAAGATTGTAAATTAGTTAGAGATTTTATTTAAAAAACCTGAGATAATTATATTTTAAGAATAGAGTTATTATTTATTTATTGATATTATATTTGATTATTTATAATATTTTTTAAAGTCTTAAGAATGCTATAAATTATATTTATATTTGAAATATAAGGGGGGGGGGGGATAATATTCTTATGCCATTGAGGTTGTATCTTTTGGGATATATGCTCAATGTATTTCTACTACTACTTTACTTTTCACCAGATGTCTCATGATTATTATTATATTATTTTATTATTATTTATTTAAAATGAACCATATTTTTATTATTATCAATTTGGGCTAATCTAATGGTATAAATTATTGTAAGATATTCGGAATACTTGTTTTACTATTGTGAGAATGAAAGTTTTAGCCAGAGCATTTATTTTATTTGATTTATGTTTATTTCTACTTGATGGTGAGGGTACAATATATATCAAGGAATGTCAACTAGACACTTATATGTAAATTTTAATCTTTTTTTTTTGTTTACTATTCTTAAATGTCAATTCAAACATGTTCATTTTATATCATATCTGTATGCTGAATGGGTATTAATCATGAAATTATAATGTAATAATTTAAATTGTGTATAGTAATTTTGTAAATCATTAATGTGATAATTTTTTTATTATATGTTAATCAAAATCAGAAGGCCCAATTGATATGTGCATAGCCTTATTGTAGATCTTAGTATCATTTTTTTAATTTTTATTGTTAATAAACACGTGTTCAATTATGAAAATTATTCCATTGGTTCTAAATATTTTTAGAATATCTGTTTCCATAATTTCTTGGTCACACAGTAATGAGCTTGTGTTCTTCTGAGCTATATTTGTGCAATAATGGCTAATGTATAAATGGTGATATATATTAGTGGTTTTTGGAATCCAGAGATGATCAATCATTATCCTGGTTGGTACAAAAGAGAATATTCTTTAAAGCCCATGCACTACATTTTATTTTATTTTAGTCTTATTAGAAGTTAAGTTTATAATTGGCCAGTACAAATGATCAGAGCATTGATGATGATCAGCATGTTAATGTCACAGCCTTGTTTTGATTCTTAGGATTTCTGATTATTATGTATTCTGATGGTGGTGCATCCAAGTTAATATTTAAAATAATTTCCTCAAGCTGGCAAAGGCTAAATAGTTGGCCTGGTCTACAGAAGACCCATTTCCAATCCAGTCACCAGATTGACTGTTGATTTTATTCTGATTTATTGTATTGATTTATTTTGATAATGATATTCCCGTCAATGATGTTGATTTTCTACTTTTTATTATGCTGGTTGGTTGATGTATAGTTGGTTATACTTATAGTTTTTGCTTTGAGGAGTAGCTGGATGATCTCTCAGAGATTTTTCTATCTCATGCTCTTTTTTAATAGATAAAAATTGCTTATATATATTTGGATATTGAACATTACTTTGATATCTCTTATATCTTATCTTACTTAAATATATTTTATCTCATTATTTACTTTAACATTTGAAATGTCTTAAACATGGGAGTGATGATTTTTCCATCACTCCAGGATGACCAACCGGATCCCCCATCCCGTTGCATTACAGATATTTGTTTCTTACAAGATTAAAACTAAATTTTTAAATTAATTTTTATTATAATCTGACATTCTAGTCTATCATCTTTAATTAACCTATTTCAATCTTTTTCTTTATAAATACTTTTTTTTTTTTTTATCAATTATCTATATCTCTGCTTTTAATTACACTCTTACATTTTCTGGTTGGGAGAAAAGAATAGAATAATTATTAAAATAAAATATCGAATGCTAAATACATTCATTTTCTATTAGCCTATTTTCTTTTCTTTTTAACAATCTCTAATTCACTTTGTGCATGTCAATATACTTTGGACATGTTAATGGTACAATATATTATCCCAGTTAAAAATTTATTGAATAGCTGCTTTTCTGTACCAGCTCTTTGTCAGAGTTCTCAGTAAAATATCAATTATTTTTTTATTAATCTCAATTAAGTTTGAATTATCTTCAAAGTCAATATTTTAAAACAATTATTTAAATGCATTAATGTTTCTAAAGGTTATCAATATTAATTGTTAATATTGTTTAGTAGTTAAGTTTCTCTAGTTCTGCATTAGCACATCTCTTACATCTCACTAATAGAGATGATCACTTCCTGTCTTGAATCTTTTTAAACATTACAATCTTAAAGTACATAATTTCTATTAGTCAAAATATAATTCAGTTATGGCTGTACCTTCATTTGGATGTTTCATGTCCATTTAGCATTTTTCTCAAAGAATTCATACTAAACAATTTTTCTTTTCTGCAAATTCTATACATATGTATGTGACCTCTCATTTCTGTCATGATAATCAAATTTGCTTTCTAATTTTAACATTAAAATCTCCTATGATAATTTAAAAATATTCTTTGATGTAATAAAAGTATTTTGTATGTTTATATAAAAATTCTTTTCATCACAATGAAAATCTGTAGGGATATAAACCTGAATTATTTGCATTTGGTATCTTCCATTAAATTGAATAATCAATCTTGCCTCTCTGTATGAAATTTCAATTTTCAAAATGTTGTTTCTTCCACTTTTTATTTATAATAAATCCCACTCCATTTCCAATATTTGTGATTTTTCTTTTTGAAAAAGAATTCATTTAAAAAGTGCTAATTCAATTGGTACTATGGTATTAGAGCTGCGTCATGAAGAATTATAATCATTTACTCATTAAATTAATTAGGTTATTAAATCAAAAACATTTTAAAATCTACATTTAAAAAAAATTAACAAAAAAAAATAATACGAAAAGCATTAATGTGAAGCAATAGTTAAAATGCGTGTTTAAATCAAAATGAGTGTGTGTTTGCACGTGCATATTCTGCATAATCTATTTTAATACATTCTACAGGCTTACGCCTGCATTTATATATGTAATATATGCGGGATTCGAACTCAGACTTTCACACGACCTACAACTCTCAATGCCATTTTGTATTGCTAACTCACCTGATCACACACATGTTGAAAAGATAAATAATCACCAATATACGTATTTCGTGCTAAACCAGCCACTCATCAGTTGATTCAGATTCCCAGCTCCACACATATATACAATTAGTACTAAGCTTTATATTAAGATAACCAATCTTCATACTTTAATGAGTGCTGCTTTAGCACGAAATACTTTATTGGTGATTATTTATCTTTTCAACATGTGTGTGTGTGATCAGGTGAGTCAGCAATATAATATGGCACCGAGAGTTGTAAGTCGTGTGAAAGTCTGAGTTCGAATCCCGCATATATTACATATATAAATGCAGGAGTAATAGATTATGCAGAATATGCACGTGCAACACACATACTCAATTTGATTTAAACACTTATTTTAACTATTCTTCACATTAATGCTTTTCGTAGTTTTTTTTTGTTAAATTGTTGTTGTTTTTTTTTAATGTAGATTTTAAAATATGTTTTTGATTTAATAATCTAATTAATTTAATGATTAAACGATTATAATTCTTCATGTCGCAGCTCTAATACCACAGTACCATTCAATTATATAGAAGTGAAATTAGAAATGCTGCAATAATAATGAGATTAGGGACAGGTATTAGAGATTCATTATTTGGATTTTTAATAGTCCAGTATTAAAAGAGTTAAACATTTTAATGAAAATTCTCACTCTTTTGGTTATATTTATTGGAATTTTTTAAATAGTAAGAAGTTTTTATTTAAACGGGGATATAAAGATGATTATGATTTTTTCCCCAAAAAATTAGATCTCAAATCTTTATAAATTGAAGAAAGTTTTCATTTATAAAAGTGGATAGAGCATGATTTGAGTTATTTGGCCTTCAATGGATTTTTATACTTTCAATAATTAGATTTATAGAACAACAAAAAGGAGAAAAATTCAATTAAAATTTATTTATTCAGGATATTAATTTTTATTACAAATTTATTTGTCAGCACGATGCAATATAAAGTACATGTTCATTTTTCAAATCATCTCATTTTTTCTTCCGAATTCTATTAAAATTCAACAATGTCCTATTTAATATTAGACAGTTCTTCCAATACATCTTTTTTGTCTTTAGTATAATCTGCTGTTGTAAATAAAATAAAAGGCCATTATAGAATGACAGTCTGGAGTTTCTTAGCACCCTTTACTTTTGGTTGCCCACCGCTACCTGGAACGACGACTAGTTTTTTCAAAATATGGATCATAACTTAATTCAATGTATCTTGACTGCAAAATATCTATATAAAAATAAATCATTCATAAAGATATTTTTCCTGCTTTCAAAAAGTCAATTGATGTTTCAGTTAAAAGCTATGAGGCAATAGGGGAGAAAAACCACGGGATTCTTGATCAGCTAAACATGACATGATCATTATTCTTTGTATGACGAGTTTTGTTTCTGTAAGTCAATAAACTCACGTCGCTGACTGAGGATGTTGGTGAGCAACTTACTCATAATATGCTGCAAAGAAAAGAATGGATGCTAGAAATTTGCCCTGCTCGGTTTCTTTAAAGCGATCTCAAAAGGTCTCAGTTAACAGCAAATACTTTTCTGCAGCCATTTCTATCAATATACAACAATAAAATTAAATAAATAATTAAAGTTGGAGAACAAATCAATTTCAGTAAAGTCGTGTGTATGATGAAGTGCAGCCTCACAGCTAAAGATTCCAGGACCTATTCTCAGTGGAATAAATTAAATTTATACAAGGTATACAAAATAACTAAACTAAATTAGAAAAGAGATTTATATAAAAGTGCGCAGAAAATACAGCAACAATTTATTTAACAATAATGCTCAATCTATAGTTGGGATGTTCGACGTCACATGATCACCTAAACATCCACCTTATTATTATTATAACTATTTTAGTTTTTCTACTCATATATATAATTTTTCTTGTTTCTATTTTTTTTAATGGAAATATTAGTATGTGATAAAAAAATACTGTATTATAGTATTAAATTCTATCTAAAATTAAACAAATCATGGCCCTAAGAATTATTTTCTGCGAACTGTTATGTGTTTATCTTTTACGATTTGGCGCAACTTTTTAACGCGCGAAAGTCATTTAACTATTAAATGTAGCAGACATTTTGTAAAAAATTCCACGTATATTATTCCTTTTTCTCAAACAACTTTGACCTTTTTTCTTTATGGTAAACATTTAATACATGCACTTAACTGTAATAAAATGAATGGTAATTTTTCAACTGTAGTTAAAAGCCCTTCAAATAGTCGCAGGGCTTTAAGTTCTTCGTCCGAATTTTCTTTTTCTAATGAACCCACGTTGGAGAAATTGTAAGCCCTTTATTTTTTCAAATATATTTTTATTATTTATTGGCTTATATGATTATTTATTTTTTTAATTCATTACTATTGTCAGATAATATGATAATTATGATTTAAAGTTTTTTAATTTGGTGTGATTATGCATGATAATCTTAAATTCATAAAATCCGTAAATAGTTGGCTTTGGTCCATTTCTAAATATTAAATGAATTTTCTGTAGAGCATTACTTTGTTTGTGTAATGTTAATATCTTTATGAGTATGGGTTCCATGAAGTATAGAGTACAGAAACATCTGGAAATAAAGTAATGAAAAGTTATTAGGTACTTAAAAATATGAATAGAGAAAACAAGATTCTTGAATAAAAAGTTATTTTTATGGGAGTGAATATTATTTGAGGTTAAGAGATTTTTCTAAGGAACAGTTAGAAAATGAAGGTCTTTCACGAAGATGGAATTTATACGAATTGAAAAACATTAAAATTTTTAGAAGGATGGGGAGGAAAGGTAGTCCGTGAAGAGATTAATATCTATTTCGTTTCATTTATCATATAACTGATAAAAATTCTAGCCAATTATGTTCAGTTAATATTTATTTATTTTTCTTGAAAAATTACATTTTTAAGATTTCATTTTCACACTCCGCCTTTCTCAACCATTTTAAAATGTGGAGATGGAGGAGAGGTTTTAGAATTAAATATATATATTTGTGTGTGTGTAGAACGTGTTGGCATTTTAGGTCGAACCTTAATTGATTTAAATTTAGTTGGGAACATGACTTGGGTACAGCAAAATCTGAATGTCAAGCAAATTCACTAGATCTAGTCTGAATTCTATATTTATCCACCTTACTTTGAACCCTTTTAAGCAAAAAAAAAATTTTTATTGTGTATATGATATGTACACACAATCTTTCATTCCGGCTGTCGTGCAGTTTTCTTTAGAACCACTCCTATATTACAGTCGAAACAAAAAATATATACAATAAAAAATTTTTTTTGCATAAAAGTGTTCAAAATAAGGTGGATAAATCGCATTTATATAAGGTATTAAAGCAAAATATATGAAGTGATGCATTTAATTTAATTCCACCTTGGGAAATTTTCTAATTTATGTAAGATATTGTAATCTTTCTCAAATAAGTGTTGGTAGTACTCATTGTATAATACCTTTTAAGAAGTGTTTTCATATCTTGAATCTTAATGCAAATATGTTATTGAAGAAATTTTCTGAAAAATAATAATAGAGTATATATTTTTATTTTAAAAAAAAGATTTTGTTAAATAATAGATTCAGAATATAGCATCAGTATTTTTTAGACTGGTAATAACAACCATCTAATTTAATATTCAGCACTTCTCCATCTATACCTATGACCTGGAATGTAAGCTTGGGTTTGTTTAATCTAGGAAATTTTTTGCAGGTCTCGTGCACAATTTTTTTTTTTTTACAAGTCTGCTTATTATCAAAATAGGCAAAACTCTCCATTCATTATTGCCACTCAGTGCAAGCCAGAGTAATCAATAAATGCCAGAAGGCTTATGCATAAAATCCCCATCTAGTGCCTAATCATCCAATATCCCCAGATTAGTTTCTGGCTTGTGGCCTTCATCAGTGAGGAGCCTTGGATCTAATGCAACCCTCCAGCAGCCACCTTTTATCTCTACTTAACTACAAAATTATGAGTCTTAAACTGAAAACACAATAATATTTTCAATCTAAGCTCACTAGCTTATGTAGTCATGTTGGTCTGAACTCAGTTCATTACCTATACATTTTGGTATCTTTAATAACCATAGCCATCACTATCCTATTAAGCAGGATTGGTTTTAAACCAATAAATATCATGAGTAATCAATGGATGCTATCCATTGATTACTCTGGCTTGCACTGAGTAGCAATACTGTATGGAGAGTTTTGTCTGTTTTAATAACAGTTATAAGCAAGCATAAGAAATGGTGATCATGTGATATTAATTGGTTTCAGCATATTATCAACTAGCTATCTTATTAACTATAGAGTAAAGCTTCAAAATTAATTTGAAATTTGTCTGCTAAGAGTTAACTTAAAATATACAATTGTAATATGATGTGAAAGAAGTTATGTAATCCTGCATATATGATGTCATTGTTTATCATTATTTGTAGCAATGATGGACAAATTGTGGTTCCTAAAGCTATTCTATGCAGTTTTTAAGACAATAGTAGTTTTCATTGTCATTTTTCCTAAATTTTTATATTAATCTATTTCGTAAGTGCTGTAAAGATAAGTGAAAAACATTGGATTTTTAGCTTTTAACCCATGCTAGTCAAAGAAGTTATTAATGAGGATTTTAGTATTGTATTTATTTAGTAAAAAGTCTTTTAATATATACTGTATTTGGGAATGTGTAGGACCACTATATAGCTGTGCTTTTTTATTATAAATACAATTTTAATTTTTTTCTGTGGTTTTTGAACATTCAAAAATAGTTGAAAAATAATGTCTCTTATTATCAAAAAACTTGCCCAATCTTGATTTATATAGCATTAATTAATTTTTATGTGATTATAGCAGCAATATTTAATTGATATTGTATTATTTCCTACATTAAACAGATTGTGAAAAAAGAGAAATATCACTACTATATTATAGTGCATAAGAAACAGACCCTGAGATATTGTGTGATACTTTTGATTCATACTGAGGAATATTCTTAGGTTTAAATAAATCATATGATATAAAATATCTTTATATAACAGCAATAATATATATAATAATAATCATACACAAAAAAGCTCTTTTCGGCAAATATTAATTTTTGCCCTTTGCAATGTGCTTGAACTAATTTACTATTTATGATCTACAATATATACATAACTACATCTATCTCTATATAAAATTAACTTTAACTTATTAAACCATACGATATTTTTAAGGCATGAAAAAAAACTAAATGTATATTATATAATTTTCCATTTATTTATCATTAGCCAATTATTAGTTAAATTAATTGATTATTTTTGTTATAATTAATGTAATTGGTTTCATATATCTTCTATTAAGTTTTTTAATATAATTTAAAGATTTTATATTTTTTACACAATCTATTTTATGTCCATATTTTAAATAATGAATATATAAGGCAGAGCTAACATCTATTCTATTAATTGCATTATTATGTTCTTTCATCTTAAATTAAATTAAATACAATATTTATTTTAACTATAATAGTGATTTATACTTATGAAAAATATATTCTTATAGCTTTGTAGTATTTAAAGTTAGCAACTTAGTTAGCCAGTTAATTTTTTTTTCATTTTATTTATTAAGTAGTAAATAATTGTCTATTTAAATTCAGCATTAGTTGATCACTAGAGCAAACTATTAATAAATCATCAGTGAGAAAAACAAGTCGGGCAATCCATTCATTATTAAAATATTCAAATAATTTAACAGTAAAGGTTTGCAAAATTAATTTTATTCATGTGACATTGGAATGAATACCCTTTTTACATTTAATTTCCTGCTTTCTGTATTATTTTTCAATGTAATTGCTACATTAATTAAATCTATTTTTGTCATCTTCTTTTTTTAAACCCATTTATTTTTAGGAGATTGTTACAATCAAAATTCTGTAAAGAAAGGAATTGGGATCAGTTTCATACTCCTAAGAATCTTTTACTTGCTATGGTCGGTGAAGTTGGAGAAGTTTCAGAAATTTTGTGAGTATATAATGTATCTATATATATATTCATTTGTTGATTATTTTCATTTTCCCTCATCAACATTCGTCATAAAGATGGTCTGGATTTTTTTATTTTTAGATTTTATTCTAAATTGCTTTGCTTTATTGCATTTTATTTTATTTTTATGTTTTATAATTAATACTGATTAAACAGCACCAATATAGATTAATCCTTATTAAATTTGATTGCATGAAAGCAAAATACTATTCCAAAATAGTTGCTATGAATGAAAGCAATAAATGATTTTTAGATTCCTTTTTAGGTATGTTCAAAAAGAATCAAAATTTTATTTACATTTTACTGCTGATATTTGTCATTTTTAATAATTCTATTGGTTCTATGCATTTGTTTCTCATAATTAACTTTTAAAAATATATCTTGAATTATAAATAACCAAAATATTAAAATGCAGAATGATAATATCCTAAAAGTGACTATGTGCAAATGCAAAGTGTTCTACATTTAAAAATCTTTTATATATTTAAATATTTTTTACACTAGTGAAAATTTGCCTTAATAGATTTTGTTTACAAAAAAATATTCTTAGCGATGTGTTTTCTAAGACTTTATGGAGCAAAATAACTTTAATATTTTCTTGCAAGCTAAAACAAAATATGTATGTGATAAAATTCAGGCATCTCGAAAAAAGATAGCATTTTTCAAAACTTTGTTTTTTCAATCAGATATATCGAAAGAAAATTTTCCCTAACTAGCAAAAATATTAAATGGACAGAAATATATATGCAAAACCTTCAGTGATTACATAGGTGTCTTGGACTCATTAATTGAATATGCTGAAAATTTTTCTGACTTTGAAGAGCATACTATTGCTATAAAACTAGCTTTTGAATCACACATAGTCGATATTTGAAAAGCACACATGAAATTACAAATGGAATAAATTGAGTTAGGGGAAGATAATATTATAAAATCTCTTTTTCACACCAAAAAAGATCCCATTGAAAAAATGTAGTTGAATACCTATGATTACGTCAACATGGTTGTTATGTACTTTCATGTTATGGAACTACTTACTGTTGCAAAACAACATTTTCCTATCTAACCCAAATTAAGACTCATTTAAGATCCCAAATAACTAATGTTCATTTAGAAAACTAATTCAAGTTACATGTTACAAAGCTGGAATCAAATATTCAATTTCTTTCAAATAAAAAACAAATGAAAATGCCCCATTAAATTAGTTATCAATAATTTTTCATGTACTTATATGAAATGCACTTATAAATATTCATATTCTTTTGTAATTTTGTTTATAATATTTTGAATCTATAACAAAAAATAAATGATCATTTAAATAATAGTTTGGAAAAAAAGCAAAGTTTTTCAAAAATGAGTTTACAGAAGGTATTAGTGTAAATAAATTTTTTGAAATTCTAGAATCGGTTATGGTCTATCAACTCTGTGTGGCATTTTTACTACTACCTAAGTTGAATGTGGCTTTCCATGGTAAAAAAATTTATCAGCCTTGTTATGAGGGGTTCATTCTATTTACCCAATATCATATCACTTTCTATAAGCCATTTTTTGAGCTTGATTATTTGTAATGATAATAGTTAATAGTATTCTCTGATTATAGTAATAGAGAATGTTTTTAAACAAAAAATTATCCAGCATCATATTTGCCGTATTGTTATCAAGGAATTTACTTGCTATATATATGTGTGTGTGTATAATACGGCTGCAGAAAGAAGTTTGCTATTAACTGAAAGGAGATCCTTTGATTCCTCTTGGAGGCCTTAAAGGAACCGGGCAGGGCAAATTCCTAATGGCCACTCCATACGTTCTTCTCATTGCAGCTGTTATTACTATGTGATTATTCATACAGTATACGAAAAGTGGATGTTTGTGTAAATGATAAATATTTTTCCATGTACTCTATAATAAAGGTGCAAATATTGGAAATACAAGTGGAATAGGATTCATTATAAATAAAAAGTGGAAGAACAACATTGTGGAAATTGATGGTGTATCAGACAGAGTGAAGATTAGTTATACAACTTAATAGCAGATACCAAATGCAGATAATTCAGGTTTATGCCCCAACAAGTTTTCGCAGTGATGAAGTAGTAGAAGATTTTTATATGGATATACAAGAGGCTTTTGATCAGAGTAAACAACAGTTTAAAATTGTTATAGGAAACTTTAATGTTAGAATTGGTAAACAAATGAAAGATGAAAGTGCTGTAGATAATTTTGGTTACAGTAATAGAAATGAGAGAGGACATAGACTTGTGGAGTTTGCAGAAAAAGAAAAACTTTATATTATGAATTCTTTTTTTGAGAAAAATGTTAAAAGGAAATGGACATGGAAGCATCCAAATGAAGGTACAGCAGAATTGAATTATATTTTGACTAACAGAAAATACATATTTCAAGATTGTAATGTTCTTAATAAATTTTTAACACAGAAAATAATCATCGATTAGTAAGATATAAGATACGTGTTAATGCAAAACTAGAGAGACAAAAATTATTAAGAAAAACAATACTGTATTTACAGTTAATATTCCTAATCTTCGGAAATATTCTAATGAATTTAAATTAGAACATACAAATCGGTTTCAAGTATTAGTAGATTTTGAACATGATTCAGATTTGAATGAAATTAATATGAAAATAACTGATACACTTATAAAAACTGAACAAAGATAGCTGGTAGAAAAAAGCTGCAATTGACCAATAAAATTTTACTGAGACTAGAGAATTTATGAAGAAAAGAAGGAATATGAAGATATGCAAAAATGATGCATTAAAAAGATTGAATATCTAATTTTGTAAAATGGTGTGGGAAAGAGTTGAAAATGATATAAGAAAGTATAACTGAACTAGCAAGGAAAGCTGTAGAAGAGAATACAAGTCTCAAGAGTGTAAAACAACATTTTGGTATTGGTAGGAAATTTATATCTGCAATAAGGAAAAAAAGATGGAATTATTATTAAAAAGAGAGATGACATCATGAAATGAGTAGAAGACTTTTATCAAGAATTATATAGTAATAAAGAGCAAGTACCTCCTATATCTATTACATCTTCCGAATTGCTCAGAATTTGAAATGAAGAAGTGAGCCATGCAATTAAATGTATGAAGAAAGGAAAGGCTCCAGGTAATGATGGAATTGTAATTGATATATTAAAAGAAGCAGGTGAAGGAATAGAAATTTTTTTTAGCAAAGTTATATACCAAATGTCTAAATAATAAAGATGTACCAGATGATTGGAAGAATGCAGTATTAATATTTAAAAAAGATGATAGAAAAGATATTAGAAATTACAGACCTATCAGTTTTATACAAAATTTTTACCAAGGTAATTACAACTCATCTACAGAGAATATTGGATTTCCACCAACCAAGAGAACAAGCTGGATTTAACAGTGGTTTTAGTACAATAGATCATATCCAGGTATTGAGAGAAGTTATAGAAAGAACGAATGAATATGAGTTGCCATTAAATTTCTTCACTGATTAAAGCATTGGATCATCAAGGTATAGATCCAGATATTGTCATATTTTAAAGAATATTTATAAAAATGCAACAGCAACAATTAGATTACATGATGATACTGGGAAAGTCAACATTGAAAAGAGTGTAAGACAGGGTGACTCCATATCTCCAAACTTTTTACAGCAGTGCTGCAAGAAGTATTTTGAGGATTAAAATGGGAAGCTAAAAGGGTGAAAGTAAATGGAGATTATTTATATCATTTAGATTTTGCAGATGATGTAGTTGTTTTTGCAAATAATGCTTCAGAGCTGCAAGAAAGGTTGCAGGAGTTATCCGATGAATGTATGACTAAAGATAAATGTTAAAAAGACTAAAGTAATGTTTAATGGATTTTCTCAAAATATGAAAATAAAAATTGATTATGATGAGTTAGAAAATAACAGTTACAAATATCTTGTTCAGATTATTAATATAGATGGAAACATAATAGATGAAATTAATCATAGAATTAAACTTGGTTGGAGTGCTTTTGGTAGAAATAATTAGATACTAAAAGAAATGTGCCTATGTGTTTGAAAAGGAAAGTTATTAATAAATGTGTTTTACCAGTTCTTACTTATGGATCTGGGACTTGGACACTTAAGAGAAGAGCAATACAGAGACTTCAGACCATTCAAAGAAGTATGGAAAGGTGCATGTTGGGAGTAACAAGAAGAGATCGAAAACGCAATATATGGGTAAAAGAACAAACAGGTGGTACTGACCTCATTTAAAAAATTAAAAGACTGAAGTGGATTTGGGCTGGACATAATGCTAGAAGAGATGATAATAGATGGACAATTGAAATCTTAAACAGGATTTCAAGAGATTGTAAAAGACCCAGAAAGAGACTACATGGACATGGATGAAATAAGAAGGTGTGCAGGGGTGATGTGGAGAAGAGAAACTAAAGATCGGAGAAGTTGGATTGAACTTGGAGAAACCTTCACCCTGCAGTGGATTGATAATGGTTGATAATAATAATAATAAACAGCCACTTATAAGCAAGTATGGTCATTCTAACTCCAAAAAGAAAAAAAGGAAGAAAGAAAGGAGAGAGAGAAAAAAACTTCTAGAAATGAGTTTCGCAATGACTATACAAATCATTCTGTGAACTACAAATATGTTCATATATAGTACATGCTGGTCAATTTTTCTGTTTTACTACTTCGTGACATTTTAATTTCTTCAGAAAACTTTTCTTTCTGAAATACTTCCAATACTATTTGTATTTTTATGTTGGACTTATTCCATCATCTAATTAATTTATGTATTGAATGTCTTTAGAAAAATTTAACTTTATTTAAATGTTCCAAATACATTCAACTGTTAGTAATAGCACATCAAACAGGTTAGTATATGCACAATGTTTTGAGAAGTATTAGTCTCCCCTCTTCTTCAGGTATAGCTGACCTGACCAGTGGCATTACTAGCATGGGATTCGAACCTGGGTCCTTAGATTTTTGAGTTTTGAATTTTAAGGTAACGCTCTAACCAACTGAGCCATCCTGCTAAAGGCAGCAGTCTGTAGTAATTTCATATACTTATCTATGAGGTTTCTCCTGATTTCTCCACTTTTTCCTAAGAGCAAAGTTGATTAGTGGTTTCCATACATTATGTATAGTCACAGTAGATTGACTTATGGGATTTTTTTTGCCATTGCCATGGGAGCAGCTTCTTTAAATTTTCTTCTTGATGGCTCAGTTGGTTAGAGCGTTACCTTAAAATTTCAAAACTCAAGAATCTAAGGAACCAGGTTCGAATCCCATGCTAATACTGTCACTGGTCAGGACAGCAACACCTGAAGAAGAGGGAGACTAATACCTCTCGAAACGTTGTGCATATACTAACTTGTTTGATGTGCTATTACTAACAGTTGAATGTATTTGGAATATTTAAATAAAGTTACATTTTCTAAAGACATTCAATACATATATTTATTAGATGATGGAAATAGTCCAATATAAAAATCAACTAGAACATCATCACCACAAACCTTCAGGAAAACACTTCCAATATCATGTCTAATTGTAACTCTTCAAGTATTCTATTTTCTGCCATGTCTTGTCAATGGAAATAATTGGTCTTTAGAATGTCTTTGAAATAATCCATATAATGTAGATAGGGTCTACGTCTGCCATGAAAACCATGTTCAAGTTCTACATAAAACACTCTTAGAAAGTTTTCAGTTGTGCAGTCATTTTATATGTCCAGTTCAAATAAAGGTGTAATTTTATAATAATGGACTTTTGTAGTATTATATTTAATAAGTTGAAGAACATATTATTTTATAATCTTGCCATTGTAATTTTAAAATTTTACAGAGCATCTGTAAATGAAACTTTTCTAATGCATTTATATTGCTCCAATAATGTATCCAAGTTTCACTTACATAGAGCTAACTTACTTGCAATAGTTATTTTCCTGGGATGAAATACTCTATCTTTTAATTTGTTAAAAGCAGCACATAAATAATCAACTGCCTGGTTTTTAAACAATAGTTTTATAAAATGTAATGTAAGATATCTCATAATTTAAGCTTCAAGTTTAAAAGATTTTATATAATTTTTTTTTAATTGACTGTCATACATTATAATTATTTTCAATTTATAAATATTCTACACACTTTTTTCTTTCAAAATTTTGCTTTCTTATATCAACCATTTCCTTTCCTACATTTCAATTATCATGTACATAAAAACATGAAAAGAAATGGTTTGAATAATGAAGCAAGATTTGGAAAGAAAAAGTGTGAAATTATTTTTTCCTACTTTTTTTTTTTGTTGTTGTTGTTTATGTTATATAAATTTCTACAATTTGCTTTTGAATGTCAAGATAATATTATTTAATTTCTTTCATTACATTTTTTTTTTTAAAAAAAAATCTTTATTTTTTATAATTTTTGTTAAGGGTTAATTTATCTAAAGAATAAATATATATATATATATACACAAATCAAATAATACTGAAAACATATGTATATACAAAGATTACAGAAAATAATTGAAACTTTGCTGAATATTTTCTGTTATATGAAGTTTACTTCAGTAAAAAACAAGTTTTCTTTTAAAAAAAAAGATGTGATGAAATTTATATATTTATAGCTGAACTAAGTTTAAATAGTCAAAAGAAAAGAATTTTGAATATATTTTATTTCTTTGAATTCTACTATTGATTTATATTAACATGTTTTATTAAGTTAGTGATATGCTGTTTTCTTAAATTTCTATAGATAGGTAAATAAATATTTATTATTTTACAGTCAGTGGAAAGAAGATGTCAAAGAAGGGTTGCCTAGTAAGTAGAATTATTTTGCGATGATTATGCATATTCTATTTTTTACAAGTTTAATTTAATACATTATAATTATGATTTAAATTTTATAATAAATCTTGCTACAATAACTTTGTTAAGAATTAGGAGAAAATCATTGAAAGCTACTATAGCTGCTGATCTTATTTTTTTTATTGTCAATCCCAATCCCAATGGATATTCGTTATAATCTTTAAACTTACATTGTAGCAGATGATTACTTAATTATCATGCAGAACTAAGTGTTATAATTCTAATTGATTCACATTTAGATAGCTGAGTGGGAGGTCTAGTTACTTCTGTTTCTATATATATATATCTTAAAAAGAAATGATTGTTCATTATTTTTTTTATAAATATATTGAGACAAATTAGTCACATATCTCATAATAGTGAATATATAATCTTGATCTTAGGTGTGCGTGCATAAAAATTGAGCAGGAATGAATATACAAAACAAAATTTATTCATATAAATTATTTACAATGAAGTATGGAATGATCTAAATATTGATTAATTAAGTAATTGATATTTTTAAAATACTGTAAATTATTTAAAAATAATATAAAAAATATATCTTTAATACAAATATTTTAACTTCTGATTTTGACAAAGTTTTTAATGTAATAAAGAAAGGAAACTTTTTTTCTAAAATATTTTTTTTAATTTATATGTAATTACAGTTAAACTTTATTATGTTTTAGTGTAAATGATTAAGATTTATTTTTTTTTTTTTAATTACAAAACTTTGGATTTGATTGATGAATATAAATTCATGAACATAATTGTAATTTATTTATAACTTTGTGTTTTTTTAATAATTAAGAAGGAAAAATACTTACTGAATCTCCTGATAATAAATTTTGTAAATCCCATAGAATGGCTATAAATAGTAGGATTAGTTTAATTGAAGTCATTATAGAAATAGAAAGACAGTTTCTGCTGATCTTCACATTGATCAAGTTTGAATTTCTGGAAAAGTATATCAGGATGGTTTTTCTACATGTCCCATATTCCAATGTATTTATCAAATACTTCTTACTGTACCTGAAATTTGGAAAGTACAGAAGCTAAACTGAATTGAGAATTGCTAGTAGTAGTATATCTTTCTCTTAACTAGAGTATGTTATTCAAACAGTTCTAAGAAGCCAGCCAACTGAGACATTGTAATGAGGTAAGTTAAGCTATAATAGACATATAGAAGTACTTAAGGAAGTTTCTGATTATATAGCACATTTTGTACTACTGCTATTTTTGCATACATATGAATCGCAGATATAAGAAATTAGTTAATAAGTTCAAAAACAAACTGCTGTTAATGTTTATCTATTTCTATTTATCATCCAAAAGGAGTATTTAATCTGATGCATATTAATTTGCTTTTAAAGTAAACAGTTTTAAAGAATTGAATAAATTAACAGTTAACAAAAAAAACAAAAGTATTCAGCAAAAAAATAAAAAGTAATTAGTGAAAGTCTTAGACAAAGTCTCCAGGGACAGAAACTTTAGGTATATTTTCTTATGTCATTTTAAAAAGATTGATTTTAGAGTTAGAAAAAATATAATAAAATTGCCAAATATGTTTTTTTGTTGTTGTTGTTCATTGTTACTCATAGGTGAAAATTCAGATTTTGAATTAATATATTTTTTTTGTGTTTTGTATAATTAGATTGCAAAAATAATTTGGTTCATAAATTAAAGAAAATTAAGAATTAATGATTGAAATATTACATATAAGATCATTTTCAATTTATATATGATTAAATAGAATAATATTGGCATATAGATTTAATGCATTAAGAATTGAAATATTTTATAAGCACTTCTGTGCCCATATACCGTAACCTTCCAAAAAGTTATTTATTTAATGACCATCGATAATAGTCAACAGAGAAACCTAGCTCAGCTTCAGTTAATTAATTAATAACCAATAAGATATTATCAATAATATTGTTTTAATGATATAAAATCTTATCTAATCTTATAATATAACTAAAATCCTATGGTATTAAAACAATCATGAGATCTAGGATTAGTTACAAAAGTAATGAGTTTCAACATTGAATTCATATAAAGTACTTCTTCAGAGGCATTGAATATTGCAAAAGAGTATATTATGATAATTATTTCAAAAATCTTACAATAAATCAATGACTAACTTTACTAACAGTTTACTTCTATTATCTTGGAATAATGTTTAACTTACTTATTAATCAATAATACTCCTAAATAATGACTTATCCTTTTAATAACTTTAAAATCAAATTTACATTTTAATACAAAAATGCTTTTGTAAATTCTCAGGATTTACTATTTATTTACAATTAGAATAATTCTAACCCAGATAGTGAAATAATAAGAGGGATTTTATTAAGATTCCACTACCTGTAATATTATAATAATAATCCAATCATATTACAACCTTAATATTTTTAATTATATTATGTTCATTAATTATTCACAAAATTAAATAAAAAATCATAGAATTACAATTAACTTGATTACCCTTACTATTGAACTTTCTGTAATAATAATAATAATAACAATCATATTGAATAATTCTTTTATTAGGATTTCATCAAGTAATCTATAATTTTAATCATTTTACTATCATTTATTCCTGAAATAATATAACATTCAGTTCCACACATCAACAGACAAATATAAAGAAGTGAAAATAATTGTATTAATATATTCCCTTTTAAAATTTTAAATTTATTAACATTTAAATTATTATTTTTAACTTATAAATTATATAGTATAATTTTAATGCCACTAAAATATATATTTTCATAAGTGGATCCCTTAGACTATTCTTGTTCTTTTAAACAATTACCCAAAATATACATTTATAATTTTGCTTTCCATATATTAAATTCTTCAAGTATAATTACATTATGTCTCAAAGGATAAGCTTTATTAGTATTCTAAAAGGTTATACAAGTTACACTTGACAACATAGTTCTTATATATAAATTGGTTTACAAAACTACATATGTACAATGATTTGATCAGTGATTGTATGCATTATCAAACTAGAAGTATTTAAGAAAAAAAAACAGTTCAACAAAGTCAATGATGATCACTCAATCATACGATTATATACAATTAGATATACTTCAATTAAACTAAAGAAGGAATGCGTCTAATTTGTGTCAGTTGACTT
Source organism: Epiperipatus broadwayi (assembly GCA_028023455.1). Taxonomy (NCBI): domain Eukaryota; kingdom Metazoa; phylum Onychophora; class Udeonychophora; order Euonychophora; family Peripatidae; genus Epiperipatus; species Epiperipatus broadwayi. The sequence continues at coordinate 2,281,807 of JAQFVV010006224.1, read as the reverse complement.
CAGAACTGGCACAAGGATCCATGTTAGATATGGATTTTTTGTTAGTGCTTTTATATAAGTTCTTGTATATTCCAGGTGTCAATGTACTTAGTATGATCTGTAATCTTCATGTCTCTTTCACGTATGGTTTGCAGTTTATTTCTGAACGTGTTTGGATGTCTTCTGGGGTTATAATTGTATATAATTACACTATTATATGCTTTTAATGTACATGATCATAAGCCATTAAAATCAAATAATATTTATAGATTCTAATCAGAAATAGGATATTGTAAAATAATATTTATTTAAACGAGGTTGTGTGCTATTGTTTCAAAATTGATGATATGATAATAAGACTCAAGAGGAAAAATAATGATACCAGACAATAACTTTAGTTTAAAAAATAATTTATTTATGCCTTTTTATCACTTTTTACTTTAATTATTAATTTTATCCAATACAAATCATAATTTTTAATTAAAATTAATAATTTTTACAAATTTCTTCATTGAATATCATGTTTAAAAAAATTAAATCAAAACTATTTTCTTTTATTATCAAACACATTTACATTATATCTTACATCAATACTTAAGATATCATTGTTTTGATTCTTATTGTATATTCATCTTTTTTAAATATAGTTTTATATATAATATACACTAATAATTCAATCAAATTATATTTATTACTTAAATGAAATATATTAAATATAAATTATAAACTAAAAAAAATAATTACAGTTTTACTATGTGTATTTACCAATATTATCAAAACATTTTATGTTCAAGTGATTTTTTTTTTTTTGATCTCATTTCATGGTATTTAAAATACATAACCATTTACACTATTGGCCATTTGCTTTGTACATGAATATTATGACCTTATATAATTCTCTTCCAATTTTGAAGTCGCATGATCCTAATCTTTTATAAGAATAATAAAATACAAATGATGTATCCTCCCTGTTTAAGTGTGTGTGATCCAATGAGGTTTAATGAATTAATTAAGTAGATAGATATAACGTAAAGGCCTTCATTAACATTGACATGAAATCTTTTTTTTTTTTCATTCTGGCTTATTATTTTATAGTTATTGGTTACCTACCTAACTATATGTTTAATGAATAACTTATACTATTAATTGCATCAAGGTTAAACAAAACTTTTCTTAACACTATTATAATTAATACACTTTTCCAATAAGAAATACTATCACTAAAAAATATCACTTTCATTATAAAGAAAATGAGGGCCCAATACATCCTTAATCCTGAATATGGACTTCTCTTTTATGAAAACAACCAATAATACAAAACAAATATCAATAACATAATAAATGTTATATTACAAAATGTTTTATTATATTAAATTATGAGATCATACACTTTCTTCAGGAATAACAATATTTTTCAATATATTATTAAATACTATAATTTATACTCTTTTTTTTCTATGAGCAATATTTCTTTAACTACAGAATATAATACTAAATACAGATATATCTAACATATATCATATTCTATTATTTTTAATATCTCCAACATAGTCATAACATAAAGTTAAAATAAAATTTCTAAAAAAAACAAAACAAAATCATATATATTAATAGTTCTCTTCTTTCTTGTATTTGAAATTTAAACACATTAATATTATTGATATATATTAATTTCTTTGACAACAAAAGAATGTCACTGTACTTTAATTTCTGCTACTTCTCCTCCAATCACAATGAAATTAAACATAAAACTTTCCATAACAAAAACTTGTATACATATAAATGTTTTAATATTTTGTACCGCTATATAGAACTAAAGGTTAATACTCTTGGAATTTCATAAGATTGAATTTTTAGTCTGTGCAAATTCTTTAAGATTATTGTTTACAAATCCTTTTTTGTGAATTATTATTTTAAACGTTTGCCTTTTAAATCTTTCATTGGAAAGTTATACTATTCGTTATAAGAACATATTTATTTATATCAAAATTAAATTGTTGGTCATAAATTATATTTTATAAATCTAGTCATAAAATTTCATGTTTATAATATATTTCAATTTATATATGAGCAATCTTCATTGATTATTTTTTCATATTTCTTCACTTATCCTTCATCCTGTACTTCATTATAGGAAAAGTTTACCATTTAAAACCTAAGATTTTATAAAAGTTTTTCTCTTCCAATTTAATTATTTCATTTCGTATGATACTAGATACTTATCATATGATTTTCAGATATCAATTCAATTGTATTTTAATAAAGTTTTATTATTATTTATAACATCTTGATTCTATAAAATATGGTTAATTCTTATTTAAACATTTTTGATCATTATACCAAGCAGTGGTTTTTTTTTTTATGAAATATTTCATTAATTTACAATTCTTTAAGATATAATTCAAGTCTACGATTAAACAAATAATTGATTAATTTTAAGTACTTTTTAAAATAAGTAAAACAAACACCAATAGTTAAGAGTATCTTTCCAAAGTTTTTAGTCCATCTATATTCCAATATTGGATCTAAAAGAAGCATTTCTCTTGAATGAACGAACAGCAGAGGTCAAAGCCTTTCTCTTAATGAAGTATTTGTTGATTTATTTCATTATTATTATTAAAAGAATATATTATACTTTACTTATACATTTTCAGCAATATTTGTTATGTTTCTGAAATTTCAAAATCAAACTTTAAGTAGATTTAAAAACTTCACGATAATAATAATTGATTACTATATCTCTTAATTATTATTCTTTTTTTAAAAATCGTCTGCTTTTTTTTTATTAACCAATGACATAAACATTAACAATCTCTTAATCCTGATTGGTCATTTATTTTAAAACAAACTTCAAAATTATAGATTTAATAATTTTTTTTTTTTTTTTTTTCAAATAGAAAATCACATATTTGATTTAATTTACAATATTACTAAACCTTCTTAAACACTAGCACATATAAATTTATAATATTAAATTTAAAACCATATACATTTATTTTTAAATAATATTTTATTAATTTAAATGATTTAATCACAAAAAAGGACTAAATAAATTCAATAATTACTAAAAATAAAATTGTAACCAGATTAAGACTTTTCACACACATAATTTAAAATAATACTATCAACTTTAACAATTATAACTGATTTTAAACCGTAATTATAAAATCATATTACTAATCATTGTACTATTGATGTATACAATTTGTACTATTTAGTAGTAAAATAAATGTGTGATTAATCCACTACAACTCAACCCACATAAAATACTCTAATACTTGATAAATATTTATTTTAAGGTATATACATTTACTATTTAACTATATTAAATTTAAAATTTTGATAATTTTAATGAAGCTACATGTCTTTTGGAAAACCCATCAAATCAAAAGGTTGCAATACATACATGTAATATTTTTATGCATTAACATTTTGGTCTGGGTGATAATTAAGACTACTTCTGTTTATTTATCTCTGCAAACTACAATTTAAAGAATTTATTGTTTTATTTTTATTTTTTCAATCTATGAAATTATATCTGATATTTATAAGTAGGTCAAAATTAGATATTTGTATTCTATTTATCAAACTTTTTTCTTTATTGTTATTATTAATTGATTAATAAACTTATTTAGCATTACTTTATTACTAGAAGTAGATTAAATATTGTGTATTTTTTCTTGCCAACCTAAGCCAAATTTAGATTATAATGACATTATATGCATGTGTGTGGAAGTATGCATAATTCTCCTTAGAATTATTTAGATGGTGTCAAAGTAATGGTCACTTTTAAAGTTCACTCACTTAATTTATTTGTTTTGTGATAAAAACTAGTTTATTTATGGTCAATATTTTTGATATATTCTTTTAGCATTTAGATATGGATAGGCAATAAGAAATATTAGTTACTCTTTTATGATATTATGTTTTATTATTGACATTATCTTGATGGTGATTAGCTTAAGATTTTATAGATATTTCTTTTATAGTCACAAAAGATGATGTGATATTTGTTGATGATGCGATGTTTATTGTTTAAATTCATTTCTTATATTTGTTTCTGGTGAACTGATTTTTTGCTATGCTCTTATTCAATTAAAAAATAATTGCATATTATTATTTCAATATTCCTGAATAAACCTCCTCAACTTCATACCATTACTTTTGTGTGTATGTGTGTGTATATATATATTAAAAACAAACTAAAGGAAATATAGAAAGAATATTTAACTGAATGTATAACTCACAGTACTTTATATATATATATTTTTTTGTAAATATGCTAACAATTATCAGCTTATTTGAATATTACCATTGCATACAACAAAAAATTGATGTTTTTATATGCAAATAATATGAATGCATCCTCAATTTATTTTATTTAGTTTTGATATTTTCTAATTAGAAATAATAAAACTTTCTAGATAATAAAAAATCAAAATAACTACCCCCCCCCTTTCCATCTAAGATGTTGTTATTTGTAAACTCTTATTTACTCTAAATTCTAACTGTGCTCCGATTTTTAAGGTCAAGAAAGATTAATAGTTTTTAACAGGCTGAGATCACCCCAAAAAAATCAAGTATTTTCAATTGAATAATGATATAGTACAAGATTTTTTCCATAACATTGTATTTTCTGGACTTGGCCTGAATGTAGTCTTTTAAATTTATTTCTCTGATAGATCTTTTCTATAAAGAGAATTATCTGGCAGCTGATTTTCATATGCAATATGAATATAATATCTGCATAATCTGATAAATGTTAGATATAAATGTATGAATATTCAATAGTTTTCTTTGATTTTTATAACTATAATATTGCTTAGGTGAAAGCTAAAGGAAAATAATACTAAAAGCAAATAAATATGAAAAGAAAAAAAGTTTAAAGCATTTATACTTTTAGTTGAATTAAATAAAAAAAAGAATATAGTTGTGAAGAAATGGTATTTTTTAATAGCCTCAATATAATGCTTAAGCCTAAAATTAATCACAGTCTTCAAAAATCTACAATGTTAGAGCATTGTAATAAAATATAACTAATGAAAAAAATTTACTATTGAAAATGAGCTTGATAATCTAAGTGAATGTAAAAATTTCTAACAGAAAATATAAATCGAAAAGGAGGTGAAATTAAAGAAGTGGAAATCAAATGGCAATAAACTGAAAGCTTTCAAAAAGCTAAAATAACCTACAAAAAAATAGTAAAAAAAACCTTGTCTCCAATGGAGAGTAATCTGACTTTATCTCTTACTATTGATGATTATACTGTATAATTATTCTCTTCAAAAGTGACTGGTTGGTCTTTGCTATATAGCTTTTCTATATATTTCTTTCATTATTTTTTAAACCTTACTATTTTTATTGTATTTTTTTTTTTTTGGCATTTTTTGCAAAAGGTAAAGTCAGACTTTTTTTTTTTTATTTCTACTTGCTTGACAAGCTTGTTTTTGCATCTTTGGAAATATTATATTATAATTAGTTTTTTTTTAGGTAATTTTTTTCTGTCTAATCTTTGATCCTCTAAATGAATTTCAATATCTTTGGTTTTTGTAGTTACTTTCATAATGGATGATTGATGCAATCATATTTTTTTTCCATAAGTGATTGTCTCTTTTCATAACCTTTCAATCATCTCTATTTTTTTGTTGGGGTTTTAATTATGATATAAAATGTAGTCACATTTTTATATACCGTTCTTTTTTTTTTATAGCTTTTCTGAATTTGTATTTTTCACTATATTTCATCGTATTAATTATTTGCCCAAAGACAGGTCAATATTTTTTTTATTCAAGAACTTGTAGTTTTTTTTTCTTAAGATCAATGAACTTCTTATTTTTTCTACCATTTTCCCTCATACCCTGTATAGTTTTTTCTAAGATCTCTTCATAATCCCTTGCCTCTAAGTATATGCCCAATCCAATATCTCATAATAATTTCTTCAAAAATTATCTTTTTCCTCCATTTACTCTTCTTAACATTTCTATATGGTTAATTTTTTTTAATGTAGGTTTTTTAATCTCATCCAAATTTATATCTACAAAGGTTTAAATCTTTTTTTCTAATTTCCCACATTTCTACTCCATACAAAATCTTATTCCAAACAAAAGCGTTTTTTTTTTTTTAGATTTAATTTGATTCAGCTAAAGAATAACTTTTGGCATTAAAGGCTTATTAAGTGATTGCTATTCTGACTCTATAATTTCTTTTTTCCATGTCTGTCATTAGTCTTTTCATTATTTTAGTTTTTTTTTTTTATTCTTAACTTGGTATTAAGGCTGTCAATTATATGTAACATATTGTCCAAGTACATCCTCACTTTCTGTAAGTTACACTATATCATCCACAAAATTCATATAATGAATCCTCTTTCCACATTGTTAATTCCATAATTTATCAAAACAGTTATTTAATAAGCCATCTTAATATACAATAGATCTAGAGATTGAAAATAATTCAATTCACTATGTCTAGAGTCTTTTCAAGATTAATAAATATTAATCACTTTTCTGTATATTGCTAAAATCTTAACCCGTGTCTTAGCTATATTTGAGATTATGATAATTCTAAAATTCTCTCATTTCATCGAACTAGATCTTTTCTCCAATAAAGTCATAACTTTTTTCTTAGGAATGAGTCTTTTCATTATTTTTTTTTTTTTTTTGTATTAATACTGTCAATTATATGTAATATTTTGTCCAAGTACATCCTCACTTTCTGTAAGTTACACTATATCATCCACATCCACAAAATCCTCTTTCCACATTGTTAATTTCATCATTTACCAAAATTTATTAATAAGTCATTTTAATGTATATTAGAACTAGAGATTGACAATAATTCAATTCACTATGTCAAAAGTCTTTTCAAGATTAATAAATATTCTCTTCTGTATATTGCTAAAATCTTAAACTGTGTCTTGACTATATTTGAGATTATGATAATTCTAAAATTCTCTCATTTCATTGACCTAGACCTTTTTTCCAATAAAGTCGTAACTTTTTTTCTAAGGAATCTTTAATTTAAAATTTAATAGGAATTTTATCATTTTCTGTACTTTTTTAGATTTTATCTCATTTTGCAACTTCTATCATTATTGTACAATCTATTTCATTTTTATTTGATTTATATTTTCTTTATAAATATTCCAAGTATTTAATCTCTAACAATTTTAGTCAGCACAATAATTTGTGGCTTATTGTTTGTTTCTTATGTTTTCCAATTTCTGTTAATCAGCCTTGAATACCATGACATCTAATTTATCATCTTTAATTTGTAATTATCTTTTCTATCCATCTTGTTTATCTATAACAACTTTTATCAGAATTACCAATATCCTTTTGAAGTGCATTTTATTGGGTTGTATCTCTCACTAATATTGAGTCTATATACATAATTAGTATCCAATTGTTTTTTTTGACTTTCAGTATTTTTAGATCATTGCATTTTATTTTTGCATTAGTTTTAACTCATTAATTTTGTTATTCATATCTTGCTTTGTTTTTATTTTATTTTTTTCATATTCAATATATTTTTTGTGTTTTATATTCATCCTGAGTTTATCTAACCTTTTTTTGGGTATTCTATACCGTTAGTTTCATTTTTCTGAATCCTTTTTTATTAAGATTAATTTAAAATCTTTCTAGCTCTTTTTATATTATAATTTCTCACAATTTGCACCTTTTCTTATTTTGAATTACAGAGTATGTTCCTCGAGATCTTTTTTAATTTCATCTTTTAACTTTAAAAATTATCATTAAAGCACATATATATACACAATATTTACAGTTGATATTCCTAATCTTCAGAAACGTTCTAATGAATTTAAATTAGAACTTACAAATAGGTTTCAAGTGTTAGGAGATTTTGAACATGATTCAGATTTGAATGAAATTAATATGAAAATAACTGATACACTTATAAAAACTGCAACAAACGTAGCTGGTAGAAAAAAAGCAGCAATTGACTAATAAAATTTCTACTGAGACTAGAGAATTTATGAAGAAAAGAAGGAATATGAAGATATACAAAAATGATGTATTAAAAAGAATTGAATATCTCGAATTTTGTAAAATGGTACGGAAAAGAGTTGAAAATGATATAAGAAAGTATAACTGTGAAATAGCAAGGAAAGCTGTAGAAAAAAATAAAAGTCTGAAAAATGTTAAACAACATTTTGGTATTGGTAGGAAATTTATATCTGCAATAAGAAAAAAAGATGGAATTATTACTAAAAAGAGAGATGACATCATGAAATTGGTAGAAGATTTTTATCAAGAATTATATAGTAATAAAGAACTAGTACCTCCTATATCTATTACATCTTCCGAATTGCCCAGAATTTTAAATGAAGAAGTGAGACATGCAATTAAGTGTATGAAGAAAGGAAAGGCTCCAGGAAATGATGGAATTATAATTGATATATTAAAAGAAGCAGGTGAAGAAATAGAAACAATTTTAGCAAAGTTATATACCAAATGTCTAAATGATAAAGATGTACCGGAAGATTGGAAGAATGCAGTAATGATATTAATATTTAAAAAAGGTGATAAAGAAGATATTAGAAATTACAGACCTATCAGCCTTTTATCAGTTTTATATAAAATTTTTACCAAGATAATTACAACTCATCTACAGAGAACTTTGGATTTCCACCAACCAAGAGAACAAGCTGGATTTAAAAGTGGTTTTAGTACAATAGATCATATCCAGGTATTGAGAGAAGTCATAGAAAGGACAAACGAATATGAGTTGTCATTATGTTTTGGATTTGTAGATTATGAAAAGGCATTCGATTCTATACACATTTCTTCAGTGATTAAAGCTTTGGATCATCAAGATATAGATCCAGGATATTGTCATATTTTAAAGAATATTTATAAAATGCAACAGCAACAATTAGATTACATAATGATACTGGAAAAATCAACATTGAGAAAGTGTGTAAGACAAGGTAATTCCATATCTCCAAAACTCTTTACAGCAGTGCTGCAAGAAGTATTTTGTGGATTAAAATGGGAAACTAAAGGAGTGAAAGTAAATGGAGAGTATTTAAGTCATTTAGATTTCGCAGATTATGTAGTTGTTTTTTCAAATAATGCTTCAGAGCTGCAGGAAATGTTGCAGGAGTTAGCAGATGAAAGTAGAAAAGTAGGACTAAAGAAATGTTAAAAAGACTAAAGTAATGTTTAATCGATTTGCTCAAAATATGAAAATAAAGATTGATTATGAAGAATTAGAAGAAGTTAACAGGTACAAATACCTTGGTCAGATTATTAATACAGATGGAAACATAATGGAGGAAATTAATCATAGAATTAAACTTGGTTGGAGTGCTTTTGGTAGAAATAACTTGATACTAAAAGGAAATATGCCTATGTGTTTGAAAAGGATGGTTTTTAACAAATGTGTTTTACCAGTTCTTACTTATGGATCTGAGACTTGGACACTTAATAGAAGAGCAATACAGAGACTTCAGATCACTCGAAGGAGTATGGAGAGATGTATGTTGGGAGTAACAAGAAGAGATCGAAAATGCAATGTATGGGTAAGACAACAAACAGTGTTACAGACCTTATTGAAAAAATTAAAAGATTGAAATGGAGTTGAGCTGGACATATTGCTAGAAGAGATGATAATAGATGGACAATTGAAATTTTAAACTGGATTCCAAGAGATTTAAAAGACCCAGAAAGAGACCACATGTGAGATGGATGGATGAAATAAGAAAATGTGCAGGGGTGTTGTGGAGAAGAGAAGCTAAAGATCGGAGAAGATGGATTAAACTTGGAGAGACCTTCATCCTGCAGTGGATTGATAATGGTTGATGGTGATGATGAGTAGATCTGTAACATCCATTGATCAACCTATACTATTTAAATATATATATAAATAAAAACATTAAAATTAGTAAATTTTAATATCATGGCAGCAGATTTTTTTTTTTTTCTATTTAATAAAATGTATTTTCTAGCACAAAGCTAGAAATTCTATAAAATTTAAGAAAGGAATAAAATGAAAGTTATTGATTTAGTAGTAAATGACAAAAAATATGTTCTGAAGTTTTATCATTGTTGCTTTACACTCCTGAGATGGCTAAAGTTGTTGTGTATATATTAAAAAGTAACATTTTAGTAAAAATTTGTGGGTAGAAAATATGAATGGAAAAAGTGGATCTGTAGACTAGTTTGCATCATGTCAGAACTGTCTGAAAAATAAGATCTGAAATAGGTAAATCTAAGCCATGAATTGTGAATAGCAGCAATTGTATAGATTTTTAAATTGGTACAGACTTAAAAACAACATAACAACTAGAGAAGTTGCATCTGATAATAAAACCTACTATATTTCCAGTACAATTTAAACAAATTTATTGAAGGAAAAGGATTTTAACCAGAATAAGTGTTTAATTGCGATGAAACTGGATTGTTTTCAAAGAATATCAGCTTTAGAAAGTGATTAATTTGACACTTTGTTATCGTTTTAGTGGAAAAAACAAATATATAGTATAGTAAATTTTTATTTATTTGTTTTGTGTGTATGTGAATTTATGAATGAGTGAGATTGTAAATATGCTCTCAATTTATTAATGACTGCATTATTATTATCTTAAAATTTATTTATACTACAATCTTAATTTATTTAAATATATATTTAAAATGATATTGTTGTGTGTGTATATATATCACTTGAAAAGACTGGCAGGATAGTAAACAATACATCTTGTAATGTAAATGAAGTATTTTCAACAAAATATGAGTTATTATCTACTATTTGTGTCATCCTGTAGAGGGGCTTGGAGCAAAATATAACATAAGAATTCCACTATATATATATGATTTTATAGTATTATTTTCAGAGATTTTGTGTAGTAAAAATAAAAAAGCTAAATAGCTGATGTTTTAGTACAATAACAAGTACTTTCCTTAGAGCTTCTTTCTCAAATTATAAGAATGTATGTGAAATGGAATTTCTTTAGATTGTCATGGTATATATGAAATTCCATGTGTAATTTGTTCCCATTCATACATTGTATAGACCAATTATAGAATAAATATAAGAAAGGAAGAACACATTTTGGTAGTTAGAGAAAAATCCAATTCATTAACTATTTATTCACACCTAGAAATAACTAACCATGAAATCAATTTTATTAAAACATATTCTGGTAGAAATTGAACAATATGACCAGAGACTGCTAAGGAAAGCTGTAGAGATTTTTAAAAAGCCCAAGAACATAAATGAGAAGTATGAATTGAAGAAAATTAACAATATTTGGAAAAAGCTATTGAAGGATAAATTATTTTTTAAAACTTCTCAACCAATGGAATTTGAGCATGAGGAGACAGTAATAAAAGAAAAAAATAACGATTGTAAATCTCACATTCTTACGAGTTGAGAAAGAAGAAGCAGAGAGGAAAGTACTAGTTATTGTACCGAAATGTCAGCTATTTTGTTTTTACTGCACGAAATCTTCAGAAAATAATACTATGAAATCATTTATCTGTGAGAATATTAGAATTGATATATATATACACACACACACTGAGAATAGATTCGTATATTTAGTACATTGATTAATTTATAGATTGGTCTGAAAAGGATAGAGAGCATCTTGCTGAAGAATTAAGTGATGTCTTGATATATTTAATTCGTTTGGCAGAAAAATGTCACGTTGATCTTCCTACAGCAGCAATGAAAAAAATTTCCCTTAATGGTAAAAAATATCCTGTAAATAAAGTCTATGGTTCCAGTAAAAAATATACTGATTATGAGTGATGTTTGATGTAAGTTGTATATATATGTAACATAATAAACATTTTCTCTTTAAATAATTTGTAATTTTCTGTTGATATAAGTTAATAATTATCACTAATATGAGAAAACATTTGGTGTATTTAAAAAAAAATGCATAACTGTAAAAATAAAACATTAAGGTAAATAAAAGAAAACATAAAAATGAATATATTTGTCGGTTTTATATTTATTTATTTTTGATTGTTAAAATCAGTGCCAATATTTTAGCTTTGAGATGGCATATTCTTATATTTATTGAAGATCTTGTGCTTTCACAAATCCTACTATAGTATTTTACCATTGTAATTTGGAGAATCTTTTTTACATCATATTAAGATCATCAAGTATATTCTGTGTATATTTATTCTTTCATGCTCCTATGCTGCTACTATCATTTATGCTAGTATGGATCACAATTATCATTAAAGGTGATTCCCATTGTAGCTAATTATAACTGAAATACATTCTGCGTAGGAGAAGCTAAATCATAACTTCCTTAGTATTGTAGCACAACCATTTCAAATAAGATTTATTATTATTATTTTTTTCCCAATATTAACAATTGAGATAGAAATTTATACTCATCGGTTAACAATTGTATTACTGGCCAATTGTTATCTACTAATTTTAGAGAACAATAACTTTTTCTATTCCTGTTTTAATCATATAAATGTTTATATATATACATGCATAAAATAAGTGTTTATTTGATTTGAATTTATAAGAAATATTTCTCATTAAGACAATTTGCTGTGAGGTATCTACAATTGCATCACTAACTTTTTATGATCAAAAATACACTTGTCCTGAATTTCATTATTCCAATAAAGATTGAAGTGAGAGCTATCATTGCTAGAGGTGCAAACTGGTTTCCAAAAAGATTTAGGCATAAGAGACATCATTGTTGATATACAATTGATAATTTGAAATTGTCAGGAAATAATGAAAGACATTTATATGTGTATACAAGGCATTTGATTTGTTGATCATGCATTTAATTATTTTGAAGAATCATTATTTAAGACTAAAAACTAAAGTTAAAATAAACTATAGTGAAATATTGTTTTCACATTAGTAAAGGAATTAAATAAAGTTGTATACTGCCCATCTTATTCACTTTGTATACTAAGTATATAGTAAAGGAAGATAGGCTAACTGATAACAAATGTAGATTCTGAATTTGTGGGCGAAATGTCATCAAAGCATTAGATATCTAATGACACTATTTATAAATGAAATAAAGACTTGAATCTCATTAGGAAAATTAGAGAAATATGAAAAGATGGGATTACCATTATATATGAAAACAGACTACATCAGTCAGCATCTGATTAAAAATTGATGATGAAGGTATAAAAGTAAAAATTGATGATGAAGGTATAAAAGTAGTTGATAGTTCTTCTTGAATCATTTATCAATAACTAATCCAATGGAAATTTCACAAAACTAACACTGAGCAGAGTTGCAATGAAACTTGTAGGAGTTTTTAGTTGTAAGGATATATTTTGGAAAAGATCAGAATTATTCAAGCTATGGAATTTTGTGAGAGTTTATGGATACATAACAAGAATAGCTTAAGTATTGATAGTTTTGAATTGCACTGTTGGTTAAAAACTGCTGAGAATACCATGGTCATGAATTCTTGATCAAAGTAGACTTAAATTCTTACCAAGAAGCAGAAATAACCAGGTTGAAATTGTTTGATTTTGTTCATATCATGAGACATTTTATTAGAAAATTATGTAATGCTTGAGAAAATTTATGGAAAACTAACATATAATTTCCAGAAATCAATATTAACTTGATGGTAATCAATAATGATAATTACACAATTTTCTTCTACTTCCTTTCCTTATATATTGATTTCTATATTTACATATCATACCATTTCCAAACTTTAACAATACTAATTTTTTACACCAAAACTTTACTCTTACAATTTCGATTGTCCTGCATGTTTTTGATTATGTATTAACTGTATGATTATATATTTGGATATTGTATCTCTGATGATGACTGCAGGACAGTCGAAACTGTAAGAGTAAAGTTTTAGTGTAAAAAAAATAGTATTGTTAAATATATAAGAAGTTTGGAAATGGTATGATATGTAATAATAATAATTACTATGTAATTACTTAAAGGTTTTAACTTTTGATACTGCACTCTGACTATATTTTTTATTACATATACTCACTTGTGCTTAATAAAAATGTATAATTACAACTTTAAATAATTACTATGATATATTTCGAATTGTGGTTGAAATTGATGTTTTTATAATGCTAAAAGATAAAATGTATACGTGAGGTGTTGGAAGCTGGAAAAGACATCTTACGTATATTTAGGTTTATTATTTTAAAAAAAATGATATTGAGTATATCCCCATATTATTTGTATGTATGTGCTATTTTAAGTAGTTTAGTAAGTTTAAGGCTAAGATTGGAATTTTTTATCTACTAAACAATCTAATTCATGTGTATTTTTCTAATACTTTCACTTTTAATCTTTTCACATCTTTATATATCCAGCTCTTTCACCAATGTTAAAAATTTACTTAGAATATGACTACAAACAAGTAAGGTTTCTGGATCAGCTTCCAATGGGAATCCTATAAAATGAAATTAGAATACTGTCAAATTTGTCAGAATATCACAAAGATACTGAAGCGATAGTAAGTTATCAACAACTAAGGTACTAATTTATATAATATATGAATACTCTAGATGCGTAGCACTCATAAAATTTGATTTATAATATTGTTTCTAAGGGATTAATTTATAATCAGCAATGAGATGTTAATTGAAAGAGTGATCTCTGACTATAACTTTGTTAAGGAATATTGATTATTTTTATTCATTCAACTATATGTCTTGGATTTCATTGATAATACAATTATACTGGCAATCTTTGGCTTTTGCAAGGATTAGAGAAAACAATCAAAAATAGGTATACATTTTTAAAATTAATTTAAACATTTTTTTTTTTTCGTATATGTTACTGAACCACAGCTTGCCCTTAAACTAAGCAATTGAATAATAGTATTCAGTCATTCAAATGAATATATAAGTAAATTTTCCAGAACACTGATTACAGCTTGGAGCTGGGTATTTTTTTGGACTCTGCTGAATGTTGGATAATTAATGATTTGACACCGAAAAAATAATCATTTAGTTTGAAATTATTAATCGTTTAAGTTATCAGTTTGATTTAGTTTGAGTTTAATTGATATGAAAATGGAATATTTTTTTCTATGTCAAATTTTATCAAATATTGAAACTATTTTTTAACCATGAGTGCAGAGAGCTAAATAATTTTTGACTGATTATATTTTTGTAGGTAAAGAAAAGCATATTTGTCAACTTTTTAAAGTAAATAAAAGGATATTAGATTTTAGTAGTCTTCACAGTGGTAATGGTATTGCGTATTTTGTAATTATATTTCCATTTTTTAATTGCACATATAGCAATTGTGAATCCAGTTTTTTTTTTTTAAAAAAAAAGAAAGATAATCGTGGAGGAATGAGGAGAGAATATCTGATTCTTTATTTTATATAGTTTGTTCAAATCTTAAAATGTGTTTATTTTGTATAAATTTGTGCTGAAAGACAACTTTTCATTATCTGGTGAAATATAACTTAGAAAGTAATAAAGGTTGGCTAGTCTGCTAAAGAAAGCAAATATTTCTTAGATATAAAATTCAAACTCTCTAAATGATGTTATTAAGCTATTTACCAGACAATTAAAATTAAAGCATATATATAAACTATTTTTTATTGTTAATAAATCCTATTAAATATGGCATGATAATTAAAGAAAGTGCAGTGAACCTACCAGATATTAAGAGTAAAAATATAAAACAGCCTTTTTAACAAATAGCCCTTTACATGGCACAGATGGTCTCTTAACATCCTTTCATAGAGGAAGTGGTGGAGATGGGAGCATTCCTCAAGCCAATTGCTGGTTAGTGACAGTTTGAAAGAAAAATCCTAAAATGTCTTGGAAAAAAATTCACTTGGCCTGGATTTGAACTCTAAAATGTAGAGATGTCTGGCATGTGGTGCTATTATTGAACCATTAGATCTTAACTTAATCATTAGTAGGCTATGCAATGTGTGTATTTGAAATAATGATTTTTTTTTTAAATATGAAATTGGTAATTGATAGTTTTCATAAATTGATAAATATTTTGGAATAAATCAACATATTGTAATTAAACATATAACATTACTATTTGTTTAAGCTTTATTATTATAAAACTAATAGATTAAAATATAGAATGTAATCAAGGATAACATCCAACACCAAATTTAAAATTCAGATCATTGATAGAGTCCATGACCGATCAAGGTAAAGTTTTGACCCATTCCGATATAAACTATTCTCTGTGTTCGTTCACTCATTCTATCCATTTTTTTATTTTCAATGAAATTAATTATTATGAGTCAAATTTGAACTAAGAATGTCAATGGGATTAAGTTTTGTGCAATTATATTTTCATTCTGATTACAATCTTTTTTCTGTATGTAAATATATATGAAAAAGTAATATATGAAGTTTTCAACTTAGATGAGAAAATAATTAAAGAAATATAGAAACATTTTAAAATGATCAAAGAATCAAGTGTTAGAAATACTTAAAATTGTATAAAAAAAGTTAACAATTGTATAAATAATATACAGTTGAACATTGATTCTCTTAAATGAATCTAATTTTCATCATGACCACTAAGTGTTAGAAATGTTAAAACAGAGATAGGTACAAGTTTTAATGTTTATTTTTATGTCAAGACAACTTTTGCTAACTCAGTTGAATGTTACAGATTATACTAGAACCTGGAAAATGGTTTATCCTTCAACATCAAATCAAACAATTAAATAATTATTTTTGAATACTTTTCTTTTCAGTCCACAATGAATAGGAGCTCAAGATTCTCTCTATATAATGAAACACCAATAAGAAGACAAACAGGAGACAATATTAATTCAACAAAGACTATATTAAATTTATTTACTCACAAGGATGTTTGCAAAATCATTATTGCTTGATAAGCCTGTATTTCAACATTTATCATCTAAACATTAAAATGATCTTAATCTTCATTTTTATGCCCCTAAATGATTTCCCTACACGAATGATGTGAGCACATTACATATATTACTATGACTAGTATGTTCACTAGTTTGGAATACAATCATATGATACACTTCATACTTTACAGTATTTGAGATCAATGTTCAATACTATGAAGTATTACATACACTCTATTCCATACATCACTTAGAATATTATACATATCTTATACATTCATATTTTTTTTCTCTTGATTCATAATTATTATGTACCATGGAATTATATTCTAATACAATAAATTAATAATCTTTATATACCACCTTCCTTATTAATAAACAACTACTTTTTTTTTGCATATTAAAATATATAATAATAAAATTACCATCCTTTAGCTTTTTGTATGTCCATGAGGCATTTTATATAAAACATAAATATAATTACAGTATATACTTTTAATTTTAAAATCTAAACATATCCTAAAATTATATTAATATTGAAAATATTAATAAACCTAGATTGATTAATTATTTTCCATATTATTTTGTCACCATGACAGTAGGTGGCGATTTCAACTTTTTCTGTCACCGCTTTCTCTTCTTGCAAAATTTTTGTATAAAAGTACGTTTTAAAGAGAGAAAAATATATATACACAACTAATAAATGTTAGTACTCTTCACTGTATATTATAGGATCCTTAATTCGAATTCAGTGTACTTTACATCTTGAAAATGTAATTATTTTTAAATACTTCATTAAATGTTCATATTATTTTATAAACTTGAATAGCCATTAGAGGCATATATCATACAAGTGGCTTCTGTAAAAATTAATAAATTTTAACTTTTTATCTGCTTATCTTTTTTTCTATAAGTCATTCATTGATAATCTATTTGTTCTTGTTTTCCAACTATCTTAGTTTATATTCTTCATTGATATTATTTATCAAACTAAATAATTTCTTTTTAAAAATGTCAATAATTTTTTTTATTTTTAACTTTTTTTTTTTATCATTATATAAAAATATTCATTACTCTTGCAGATTTATGTTCGTAAAACTATTTAGATTATTTCTTTCTCAAGCTAAATTTAATGACTATGCATTTTCTTGGAGGGTATTGATATGTGAGTATTTTAAAACTTATTCTTGGATCTGGCTATAAATGCCAAAATGCTTTTAAGTTAAAAAATTGCCTGCTTTCAATGAACAGATAAAAACAATGACAAGATTTTTATGATGACTGGTAAATCCACCATCTATTGCTGAATCTGAGAGATCAGTTATCCTAGATTTGAATCCATTGCTGACCTATGTAACTCAGAAGTTATTTAATCCAGAGTATCTATAAAGAAATTGTTTGGTAAGATGCTGTTATGCATGTATGCATAAAGAAATAATATTATATGTATATGTTGTACTAATTTGTCTAAAACAAGTAAATACTAAGTAAACCATAATGAAATACCAAGAAAATTTATATGATTTTATTTCACATAAAAAATTGTATTATTAAGAGGAAATTAGAATGAATTAACACCCTGATTAAAGATATACTAAGAGAAATTGAGAGAAAAAAAACTTCAATTATAAATAGGGGTGGACTTATCAAAGAAGATAATATATCCTTTGATGTTTGTCAGAAAATATAGCTTATAAAAAACTAAATTTAACTGGCAAATAGTTGTCTTAAATATATAATAATTATCTGAACTTATTGAACAAATTATATATTCATTGATTTCCATTTAAAATATACATTCATGAGCTTCCTTATAAAGTATTTATGGCCATTTTATTAGAAAAGTCATTAAAATTAATAATTATATTTAAATAGTCATTTAAAGAATATCTAATGCTATAAATATGTGTTTATAATTAACTCATGTAAGACAGGAACTGTATGGTGTTTAAATTATCAGAAATGTCTATAATTGTATTTTTAATATACATTGTGTAAGGCAAATTTGATAATTAAGTAGT
Source organism: Epiperipatus broadwayi (assembly GCA_028023455.1). Lineage (NCBI taxonomy): Eukaryota > Metazoa > Onychophora > Udeonychophora > Euonychophora > Peripatidae > Epiperipatus > Epiperipatus broadwayi. Next base: position 2,262,988 of record JAQFVV010006224.1, on the reverse strand, counting down.
TTTTGTTTTTTCCAACATTACTAATGTGCCTTCATATAAGTATGTTAGAATCTGGATCAGTCTCAGTATATATATAAAATATATAAGCCAGACATTCATTTCAGTCCCATTACTAAATTTATATTTTCTGCATTAAAATGATTTAATATTTATTTTACTAATATCAGAATAAACTTAATGATAATTGTTTATCATAATTATGTATTTAATTTTTATTAATTATGCAGTTAAATTATTATTTTATCTATAATAAATTTATTTTGTAGATACAGCATAAATAATAAAAACAATGTTTTAATACTTATGATTAAATTACATTTAAATATTCATTTTAATTATATGATATGCTTTCTGTCCAAATACTATACTAGTCAAGATAACTAGAAAGTGGGATGCTACAATATTTGACCATTGCTGACAATTGTTTGTTGCTATGTTTTATTCTAAAACTTCACACTTTGAGCATTTTAATTGGGAATTCTACTTTAGAAAAATAGTTACATACAGTAATTATAAAAATATTTTATAAAGGAGGAACATGACAGGTTACGTGCTTTTATGAATTTACTTTCACTCACCTATGAGCATCAGTTTGTAAAGCATAAATATAAGTATCTATATATAAGCCAATCTTTGCTCACTGTACTGAAATCAGAGTTTTAATCTATTGTATGCCTGAAATATAAATTGTGAATTGAATTGTACAAACCTATTCATTATAATAAAAAAAAAGCCTTTTGAAATAACCTGCCAAAATTTTATTACAAATGTATTTTTGCTTCAATCTTAGAATTGGAACCAGATTTGTATTTTAAAAATGACACTATAAATCAGGTAACACTTCTTTAAAAAATAAAGTTTTTCTTATCTTTCTATTAATAACAAGATAATATCATGAAGTAAATCAATGTTTCCTACCAGAAGAATAGTCAGGAACTAAATGAAATTTGCTTCAAAGCTATCTAATTGCTTCTAGAGTGAAAAGAGAACAAGGTATTATCATTATCAGTTGGTCTTTTTTTTTTTTTTTTAATAAAAGAATAAACAAATCTTTATAATGTATAAATGTACTTTTCTCCTAAGATTTACCATATATTAAATATAGTAATGTTATTATGTCAGTACTGTAAAAATATCTAATAAACAACACAAAACACTTTAATTGTATACCTTTTATATTGTTTTCTAGATTTAATATACATATTGATTGAAAAATAATTGCAACTGTATTACAAATGCTATGTGAATTTGAACATTTATTGTAATAGATCTTCAAATTTTATAAAAGTTTTATATGATCAAAATTACATTTTACAACTCTGTTTTAAAATATTTAGTAACAATTAATTATTTTATTTAATTTAAACTGCTTGCACTTATATAATTTTTAGCTATTTCTTTTTCTCTTTTTTCTTTCCTTTTTTCTTCCCCTTTTTTTTGTGTTTGACTCCAACTTTTTGACCTTTTAAGATCTGTCTAGTACGATACCCTCTCCATGCTGCCTGAATGATAACTGCAGCATTATATTTTTTTGCTACTAGCATCTCGAGAGCAATTCGATATTTGACTGCTTGAGTGCGTTCTTCTATAACTGCATCATATTCTATTTCAAGTATTTTGAAGCGGACATCAAGTTCATGTAGTATAATTTTTTCCTTTTCATATTCTTTAGAAATTACATCTATCTCATCCTACAAATAAAATTTCAAAATTAAAATTCTTTATATTCACATTTTAAAATTAAATTATATCTAAAGCAAAAAATTATTAGTAAGTTCATTTGCAAGTCTAAAAGATTTTTTAAATAAATCTTATTGAAAATTGATGTATTAGAAATAAATTACTACTCTTTCTTTCTCACACATATGTATATATGAAATAATATTGACTTATTTATCTGATAAATTTAAGAACAGAAAAAAAGGCAAGGGATAATCACAATTGCCTAGAGTGTATTTGATAAATAATTAGTCAATAAGGTACTAGTCTTAATTTTATTTTATTTTATATTTATTATTATCATTTAATTTGTATACGTTAATAAAAATTAATATTTTAAAAAAAAGATTTTGTTTTGTTTTTATTTTCGCATTACAAAAAAACACATCAAAATGATTGAAATCAACGGCCCGTGAATGTTCATATTTTGTAGTTTTAGCGTGAAAACGGTGCCATCGAACGGCGTCTTTATCTATAAGACAAGCACCGTCAATAAATATTAAAATGATAAATTCTAATGAATATGACTCCTGAAATTAATATTTTTAAAAATATTAAAAATAAATTACAATGTTAAACCTCGGTTATATGCTACAGTTATTCCTTGATATCATTTAAACTGACAATACAGAATCGACATATGTAACTTCTTATTTTATAAATCGGTAATATAGCATCGATTGATCCACACCATAAGATGGCGCTGTGGCTAGTGAAAAACGAATAGATTGTTACAAGGAAATCAGAATAATAGTTTATTATATTGTTGCAGTAATAGGCATTATAAATAAACTTCCAACTTATTTTATTGTAGTTTTCAAGATTACAAAAGTATGAAGCATTTCTTTATTTGTTATTCTTATAGAATTCAGTTTGTTGAAAGTGAGATTATAAAATACTGCTTAATACAATCTATTGTTTGCTTGTAATTACATGGGTTGATTATTACAACTGCATTAACAATCTATTTAGATGCTTTGGGTATATAAAAAAGTTAAATAATTTGTTTCAAGATAAAAGTTTCTTCAACAATCTCCAAAGAGGAAAAATAATGAAATCAATTACCAGACTTCATCTGCTGGATGGCTATAGAGATTTTTGCAGATATTTTTTATTGCAATATATCTAAGAGTAGTTAAGATATTTGTTTAGTAATCAAAAACTAGTTGGCTAGCTGAGTAGAATATGGGTCAGTTACTAAAAAAAAATTCTTAGGTCAATTGGAATCTGAAAAAAATTTCAAATTTATTTGATCCTGGATTCAAAAACCAGTCTTAAGAGCATGGCAAGCAGATGTGTGATTCATTAAAGTATTAAATCTGTAATGGTTTGAATTGTGTAAGCATATCCACTTTGAATTATTATTATACAGATGACATAGCAACTGGTATATTTAATAAAATTTAACATTATTATTGGAGTTTGCTGATTGTTTATTTAAGCAAGTGTGCAATATAATACTTAAGTATTATAAATATATATTCAATTCTGTTTAGGAATTGAGTTTGATACAGTATTTAGCTAAATGCCCCAAATACTTCAATAATGTAAAGTGAAAGAATTATTACAATATTGATTTTTAATATTTTTTAAATGCAAGCATAATTCGTGTACTTTCAACTATCCACTCTATCTCATACAACTGATATACATGATCACACACATGCAAAAGATAAATGATCTTCAATGTCTGTATTTCATGCTGAACCAGCACTCATCAGTTGGTCCAGATCCTTACCTTCCACACATATATAATCAGTGCTCAGTTTATATTAAGATAGGAAATCTTCAAACTTATATGAACAGGCTTCAATCTACTGCAACTCTTCAGCAATCACATACCATTGAAAATCTGATGATGGAACAGAATATTATTTTCATATAAGAGGATAGCAGCGTTAGCAAAACTTAATCCAGTTAGTAGTTAAATTAATCCATGATGATCTCTCTGATAATCTCTTCAAACATTTTGCTTCATAATTTATATGTAAAACTTTAATAAGTGTTAGTATTAAATATGCACACATATAATTCGAATATGTTAAATTGAACAATTCTATAAAAATAATAAATTATAGTAAATCTTCAAACATTTTTAAAGAATTACCCTTCATTATCAAGAAGTACAAACTCTCTCATAGTTTTTTAAAACGATATACAAATATCCGACAAACTGGGTAAATATGCAAATTAGAATCAAAGCGCCTACACTTGCCATTTCTTCGATAAGGCGTAAAAAGACTTGTTCATCACGTGTTTATCCAAAATGATGTAACACACCTCCTTAACCCTCTGCAAATCATTCCACTCTCTACACAATACTCTTGGCCTCTCAGGTCTACACCGATGACCCATAGCTATTGCATGCTGTACAGAAACGAGGGTGAGATGAGTCCACTAAGGCCTTATTGTACGCATACACGTGCTGGGAAAATCTTGTTTGAACCGATGCTCTTGTTTCTTCATAATATGCAGCCGGGCAATTGTTTTCACTACATGCAATCTTGTAGACCGCCTGCTATGCTTGTACTGGAAGAATATGATCTTTGGTGTTGTTTATACATCTATTCAGATTAGGGGGTGAACGAAAACACAGACTAAACTCCGAACAAAAAATTGTTCGCAAGTTTCTATCAATATTTTTGATATATGGTAGTAAAATGCGCAGTTTATCTTGTTTCAACCTGTGATTAGGCCCTCTTTTAAATTTCTTAATAACATTATCAATGGCTCATTGACTATATTTTGCCTTGATGAGCTCATTTCTATAAGTTTCAATATTGCTTCTTTTGTCAGCTACAAAGCTGCACAAACAGTTATTTCTATGTAAAAATGATTTGAGGCTAGCAAATTTATGTATATCTGGTGTATTTGATAAGTGATGTATGTGATCTCTGATGTTAATCGGCTTAATGTTCATTTTGTAGTAAAAATGATTAGCTTCAATCATCACTTGCAGGTCCAGATATTTGATACTATTCGGTGCTTCCTCCTGATTTATATTTAGGCCTGAAGCTATTATAAGGTCAGTTTTAATGTCTTCATAATTTACTAAGAGTATTTCTACATCCATTGTATTTGCTTTTCAAATTTTAGTAGCAGTGTCAGTTTGACTATTAAATAAATAAATTACTACATAACTGATCCAAGTATTGACTTATATTAGCACAAGAAGCTGACACAATTTCAAAACAATATGATGCCTACTATATGATAAAGCACTAAACATGAAGAAGTATATAAGTTCATACTTAAGTCATTGAGTTTGTATATTGATTCAAGACCATACATGTTCAAAATTAAGCTAACAGTAAATGCTTAAGATATCATTGTGATATCAATAAAGCAAGCAACAGATGTTAACAACACTTGCAGGCACTTACATATTAGATCTGCTGCAATGGTAGAATGTCATACCTTCTCCAATGTGGGGGGGGGGTTGCAACTATTTAATATGGCATTCTGCCATCACAATCCTCTCCCCATACAAACACTGAAGAAAGGTACGGCATTCTGCTGTTGCAAATATGGGCAGCAGCTCTAATATGCAAGTATCTACTGGCACTATACCTTGCCATAGCACATAAACTATTGTTTAACCTAAATTATTAACAAAGCTAATATTCTAAAAACATTTAGAAAAAAAAATAGTAAAAGGAAACAAACAAAGTTCAAATCTGATCAGTAATCATTGGAATCTCACCATCAAATTACTGCTATAAAACATTGAAGTTGATTTATTTTCTAGACATGCATGATAACATAAAATCTGGAAGCAAAAGTAAAAAATAGTTAAAATTGAAAAGTTAATCCATCATTCTTGTTCACTCTAAGAACAGGTATAGCTACAGTAAGATTTCTACTATTGATCAGGATTGTTTGCAAATTGCAAGTCATTGCATCAGTATAAACACTTCAAAAGTAAAAGAAGGAAAGGTTGCAATACAATGCAGCTTAACTATTTTTTAACTTCACAAGTTTTCTAATATTCAAGCTGCAAGAAAAACTACTTTAAAATGAAGCATTTAAAAAAATTAATTCAAACGAGTGGATAAAGCATTAAATCACAAAGCAAAGAAGATTTGGGATATAAAACGACTCAGCATAATAAATATAATGCAACTTTTTGCATTTTAGACAGATTTCTGACTTTTGCATTGGTCTCCTAAAATAATCCCACAATTTTTATAATTTTGGTAAATTTTTAAGTATCAAAATAATTGTCTTGGTATTTTTTTGTATTGTACTATAATTAAAAGTTTTATCTTCAACTTTTCAAAAATTAAAAGTATATTTATCAAAAAGTCACACATAAAAATGCACAAGCATTTAAAATGAGTCTTATCTCTAGATCAATTTACACATTCAATAACTTTCAACTGTTGCCATCTTTTAATATAACAATTGTTTTTGCTTGTTACGTATATGATTAGTATTATATAATATTAGTAATATCAAGTTTAATGTAGCAAAAGTTGTTTTTTTTTAAAAAAAGATCAGAAAATATGTTTTTATATTCTTATAAATTTTCACTTTTCCTAGTATTTCATATAAGATTGCAGAAATAGTCAACCATATTAGAGTTTAAAATTTATTTCCAAAAAATGTTTAAACCATAATATTTTTTCATCAGTAAATGTTACATACATGATCTGCAAGAGAAAAAAAAAGCTAAATTTTTAACATTTCTTAGTTTCAAAATTCAGTTATTAAAAAAACTTTAAAATGCCATTGCCATCAAAAACAAATTAAAACACTGTTAATTAAGTATGTGCTCTCCACCATTTTGGATACCAGAGAGAGCCCCAAAACTACCACTGACACAAGCAATAATGAATGTGAGATAACTGCCAAATTTTTAGCAGTGTTTCAGATATTCTGTAAACCCACAAACAGATAGATAAACATATAGATAATCGAATAAGGGATGGATGGGGGGCTAGATAGTTAAATGGATGGATGACTGGTTACATAGATTTGATAAATAGATTGATATATAGACAAGTAGATACTTAGATAAACAGATAGACAATAAATAGATAGACAGCTGAAAGATATATAGGTATGTAGATAAAGAGACTGGTAAAAGATGATGGATATGTAGATAACAAAGAAACAGGTAAAAGATAATTTAAAGATAGATCACTAGATAAGTATTAGGTAGATAGATAGCTAATAGCTGATTGAATGAATACATGAGTGTTAATTAAATAGATGAATGGTATTATTTGTTTCCTGCTTTAATTTTTTTTTACCACCTTAATATAAAGAGTCACTGATCCCTTTGAATTTTTTGTTGCCATTTGCTTATTTTGCACATATTTGGCAGTAGTATATAATTTTTCATGCTTTAAAGTAATAAATGGTTTTAAATATTGTGTAATATGTTTTATGGTTTTATTTGTTATATGTAACTTACATTTTGTTAATAGATCATAATTTTTTTTTTGGGGGGGGGTCAAATATTAATATTTGCTAAACTTGTTTTTGAAATTTTAATTTTTTTTAATTGTATATAATATGCTTTTACAATTGTATGTATTAGTTGTAAAATTAATTTTAATATTATGCATGGATTATGTTTATTACTTTATTTTTTTTCTTTTTGGTCAAAAATTATTTGCTAAACTTGTTTTTGAAAACCTGTGTATTTTTTTTTATGTGAAAATTCTTGGATTTTTTGCTTTTAAGAAAATATTCAGTGTTTTGATTTTTTAATATTTGATAATTACAGGTAGTATATCTATTTGCTGATGAACAACATAAACCCCGCTTAAAAAAATATTTTTGATGAAAATTTTATTCTGCGATCATAAGTATGTGTTTTATTCTTTTGTACATTAATTTAATAATTTTTAACCATGTTCAATTGCAAAAGTAATTTTAATATAGTCTCCATGTAAGCAGTTATTTATAATTAGTAAAATTTGCTAAATATTTTTTGATATGCCATATGTTTTTTATAATTAATATTTTTTTTTTGCCATATGATTTTCTAATTTTTTTTGGTCATTTCCTAATTATTAATATTTTTGATATTTTTCAGTCATGTGACTATATTTATTTCTATGAAAGTTCTGTGTTGTTGTTGAAAATTGCAATTTTTTATGTGAACTGGACAAAATATCTGGAATACTTTGTTATAAAAATTTGATGGTATTATCTTACATCTTTTATTACTTGGTTGTGTCGGCAGTGGTTTTTGAGCTCCCACTAATGTCTAAAATGGCAGAAAAACATAATAAATTAGCACTATATAATTTATATCAAAAAATAAAATGAAAATAGATGAGTGTAGTTATAAAAAATAAATTAATAAGATTACCCATATAAGTAAATAAAGAATAATGTAAATTCTTACAGAAACATTGATTCATAAAAACATGTATCTATTTACAAGAAATTAATCAGAAAAGTTATTTAAATAAAATAGGCATATCTTTTTTTAAAGTGATTTTTGAAGGTAAAATTAGTTGTTTATATGATATATTATTAGTGCTCAAAGTTGTTTCTTTCTTGTTATTTCTCATTTCAAGAATATCTAAGAATATAAATACAATATTATGTAAATTGTCTTAACAAAATGGGCATTTAAGAATTAAATAAGAAATAAGCCTTGTAGTAAAAAAAACAACAACTAGATGAATATAATATTGTTCTTATTTAAATCTAGTTAAGAGTTGTTATGAATAGTAAATGTAATGGTAGTTGTTAAATAATGTATGATCTTCATGAAATACACTTGTTACTGGCCCAGCACTTTTAAAAATAGATTTTTCTTAAGAACTATCTTATATTTATTCTGTATAATGAAAATATTTATTTCTTCCATATCCAGAAACAAAGCATTAGTGTTGTCCTATGATAGAGCAATATCTGTTATTTATTATAAGGATTGTTAAAGATCAGCCTTTCAAGTTATTATGCATACGCTTTTTAAAAGTGTTAATAATAAATGAATACTTTCACTCCCAACCAACACTAACACTCGTAAAAAGCACATACACAATAGCTTGAAAGGCTGATCTTTAATGTATTACAATTTATAAACATTGCGCTATATAAAAAATAAATGCTTATTTATATAAGGATTGTTATAAATTATTTGCCATCTTTAGGGGGGGGGTGCTGGAAAAGAATTATAAAAGCTGTAAGATAATTATTGTAATTATTTGCTTCTGATTTAATCTATGCAACTGAGATGCACATTATGTTGTCAAATTTTATGAGTAAATAATCATTTTATTAACAAAAAAGCTTTGGTTTATCCATTTCATTTCATGTCTTACTGACTAAATTAGCCCGCAGAACATATTTTAGCTAGATATTAATAAAATATATTTTGAATATACTTGTATGGTACCCCAACATGAAAAAAAAAAAGACAAATTTTGGTTTTGGAGAGATCTTTATTTATAGAGAAATAATAAAAGTTATCATTACTTTAATAACTAAGGCTATATTGAATTTCAGAATAACAGGAAATAATCTTGCATTAATAGATATTTACAAACATTTAAACAATTTCAAGTAGAATATTATTTGAAAATAAAAACCTTAATATTATATTGAAAACAGACTTTTATTACAATAAAAATATAATATTCATGCAATGAAAATTGATTTATGGATAGCACCTTGAGATTTAGAATATGAAAATATAAATTTCAATAGATTTTATTTAAATCAAAAAATGCTTTCAAGAAAAAATCTAACATTTGAGTAATATTAACAACAAACCTTATGACAAGTTGGAAAAAAACTAAAAAAAAATGTAATAAATCCAGAAATTCTTGCAAATCCTTAATGTTTTTCAGTTAGGTGCATTCTTAATAGCTTTTCAGTTACTTTCCTTTGTTAATAATATGTCCTAAAAACTTTATTTTTATAGTGGACCAAATATTCTTAGTGGCATTTAGCTACATGCCAAAATTCTACTTTGTTTATGCATGCTCTTAGTTCACTCTGTTTCAGTGGTTATCAAAATATCCAGGTGTAAGGAATAACTTTACCCATCTCTTATAGTGAACCATCCATTTTAGCTTGGAACACACTTGGGATAATGGTTACTTTTATTATACTTAAATAATCCCAAGTGAGTATTATTGTTAAGAGTTAAGGTGTTTTTGTTGTTACTGGAATCTGATGGAATATGGACCGTAGATTGAGCTTAACAAAGTATGATATTTTTTGTAACAATGCTAAGGCCTCATGAATACTAGGTACAAGGTATGTTCCTTAATGTTACTTGTTAATTGCCACATAGATGAACAGTCCCATATGATTTTTAATATTACTATAATGTGTATTGCCCATAATGATTCTTTTAAAGATGGATAAAACATCTCTTTTTACCAAATCTGTAAGCTTTTCTTCAACTTTGGTTTTTAAAGCAAAATGAACTTTCTGTATCTTACAAACTGCAAAAACTCTGGAAACCAGCTGAGTATTTAATTCTAATGGACCCAAGTTAAACAACTGTGGAAACTTTTCTCTAACTCTTGTCTCAAACTGTACCCATATCCTTAATGGTTATAAATCTATTTCAGCTAAAATAAAGCTTAAATCTCTTGACATGTTATATAAAGATAGAATTTTAACTCTAGTTCACTTTCAGGCAAAACTCTCCATACAGTAGTGCCACTCAGTGTAAGCCAAAGTAATCAATGGATGCAAGAAGGTTTGTACATAAAATCCCCATCTAGTGCCTATTCATCCAATATTCCCAGAGAGTAAGCATAAGAAACGGTGATTGTGAATTTACTTTCACAGGTACAGTTGTTATCCCTTGTATTCTATCAAGTTTATGTCAGTTGCCACTACATCAGTTTTCTCCATTATTATTCTCATATATTTCCCTTTGGTAACCAATCTTTCTGGGACATAAGAGATACCTGCTCCACTCAATTTCCATTTCTCACCTGTTCACAAATATGAATATCTAATGTAATATGATTTTTATCAATATAGTTAATGTTTTTGACTTTAGTTTATCTTTTGCCAACTCTTCCCCAATTTACAGTCCAGTAATAACTTTTTTTTGCTCTTTCGCTGCTTGTTATAATAAACTCATGAGCAATGTCCTTCAACCACACAAATATGGTATTGCTCCTTTTTAAATTTACAATTCTTTTTCATATGATCTTTATCATTATAATAATAGCATATATGGGCATTAATCATACAGTTCTTAGTCTTAACTTTCATTTTATTTACAGTTATTTTGGTTTTTTTTAAAACTCCATTTTATTCTGGAACTTTTATGCATTTGCCAGCACAGTTTCATAGGCTATACTTTTCTCAATGGCATGGTTGTACATTATTTCACTTTCACTCAATAGTACTTATCTGAGCATTGTTGGTCATAACTGGTCAAGAAGTATGTCATCCAACTAAGCAGTGAACATGCACTTTTAGAAAGCATATGGCGCATAATAATCTTTAATTGCTTCACATGGTACTTGGCTTCCATTTTCTAAAATGTAAATGTGTTATAAATCTAGATATCTTTTAAGCTTGAAATGCATACTTAACTTTTCTTTTAACTCTTGTTAAGATATTTCCTCTGGGACTTTTGGTCACACAGTTAGCCATTTACAATACAACTTTATCAGCCATCCACATTAACATCACTACTCTCAACTTGTCAGTCACTATGTTATTGATTATTTATTAATTGCTCTACATACACGATGTAAATTTGACATTCTGCTGCATTGTTTATATTGAACTCGCTAATGGAGCTATTCTGTAGTGACATTATTTTTCTCTTTATTAATTTCTAGCTGATGTTTCTTCCTTACCTGGCTCTCTCAAAATTTCAGGCTACACTAAGCTGCTATAAGCATCAGACAATTTTTTTCACACAGATTTCAACTGTGTCAGTCTGTTATATATAAGGAGGGTAATATTAACATTACCAGCTATATTTGTGCCAGTATTTATTATATCAAAACTCAAGACTATGGTGAAAACTTAACAAAAATGAGTTTATTAACTGGACACAAACAAACATATATATTTAAACTGTTATAAATACAATTACACATCTTCTCAGAGTAAATGCACTTTATCAAACATATGGCTAATTTAATATATCTATATCTCTCTATATGTACTATTCTTTATATATCTTCATCTATGTACAGATATTCTCCATACATTAATTTCTTAGTGTGTGCACTGTATTTCACTTTCTCTCTCGGTGCACTATCATCTCATTTCATTCGTTACTGTAAACATACTACTATACTGCACACTGTAACACACTACAATTACACAAATATTGGTTTCTGCAGTTTTTATTGCATCTTGAATAATCTGCATAATTAATATACATTTGCATGATCTGTATTCAAATGCACATTCTGCATACATTAATTTTCTAGAATATTAACAATGAAAGAATTTATTCAATTTCCAGTCTGACAAATATAATAGCTTTATTTACATGCTTGAAATATATTACACATGTACATACACATACAATATTATTTAGTCAGACAATACATTTTCAAATTTTTATTTCATAAACATAATTTTCATCATAGAAAAAATGTATCTCATCATATTTGAAAATTTGTTCAAGTTAAATATACAATATAAAAATACTGTAATATCAACATATATAAGGAAACCAAATCATACATCATGTGACACTTCATTTAGTTTATTGATAAAATCTTTTTTTTTTTTATTAAAATTCCAGACTTATTATTTCTATAAAATCCATATGCATGGATGATTTCTTACACAATAATTTTTGAATATTCAGCAACATTGATTAACATGTTGCCAATGCATAGTAATAGTCTATAATGAAATATTAAGTATTGAAGACATCATTTAATTAAAGGCCTCAATTTTTCTTTTCTATCAGATTCAATTGTTATACTTTATTGCCATAAGAATCATTAATAAAGTCTCATACAATAGTTAATTGGATTATCTAATTTTCCAAATAAGTAAAATAATTGAATTGATAAGAGAATAGAATATACCTGATTATTTTAATAAAATTTTGTTTCATTCATAAAATGATCCATTATTTGTTTAAATTTATAATTTGTTATGTGAAAATTTACATTCTAAATGTAATAGTTTTATTTATTTATTCAATGTTTAACTTTTATTTTTGTTAATAAATGATTATTTAACTTAAATCTCTGTATTTATCCTCTTTTTATCTAAATTACAAAAGGAACTAAGATTTAATAAATTAAATGCTTATCTGTTATAATAATAAATCACCCTACTCACAGCTTAAATAATAGGGTAAGAGTGGCTCTTTTTTTTTTTTTTAATACATGTTGCATTTTATTTATTATAGTCGTTTAAAGAAATTATTATTTGATGAAATTATTTCAGACTAACATCTACTTGCACATCTATATGATTCATGGATATATAGCATACATCTCAATCAAAATTAAAAATAACTATATCAAATCAAGATCCTTTTTCTGCTATGATTTAACCTAGATTAACTGAAGAAGCCTATTAACTGCAAGATATCACTAGATAAGATATTTTATTTAACTTTAATATGTATTGTTTCCAATACAGTAGCATTCTGGATAATTTAATAATGCAATCAACAGAATTGATACAATATAAATGACTTTTCAAAGAAAGGATTATTTATAGATAAGTAATTTTATTTATAATTAACATGTAAATATTTTTTAAATGAGTATATACTACATTTAATCTATAAATACAGCAAATTTAGTGTAATTTACCCTTCTTTCAAAGTTCAGTTAACTTATTTCAAGGTGTAATGGAATCTTAAATGTTAGACTTACTTGTCTGTCTTTCATATCTGCATCATATTTATTAATCCAATTTTCAATTTCTGTTTCTGTCTTATATTTTCTCTAAAATAATATAAATAAAATTAAAATGATAATAGAAATGAGTCTTGCATCTGTTAATAATATCACAAATCTATAAATAGTAACATCTAGTTAATTGCCATCATTAATATAAATTAGTATAAATATCACAATGCTTATAAAGTTAACAAGTATATTTTTATATTGCTGCAATTTCAACCAATTACATTTTTAAACTTAAAATCTTGGCTTAGATGGGATCTATGTTATCTCTACCTTATACACGGAGAAAGCATTGACAACATTAATACATTTTTGATGTTGATGTTATGCAACTTCATTCATCTACTGATATACTACAATATTTTATATTCTTATGTATTGCCCAATCTCTCACTTCTGACACTCAAATGTAACATAGCCTCTTTAGAAACAAACCATTATTATCTTCAATAAATATATAAATAATTATTAATCATTTTTATTAGTTTAGAAATTATTACATTTTATATAATTTTAAGCTAAACACTAATTTTTATAAAGTCGAAATATATTAATAAGCATTTTCCTGAAGGTTTGTGATGACAGTGTTTTGGTTGTATTTATATGTTGGATTATTTCCATCATCTAATATGAGTATTGATTGTCTTTAGAAAAATTTAACTTTATTTAAATATTCCAAATACATTCAACTGTTAGTAATAGCATGCAGGTTAGTATATACACAACTCTTCTTCAAGTGTTGTTGGCCTGACCAGTGACAGTTGGTTAGAGCATTTCCTTAAAATTCAATACTCAAAGAATCTAAAAGTCCAAGTTCGATTCCCATGCTAGTACTGTCATTGGTCAGCCAGCAACACCTGGAGAAGAAGGGAGAATAATACTTCTCGAAACTTTGTACATATACTAACCTATGTGCTATTATTGACAGTTGAATATATTAGAAATATTTAAATTTTTCTCAAGACATTCAATACTCATATTAAATGATGGAAATAGTTCAACACACATATATATAACATACTAATAAGGAGGTTTGGACAGGAAGTTATTATTTTTTTCCCCCCATTTTGCTAAATCCAAGTGCCATGATTTATATTTCTAGAAATTACACTTAGAGCATATTCTTACGTATTTATTAATCATAATTTTTAGAAATATATAAATATACTTGTTACAGAATAAAGTTGTATCAGCGTGTGTATGTGTATAAAATTAGTCAATATTAAAAGGCATTAAAAATTCATTTTAGAAAAAATTAATATGCATAACAAATAAAATTATGTGAATACAAAAATAACCTAGATATGCTAATTTGCAATGAGACAATAATGAAACTATACAAATTACTTCATGTAAAAATGGTACTGATTAAATAGAAACATAAGAGAGCAGTACAGTATGTAACGTGTGTTTGAGTAGTAAGCACAATGCTTGCAAAATAGCAATATGTGAGCAATGAAATATGCTGAAGAGGGCATTATTATAGTAAAAAGTTAATGGAGAATAGTTGACAGAGTAAAATAAAGTAAGAAAAATGAAGGATTATAGTTGAACAGTATAAAGAATGTGTATGCATGATTGAGACTGATTTAATCTATGGATTTCAACTAATAAGAAAAATAAAGGATTATAGTTGAACAGTATAAAGAATGTGTATGCATGATTGAGACTGATTTAATCTATGGATTTCAACCAGCAAACTGCTAGTTGAAACAGTAACAATTTACTCATGTTTTATATTCAGAGTAATAAACTTGTTAAGTTTAAAACTTTTCCTTGTGCATTATTTCTAAAATAATTTAATGAATGCACAGCTGGTTTAGGTCAATAGGAGCTTTGTACATATCAGATCTGATGTAGCTTTTACTCCAAAATAAGAATGTAAGCATATAATTATAGCATACAAAAAAAATTTTAATTAAATGTAAGGTTATTTAAGATTTTGAAAAATAAAGTCACAGAACATATAAAAAGTTAAAGTTTCTTTGGAAATTTCTTTTTTTGAAGCTGGACACTAGAAAAGTCAACATGAGTTTTAGAAGCTAAAAAGTAGAAAAAAGTCTCCAACTCTCTAAAGCCTACCTTAAAATCAATATTTGTCAACTTAAATATGCTATTGTAAAAAAATTTCAACATTCAATGTAATTGGAAATATGATGAACAAACAAGTTTTTGTGTAGCAAATTTTAGTAAACAAAACTAATCCAGAGGAAGCAATTCAACTCTGTTGGGAAAATTTATATGTGACATTCTATCTTTGTTTTCAAAAAGCACATGTATATGCCAATGAGGGAAACCTAAGGCATGAACTATAAAAATTTTACAACAATCTCCGATATATATGCATAAGTTATATGAATTATTTGATAAAAACTTTATAATTTAGACTTTACATTAAGACCCTTATTTTGGTCTGACCTCTCCAGAATATATTATAGATATATTTGCATACATAATGTTATTAATAATAATCATATATAAAAATAGTTTTCAAATTATTGTAAATGATCAAATTAAATATGCTACAGGGAAATAAATGATTTGTTTTATTTTCCTCTTTTAAACTGATTTAAAAGAAATTACCTAATTTATGGTTCAATTTTTTGTAACATTTAATTTAAAATTTTTTTTTAGAAGATCATAAAAATGAATATTCACTCCTAATATAATTTGTTTTAAAAATTAATGTTGATTAAAAATGTATATTTTAAAGAAAAGTCTTCATATATAAATGAGTAATAACAAGAGAAGAGAAAAAGAGCCATATTAAATAAAATGGTTTCATATTTTAGATTGTAATGTAATATTTAATTTTAAATATCCTGGGAACACGATAATCACAGCAATAGGCATACTGTGTCTGTGCATGTGTGAAAATATGTTCTGATATATGTGAAATATCCAGGAATTAGAATAAAAGATAGCTCAAAAATTTACCAAAAAAATATGCTATAATCATTTTAATTTTAAATTAAACATAATTATTCTGAATATGATAAGTATTGTATTGCACATAGATTTAGACTTTCAGTCAGTGAAATGTACTTTATGTATATAATCATTATTTAAATAAAGTTATTTAAGAGCTTTTGTTTATAGATAAGTACATTATATATTCATCGTATTACAATGACAAGTGATTAAGAAATAAAAGTATATTATTTATTAGGGATAAGATCTGAAAACTAATCACCTTTGAATGATTCAAGAATAAAAGTTCATAAGGGATAGGATCTGATAACTAACCATCTCTATGAATTAAAAGTTTTATGGTCTTTATATTTTAAAAGCTGGGCTAAACACTTACTAACTCTGTGAATCATGTTAAGTTTAAGAAAGTTATGTATATGTTTACTGAGATTTACATTGGAGATATATGTGATAAACTAAATTTACTATACACACAATAGCTGTAAATTTAAAAATCGTTGAGTAAATGAATTACATTTCTAAGATCATCAATATGTAGGGTTATGTTCTTGAGGAATTAAAGATGTGATATTTGTTGATAGCAAGCAGTACTTGATCATATAATTATATATATGCTGTGATCAATATATAGGGTTATAGCTTCCGATGAACTAAAGACGTGAGATATTTATTGATGGCATGCAGTACTTGATCATATAATTTTATCATTATATTATATGCTATTATTTATATAATTAACATTTTTAGAGTTGATCGTAAATAAACTTTAGACATTTTTTAAAGACATCTGAAAGCTATATGTCTTCTTATGCAAGCTTTTAAAATATCAAATAATAAAAGATAATTTGAGATGAAACTATTAAAGAAATAATATGTATTACTAAATTTAATTAGATAAAAAATTATATAAAAACAATGATACTATTTGAATTAGAATAAAATAATTTAAAGGGAATGAAAAGTCATTTTTATTGGATGTAATGCCTCATTTATTTGTGAATGAATGTATATTTTCTTGAGAATAAAAATAAGGAATTGCACTGAAAATAACATTATTATGGAATCTGTAAATAAATTATTGTTTATTGTAATTTATTTAAATATTGTGAGATTTCAATTATTTTTATATAAAAATTATCAGATTGGAATATAATGTCCATAATCTATTTTATCCAACAGAAATTCAAGTGATCCATGTTTTGACCAGGTGTTATAAATGGAAAGTGATATATTAATCAATTTAATCATTAAAATTAGATGGGTTAATATAAAAAATGAATAAAAATCCTTTAAATTGTATTAATACAGAAACGGATATAGTCTTGAAACATTTCCTGATAGCATTTATCAGGTAGGATCGTGAACCCAATCCTGAAAGTGGAAGTAAGATCATTCATTTAAACTTATTTTGCTTAATACACATTATTAATATATACACTAGACTGTACATAAGTTATAGACCCATATAGTCATAACTCAAAGTGATATCATTAGTCATCATCATCATAGCTAACCATTATATAGCAAATTCTTCCATTTATTAATTTTTGACACCCAACATGGACCATAATTAAGTTTAATATTATATTGGAATTATCTAATTGTGTGAGAAGGAAGTATTATATGGAAAAGACTATTCTAGATTTCTTTCCAGTATAATGATAAATGAATGAGATCAGGAAATAATTACTAAAAGAAAGTTTGAAGACAAGTTATGAATAGTACAGCCCATAAGAAAAAAGGTAGAGAGAGAAAGAGATCTGACAAAAAAGAATTTAAGCAAATAGAGCAAAAAAATAAGAGTGAGGATATAAAAATTCCTTAGGGTAAAGCAGTAACACTAACATAAATAGGCATGATACAAATAATAAACATTTATGCAATTAAATCAAAAGACAAAATGGATAAAAACATTTAAAATGCAAGATAGGTAGATCACAAAATAGGAAAAGATAGAGGTTCTAAACAGATAAACTTGCTATTCATGCAAGGGAATCAGAAGATAAATAGAGTGCAATTCAAGCAGATTAATGCATTAAAGGGGGGAACCCATAACTAGAATTAAAGTTAGATAGAGTATTATGAAATCCTTGTTAGTACATCCACCATCTATGTTATTGAATCATATTTGGAGAAATTTGCTCACCAAAATTACACTTCCTAGGTATCAGAATTATTCCGCACCTAGAGAAAGAAACCAAGAGTTAATATTTCTATCCATTTACAAAAGAAGAAAAAAACACCAGATAAAGGTCAATCTCAAATTTGAGGAAACAACCTTATATGATGCCTGAAACCATATAAAAAGGACAAAAGATCATGATACAAATGGCATTTTTTAAAGGAAAGAATATGGAATAGATATATCTGTTTCCTGGTCATCCATATGGTCTTACAAATAAAGGAGATTTGGTTAACAATACTTATGAGACAGAATAATAAAAATAGCTTTGAAATTTTCTAAAGGTTATTAAAAAAATATTTTGTATTGAAATGGTAAATCTGATTCAGATTTGCCATTTCACTGTCTGACCCACCTAATCACTTATTAAGGGGGTTTAATTGAAGCCCACCTATATAAATAGAGAAAATGTATTTTTTTCGTTTGTTTTTTATTATTCTTATAACATTTTAAACACAGCTATCCTGAATAAATTACTAAAATTTATTTTGGGTAGTACTAATAATGTTTATTTATACTAACACACTAATTTATTGTATTTATTAAAAAGAAAAAAAAAATTCAAATAATAAGTTTTGAATTTTTTTTTATATGTTTTTTTAATATATATTTAAAATGTACTATTTTTTCTTTAAGAATCCAAGATGGCTTTTTTTTAAAAGATTTGTACCTCAATAAGAAAGTTTAAATTAAATGTTAAATTAAAGTACTGATAGATTACCAAAATCCATTACTTTGGAATTTCTATTAATTAATAGAGATTCTACATTGTTAGATAAAAATTATACTGAATCTCTATTGATCCTTATTGAGGTATAAACTTTCTAAAAATTGAAACAAAGTATTATTTCCTATTGTGTCATTGAAGATCTGAAGACAAATCATCTTAGGCAGCACATAATTCGAATACTAATGCTAAGGTATAAATAGTGGTTTTTTAAAAAAAAAATCTAGAAAGAAAAATAGAAGAGAAAGAAAGTTGCAGAACGTCTCCATGCAAGTTGAAATGTTGAGCGAGTAGTTAAAGGAAAATCACTGCCCGTCCCTTCCTGAGACCTGAAATCTATTATGCTACTGCCAGAACCTGCCTTCAAATGCCACTAGCCATCAATGTTTGCCTGCAGAACTCATTCCGGGGAACTCCAGGTAAAATGCCGAAAAGTTCAAGTCCTGTCAGTCAGATCTTAGAACCTAAGTTCATTACCACTAAAATTGTAATTTCTTTAAGTTTGAAAGTATGTAATTAAGTTTATTGGAAATATTTTTAACCGACTCTTTAACCCTTTTTCTTTTTAAATTATTATTTTTTTTTTAATAACTCAAGCTCACAACAAATTTTAATATGTGGATTGAATATGAAAATGTTTATTTGTTTTTGTATGTTAATTTTAATATGAGATTTCATGCTTTGATTTTTTTTTATTTTGACAAACTTCACTCGCGGAACTCAAAGAGAGTAATTTGCTAAGAGAGCAAATTATGTTCACAAGGGGGAAGGGAGTTTTTTTTTTTTTTAGCAAAGAATGAATTAAATTTAAAATAAAAATAAATTGATCTATTTTTTTTTTCGCAAGTGAAATCATATCAAATATATGTATATCAAAATATACTTACCATAATTCTTTAAATAATTTTATCATAGATTTCCCAGGATGGGATTCTATAATTTTATATTTCTTTAATTTGAAACAAAGTAATATGCTATATATATTGACCTAGTAACAGGGCCGCTGGAAAGAGTCAGTTAATTATCATGCCCTTTTTTAAAGTTAGGAAAGGGGGAATTTATTCTAGAAATAATTTTCCTTATTCTATATGTTGTGTTTTTGTTAGTTAAATATTTATGTAAAGTAGTTGGTTGCACAGGTTGATCTCTATGCAGTATTAGATCATTTAAGGCTATTTAATTATAGTTATTTTCTCGGGTTAATAAAGATGCTCAGTAGTGTGGACAGACCTAAAACGGTCATTTATTTGTGTTAAGAGTTGACTCCCGGTTACGCATACATCTGTGGGCCGGAGAGTGTGATTGAGGTAGAGTTGGTTAGTCAGCATGATATCCTTATAGGCGGACATGAGGGCTCCCTGTAATTCCTATCGCCTTTCGGTATTGTTCGCAACATGGTGGACGTACCGAATTCCATTTTTCTTCATTGGAATAGGCATGCGAGGATCTGTGAACCGGCTCGTATGATCCTACATGTGTTTTTTTTCTTATTTCATTTGCATTCATATGTTTATTAACCCGACATTGTTTTGCTTTTCTTTTGCCTATCTCATACATTAGCCATAGGGAAATGATTCTATTCAAGAATCGTCAGCCTGAGTAACCAATTCTTTTGTTAATTCGTGATTAGTTAAAATCTTTTAATTTAGCTAATTCACAAAATATAGTTCTATAAGGAATGATTTAGTTGAAAGTCCAACTAATGCAACTTGTTTGCTTGATAATTAATTGATCCATTTTTTTTTATATAACAGCTTACAGTTTTTAATCACTGTAAGGTTATGTTCATGCTATTGCAGCAAGGTCCACTAATGTAATAAAAATATTATTTTGTTTGAGATCTAAATTATTATTCATAAAGAGAAATGAAATCAATCCTTTTCTTTACATATGTCATTGGAATAAGATGTCGAATCAGTCTTATTATAATTGTTTCTTTAATATCCGTTTTAATATAAAATGTTTTAAAATCTTTTTTAAATAAGAAATAAAATATTTATTTGTTATATACAATCAGTTGGTCAAATGTTTAGACATGCTGATGTATTATTACCTTGCACTAAATGTGAACGGAGAATTTAGTATCCGTGGTCATTTACTTCTAAAATCTTTTTTTTTTTTTTTTAAATAAATGTAAACAAAATAAAAATTGCGCAAATTAAATAAATGAAACGTTAACCGCTAATGTGAATCTATTTATGCAGGATGCGGTCTAAGATAAAGTTCTTTGTAATTTATAAAATTAATGTAAAGAATGTTTTTTTTTAAAGAGCTTGAGTTAAATGTAAAATAATTAATGAGTTTAAAATATATATATCTAAAACAAAACTTGCAGTGTTTTTCAAATCCTTTCATTTACTTTTATTTTAAGTAATCTTTGATTTTAAATATACATATAAATGAAATCACTCAAGTTCTCATTAAATTATAATTAAAAATGAATCTCATGCTTGAAAGCTCAGCTCCGGCACGGTGAAAATGAAGGATTCGATGTTATCGTCGAGAAAGGTTATTGATTAGATCTTTGACCTGGGGATATAGGTAAATAGGGCAGAATCCACGATGTACATGGTTGGACTTGAGGTACTTTACCCGTATTCTGGGTTTTGTTGGATCAATAAATGTTTTTTGACCGGTACAGTATGTTTAAAAATAATAATGCAGTAATAGGTTAGTATTTATTATTAATGTCTAAAAGATTAAAAATTAAATGTAAAAATATTCTAAAAAAATAATATAGTGAGTTTTTATCCATAACTAAAAGATTTATAATTAGGAGAAAAATACTATTTAAAAATATAATTGAAAGATTTTATGTTAGGCTGTGTGCTTAAATGTTACAGTATATCAAAAATACCATATTTAAATTAGATAAGTAGAAAATAGATTGCAATAAAAGAAGAAAAATGCAATGAAATATCTTCATTTTGATTTAATAGATTAAGGGATTTAAAAAAATTAAGATTATGCTTTATTTTTAAGATTGGATTTTTGTTTTGTTTTGTTTTTTTCCTAGCAGACAATAGTATAAAAAGATGTCATAGATATATCTAATATAGGTTTTACTCCCAGATAAGAATTTAATTAAGGAGATAATAACAATATTCAAATTTTTTTTTGGTTAATTGTAATTAAGGTTTTGGAAAATAAGTGAAGTCACAGAGCATGTTTAAAACTGAGTTTGTTTGGAAACTCTTTGAAAATAGGCATTGGAGAAGCAACATGAGTTAATGGCTTAAAGATAAGAAAAAGCACCAACTGCCTGCAGTCTATCTTGGAATCAATATGTCAACTTGAATATGCTATTCTAAAGAAGTTTTAATTCTCAATATATTTGGAAATACATTATGAGGAGGTAGCAAGTATTTATGGAGCAAATTTCAGTAAATGGAATTGTAAGCCAGAGGAAGGAAAATTCAATTTTATCAGGAAAATTTATGTGTGGGTATATTCCTATATATACATAAAATAAGTAGTATTTAGTAAAATGATATTATTATCTGTAAATGTAGTTGTTTGTATGCCAAAGGCATACACATTATTTTAAAAAGCACTCAAATCAATTAAATAGTTTTAAATAAAAAAGTAAATCTTGTATTTATAAAGATTAGTTATATTGATAAATAATAATTATTAACAGAGATATTAATCTTCGTTAAAGTAAAAAAAAGCCATTACTACATTGGAATGTTTAGTTCTCGATCAGATTTGATGATAATGAAAATGCATTGCTAAAAATAGATAAATTGGAATGTGAATGGCACTAGCTGATCACAAGAATCGAAATGGGAACTCTAGATATGAACCACCATATAGGAAGCTAATGGCCAATCAGAAGAGACATTCTATAACAGCCAAGGGTGCATGCAGAAGAACAGTGACTTGCTAGGTGAATCTCCAGTAATACAGTCATGCCATCCGAAGGATACTCCAGTCATCTTTACTTTCACCTTAGACTTGTGAAGTTTATCTCCGGATGTACAAATGTAAATTTAGAGACTCACAACAGGTCTGTATAATATTTTGTAAACTTTCGGGCCCATATATTATGTTTAGTGAGATACGTATATATAACTGCTAATGTTTTATTATGTTTAACCCTCTATAAATAAAACTTATGTTTAAATTGCTTGCCAAGCCGTTTCACATTATTCTTAAGTATTTCTTTAATTGTGTTTGCAATCTAGAAGGCAATAGTGTTACTGGACATAGCAATTGGCACAGTTGCAGCCTTGATTATGAATCTCAACAGTCTGCCCAGCATAGATAGTCATAGTCTCTAAGGAGAATCGTCAGCAAATTGTGGAATTATCAGTTGAGAACAATTAGCACACTGACAGCTTAATAAGATCAGCATCTAACTAATCAAAATTGTGGAGAAGACAATTTAATAAGAATTTTTTTTTGCTAAATTGACTGTCGATGTAATGCCACTGACTATAGCAGAATTTGACATCAGAGAGGCAAGTGAATGGCCCCTGTACATCCAGAAAATAGAGAAACTCATAATTATAAGCAGTGACAGAAGATAAATGTAAAATAACAACATTATGTTTGGCTGGAAAAGGAGTCATTCAAATAACAAATAGGCTTTGTGAACCCCAAACTCCTGAAGAGTTAATCTTTAACCAAGTTAAATATTGTTTGGCTCACTGCTTTAACCCTCATGAGTCTAGGCATCTCATCAGATTCGATTTTAGAAATCTGACAAGGTAATAATCAGAAAATGCAAGATTATGATACTATCCTCCATGAACTTGCAAAAAACTACATTATGGCTCATACCTGGAGGAAGTCATCCTTGAATAATTCTTCTATAGAATGAGTAGTAACAATCTGACATAGCAGTTATTGGCAGATAAAGACAATTAAAATGAAGCTATCAACATGGAATAGCTCACGAATTGGTTTTACAGCAAGCCAAAAAATTTATTGACATGAAAGTAGCAGACAATGAATCATTAGAATTTCATCAAATTGACAAACCTGAATGAAGGGTAGGGAATAATTGATAGAAATGATGTCGAATAAAGTGTTTTTGTTGTGGCAAACCCAGTCCCATGGCTTATGAGTATTTTTACAAAGATGAACACTGTAAACACTGCAACAAAGTTGGCCATTAGGAAAAAATGTGCAAAAACAAGAAATTCAACCATTATAAGAGAAATACTAGCCAAGAACAAATTACCAGAAAACCTAAGAAAGAGAAATTTGTTGTGATTAATAATATGTCTACAGACCAAGCATAGAAATTTGAAATTATCATAAAAATTTATGAAAAAACCCCTATCCATGGAAATTGACAATGGTGGCAGGAGTCCAGTTTCTGTGAATGATTTCCATCGTGGCTGAGATGAGACAGTCACCTAAGCTGAAGCACATCAACCTTAAAGCTTGGGATGTTAGTGGTAATTCCATAAAAATCAAAGATGTAACCCAAGTCCCAATTTCTTCCAACAACGGTAAACTAAAACTGGTATTATAGTGCTTGTCCCAATAAATCACCCTCATTGACTGTGATTGATTCAATCAGCTAGGGATTAAATTTATAGATGGGAAAAAATATAGACATCGAAATGTTTATTGAAAAACATTCAAACTGTCACTCGCGTGCAAAAGCACCTCCAGCCAAAGTCGAGTCCTGGAAGGAAGTTGAGAAGTCATCCCATAGAAATATCTAGATCATAGATTGCGGACCAAGCTTGCTGAAAGTAGGTCATCTGAAGATTATGAAGCATTTTCTGTCCCAAATTATAAATTTGTATCTAGAGAATGAAACAGTAAGATTCGAATCTTAGTTTCACCTTTTTCTATGGAAAAGTTTTAAAAAAGTATGTTTATGTAGCTGACATAGTAATTGCAATAAGAGATCATGGAACATTTGGAAGACCTAAGATAATTTTTCAATGAATGTGCCCAGAAAAACAACTAAATTTTAAAAAAAGGTGCTTTGCTTTGAAGATTTCATTTTTTGGCCACTTTGTAAATGGGCAGGGAATTAGGGCACACTCTGACAAAGTTGAAGAAATTGAAAACTTCCCTAGACCAACAAACCGAAAACAGATTGGGTCCTTTCTGGGCCTTTACAACTGCCATAAGTTCTACCATGAATTTGCCAAGGATATGTGATCCCTAGTAGAATTGCTAAAACCACACTACCAATGGGAATGGACGAGTGCCCAATAAAGAAAACATTTTTACAAACTGTGATGCTACTCTACCCAGATTTTCCTGCCTTTTCTATTTACAGACCAATAGTAGTCGGAAAGGTTGGATGCGTGCTATTTCAAATCAATCAAGATGGCCAACATCAAGTGTTACATTTCGGCAGCTGTACCTTAAAGGGGTCAGAAAAGAACTACACTGTCACAGAACAAGAAGCTTTGGCCATTGTATGGGCATGTAACAAATTTAAGCAGGTATTACTGGGTTCAGAAGTGATAATAATCACTGACCACTGATGCCTTGAATTCATCAACAAAAGTTATTTGAACAATGACCGCCTCATACGATGGAGTCGGTGCTTTCAAAAATTTTGTTATAAAGTCATTTATTGCCCTGGCCCTTGAAAATACAGTAGCCAACATTTATTGCCCTGGCCCTGAAAATACAGTAGCCAAACATATTAGCCTCCACCCTATAGAAATGGAGCTACACAATCTGATATTAAGCGATCAGCCCATTGGTCATTGCAACAACTATATTGGATCACGAGATAGAATGAAAGTTAAGAAACCTCCAGTATTGACAACTACAGTATAGAAAGCTTATCCAAGTGGTCCAACAACAAGGAAATCTGGTCCAAGGGTGCACAACTTATCAAGAAAAAAAACAATATCGAATACAAAATGTTTTGCTGCAGCAACAGGTCAGGAGAGATAAAAACTGTTGGAGGATCATGGTGCTAGCATGACCTAAGGATCTGCCTCATCACATGTAGGCATAATTTAATGAGGCCTTACGGTCCTAGGAAAAGCCATGAAACAACAATTTCACTGGCCAAAACTATGACAATGTACTAGATACTCTTCAGAAATGTATTACATATGTGAGAGATAAACCACCAAATAGAAATTTTAGCAGTCCCAGTGCCTCTATCACTCCATCGAGGCCAAATGAAATACTAGCTATCGACCACTATGGCCATTGCTATTATACCGTAGGTTTTGATACCCTTTGTTACCTATAATCTATTTTCGAAATATGCTTGGGTCTTCTGTTATGCGAGCAGATTCATGATGTACAATTTGGGCCTTACAGGAACGTTAATTTGCAAATATTGGAAAATCAGTCATCATTCTTTCAGACCCCAGATCAGCCTTCACATCCCAAGAATGGGGGACTTGGTTGAAGCGGCAACACCTCAAATACATTTTGACCTTGATAAGAAACCCTCAGTGTAATCCCTGTGAAAAGGTTATGAGGCAAATAAACCGGTTATTTAGAACCCATATTAACCAAAACCATAGGGGCTAGATCAACTAAATGAGATTTTTCGATACATCAATGAAGCAATGGGAATGATGCCAACATGCTTACACTTTGGTAAGGTAGACCCATTATTAATCAAGACACCATTACCCAGAGATGATCACATAATAGACATTGAGGCAGATCGAAGAGATGCTTGCTGTTACCTAAAGGCCAGAGCGGAACGGAAGCATCAGGCAGCCCCGAAATGTCACCAGTTTCAAGTAGGAAACTACGTATAAGTACAAACCCCACAACAAAGCAACCGAGATTTTAAAAAAATATAAAAAATTTTCCCTTTGTACCAAGGGCCTTTTGTCATTGATCATGTGTGTGGCCAAAAACATACCTATTAAAAGACAAAGACACTATAAAAGGGATGTACAACACCCAAAGTCTCAGACCTTGCAGATACATCCACCTGACCCTGGGATATAACCAAGTAGGTCTTTTACGACAGTCACTATGGAAAAAAAAAACACAATTCAGAATATGACAAATACGCTAAATGTAAGTCTTAAATAGAAATAATATTAAAGAGTTAATAGAAACTAATATTAGAGTAGTAAAATTAATACTGATCAGATACGGCAAGTTTAAAGCCATTTAATTAAAATGTAAATTCCCTGGTCCAAGTATAAAGAAAATTTGTTGCTTCTTGCAATCCCTGTTTTATACCAAAGTCAAAATATCAGTGAGTGTGTTTTAATTTACCCTGATGCAGCAGTTTTTTTTTCATTCATTTTTTTGAAGTAAGGGAATTTAAAACAGATTCAAATCTTGGTTTCACCATTTTCTATGGTCTTTCACCCACCACCTCCTTCATATCTAAATTTTAAATCCTTTTTATTATAGATTGTGTGCATATAGTGGTATTAAGTATATACATGTAAGCATCGGCAAAATACGTTGTAAGTATACACATACTTCAATATGATTTCTAAATCATTTTTAAAATCTCTTTAAAACTATATAGCATTTATATAACGCTCATTTTAATTATTTTGGTCAATTTTTCCATAACATTATTTTGAAATAATAAATATTAAAATCTGGTTTAAGTTTATAATTTAAAAAAAAATGTATAAATTCTTATTGTTTTATTTTAAATTTTGCAACATCATGGTTGGTGAAAGACAATAGATTATTCAACAAATTCCTAGAAAACTTAATTGGCTTCAAATATGAATCAAAATAAATTAGATTTTATGTTATATATAATCTTGTAATCAGTTCAAGAAAATATACTAAAAATAACATACAAAAAGAAATTTATACAAAAGAAAAAAAACGTATTCAGATTTAATTAAACCGTAGAAAAATTCTTTACTTGTATTGATTTGCCCGAAGGCATAACTATGGCCCGATAAGTTAGATGGCTAATATAAAAGGGCAAATTTTGATTTAGTTTTTTAGAGTCTTTTTATTGTTAGTTTTTTTTTTAGAGTTTTAGAGATATTAAAATTTGTGATTTGAGATAAGCTTAAAATGGCCGAGTAGAAGATGGCGAAGTGATATTCTCCAGAGAATGTTCAACCAATTACCCGAGTCTCTATATGTGCCCTCCAGAAAATAAGAACATCGGGGAACTACTGCAAATATATAAAGAACTATATGACATGCTGAAAACTGCGTTCGCTCTTAAACATTTAAATAATTGAAACCTGAATAAGTCAAGGAAAATAGACTGCTGCTGTAAATACAGAATAGACAATACGCAACTGATACGTGCACAGTCATCTAAAGTTTAAGACAGGTAACCTGTATCCAAGAATCTATAGAGTACTCTTAATCCTTTTAAAAGCTGTAGCTATTCCCAATAATTCTCTTTTTTTTTAAGTAATTTTGTTATACATCTTAACCTCTGTAAATATTTTTTTATTAGTTAATTTACCAGATTCTTTCTTCTATCATCTTGGGTACATATTTTATATATCTTTTAAATTCTTTATTTTGTTAATAGTATGCCTAGATAATTTCTGACCGGGCTAGTCCTATCCTCCTGAGTATAATATAACTAAAAGCTGCTGTCATATTTTACAGATTACTAAAGATGGAATTATTGTACCCCCTTTCTTTATACTTGCTTTAGCTTTCCAGCTCGGAAATCATCAAAATTTTGTAATATGTCAATGATTTATCTGAAATATCGAATGCGTATCATACTAAAGACAGAATTATTATACCCCCTTTCTTTATACTTGTTTTATCTTTCCAGCTCTGAAATTATCAAAATTTTGTAATATGTCGATGATTTATCTGAAATGCCGAATGTGTATCATACTAATATTCATTGTTTAAATATATTTATTTTCAATTACTTATAATTATTTATGTATAAATATACGCATTTGATATTTGTTTCATTCTAATTATAAATGCGAGTGTATACGGGTAACTGGGTGGCAGACTTATTAATTAGAAAGCGTGATAATGTATAAACTGATTAGACCCATTTTTACAATCATTCCCTTTGATTTCTTTAATTAGGTTTACTTGTTCAGGTTAAACCAAGGAATAATATTTATTTGAGAGTGTAAATAAATGGTCCAAATTATTAAAGTGTGGACATTGGGAGATCGAATCATTAGAATTTAAAGCGTAATTTAAAAGTAAAGTTTATGATTTTATACTTACATCATATATGTGTTACTGTTTAGAGATGTGATGATTTCTCTTAGAGCCTTGGATTTCTAAATGGATAAACACAGTTATTACTGTCTTCCTATCGTCTCCCATAAAGTGGACAAAATGAAATGTTCCCATGAGCATTTGATCTCCGTCATATAGTCAAGGAATATTTGCAGCGCCATCCTGTACACCTGATGATGCTTATGTGACCACCTTCAAATGGGCTTTTGGCAGATGCCAGCCCTTCATTCTCAAATTCTCTCAAACATGGCTCTGTAGGTTAAAAGTACTGCAACATAATTCATCGCATTGCATCTCTAAGATTACCACCTATTTATTTTATATTTTGATTATTATACATTACGATTATGACTCCATCTACCCACCATCCTACATTTATACATTTTTAAATGTAATGCTTATATACCAGTTCCATCATTTCTTTAAATTAAATGTATATTATTATTTTACTTTTAAATTAATCTTGGCATGTCCACAACCACGATTACCATGTATTACCTAAAATCTCGCATTACCGCTTGATATTATA
Source organism: Epiperipatus broadwayi (assembly GCA_028023455.1). Lineage (NCBI taxonomy): Eukaryota > Metazoa > Onychophora > Udeonychophora > Euonychophora > Peripatidae > Epiperipatus > Epiperipatus broadwayi. The sequence goes on along the minus strand of JAQFVV010006224.1, from coordinate 2,232,941 downwards.
ATTTTCATAGGCATGATATTATAATAAATAGTACTCGTTTGTACCCAGATGTTCAGGTAGTTAAATTATTATATGTCAAATAATTATCCATTGTAAAACTATAACTATTAATGGTATCGGAAATGCATAATAAATACCTAATACCAAGAATCAATTACTATGTTTTATGTATATATTATTAATTAAACTTTAACTTTTTAATCATACATCTGCTGTTATAATGTCTATTTGTTTGACACACAGTAATAATATCTCATCTCGATAAATGAAATATTATATAAAATATAAATGTCATAATTTTATTACTCTTAAGAGTTGGCTAACCCTAGAACAAATTAAGAATAGTTTTTTTGTATCTCTCTGACCTCTGTGCCTAGAAGAAGAGTTTACTAGTGTAGCATCAGGTGCGTTGTCACATAGTTAGTGTTGTGGAACCCATTAACCAGATTCAAACCCAGTATTGCCGGTGGTTTACCCTACCTGTAGTGTTGCTCTTCATGTTTGGTGTTTGAGTTCTGCAGCATGTTAATGAGGCATACGAATCTGTCCGTTACAAGAATGTGTATAAGTCAGAAACAAAATTGACAGATACAGACTGAAATTGTACACCACTTAAACAAGCAAGTGGTGACCATCCATAAGAATGTTTCATTCTAGATCTTTATTACAATCTCTTGGAACCCAGTTTAAGGTTTCAACTTTCTATCTATTATCAAACTCTTCTAGAAATATGTCCAGCCTAACTCCACTTCAGTCTCTTCTTTCAAAGATGTCAATAATGTTTGTTTTCTCACCCATGTACCCTCATTTTCTATCTCTTGTTACTCCTAACATACATTCTCTCCATACTTCTTTGAGCAGTCTGAAGTTTCCATATTGCTCTTCTGTTAAGTATCCAAGTCTCAGATCCACAAGTAATAATTGGTAAAACTTATTTATTAAAAACTTTTTGAATGAAGCATATTTTCTTTTAACATTAAGTTATTTTTATCAAAAGCATTCCAAGAAAGTTTAATTCTATGATTAATTTCATTCTTACGTTTCCATCTGTAGTAATAATTTGACCAAAGTACTTGTAAATGTTAACGTCTTCTAACTCATCATTATCAATCTTTATTTTTTTATTTTACGAATATTCATTGAACATTACTTTAGTCTTTTTAAAATTTACCTTTACTCCTAGTTTCTTATTTTCATCTGATAACTCTTGCAACATTTCTGAAGCGCAAGCAAAAACAACTACATCATTTGCAAAATCTAGATGCCATTCTGTCATACATTCTTCTCAACATTAATCTTCTTAGTATCATTGTATAACTGCTATAAGAAGTTTTGGAGATATGGAGTCATCCTGTCACATATCCTTCTCGATATTAATCTTTTTAGTATTATTATGTAATCTAATTGTTCTTGTTGCATTTTTATAAATATTCTTCAGAATATAACAATATCCTGGCTCTGTACCTTGCTTTAATCGCTGAAAAAATGTTTATAGAATCAAATATCTTTTCATAATCTATAAATCCAAACTGTAATGGCAACTTTTATTCATTGGTCCTTTCTATAATTTCACTTAATACATGGATATAATCCACTGTGCAAAACCACTTTTAAATCCATTTTGTTCTTTTGGTTTGTTAAAACCCAAAGTTTTCTCTAAGGAGTTGTGATTATTTTGGTAAAATTTTTATATAGAGCTGATAAAAGACTGATGTCTGTAATTTCTAATTTTTTTTTTTAAGTGTTGATATTAATACTGCATTCTTCCAATTATCTGGTACATATTTATCATTTAGTTAATTGAAAACTTGACAAATATCCAATAATTTGATAATCATGCAAAACTTGAGACTTCAAATTATCACATGTTCTAATATATTGGATATTGTTAATTCATTTACAAATGTGATGTACACTCCTTGTAAATAAAAACAGTCATATAAAGTCTATAAAAAAAAAAAAACTAATGGTTTTTCTAATGATTGGCAAGATTTGTAAGAGACTCTTATTTTTGGTGAAAACTAGGAATAATGAATCAAAACTTGGTTCTCCAAATTTAAAAAAACCTTATCAATAATATACAGTCCTAAAACATGGGATAAAATCAAGATTTTTCATCTCCATTTAATTTTTTTTTTGAGGAAACTACCTAAATAATATTCTTCTCCAAGTGTTTGAAAACTTGAAAGCAGTTGTCAGATGATAGTAAATCAAATCTGCTGGTATAAATAACTTGGATATTTCATCTATGATAAAACATGTTTTTTGTACTGCTTCTGTCATATTGTTTTTCAACGGAGACAGATAATTATATTTTTGTTGAGAAAGAATAATCTCAGATTGATTTGCATTTTGAAATGGTATATCTTTCCAAAAAAAAATTATTTCTTCACCTGCCTCTTTTAAGATATTGATTATAATTTAGTCATTACTTAGAGCTTTTCCTTTCTTCACAGATTTAATTTCAATGTCAAAACATTGAAATTACTTTTATGTATATGAACTTATTATATAAATACAATTATTTAGAACTTTTATTTATAGTTTAATATATTCTATATTCAAGATATTATAATTAGAAGTGATTAAGAAGTAAAAGTATTGTTTATTAGGGGTAATATCTGAAAGCTGATCACTTCTATTAATGAATTAATTTTCAGAAGCTATTTTATAAGGGCTAGGATCTGACAACTGTCCACTTCATTGAATTGAAAGTTTTATGTTTCTGTATTATAAGGAGTAGAATGTAGAGACTGATCATTTCTTTGAGTCATTTTTCATTTAAGGAAGATTTTAGTCATGTGTATGTTTACCAAGATTTACTCTAAAAGTATACTTGGTAGATTAACTTTAATTTATGTCTCTTTATATATATATATATTGTAACCTAAATTAAAGTAGTTCAATGAAAATAATTAAAGGAGTACAAAAGATCTATTGTAACATTATTAAAGAGAAATCAATTGTATATTAAAATATCATTGGATTTTTCAAAAATCCAAATATTATTAAAATCTCAAATATTATATTCATTGTAACTTAATAAAGATGATCAAACGATCCAAATGTATTAAATAATTATGAAAAGATTCAAATATAAATCTTGTAACTAATAAACGAAAAGTATTATAGCTTAAATTAAATTATGAGAAGAATACCTGAGTAGTGGCCATTAAACAAAAAGGTCAGACTGAGTTATCAATCATATTAAGGGTCATTGGATTAAATGAAACATACTTCTATAATTAGATTCCTCAAGATATCACAATATCAATAATTATAAACAAATTATTAATAACAACTATTATAACTCAGGTATATGGAAATCACGTGAGGTGAGTACACTAGTAACTCAATAAAATATCTGCTCAGGTATACAGACAGTAGATTTTATCCACTTTCATTTCTTGGTTTGATGTTAAGTGCATATCCAAACAAATACCAAGTGAATATGGTCTAGCAGGGCGCCACTAGATTATTTGAATCTAGACACGGTTATATCTAATAACCTTTCACAGGTACCGGGTTTGAATCCCTTTTGGTACTTTATTTCTAATAAACATGGAAGATTTTGCTTTTTAGAGCCATATCACTGTATGCACTAATATCTAAGTAAGCATAAAACATCTTTAAACTTAAGTGGAATTCATTAGACACAAATCATTTCTCAGATCTTAGCATAACGAATGTGTTTCAATATTTTTTTATAAGTTTTACTAGCTCAGATTACTATTAATTTAGGATGGCAATTCACTCATCCTTGCATGAAATAGATGATGGAATGGTGGTTATAATATTACTAAGAAATCACTAAATATTATGAAATCAATATTTATTTATGGCCTTTGAACATTTAAACAATTCATTAATTAAAACATGATGATTTCAACCACAGCTTTAGGACTAAGCTTAATCATAAAACCTAATTTTTATAAAGAAATTCATAATTATTGTTAATCTTAGCATATTTAATCATATCTTAAACAACTAATATTCAACCATTGATGATGAATGATCACACTTGATAAAGACTACTCTTAATGAAATATATACGCCTCGTTTAATAATATAAACTAATATTTATTACTGCATTTCTAACATATACATAAAATTTCTATATTTACATGAAAATTTATATTAACAATAACAACAATAATCATAATCGACTGTTTTAAAATCATAACATTAAATTTTAAATTCTTCCCCCTTTTCCGTAAATGTATTTCAAAAGTATATTGTATTAAATTGGGGTAACCGATTTGTTAAAATGTTCCACCCATAAGAAACGTATTTCATAAAAAAAAAAAATTCACTCATTGGCACACATACTTTATAAATCTAACATGTAAGTAGAATGACAAAATAAATGTTAGTAAAATTGGAAAGAACAAGTTTTAATTATTTCCCCCCCCCCTCTTCTACCTCTGAAATGCTATACTTTAACTTGAAACAAAATAATCTAATATTTTAATACTACTTATTACTTCACATTCACTCGCAATTATACACATATAAAAATATTATGATGTATGTGCGTGTTTTATCCCATAATAACAAAATATTATTTAAAACCAAAATAATAATACAAAAATTATTTTACACATTAATATTTCATAACTGTAAATCAATAAACAAATAATTTTGATACATTCAAGATCATTTATGAAGCTCAAAGTTATTATTAATAAGACATTCTTGTTTTAATCGATCTGAATAGTCTTTAAAAGTTCTTTAAATAAAATATAACACTTTATTGCTAAAAGTTATCATAAAGAAAATATATCAAAAAAAAATTTTTATACTACCAGTTCTTTGTAGCGACTTCTAATGAGTCAATTTTCTCTTGTTTAATGTCTATCTTTGGCAGCAACAATTTCCGTGTTTCTTTGGAACAATCTCTTTCTTAAAGTGTATAATTATTTGATGATGATGATCCTATTGAGGTTATTTGCTTTAGTGGACAATTTGGAAATCTTAATATTAATTTTTCTTCTCTTCCTGTCAAGCATGATTCTTTTAGTGGATGAAATACAGCAGTTGTTTTCACGTTTATAAATTTCCTGGGTTTTAAACTCAGTTGCTGGAACAATTAATTGGACTTGATGATTAATATTTATCAGTAGATTAATTCATCTTTCTGATCTTCGAATGCAGGTGAATGTTTTCTTCTTTCTATTTAAAAACATCTTATTTCTCTGGTCAGTTGAAAGGTGTAGAATATTATTTTTCAGACAAGACATCTTTTCTTTCCTATATGATCTGCAGCTCCACGATGGTCAGGTCTTGATGGGATACATATCTAATTTTTCTACCCCGTCATTTCTTATATTTTCAACATTCAAAACTTCATAAAAAAAATGATTTAAAAAAAAAATATCTAGCAGAACTAAAATGTTTGTCTGCTTTAGTTTCAATAATTTTTAAAAAGTCTCTCTCACAATATATTATAATAACAATAATCTAATCTAATCTAATAGCTCAACTGATTTTCCAGACTGCTTTTATATCCAATTTTTGAGTCAACTCACCCAATTAGAGTGATAGTGTGAATTGCTATTTTTGGCCAACCCAAAAAAAAATCACACACCTGGTTTTCAGACACTTTTGTCCTAAAAAAAATAGACCTAATCCTTTTTCACATATATCTGTAATATCTAAAATTGGAGTTTCTTTTCTCTAATCTTAAGATAAGACAATTTCATAATTAGAGTTCCCACCCAGCTTAAGCTCCCAAAGTGACAATCATTTATAAAAACAAAATTGCTACAAAAATAGATATCTGATTCAACAGATTTCCTCTTTTAACATAAAATTGTACAAAAAAATAATTTGACAGATTTAACCCTTCCTTTTCTTTCAATATTTAATAAATGTAAATTTCTGTATGTAATGTACACACATACTTTATCATTTCAAATCATTCATAAACTAACATTAAATAATATAATTGCTAGCTTAGTAATTATAACCCTAATATTTAAAATTAAATCTGTGACTTTTTCAATTCCCACTTACAATTATAGAAAAGCAAAATAGAAGTATAGAATAAGATATTAAAATTGATCAAGCATAGGTTAGTTTTAAAGAAAGTTAAATATCTGAAATATAAAACAATCAATAGCTTACACATACACTGCCTATATGTATGTGTTATAACTTTGCCTTTTTAAAGAAAAATTAAAAATTGAATAGTTTAATTGTGTGTATTACCTTTCTATCAACACACAAACAAATAAAGAATATAATTGTTGACCCACTCTCTTTCTGTCTAAAGCTTTTAGAACTGGATCTTGTAGGTTTTAAACTTGGATGCCCTACAGCTTCCTTTATTGTTATATAAAAATGTGATGATGATTTTGTTTTACATTTTCCTACATGCACATTACTATAAATTTAGCTAGTGACTAAATTGTAATGGCACAATATATATATATATATATATATATATTGTAACCTAGTGTTATTGACACTTGGTTTATTTAGCATTATTTCCACAGGAAAACAATGCTATCCTTTTCTAGGAAATAAAAAAGTAAAATAATAATAATATTAAGTGATTAATAAAATATGCTATTTACTCACTTTAACGTGTTTTAAGCAAATAACTAAAAAATTTGGTAATCCAATGTCATTTTGAAGAAGAGCATGAATAATTTAATTAAATTATTAACAATAAGAGCAATTTAATATAGTATAAAAGCACATATCATAAACAGTAATTGATTTTGGATGGGTGGAGGGGGAGAGTAGATGAGTATCTTATCATAACGCACAATAACTTCTGGTAATTTTTAAATTATTTTAGATAATAATGTATACAGAATTATACATCACTTATAAGCAGTGTTAATTAAATATATTTATTATTTTTCATTATTTGTCAAATTACTTTGCAATCCATTTAAATCATGCGGAAAACTATATGACTGTAATAAGTTTTTTTTTTCATTTCTTTTGTTTATGTTTAATTAAATGATTATTTTTCTGTAAGAGGTCGCTAAAAGAAGACTGCCAAAATTTGAAGAAAGTTTAGTCTGACATTAGTTTTACAAGGAGGAAGCAGTACTGAAATTCGGTAACAAATTTTTTATTATTTTTTATTGCAGAAATAAATATAAGTCAAGTAAATTTTTAATAATATCATGCGTGGCTAATCCTATTTGATAAGATATTCTGTTTTCTATTGCCATCTACCTATTTTAAAGTTTTTTATACGCAAAATTGTACTATCTTATGCTAAAGTTCAAAATGACCGTATTGACTACAGCAATCACGGAAAGTGTCATTATATTTAAATTAAGCAATATAAGTAATTTCCAGGAAATAAACAATTATTTGTTAACTTTACCTTATTTAATAATCTTTTCATGGTATAAAAGAAAAATTATAATTAAAAGAAATATTATAAAAGCCAAAGAAAGTTAACGAGAAACATTTCACGCTCTTTCTAAAGAAATTGTCTGCTTTGAAAATAATGTAAGTCCCCACTTTAAAATATGTTTTATTCACTGAAAATTATCTAAAAATAATATTAATGATCAATGATATTTACTTATGCACCTGTATATTTTTTAAAAAGAAAATATAAATTTTCTCAAGGCAAATATCAGAAAATTTGTATGTGTGCATTTTACGGAGAATTCCTTATTAAAGACAAATTACAATTCCTAGAGTAGGAATAAAAACTACAAACATTAGTGACTTAATTATAACCATAATATAATATGTTATATTATACATCAATTTGAGTCGTTAAAACTTTATATCCACGTAAGTCAGCTCCAGTCCTTATAATAATAGTATTTTGGAAAATTCGCGCATTATTTTATTCCTAAGCCAGCTAGCTAAAAATGATACGTATCGCCAATAGTAAAAAGAAAAGAATTGTATATGTGATCGTCTATCGTCAAATATTCGTCATGTTAAAATATGTAGTGTTTTCTTGGATCCCAAAATTATAGCAGTTAATTCAAGGAAGAGTTAACATCCAACGCTGCTATGTTTTTTTTTTTCTTTGCCTAATTTATTAATTGCACCAGAATGGAGGCAACTTTTATAGAAATGAAATAATAAAATGTGTTTCTTATTTTAAATTTGCTTCGTGAACTACGAATGGATCAAGTTCTTCATCTAGATAAATTGCCCAACGGAAAAACATTTTTCTAGTGAGATAATAAGCACTTGTTAAGTAATGATTTTTTTTACTAATTTGTAAAATTATGTGTATTTTTTTTATATCAACAGGTTAAAAGGCTGTATAATCAAGTAATATTTAAATGACCTTGTAATCATAAAGGTATGTTTCCATATACTTATTCTAGGTTAAATTTATATTCGACATAAAAAAAAAAATATTTTTTTTATAAAATGTGTTTACTTATGATATGCATTATGGGTATAGATTTATATGTTAGATGCGTAAAAGAAGAAAAATTCAGATACTTAATAGGTAAAATATCTAGATAAAATTATCAGAAGTAATTAAAGAGAAGTGCTATACAGGATATTACTTATTTAAAGTTTGAAACAAATTTATACTATGTTAATTGCGGAACTTATTCCCAATTATTCTTTATTAACGCATTCACTTAATTTAGTTCAAAATACTAGACTACCAATTACGTGTTGAATGTTTTTTTGGCAAAGGTGAAAATTATTATGGTTTATTCTGTGTTATCCATTGATTTCAGACGTTGATCTAAGTATACCCCGGAACATAAATTTAGTGTAATTAATGTATTTGCTTGTCTTGCCCCGATATAGCATTGGTATATGCTTAAGATTCGCATAAGTAATAATTGTAATGTCTTTATTTTGTGGGATGGAAAATGATCTCCCCAAAAGCTTTATTTTCCATGAGGGGAATAGATAAATCTAATATTCGGGTATGTTTATAACCCAAGTGATCGCTTCTCAGAGATAGGACGATCAGTAATTTATATCGTATTTAGTGTATTTCATTCGTTAAAATCCCAGGAGAGGATTATATTTGGTGTGTGTTCCTATTATGCCCAAGTAAGAGGCAAGGACCCACCAAACTATTTTAATATAGTAGTTAACTCTACAGACCTTCAGTGTTATTCCATATTCCTCATGAGAAAATAGAGATAATTCCACCACGGAAGGTGTTGATTATTGTGTGTTGTTTAGAAAGTTATGGCAAGATAACGGGTATATTGGAGGTTAATTCCTCAAGATCCATTTAGTAAAAATAGCGTGCTAGTATATCTGATCAATGTCTGGATTGTGCGGCGGAATAGTGCTGGTAATCCACACGTAAGTCAATGGAGAGAGTAAGTTTAAAATTGCGTGATTTAGAAATTTTTATTTGCCAATGGAGGGTTCAAATACTAGGTTTAATTCGGGTTAATGATTAAGTAGCACTCACAATATAACTTATACTTAGAAAAACAGTGTGTATAACAACTTCATTTGTTATTAAGGTAAATATTAAAATAATAAGTGTAACTTCTGATAAATAACCCATAAATTATAATAAGTTGTCTAAATAAATACTATCATTTAATTAAAGATATGATAATAAAAATCGTTTGTACGCATTGCCTAGAATCAGATTATTTTTGTTTTAAAACAGATCGTTAGTTAATAAATTTAAGTAGCCGTTCATATAAGATACACTAAATGGATGAGTTGATGTATCGATAATAATATTTATTTTGTTATATTCAATTTGCATAAATGTAAAAAGAAGATGAAGAAGTAGTTCGAATCCAAGTCTAAAAGTATAGACGAATTAATGTTAGTTATATTTTGTTTTATCCATATGGGATCGAATAAATTGTATATGTTTATTTATTATGTTAATCATAAAGGATAGTTTTGTTAAAATTTAATAATAAATTATAATCTTGTTACAAGTTGTTTTGAGTCATTTTTCTTGTGTGCTAAATAAAAGTGTATTTGCATAATACTTGCAATACGTTCTTGAGTCCAAAATCATTTATGAAATCTTAAATTCAATACACCAGATAGACAATTGTAAGCAAATCAGAATATTTCAATATATTTTAATTTAATAAGAATTATTTGTGGAATTGAAAACTTCAGACCAAGACATTTTATTTTATGTGTGGGTAAAATCACTTTATTCCCAAACTACCAGTTTTGGTTGCACATCGTTTCGTACACAGTTAAGTGAAGTGTCTAAGTAATAAATCTTAGTTAAATTATTGTGTTGTCATGGATAATGGAAGGACACAAAAGCACCCTTGTCTTTTCATCATTCCGACTGAGATTCTGGATAAAAGGGCTGTATTATTCAAAATTATGCGTTGTTATTGAATATGGTTATCATCTCGTTAAATATTATAATAGTTGATGTGTGGATGAAGACACCTGGAATTTAATAAGGTAAATGTTTCCTATAGCTGACCAGAATGTCAGTCATATGCGACAACACAATACTGCCGAGCATTTTATTAAATATAACAGAGAACCCTGAGATTAGTGTCATGATTATAAGTGCTCTTAAATTAAAAATTGATCAATTATGATCAACATTACAAGCGTGGCATGGCTTAAGAGATTGAAACTTCTGATTGTATAATAATAAAATATTGAAATCATATTGGCAAATTAATGAATGTTTTATTTTAGTCAGTAATATTAACAATGACATGAAATCATCATCATCATTGTCGAACAGTGCAAGTACTTACAGCTCAGAGAATGTGTTTTGGATAGAGAAAGAATGTTAGTTATTCTAAATTTTCTTTTTAAATTTATTTTATTAATGATAATTTTTTTTAATTCTATCTCTGTCTGAACTGCATATCGCTGTAGCTGAATTATTATAACTAACCTAACATCGAGCTATATTAGGTAATATAGGGTTTGCTACCCGAATCATATTCGGAAGCGATTTGGGCTTCCGAATTCTCTTACCATTTTTAGACGGAAGAGTTTAGGCTTTCCGAATTCTCTTTAATAGAATTGGGCTTCCGAGGTGATTTCATAGAAATGAATTCATTCGTCGTTTTATTAGGTTAGAATATATATATATTATGTGCCCTTTTCTATAGGTCAGTAATAGTTTATAACAGTCAATTACTAAAAATTTTAAATTTTAGAATATGTTCTTTTAATACATTAATTATATTAAGTCAATTATATCTTTAAAGTACAATTTGAAGCTAAAGAGAATACGTAGTATATAAAATCATTTAAAAATAGTTATATAAAGCTTTAAATATTGTTTCATATAGTTGTAAAAGCTGGCCATATTAAATAACACAGCTATAAATATTAAAAGTATATTTAAAATTCGATTTTAATAGTTTAAAACTGATAATTGAATAAATGCTATATTTAAATTTATAATCATATTTAATAGTCAAAATTAATATAATATATTTTAAAAATAAACTTTATGATGGCGAGAATTGTATTTAATTCTATATTTTCTAAATTGTTCTTCCAAAATTTTATAATTATATTATTAAATATAAATATATTAAATTTAAGCGTAAATAGATAATATAATAACATGAAAGCTAAACACCTTCAAACAGATATGCTTTAAAAATGCTTAAGTGACAGCCAATCAGATGGAATAATGGCATCACATGAGACTCTAAATTCTAAAACACAAGCCAGAATAGTTCTGGCTTGTGTTTTAGAATTTAGAGTCTCATGTGATGCCATTATTCCATCTGATTGGCTGTCACTTAAGCATTTTTAAAGCGTATCTGTTTGAAGGTGTTTAGCTTTCACGTTATTATTATTAAATATAATAAGTGTATCAATTTTATTAGTCTAGGCAGAGAAATAGATTGAAAATCGTCTGTCAAAGTTATTAATCATGTGACTTGTATACTATATACTTTCACACACACGCTTGTTTGAATTAATAACAAAGTTTAAAATATTTTAAAAGTTATATTATAGAATTAGATGGAATTGTCACCTAGCATAAAATAATAATAAATATTAAGTTAACTATCGTATGTAATGTTTTAAATAATGTAATAAAGACGAATACAGTTAATAAAAAAAAAAAATTAAATATTTTGTTTAAATAAAAATAGATAAAGGGAATAGGTTATTAAAATTATTTTAAAAGTTATTTTAAATGTTTAAATAGTTTTAATAAAATAATAATTTATTCAAAAGTAATATTTTAAATAATATTTTAGGTTCATTACGTCATAATTTCTAATTTTGAAATTTAATTCTACTATAAACTAAAAATATGTAAATTTGTTCTCAAGCTAAAGTAAGAATTAACCAATAGGAATAGGTATTCTTACAGACTATAAATATCGTCGTAATTAAGTTATCAGAGGAGATTAATAATGTATTGAAACTAGAGAAAGGTAAATTATAACTATCAAAGAGATAGTATTTTAAAATTATTATTTTAGTCAATTTTAGTGCTCTCTCATAATTTATTTGCAAAAACTAATTAATATTTTAAAAGTAACTTGCAAAAAAGGAGAGTGTAAACTAAAAAAAATATTTTAATAATTTCGTTTAACATGCTTTGTTAAATTTTTTAAAGTTCCTTTATCAGTCGTATTTTATCTAAAAATTTAACCTAAACTTCGCAATAAAGGATGCATATACTACGAAATAGAATGGATATAAGTTGTAATGCTGAAAAAATATTTGAAATATTTATTGATACAGCTTTATTAATACTTCACCGGAGAACTGTTTTTGTACATAAAAAAACCACAGCTCGGACATTATACGGAGTCTAAAAAAAAAATGTATTGAAACGTATTATTTATATGTTTATCCAAGATTTATTTTTAAATAGTAATAAGACAATTATATTTCATGAATTATTTTATATAATATGATATGCAAAGGAGTAAAATGTTATATCCTTTCTGAAGGTAACATTTTTAAAAAAATATTTTCAAGAATTAAAGAAAGAACCCAGGAGAATATGTTACAGAAGCGTTTTTGATATTAAAATATCCGTTCTTCGAATTATTTAAAATGTATTTAGAAAAGATTTGTTCAAAAGTACTTGAAGTTTTTTTTTTTTATTTTAAAAGAGATTTATAAAAATACCAAACGAAAGTTTAAATGTATCAAGAAGGAAACATATGTAAAAAAGTGAACACATAGTTGAATAAAAGATGGATCCATGGAAATACAAATAGTACTTAAAAGTTTATCGAATATTTTTAAAGTTAAATTAGATGGATTGATTCGGATACGCAGAGAATATTGGTAGAGAAGATTAAGAAGCTTCACGGGATTAATTAATATTATGATTTAATAATTATCATCCTAAATACTAAAACCAAGGATTATTTTCTATAAATTTTACTAAATGGATTAATAATTATTTTTATTTTAAACTTTAACGCGCTTGGAGGAGAACATTTTTAAAAAAACTCTAGAGAAAATAATAAACATTTTGGACTTATCAGGATTTATCGTCAAGAAAATATGTAATTATAGTTTTGATTCCTTTTATTTTGTTAACCTAGTTTAAATCTAAATTTTTATATAAGATTAGGAAAAACATAAAAACATTAATTTATTAATATTAAAATTTTATAATATAACAATCTAATAATTTAGCTAAAAATATTTTAATAAAGTGAATGGGTGTGAATTTTTTTTTTATATCTGCAATGCTCAAGTGGATAAAGGAAGCCTACTGAACACGATGACTAGATAAAGGTTATTGGTAATAATAATAACTATTGATAATTTATAATGTATATTTTTTTTGTTTTCTTTAGATCATCCATAAATTGGAAGAATGAAGTGTAAAAGTTTTTTACTTATATGTACCGCATTTCATACAACATTTTAAAAAAACATTATGAGATAGGATTGATTTGAAAATATGCATACAATGATTTTTTTTTTATTAGTGATATAATCCAACATAACAAATAATTATGTGATTCTTTTAAAATTTTCATGTTATTGGATATTCAAATATTGTCTGAGTAGATTGTATATGATTAGACATATAGAATAATGAAGTAAGCAGACTTTTCTTGTGGAACAGCTAGATTGTTTAACTATTAATGAATTTTATTTATTGTTTTGTAAATGCAGATAGTTATTTATCGATGTAAGATGTGGAAAATCTTGAGAAATAATGTTGAGATAGTGGCTTGGAAGTACTTAGTGAACAGGAAACTAAGATGATGTTTTAAGAAATAGGATGTTATAAGGAATGGAAATAATATTTAGTTTTTATGTGAATATCAGCATAGTTAACAAAGCCCTATGACTGATACACATTTTATTGGGACAGTGTTTATATTTCTTTAAATATTTGATGTTCTAATAAAGCTGAAGAAATAGCTTTAACATCGTCCCTGTACTAGAGGATATTAGGCAAGTAAATGTCATACCTCTTCGCACTGTGCCATGATTTTGAGATATGTTAAGAGTAATACTCTAGCTTTCTTCCTTAATCCTATGCATCTGTTTTCGCTATCTTTATTTCATGTAACTGCATCGTTCAGTAAGATATGTTTAAGAGAAATGACAAATAATTTAGAACTTAGGTTTTGCTATCGTTTTGTATAAGATTGGTTTATTTGCTTAGAAGGAATAGGGCGTTATAACTTAAAATTGAAGATCCAAAGTATCCTAAGGAAAGAAAGAATCATAGAATATATTTTGAATTTTATTTCGGAAATGAAATATAAAATTTTTTAAAATAAAGTATACAAAGATATTTTCTTTAAAGTGATAATAATTTTAAATGCTTTAGTATTATTTTTTTAAAGAGAAAATAAGTATTGCATATTTTTAAAATATAATAGTACAAAGTAAATTATGTAAACAATATGCATAGTATATTTTTTTGTTTATTGATTAACAGAAATACATTGATGATTACACTTATATCATACTAAAGTAAGGCTTAAAGAAGAATATATTATGATTAGTAAACATTGTGTGATAAATACTAAAATCTAGTACTGAATTTTGGCTAATATTTTGTGTAACATCTTTGACTTTGCAAGATGAAATTTTTTTTAATATTTTGAGAAGTCCATACTCATTATAAAATTTTGTTTTCTATAGAATGTTTTATAAGTATGAATTTTTAAAATAAGATAGTTTAATAATATTAAGGATAAAATGCCATTGCTAATAAAGTAGATAAATATATTTGTAATAAATTAACCATAATGAGAAACCAAATAGTAACATTTTTTTTTTAATTTTGTTCTAAATCTAAATAAAGATATAATTGAAATATAAATTATTTTTTTATAACCCAGTAGATCAAACTGTAAAGTAAAAAAGTTAAGGATATCCACTGTAAATAGTGTAAATAAATTGTTTATTTATTTGTTGTTAGTAATAAACTTTGTTAAATTTTGTTATTTAGAAAATTTTGTGTCCGAGTTATTTATTTCTCCACATCGCTGCATGAAAACATGATATATGCATAATAATTGAAACAAATATATAATTTTGCACAAAAGATAAATAGAGAATTATTTTAAGAATTTTAAATATTTTATTGGTATTCATTATAATTAAATAATCATAATCTTACATTATTTTATTGGCCATAAATCAGTTATCACAATATTATATTAAATTATATGCTATCAGTTGCCACACATATTTTGTTTGTCAGATTATTAAAATGCTACCACGTATTTATTATATCATTACATGAAGATATAAGATCATATTATATTATTTCATTATTTTATTATGGTAATAAAATTATAGTAAAAAGAAAAGATATACAGAATTAATTAAACAATGAAGAATATTATTATTATTATTTATTATTATTATTAGTTTAAGTGTAGTAGATTATGACATAAAATCCCTTCTCATATTTTACTACCGTATTTTTAAATTAACTTAGAATAAACTTTATGAACCTGAGATTATTTTATTGAGCTAGATTATTACAAATAGAAGATTAAGACTTGATTATTAGTTTAATCTTAGTGAGTAGAAGTTATTAAAGTCGTAAGAATACTATGAGTTTGTTATTTGAAATAGTAATAAAGGGGGGATAGTGTTCTTATGCCATTGAGGTAGTATCCTGTCGGATATTGGCTCAATGTAATCTATCTTGTCACCTGTATTTTCACTTCAAGTCTAATGAAAATATTAAATATTTATTTAATTTATTTTTATAAACTGAACCTTATTCGTATTTTTAATTTGAGCTAGTGAAATATTTTAATTTTAATGCTGAATATTTTAGTTATTAATTATTAACTGAGATAGAACCCATTTTATTTCATATCATATACTATCTGGAAGTGAGGATGCACGAGAGCAAGGTTAGAATATATATATATGCATGTAATAATTGTTTAATTTAAAGATGATTGAATAAATGAATTATATTTCTAAGGACATGTAGGATTATATTCTTAATGAATTAAAGCCATGTGGTATTAGTTGAAAGCAAACAGTGCTTTGTGATATAATTGTATTATTATATTATAAACTATGATTTATATAGTTAATATGATCAGGAATATATTTTGGATATTTTTCACTGATAATTTAGAGATGAGACTATTAAACAAATAACATTGCTGATGAGGAAATAATTATATATAAAGAGGAATGCAATTTGAATTAGGACAGTGTAATTTAAAGATTATTAGTAATAGTTTTTATTGGATATAGTATCTCATTTTATGATTAGTAAATATTTGCTACAGAATATATAATTTTTGAGAAGTAAAGAATTGTACTGAAAATTATATTATTATAAATTTATAAATAAATTATTATTTATTTAATTGTGAGATTTGAATTTTTTATGTATATAAAACCTATAATTGGAATATTACGTCCATGATTTCTTTCTTTCAGGAATTGTGTGATCCATAATTTGGCCGGTTTTATAAATTGAGGGTGAAGTATTGGTCAATTAAATCAATAAATTTTAGGAAGGCTAACATAAAAAAATATTATGAAGAAAATCCTTTAAATCATATTGAAATGTCCACTACGTCCATGATTTATTTATTTCAGGAATAATTCATGTGATTAATAATTTGATTAGGTTTTATAAATTGAGAGTGAAGTATTGATCAATTAAATCAATAAATTTTAGGACGGTTAACATAAAAACAATTTTGTGAAGAAAAATCCTTTAAATTATATTGACACTGTAAATGTAAATAAAATTATTTATTTTTATAAATACATGCAGATTTCTTCATTTTAATAACATTTCCTTTATCTGAAAAATTTACTCTAGAAATTCGCTGGAGAAATCATTCCAAAATTATAGAGAAAATTAGAATTTGTATGCAAATAAAGCTAGTTGCATACAAATTAGATCGTATGTATATATATATTATTCCCCTAGTAAATAAAGAAGAGATAGGAAGCAGCTAAAATGGTTAGACTGGATTAAAGTTAGTGTTGATTTGAAGTGATAACAGATCAGCAGTCAAGAGTGGTCAATGATAGAATAGTAGATTGACTAACAGTGATTAAAGACAAATGGAACAGTGGAAAAGGTTATTGCCAATGAAGAAAATTAACAGAAGCTTAACCAAACCTCAAGAAACAAGTTGGAAATGGAGATAGTTAATATATAACATAAATTGTGCATGCCGAAGTAAGTACTGATATTGCAAACTTTAATAAATTTATTCTATATGTGAAATTAGATATGCTTATTTGTGTTTCAAGAGACATTTAATTTGAAAGCACAAATATAATAACTGATTGCTTCTGGTATGGAAGAAGATTATTTTCACCCGAAGAAAATAGCATATAAATATTAATGGACTATTACCTTTTTATGTTGTTTTTATCGCAATATTATTTGTTATTACATTTCAAAGTATATTGTTTATTTATTTAGCTGACTGGATCCTCAAGATGCAGCACATATTAATACAGAAATAGGGTATAGCCCTGAATATTTCCTAATAGTACATATTAGATGGCACCCAGAATTTGATGATGATCATGAATTTAATCTTGAAAGATAAATTAAGATATCACTTATTTAGCATTTTATGCTTACAGCACACTAGTATCATATATCACATGATCAAGTCTTCTGGCATCCATTGATTATTCTGGCTTGCCTGTTTTAGTACCATATATACTAGCATGCTTAGGCATAGTCCCATATATTCATAGCTTACTGTATCATCAGTCATTCTCATCATAACTGACAATTACAATATATTAGAATAGAAATTAAGAAAATGAGGATGAAGACAATGAGATTAAATTTATCATATAATATTGTTTTAATATAAAAAAACAGTTGGGAGTTGAAGTCAAATCACTGGAATGTTGTAGCATTAAAAGCTAAGTATTGTTTAGATACAAACAGTTTTTTTCTGTCTTTATTCTTTGCTCTTTATTTTTTTCTCTGATTTTTTTTATTTTACTATTTTTAAATATTTTGATTAGTATAGAATCCAGTTATTATGAACTTCTAATGGATCCAATCATCTCTGAGCATCAATTGTATTAGTAAGATTGCATGTTTATATAACCACATTTTCATTTTTTAATTATTTTAATTGTTATTTTGATTCAAATACTTTTTTGTTTGATATGTATACATTTGTAAGTATGCAAAACTATTGGTGTTGAAAAACAATGATTAACCAAGTTTAACATTGTGAATTTTTAATTGTGATCTTGCAAAAGAAACACAGTCAACAATGAGTCACTTTGGAATTGGATTCCATTTGTAAATGATTGAATGCATCTAGTCTGTCTATCCTAATTAAAATTACTTTAGATTGACTTCATATCATTCTTTTAATTAGGAGAACATTTAAAAATTCAAATTTTGTGTTCTATTTTTGTTGAACTTATAATGAATTTTTTTATTATTATTTTTGAAAGTTATGAATTCTACTAATTTTATTCATGGCAAAATATCTATATTTTACATCATTCAATATTGGACTTTAATTAATTATAATAAATATACTGTGTGCACCATTTTACATATTGTATGTAATACAACCCCTTTATATTTATTTAAACAAAGTTTTACTAAAATTATTAATATTTAAATAAATATTAGTTATTCAGCAATAACTTTTTTTGTCCACAATAAATTTTTTCTTTTTAATTTTAAGAATGTTTGTTTTAATTTTGAATAATATTTTAATGTATCATTTTCATTAAATATGTATCTTGTGTTCTTTATATATATATTGAAACAGAATATGTATCTTGTGTTCTTTATATATATATCAATAAAAGATTTTATTATATATTTGTAATGTTTTAATCTTGTTTTTATTGAATGTCCTTTTTTGTGTTGTTGATTACATTTTGCATATGCTATTTCATGAAATCCATTTGCATTGTCTACGTATTTATAATAATAAAAGATTTTATTATTATATCTGTAATGTTTTTAATCTTGTTTTTATTGAAAGTTTTTTTGTTGTTGTTGTTGATTGCATTTTGCATATGCTATTTTATAAATCTATTTATATTATCTTTGTTATTTTTACTTTTTTTTAAATATTTATTATTTAGTGTATTTATTATGTTTTGTTTTTTTATTTTATTTTGAAATATTTATCTTGTTTTATTATTATTTGTTTAGTCAATGTTATTTATTTATTTATTTTTTATCATTTATTATTATTCCGTTATATTTTGATGTTTAATTATTTTCTTTTTCTTTCACTTTATACATTGATTAATTTTATAAAACAAATAAATAAATTCTCATTTTTTAAATCATTTTTACAACGTTATATTTTATATTGGTTTCATGTTGTGGTGATAATATGTTTATTTGCTGTGCTGAATATCATAGTTCAAATCGTGATTGGGTAAAATTTGAAAATTTTTTAAAATTCTAATCAGTTTTATGATTATTTTTTTTAGATAACTGACTTACAGCCAACTCATAATCAATCATTATTGTTCAATAAATGAATATTTAGCTGGTTTCATCTAGAAAATAAAACAATGATAAAAATATTCATCATCCAATAATTGGAAATCCTAGTGAATATTGCTTTTATTTTTCAATGTTCTTCTTTTATGGGGTAGGGAGCTATTGGAGGTCTTTGCTTTATAGTGAATTATTTAAAGAGACAATAGAAATTGTCTGCATTTGTCTTAATTTCACTTAAAACATTCAAACAATTTAAAAAGTTTTATTGTATATTTATATAGCAAAAAATTAAATTTACCTTCAAAAGATGTTCTTCATTATTTCGATGCTCTTGGAGTAAGCTGACATAATGTGATTTCTCTTTTGACAGTTCTTCATACAATTTGTCTTGACAAGTTTTGTTATGTGTTTCTGCAATTGCAATGGTTTTCTCAGCATCAGTTATAATTTTGCGAATAAAACCCATGGAATGTTTACCAAGACTCTGTAATTCATTTTCTAATTGCAAAATATTGTCATTACATTTCTTCATCTTCAAAAATATATATATATATATTATTGATAATTTTATAAAATAAGAGATATCAGTCTATTTACTTATTCTTTTTTATATAAAAACAGATTAGAATGTGCTAATTAGAATAATTGTTTGTGTAACTTACAAATATATAATTTTAAAATAAAAAATGAATTAAAAGTGAAGATAATGAAATTAAAATATTATTACTTTTATAACAATATAATGATAACAACAGCAAGAAAAAAGCAAATTGATTTTTAAAAAAAGTAAAAGAATTTTTGACCATGTTTTCCTGATTATGTAATTTATTTTATTCTTATATGTTCCAATCAGTGATGTCTATGTTTAAAATAACTATTTTGACTGCTTAAAGATATATTGCAGTAAAAGAATCATAAATGATATTGATGCATCAATTTATTAAAACTAAAGTAAATCAATATTTTATTTTGCTATTTTAAATATAGAACTAAAGCTAATTAATGCAATGTAGCATTCTGGGAATTTGTAAATTAATTGAAGATAGGAAACAAATAATACTGTCTGGCTAAATATCTATCACCATGCATGCTCATATATATATATTATGTTGTGTAAATAAAGTTCATATATTTGTTATGAAGCAAATAAAATTTCCCAAATTGAAAATGCTCTAGAAAATTAACATATACAAAACAGGCATTTGAATTTGCATTAAACTACTGTATGCTAATGTACATAGATCTATGCAGATTATTCTACCAATATAAAAACTGCAGAAGTCTATCCAAAGAGTATGTATGAGCAAAGAATGAAAGAAGGACACATATTCTGACAATGTACACAAAGCATGTGTGTGAAGTAGTTTGTTCTACTGCAAGAAGATAAGCTTGTGCATGTGCAGAATAAATCTGACATAAATTATATTGTTCATTATCTGACAAGATCAGTAATTATTTCGAGTTAATAAATTCATATTGTTAAGTTTTAAATTTCATGTTGAATTTTACTTATAATATTTATCAATGCATAGTCAACTAGTATTGTCAGTAGTAAACTGTCTCAGTCGATATCTCAAGAAAAACCAGGACAATAATGGAAAGAAAATTGTCTAGGCATAGCTGATTAACTTATTTCAACAATTTGTAAATATTAACAGAATGCTGTGATCTTTAAAGCTCCATTAGCAAATTTGACATTAACAATACAGCAGGGGAAAATCTACACCAAGCCTGCAGAGAGATACATGTTTATCAAAAATAGTTGACAACAAAGAGAAACTAATAGTAAAAATGAATGATGTGAATAATAACCACATTATGTTTGACGTTTGTATCTTTGAATAAAAGGTGAAGATGGAAATCAACAGCAGAGTAGGCATGTCTCTAATGTCAAAAAATGACTAGGCAAGTATCAGGAATAGTAAAAAGAACATAATGCTAGAGAAAACTGATTTAATGAAACAGGATAGAAATACATGAGGTAGCAAATGTACACGCGAAAGTCAATTTGAGAATTAAAAATATTTTTCTATATCTAGTGAATTGGGTAGAAAGTGATTCAAACCTTTAGGGATCGAGCCAAGATAATAAATAGAATATAGTTGAGTCCATCCAAAGTTTCGACAGTTATTTAAGTTGGGACCATCAGAATTATATATATGGCTGATTGCATAGAACTAGGGAAAGAAGTTCAGCTGACTGTGTGTAGATCATACTTTTATCTTTAATATCTAAAATAGAAAAAAACAATTCATGATTTGGTTAAAAGAAGTATTCTATCATTTGGCAACACCAGTAGTGATAATATTAAAGCCAAAATGGCATTGTTCATCTTTGCGGAGACAACCATGTAACACTGAACAAGTACATCAATAAAGGAGTTCATCCTGTATCAGTATTCTTGAGATCTTAGCATCATTAAAGAAAGCATTGTACTTTGCTTCAAATTTTCATAATGACCAGAACTGCTGAACTTTAACCCTCCATATTCACTTGGAATTAGTTAATATGTGTCAATCAAAAATGGATAGTTTGATGTAAAGCATGGAAGAAATTATTTCTTACTTTGATGACATTTTGATAATTGAGGAAACAGAAAGAGAATTGATAATATGCATGTATAAAGTTTGTACTAAACTAGTAAAAATTGATGCACAGTTAAATACTTCAAAGTGCATTTGGACAATCACTGAAATCAAGTTTTTTGGGATACTTAACATAAAAGAAAATATTTAAACCCAGAAATCACATTTTTTATTAAATCTTATTTATTTTGGAGAGAGAAAAAATGTTGTTTTTAAACATAGGTACAAGTACCATAACATTATCACCTACCCACACACCACAATTGGGGAAAAAGTGGTCATATAGTCTACTCTGAATCCTTTTTTTATTCACCACTCAATAAATGTGATCATTATCACTTTGTGCATCTTCACTTGGCATGATATTTATCTAATAATTTAATTTTTGTTCAGTAAATGCTGCAGCCATTTAGCTGCAGATATGTCATCCTTCTGGTGTTTCTTGAATATAAATTTTAAAAATTACTAATCTTATGGCATCTCTGTTTAATTTTAGATCACTTCAGTAAAAATAAATTAGTCTGCCCTACACACCTTTATAAATCTATAAATTTAATTTTGTATTTGATAATAAATGGTAGAGATATCAAAGAAGCCCATGTATATTTAAACTTTCAGAATCACTATCAAACCCTTCATTAGACTATGCATATTTGCACATCCTTTCAGCCATCCAAAAATGCTTCTACAGAAAGAACCAAGTATCACAGAATAATCTTATCAACATATGGGTACAAATTATGGTCATCTATTACTAGAAAGACCATCAATTAAATATGTGACCTTTTCTTGTTCTAAGTACTGCTGTGGCAGATTAATATTGGTCCAGGAGATTCCCTCTTGTGCTATAAGCTCCTAAAATATCTTCAAAAAATAAAAACCACATGATTATCTTAACACAAAACTCTTATTGTAAAATGATTGTATATCTAAGAAGTGCACAACATTCACTTATAGCTCCACAAATATACAGACATCAAGTCTCTTCTCCCTCCTCAATCCATCATTATGATTTTGATTCTTTATTATTGTTATTGAATTAGGCATCATGTTCTTACCAGGCATTGGAGATCTGGTTGATGTGACTGGGCAGGATTACTTGATTATCTTGGATTCAAGTAGCTTCTTGATCATTTTATTATTTTAAATTTTTTCTATACTACTTGCGCTTTTTTCTGCTGTGATTTCTTCATTATCATCATTCAGTCTATATTTATTGAAGAATTTCTTTTTTACCCTATGAATACCTTCCTGGAACTGCATTCTCAGGTTAATGGCATTGAGAAATTCGGCCAGCTGTTCTATAGTCTTTCTGTCACTATTTAAAAGCATGTGTTCCACTCTAAATGGCATATTATAGTCCCCTATTCTAATAATTTGTCTCTCAATCAAAGCACAGGCAGTTAGTATTCTTAGCTTTGCCAATTGACATCTAAAAAATTAGGTATAGCTTTCACCACTACCAACCCAGAATCCCTTTTACATCACCTGATATTGGATACATTTTTGAAGTTCTTCAAAAGTTATTTAAAATTGCCTTTCAATATTCTGCATAAATGAGCGGTTTTGCTATTAAGGAATTCCACCACTTTTTTGAGCAACCTTAGAGATGGTTATATATGACAGCAACTTTTTCTCTATGTGTTTAATTAAAAGTGGTGTTTCATCTGCTTTGCCTCTATATTGGTTTCTTATATGCTTGAATTCTGTGACATTATTTTTACTCACTTCTTTTGATATTATAATCTTACTGATTCTCTCTCTTCACTTTTCATTCTATATTTTAAACCAATTCTGATTATCTCTTTCATTTTTGTGTATTCAGTTTTCATTTTATTCATTATGTTAGCAATTTCTCTTTGAATCTCCTTCACTCTCTTTTGGGTGGTTTTACTTCTGCTCTTCAGAATTCTTTTCTCAATTATTCTTTGACTTTAAGCTTTTCCACCCTTTTCTATAATACTCTGCATAGCCTCTTATGTTTGTATCTGGCCATTTGCTCCAAGTCAGCAGATATTATTTTCTTTATAACGTTCATTTTATGCTGTGTTTGCCCTTCTATTTATCTTTTATGATGCTTTTTACAGCATATTGTATATTTTTTTGATTAATTTTCTTGTTTTCTAATAATCTTGCTTGAATTGCCTCCAACCTTTTGTCACTTCTTTTTATCACCTCTTGTACTGCTCTTTAAATTTACTCCTTTCTCTGTAGCATTTTATCATACTTTGAACTATTTATTTATATTTCTTTAAATTTTGAATTATTTTTCTGCTGCATTTTTTGTAATATTTTTTTTTAATTTTTCAACTGCTTCATTTCTATTAATGCATGCAACATATCCAGTATAACTACTTTCTTTTGGGCCTTATTCACACTTTCTTCTGGCTATTGATTCACATTATTTCTGCTGTTTCAATTCTGGCACTGTTAGCTGTTCTGGCTCCATTTACTCTTTATTTGCCAGTGCATTGATTTAATTATCTATTATCATTTATTTATTTACTTATGGAATTTTCAATTTAAAAAAATACTCTTTCCTTTGTTTGAAAAATAAATAAATAAAAAACATATAAAACTTAAAACAATAATTATCAGCTACTTCAATTTCCCAAAAGCAACTCACCACTTAAATGTTCCCTAAAACTTTCCTGTCTAATTTTCTCCCTCATAAACCTACTTTATTATAAGCTGTTCTCTTTTTGAAATTAATCTGACATAAATTGCATTCCTATAATAATAATCTCTTCATTTCCAATATTATGCAAAGTATATTTCTGTGTTTATCATTTCTTTTATGCTTTATTCTCTTCTTTCAGGGTATGCAGTATTTCTGAATATTACTATAGAGAATGCTATTGAATCATTGAGTCATTACCACTATCTGTATTTATATGTTGATCTATTTCCCTTATCTAATATGAGTATTGAATGTCTTTAGAAAAATTTAACTTTATTTAAATATTCCAAATACATTCAACTGTTAGTATATGCATAATATTTCGAGAGGTATTCTCCCCTCTTCTTCAGGTATTGCTGGTCTGATCAGTGACAGTACTAGTATGAGATCGAACCTGGACCCTTACATTCTTGAGTATTGTATTTTAAGATAACACTCTAACCAGCAGCCATCCTGCTAAAGACAAGTCAGTAGAAATTTTATATACTTATCTATGAGGTTCCTCCTGATTTCTCCACAAGCATGCATCTAAGATTCCAGGTTTGATTCCCATGCTCGTACTGTCAGTGGTCAGGCCAGTAACACCTAAAGAAGAGGGGAGACTAATACCTCTCAAAACATTGTGTATATACTAATCTGTGTGCTATTACTAACAGTTGAATGTATTTGGAATATTTAAATAAAGTTAAATTTTTCTACAGACATTCAATACTCATTTTAGATGCTGAAAATAGTTCAACATATAAATACAATTAAAACACCATCACCACAAACCTTCAGGACACATTACGACTATCTGTATATAATTTTATTTCAGTATGACCTATCTGATTCATCAACCTAAACCTTCAGGACACATTACGACTATCTGTATATAATTTTATTTCAGTATGACCTATCTGATTCATCAACCTAAACCTTCAGGACACATTACGACTATCTGTATATAATTTTATTTCAGTATGGCCTATCTGATTCATCAACTTTAATTGATGATTTGCCTCATTCATATATTAAACTTGATAAAATAAGGCCCCATATTGGGCACCAAATGTAATAATTCAACAATACTTGGGGAAATGAATGGTCAAGTATGCCTCTATCCCATTGGTTAATGTGATGATGGTGTTTTATATTTATTGATGAATGCCAGCTATAATGGAAATTATAGCTCTACCCTCAATCCAATCTTTTCTATATCCATTATTACCACTAATGCTAGATATTGTCACACAGGCTGTCATTAATGTACATCCAATTAATAGAAATCATACACTAAATTTAAGACTTGTAGCTATTGTAGAAGTAGAAATATACTTCAGTGTTGTATAAAATAAGAACAACATTTAAAAATGTTAAATTTAATAAAATAAACAAAAAAAATGTAAATGAAGTTTGAACATCAAATAAATAAATATTCCTCTTTTTATTAGGAAATGAATAAATAACCACTATAAATACTTTCGCATTAATTAAATTTTCCTTCTGTCTATCCATTAGCTAGCACATAAAAAGAAAAAAATATTTAAAATTTTATATTTACAAATTATGTGCACATATATTTCCTGGTGCTTCCACGCAATAAAAAAATAATAACTGATGTTTCAGTACAATAACAAGTACTTTCCTTAGAGCTTTTTCTTTTTCAAATCATAACTCACACATATTCTTTTGATATGAAAAAGGAAAGTAGTTATTGTATTGAAACATCAGCTATTTTTATTGAATGGAGGCTCCTGGAACTAATACTATGAATTCATTCATCCATGAGAATATTAGAATTAACAAGTATTATCAATGTTTATATATAATTAATAATAAAAAAATAATGAGATTAACAATCAAACAAAAACAGAATGCTTTAAATATAACTAATGCTAATTACTGAAATATGTTTTACTGACTAAATAATAGTCATAAAAGAAAGACGTCATTTAATTATAAACTCATTGAGTTCAAGATTACCAACTAATATGCATGATTATATATGTATAACAGTTTTAGGTGCATACCTGAGATGGAATTATAGATTAATGAATTGTAACCAAGTCCATGATTCTAATAATTGGGTCTTTTTTTAGTAGAGATGTCTTCAACTATTCTTTTTTAGATAAATACAGGTAGTCCCCTAGTTACAAACACTTAAGTCATAAACAGTTCGCTATTACATAACCCCTTTTGGACTTTAGATCTTTAAATGCACATACTTTCATGTATAATTAGCACTATATACTGTAGAAAGAAATGGGTATTCAAAATTGTACAGTATTTTAGTACTTCAATAATTAAAAAATTCCTTTTACTAATTAACACTACAAATTTACAGTATCTGATAACAAAAATTATTTGCATACATTCGTAATTGAATTTTTTCTAAAGAAAGATAAACATTGGAATTTAGAAAATAATTAAAAGTATATTTTAGAGAACAATAAGAACCTATATAAAAGATCTCTCTGACATTAATTATTTTTATTTTTAGCATTGTCACAGACTGTCTTGAACAGAATTGTCTTGATTAGTGCTTGTTATTAAAAATAGTTTGTGCGCAATTACGTTACATATATGCTGTATATATTTGTTTTGGTGAATTTTTTTCATTCTTATTAATTAAAAACATGAGTGAGAAACAAAAGAACAGCAGTGTTTATAGAACCAAAAAGAAAACAAGGTCTGATAAACTCCAAATGGTCGAGATAAAAATAGATATGATTAGACGTTCTGAAAATGGTGAATCTTTTGCTTCAATCGCACATTCATGTAATTTAAACCAATCAGCAATATATACAATTATGAAAAACAAGAACAAAATTAAGGAGTATGTTAAAAATTGTGGAAATATTTCTTTAAAGATTGTTTCAAAAAGACATGGCAGATTAATGGATGAAACAGAGAAATCTTTGGCTTTATAGATTGAAGATCAACATCAAAAAGGCATCGCAGTGAGTTTATCAATTATTTAAGCTAAGGCTCTTAGTTTGCATGAAGATTGGAAGAAAGAATTAAAAGAAAACTGCTGTTGAATTTGTAGCAAGCAATGTCACTGATGAAGATATTGATGAGTTAATGCAATCTCACTCAGAACCTCCATCAAATGAAGACTTGATTTTCAACTACAAGAGATGAATGAAATACAAAGTGAAGAAGAACCTGATAATGAGCTTATTATTAAGAGTTTGACAATCAAGAATATGTATGGAGCCTTCTTGTATCTTGACACATTTTTGACCATCATGGAAGAATGTGATTCCAATGAAGAGCATATATCTCATGTTCGAAGGTCAATAGAAAAAGATACAGAATTATTTATCAAGAAAAGAAAAAGAATACAATTCAATTAACTCTTGATGAATTTGTAAACAAAACTCCAGACACTAATCAATAAAAAATAAATACTGTATTTTGAAAACCCTTTTTGGTGTTTTTTTTTTACATATGTCAGGAACCAATTGAACTCATAACTAGGGGGCTGCCTGTATATCTTTTTCAATTTAACTGAATCCCATTGTGTTGCTTTTAAAATTTTAGGTTTACTTATTTAAATTTCAGGTCTTTTCATTATAAACTTTAATTCCAAATAAAATATTAAAAAATGGGCACTTGTCTTTAAATCTGGTTAACATTAATGAATTGAGGAGAGAAGCATGAGGGCTGGATTTCTCTTTCTTCGTTCTTTTAAACAGTTCTCATCTCAGGAAGACTTTATAAATGGATTTTCTAGGTGGATTAAATGGAAAGTTTACATTTCCAGACAGAACTGGGCAATGCTGTCATTTAAAAAGGATTAACTCTTTCATCATTAGTTATTGTGCCACAGTGAATGCTGTCAACATTTGGATAATATATTACTACTTCTTCATTAAATATTATAATTCTGTTCTCCACAGTCATTAGCTTTTCACTAGTGATTTGAAAATTGACTTGCCTCAAGGTTTTTTAAAGATGACCGCATAGATTTTATTCTGCCATTACTTTCTCCTTATTGCTGATTTCTCATACATTTTTTTTTTTAAAAAAGGCCTTCTCAACCCACAATTCAACCAAACATGCACAAAAATAATAATAATAATTCATTATATTTTTCTTCTTTTTTTAAAAAAAAATTAAGATTATCTTCTAATTGTCATTTAAAATAATCTATTACATCTAATGTCTATAGATTAAAATCTTTCATTTCAAAAACAAAATAATTCTAAGTTTGTTACACCAAATTAATTATATATTCTTCAATTCACAAACATGATAAGAAGTTTTATAAAATATTTTTTTACAAATATGAAACCATTCTTTCTATTTTATACATTTCATTTTATACTACACCTTGTCCTTAGTTAATCTTTATGATTTAAATCTTAAAAGCATTTTATTATATTAATTTCATATAGTAAAATTCTATCTTGTAATTTGATAAAGCAACTGCATGCATATTTTTCTGTATTTTTAAAATATATTAATTTAAAGAAATTGGTCATTTTTGCGCAACTTCCTCCTCTTATATTAGGTTTAGTTGCTAAAGTGATGCACAACCTCTACTTAGCTTGCTTTATCAACCTTTATATGAATTTATTAGAAATTACACCGTCTAAAAAAAATGCTTATTTATTTTGAAGAGGAAAAGAAATAATGTTTAAACATAGGTACTGGTAGCACAATATATTATAATATGCCTCAAAAGAAATATCTAAACAACACACTTTAATTATTATATTTTATATATAATATATATTAGCTCATTATAACTTAAATCAAAATTATCTTAAAATCATTTAATAGTTATATTATACAATATGCATACACACACACAAATATAACATTACATGCTGTATTAATAATATATTTGAACATCTTCATGTTCATATAATTATTTTATATCAAAACTTCCAATAACTATTAATTTAATTAACTCTGCTTTTAATCTTGTGTCTATTATATATAATTATACTTTTTATAAAGTTTATTTAATACTGAATAAAATGCAATGTTAACAGAAAAAAGAATATCGTATAAATAAATTTTTAAAATATCATATGAGTCCAACTTAATATATTGCTGCTTTAAGAACATACTTTTCTTTTCTCACCATCTCTGTACCACTTTCTATAAACTTTAGTAAATGCCAGATGATAGTGCTTAATAAATCCATTTTCTGTATTGTCTTATCCAATAGTCTAGACTAGTGTCAAGCTTATGGCTTTCGTCATTGAGAAGCTTTGGATTTTGAAACTGGATCTGGACCTTTAGAATCTACTGCACCTTTCTTCTGTCAGTAAATATTTACTTCTGTTATATTATTAAGCTATCAGCCCAAACTAAAATATATAAATGTTTCAATCTATATCACTATACAATTAAGTTGGCTTAAATTGCATAATTTTTTCAGTTTGGGCTGATAGCTTGTTAGTATAAAAGAGAGGTAACTGATGACTTCTAAAAGAAAAATGCTAGATCCTAAAGGTCCTAGTGCACTGTTTCAAGATTCAAAACTCTTCAGGAATGAATGCCATAAGTTTGAAGTTAGTCTGGGGATATTGGATAGGACAGCACAGGATAGACATTTTATTAGGCATTATTATCTGACATCTATTAATTACTAAAGTTTACAATAGGTGGCATAGAAGTGACAAAAAATATATAAATAAACTTTTGCTGTAAAAATGTTGAATAATTACAATTGATCATATTGAATTTGATTTATAAAGTTGTCTGGAAAAAGCTGTTAATAATTTTGTTATGCACTAGTTTATTAAAGTATGGCTACTGACGTATTATTGTCATAGTCCAAAGTTGATAAATAGTGGAATAAGAATGGCCTTTATATATAAAAGTTAAACTGCAAATAACCACTAAGAAGTCCATAACCAAGAGTTTCTTATGCCATTGCTTTGTTCCTCACATTAATTCTGACAAATATTATGCATTGAAATCCTACGTAAGGATCCCCTTTCTATCAAAAGCATAAAAAAAAATTGGAAAAATCTATCCAAAATGGCCTATCTTTGACTAGGTCAGGGTATCATGTAGAAAAGCAAAAGATAATAGTAATTAAAGATAAGCATCTCTCTTTTAAACACAGTTATATGGAATATGTGAATTTTGCTTAATCTTCAAAAGCAAAATATGGGACAGTTCTTATGGTAAAGAATTATTAAGATCTAATACTGATATTGCTTATGCTATAGAAAGGAATATTTATTCAAACATATATGACAACCTTTGAGAGGAAAGGATGCTTCAACAGTTTCTTATAATAAAAAAATGAAGACAATAGTGTATATTAGACTCACTAATTGTCAGTGATAAATTATTTTACATTTATTCTTTGTTTTATTCTTTAGTTGAGACTAGTTAAATATCTATTTACTGATCAATTTGGAATAAGTAAATGGCTATATATTTTTTAAAAAGACAGATCGAGTGGAAGAAGAATACCTATAATGAATTTGTTATGAGCTCTTACTGGTATTTTCTATTCCTGGGATTCCAAGGTGTATCAGTAAAAGTTTAATGGTATTAAAAATTGTTTTAAGAAATAGTAACTATTCTCATTTTATCAGCGTTAATGCTCTAATCTTAGACAATTTGTAAGAGTTATTATTTTCCTTCTTGACAGAGTGTAGCCTAATCTTAGACCGTTTGTAAGAATAATTATTTTAATTCCTTGACCGTGTTTTTGAATTGCTATTAATATTTTTTTACACTGATGTATTTAATTCTAATGTTAATAAGAACAATAAAATATTGGTTAAAGTTATTTTAAATAATAGTATTTGCTTTATCACTCAAATAGCCTATTATTATAGAATTTTTTTGCATAACACATAAATTATTATTAAATTTAAAAAAAATCCCAAAGAAATTTGTATGCAAACATTCAGAGCAATAATATCTTATCAATTACATTAAAGTTAGGAGTGAAGAGAAATAATACAATATAAGCACTTTTTGGTGGATAGATCATAAATTATAAATATAATTTGTCCACACAGTAGTGCCACTCAGTGCAAGTCAGAGTAATCAATGGATGCAAGAAAGTTTTTACATAAAATCCCCATCTAATAGCTACTCATCCATTATCTCCAGACTAGTTTCTATCTTATGGCTTGCTTTCATCAGTGAGGGACCTTGGATCTGAAAGCATTGCCTCTTTGTAAGTGTAAAAAATGGTGATCATGTGATGTTTATAATTTGTCTGCCTTCAAATACTTTTTAGCAAAAAAAAATGTTAAGATGGACAAATTGTCTTTATATGAAATATTAAAAGCAAATAAAAAAAAAGTGGTAGATTAGTTGCATTTGTATAGATCATAAATTATTATAATCTAAGATTAAAATGAGGTGCACTAAAAGCAGATGCTATCCTATATATTGATAGTAAAAATAAAGTTTATTCTTTATAAGCAATTGCTATTTATGTTGATTTTGATTCCTGATTAATACTAAATTTATCAATTTAGATTTTCAATTGTCATTTTAATGAGACATAAAATTATCTTAAATAGTGTGATGTGTATAATGAAATCTGTTCTTGATCTCACCAATTTAATAATATTGACTTCTTTTTTGACAATGATTATATTAATAATTGACTAAAAAGAAAAGTTAATCCCTGGAGGCAGAATGATAAAACAAATGTGGAATTTTATTCATAATATGGGGAATTAAAGGTAGAAGTTGGATGACTAATAATATTTAAATAAAAAATAGTGAAATAAAATGCAAAAGGGATAGACATTTACTGGTCATGACTATTTATAATTCACTAAAGTAACATATGCATTTGAAATTTTTTAAAAATAAAATATTAAATCTATAAGTGTATATTATATATAATTAATGCTATTTTGAATAAGTAAAGGAAATATTTTGATCAATTTTAATGCTATATCTATTCACTCTATTAAATTTGTTAAAAGATATCTGGCTTAATGAAATTAAATGAGCTCTTTGGAATTATAAAAAGCCTGCAGGTCCTAATGAGATACTTGGCAAAGTTGTAAACTCCATCATTGTAACATAAGTGCATTAGAAAAAATTTCATTTAAGGATGCTTTGTAAAATTTCCAAAAATACAACTGCAAGATCATAAGTTGATGTTCTTCAACTTGCTAGATATGCACTACTGAATCTGTACAGCAAAGTCACATCTTTATTAAATTGAACACGAGTAATGTAAAGCAACACATTACTTCACAAAATGAAAGGTAAACTAGAGCATGGTATTGGTAGGTGAAGCAGATCCTGTTTACATTATAAAGATTATTTCAAAGACATTCTTAAGAAATGCAATGTTTATTGCTTTCCATTGGGAAGATGTGGCAGAGAATAGAATTCTTTGATCAGTTGAAATATTTCATAATTTTTTTTTTTGCAGAAGTTAGAGGTTAATATAGCAAAATATCAAATAAGTAAAATAGTAGACCAATGATGGTTTTATATATGAACATCTGTATTTCATAGATTGGTTCTTCACAATACTCATTTTCTATTATATTAGTAATAGCATCATTATCACCAAGAGAATCTTAATAATCATGGAGTACATCTTATGGCTTTTCTATCCAAGATTTATTAATTTATTTGAAGAAACTGAAATAATTTGTTAAAAATTATTTATAAGTGTGCAATCTGCCATTGATCTTAGTTTGTTTTAGTTGGATTACTTAAATTTTGATAATATTGGGTCTTACAGATTATCCTGCCCACTATATACTGATTTTATTTATGAAAGCCAAGAATATTAAATGCTCTATTAAAGTTCACGTGGACTGACTGAAATTTAATAATATAGATATTCTTAGAAATAATGGCCAGGATAATTCAAAGACAGAACTAAATATTTGTGGAGGATGCCCAACTGAAAAGAATGCTTATGAAATGAAAATTGATTGTGGAAAAATTGAAATAAATATTTCCCGGATGTTCATAATAATAAGTCTGGCAGTGATGAAAGTCACCAGCACAAACAAATGTGTATATAAAGATTGAATTAAACACATTTATTAAAAAAGGAAATGAATTAATTTTATAAGTGAGTATTAAATAATATTCTAATGACAATGAGAAAGTTATTAGTATTTTGCTGCTAAATTTATTGCCATGACATCACACTTTATGTCCAAAGTTCAGACAAAAACAACAATTAAATGCGTATTTGTTTCATTTCCACTAAATAAAATTATAGGAGGGTATTTTTCAAAATATAAAATCCTTATAAGTTTATATGATGGAAAATAATTTCTCATAAAAATATGTAAGTACATGTTAGTAGACTTTATATCATTTCCAGTAAATAGTTATAGGTAGTCATTTTTCCAAATAAATTATTGCCAGACTAATACATACATGAAAACTCTCCATCAGACTAATATGTATCATATTTCCATATAGAAGCTATTGATTTAAATTTACTAATTGATAAGGATTGCAATAATTTTACTTGTCTTGATTGTCCAGATATTAGTCAAGAGAAAAATAGCTCTTGTAATGAAACAATTTTAGATGACACTCCCTCAAAATATGAAAAAATCATCTTTATCATCCTTGTTTTATACTTTGCAGACTTTGATTACTGGTTTATTGATAACTGCAACTAATTTAGCCTAAACTATTGATAATTTTGCTACTGAAAAGCAGAATTTGGAAGCTATTATTTTGGAAAGCAATAATGATATTTAGGACATAAAAAAATACTACTGTAGATAATTATACTCCTACCCCCCCCCTTCTTTTGAAGATAAAGGGAATCAATCTCAAGTTGCTATTTTTGTATTTTAAACTAAAATTGATAATGAAAATTAAATAAAATGTTTTCATGAAAAAAGAAATTTTTAATGCAAGTTTATTATATTGACAAACTTTCTAATACTGAGAAATGAAGTGATATTCTTAACAGTAGTATTAAGAAGTGAAGTTTTTTTCAGAAGGTTTAATTGTAGAAAATAAAATCTTAAAAATTGCATATTTTAATAATAATCAAGTTAAAGGCAGTACTCATAATCCAAAAAAGAGTTGTTGATGCGGAAGGATTTGAGTTGGTGATATATAAAAGAGAGATGATAAATCTATTTCTTTAAAACATAATTTACGCAAAATAAAAATTGTTCCTGTTAAACAAAAATATGTGCTTTTTGACAAGCTTAAGTCCCAAAATTACATCAAAGGATGTGAATTCTTATATAACAGATATATAGCTAGATACAACTACAGTATGTCATGAAGTTTTTATCTGCAAATAAATATTACTTCTTTTACATATCTGTAAAGGAGAATGATGTGAATAAAATAATTAAATCAAGTTTTTGATCAAAATGTACACATCTTTATTAATTTTATGAAAAATTAGATAAAGATTTAGTTGTTAAAAAAACAAGAAATGATAAAGTAGATGAGAATAATATTATTGATGGTAATGAATTATTTAATTTACAAAAGTTCTTCACGTAACAATGGTGACAAACATTTAATAATTATAATTTTTAACTTAAACATAAAAATATTAAAAAATATACTCAGGAAGGTAAAAACATATTGTTAGACACAAAATGTTAGAGGGTTAAAAACTATCTCTAATCAAAACATGTTTCTTGCAGAAAAGTTTGAACTGATAATCTAGACAGAAATATGATTGAATGATACGTTTATTAATGATCAGATTGTAGACTATTTGTATTTATTACATAGGGATGATCATTAAATTCTAAACTTTTAATTGATAGAGATGTAATATCACCTATTAAAAACAATATTGTATCAAAGCAAATGAATATAGAACTGAATTTTATTGATTCCATTTGGATTGAAGTGACATTGGGAAGTCAATTGTATATGATTATTAATATGTACTTTCTCCTCTGATTAGGTTAAATGAAATGAATAATGATTTGGAGCATTGGAAAAAAAATTATTGAGTTATAAACACAATGTTTTGATCTGTGATGATGTTAATGCATGCTATATAGTTACATCAGATAAAATTCCTGAGATGTGCAGCAATAAAATTAATAAAAGATTAACAGAATACATAAACATTATTGGTGTGGTTCAAAAATAATCACTTAGAAAATAGTAATGAGTATATTATGGATTTTATGTTGATCAATTTTAATGATATAAACTTAAAACATAGTCTCTAGTCATTGTTGAAGAAAAATTTTCATCATCCACCAGTTGAGTTTTTTATTTGTGATGCATATTTCTTAGGTAACAAGGATAACTGAAACACACAGGCTTATTATATACCTGTGTCTATATATGTAATGTATAGGGTATATGAGTCTCACATACCCTATAGGTAACAAGGATGTAATTTTAAAGAGAAATTATAAATTTGGTGATTATTATAACCTTGGAAAAAGATATATAGATCTAGCAATGTAAATACTGCAGGTGATTTGTTTTTAAAAAAATTTAATGAAAAAATAATATATTATGTAACTTCTAAAAAAAATTCTTCTCTGCTTTCTAAAAAATTAATTAAAACTTAGGCATCATAAGTTATTTAAGTAATCAGGATCTATACTTTGCTATAATAATTTTATAAATTTTAGAAGATAATTTAAATTCAAAGAAAAAAATGATTTTTGATGATATATTGACCAAGTAGAGAGTGATATCATATATAATTCTGATTGTTTTTGGTCCTTTATTGGAAAATATTTTGGTATTAAAATTAAATGTCACAGCTGGTCCCATGAATTTTATAGCTTAACATTGCTTATTATTTTTCATCACATATAAATAAAAATGTGTTAATCTAATCTTGAATGGTAACTGTTTTTAAAACTAACAATTTGATAGGTATTGAAACAATAGTTATGATATAAACAGTGAGGATTGCCAATTCCTCTACAAGCTTTATGATAAATGCTTAGCCAGAGCCAGCACTTAAAATATCTCTGTCAGGAACCCCTCCCCAAACCCCTGACCATGGTTTCATGCTTTGGCACTCCTCAGAGGTGTCAGGGTAGGTTCAGACACTAGATCTAAAAATACCAACCCAAAGCCAAGCACTTATCTAAAAGTTATCTATTGAGTGGAAAATCTGAAATTTTCAGACATCTACATGTCTTCAAACCCAGCTATCCAACTCAAATAGCTATATGGGGCTGATAGATCTTCAGCCATACCATATATTAGTAGTCATAGCAATATAAAATTGCATAAGACTTTTGTCAGAGACTATAAATAGTCAAAATAAGAGTCATAGATCAATTCATAGATCACATGACCCTATCTCTTAAGCTTGTAAGTTATAAACAGTGAGGATTACCAATTCCTCTACACTCAATAACTTTTAGATAAGTGCTTGGCTTTGGGTTGGTATTTTTAGATATAGTGTCTGAACCTACCCTGACACCTCTCTGAGAAGTGCCAAAGCACGAAACCATGGTCAGGGGTTTGGGGAGGGGTTCCTGACAGAGATATTTTAAGTACTGGCTCTGGCTAAGCATTTATCATAAAGCTTGTAGAGGAATTGGAAATCCTCACTGTTCATAACTTACAAGTTTAAGAGATAGGGTCATGTGATCTACGAATTGATTTATGACTCTTATTTTGACTATTAATAGTGATGATATATTTTGTTGATGATAAACAGCTCAAAAATTTAAAAAAGGATTGAACATATAAAGAAAAACTTTTATTGTTTTCTTTTTATTCCATTAAATATTATATACTACTTTCTTAGTTATGTATAGTTGTGAAAATTTTTGAAAAATGCGTGCATAATAAGATAATAAATAATTTATCTAGATATTCAAAATGCTATTATGAATGCTACTGACAGCAGACTGCAACTGGGTGTTTTATTTACATTGACACAATCAAAGCTTTTGGTAGGGTAGATCACTCTATGTTGATTTCAAAATTTTTTCAATAGTTTCTGAAATAGTTTGTCTTTTATTTCTAAAAGACCTATTCTCATGGGATTACAAGATCTTATATATATTACAATAAGATTGGAATGCCTCAAGAAAGTATTCTTGGAACACTGCTTTTTTCATTTTTCAATCTATTGTTTGAATATAGAGCTGTTAGTACTAATATTCTTTGTTTTGCTGATTGTATAAAATTGTACAAAGATATTGTTAATTTTGATGATCATAGAATTTTACAAACTGATATCAAAAGATTTCAAACTTGGTGTCAGAGAAACTAATATGGAATTTAAACATATCTCCTTTTCTAAAATATACTGTATAAAAACTTAGTTATTATTTTTATAATAATGAAACATTCAATAACAGTATAAGCTACAAAATCATGGGTTTGATTGTCAGAAATTTGTAGGTATTTGTTTCATATATTGTTCCTATCAATTTTAAACTATGGTTCTGTGGTTTGGAATTCCAATAATTAAAGTAAGTCATACACTGGTATTGGAAAAATTTTAAAAAAATTGCAGAGACATCTTGATTATGAAGAAATAGCTGATGCTAATGTATTTTAGCAATAGCAAACTCTCCATACAGTAGTGCCACCAAGTACAAGCCTTTGCAACTAATGGATACAGGAAGGTTTTTGCATAAAATCTATTTAATGCCTATTCATCCAGTATCACCAGACTAGTTTCCAGCTTGTGGTTTTCATCAGTGAGGAGGGCTCTGCATCTAGATCTTAAGATCATAGAAAAGACAAATTTTGAATGACATGATGTTTTTAAAGAAAATTAAATCAGATGTGATGGATGTAAAGCATTCACCATCATGATCAACCATTATCAATCCACTGCAGGATCTCCAACTTCAATCCATCTTCTCCAATCTTTATAGTTTCTCTTCTCCACATCATCCCTCACACTTTCTTATTTCATCCATCCACCTAATATGTGGTCTCTTTCTGGGTCTTTTACAATCTCTTGGAATTTAGTTTAAGATTTCAATTGTCCATCTACTATCATCTCTTCTAGTAATATGTCCAGCCCAACTCCACTTCAGTCTTTAAATTTTTTCAATGAGGTCAGCAGCACCTGTTTGTCCTCTTACCCATATATTGCATTTTTTGATCTCTTCTTGTTACTCCCAACATGCATCTCTCCATAGTTCTTTGAGTGGTCTGAAGTCTCTGTATTGCTCTTCTATTAAGTGTCCAAGTCTCAGATCCATAGGTAAGAACTGGTAAAACACATTTATTAAAAACCTTCCTTTTCAAACACATAGGCATATTTCCTTTTAGTATCAAGTTATTTCTACCAAAAGCACTCCAACCAAGTTTAATTCTATTACCAAACAAAAATAGCTTTTAAAATGAAATAAAAAAAAAAAGAGAGATCAGACTTGTTTAATAATCCAAATTTCAAAATTTTGAGCTCTTAAAAAATTCAGCTGTAATAAGACTGCCTAGATTATGTAATAAATACTAAAGTGGTGAAAATATTTTTTCAACTAAATAGTAAAAAGTTTAGGATTACTGTCATATCTGACCTTGTCATCAGAAATGCAATAGTCCAGATTCCTGCCTTGGATTGAGCACTCATTGCTGTTAACCATGTAGAAACATGTAGATAAACAATGTATAAACATATCCGAAGGGTAAAACATAAGTAGTCAATGTGTAAACATGTGTATAAAATCCTACCATCGGTTATTATAGGCCTTTAGGCAATGATGCTCTCTGAATCTGATTGCTGCCTGTAAGGTAGGGGATCTGGCAATAAATAGCCTTTTTGGAGGCAAGCCATATATAAAAAGACACACAGAGAGATAATGTCTGTCCAAACTGAACGTGCTCTCTATGAAACCACTTTCAACTGTGAAAGTGTTTTTACCATATTCATTACCAATATGTCTATGCAGTGGAGCAAGACCATGATATCACTAGAAGCTGCTACAACTATGGTTGACTCAAGGCAAACTGTCCAGTACAGCTGGAAGAGTCTTGACTAGAACTCACGGGCCGAGCTAATATATAGCTGGAATTGAGTTCAGTTATTCTGACACTACCTGCCCGGAATTAATGAAGTTATAGACATAGAAGTATATTTATTGATTGTATATTTGTATTTTTTATATTACTGTTGGTTTGGATCTGAAACGCAATTACTATACAAAAAAATTTACAAAGCAATGATAAAATTGAAGGAGAAGATATTATAAACCACCAGTGAGCTGTTTATAAACTAATACAAGTCCATTAATATGAACCACTTTTACTTTAGCTTGGATCATATATAATCATCCATTTTTTTGACATGTTCCAAGCTAAAGAACAGGTGAGCTGTTGTGTACTTTTTCGCTTATTGACAGATTTGTATTACTTCATATATAGCTTGTCTGGAGGTTCAATAACTTCCATTTTAATTTCATCTACATTTCAGCTATCACTATTAATATTTAAAACAATAATAACTAATTTAAAATTATACATTTTTGTTTAGATGCAATATTTGTTAAATGCATCAAAAATCTCATTTTATTCAATAAATCATTTAAACAAACATTCTTCTTCCAAGCTATTTCCTTATTTCTAAACAAATTAACATTTCTTTTTTAAAATTTTGTATGTATACAATTTAATTAAAAGGCTAAAATTATTATCAGAACTATACTTCTTATTAAATAAAATATATTTAATAAATTCATCACAATAGCCAATGAAATAATTTTTATAAAATTATATTTTTTGAAATAAAACAATCTGTTCAGAAATATTTAATCTCTGATTTCTATAGTAACAATTCCTTAAAATAGCTATTTTATAAAAGATAGATTGGTAACTATAAGATTTAATTATAAGTCTTATATCCTTACTTTTAAGAAAATGATTTATTTTTTAAATTGTTTTCTTGTAAAAAATTTTAAAAAATGTTAATTTGTTTAGAAATAAGAAAATAGTGGGAGGAAAGATGCTACTTTAAATAATTTATTGAATAATAGAAGAGATTTTTGATAAGAATGCTTTTCCTGGAGTTTATGTTTCCCTTGTTTTTGCAAAAAAAATATTTATAGGTCAAAGTACTTTGAGCTTAAATGAAAAGATAAAAGATTACACAAGTAGAGAGGCAAAAAAAATCTTAGTTCTGCATTATATAATCATGAAAGAAACAGGTCATAATATTATGTTTGATTAGACTAAGGTTGTCTTCTTTGAAATAAATAAGAATTTATTTAAGTGTTGTAAAAATATACGGAATACAATTGAGAATTATGGGAAATATATATTGATGTGTTTGTATTCCTTAGAACTAGAAAAGTCTACCTTGGCAATGAAATCGATTATGCAAAATTAAAAAAAAAAGACTAATCTCTTTTGTTTAATATTTAATTTGGTGTGATATATTTAAGTACATATATAAATACTTTTTAGTGGGGAATGTTTTATATTAATCAGAGCTGTCCTCCCCCAAAATGGTGTCTGGCGCAATGTTTTCATGTGTGTGGGGGAAGTCTTTAACATGATTAAAACTCCATTTTATATATTTTTTTAAAAGTCTTATTTGCAGATGTAGATATACTGCTTTATATTTAGTATAAATCGAGTCGAACAATTCTCAGTGCTGATTTAGTTTGCACTCATCCCTATTTTGAAATCTAAAAACCAGCTAAACACACCGCTGAAACATCCAATCGATAAATGACATAAATATTGAAAAAAGTGCTTTAAATTCATATTTTAAAAATTATAAGCTAGCAAAAATAATATGCTTTATTTCATACGGGTATTGATCAGACTTCTGCATCTTTTGAACGATTCTTTGGATCGGCCAAACCATCCTTCCCCTCCTCATATATTCCAATGCTTTGCACCATCATATTTCAAATATTTTATGACATTATTAAGTCGGAAGTCGAATTCCGATAAGGCACTCTTACTTTAAATATTATAAATCTCCACACACTCACACGTCAGTAAGAGTTTAAAAAAAAAAACTTACTGATATGAATGCGTTGAGATTTATAATATTTAAAGTAATAGCACATTATCGGAAATTGACTTCCAACTTAATAATGTCAAATTTTCAGCGCTTTATAATAATAAGATTTAAATTTTATGAAAGTAAATTTTTTTTTAAAAAAAATCCTTAATAAAATAAAGCATATTATTTTTACTAGCTTATAATATCTAAAATATGAATTTAAAGTACTTTTATTCAATATTTATGTCATTCATCAGTTGAGTGTGTCAGCGGTGGTTTTTAGATTTCAAATGGTTGTGAGCGCAAACTAAATCAAGACCAATTCTCTTTGTTAAAAATTTTATTTATTTTGAATCAGAATTTGCTAAAAAAAAAAAAAAACATTAAAAAATGTTTTTTATTTTGTTTGCTCAAATACTGATTCAATTAAATTGCATAAATTGATATTTATATCATATAAATAATTATCTATTTATTATTATTTACAAATATGACTGCAATTTTATTGATTAAATATTGAGAAAAAATTAAATATATAAATTATATTTATTTTCTTGAATGTTTTATCGAGAATTGTTAATAGTGTAATAATTTTTTTTTTTTTTTTGCGTATTTTAATTCAATAGATAAAATTGCTGACAAAGAGAATTGTTCTGTAGTGTAATTTCACTACACTACTCTCATGCAGTAAAGGGACTGGTTTCTATCCACTTTTAACACCTTGTGGAGGGATGTAATCAGAAACATATGACTAAAGACATGAAGAAAGATTTATGATCCCAAAATGCACATTTCATGCTAAACCAGCACTCAACAGTTGGCCTAGGCCACAATCTCTTGCACATATCTTTATCAGTGTTCAGTATATATATATAGATAGCAATTTACTACTACATATTGAACATAATTAATGATATATGCAAGAGATTGTGGTCTGGGCCAATCACCATGGAGAATGCGCATTTTGGGGATCACAGATGTTTTTCACATGACTTTGGTCATATGTTTACGATTACATCCCTTCACATGTTAAAAGTTAATAGAAACAAGTCCCTATCTTGTATGAGTGTGTAGCGAAAATTACACTAAGAAATGTTATTCATTATTGAATGATCTCAAGTATAATGAATGACTAATAAAAAATATTAATATACTTTCATTAAGTGATGTGTGTCAAATTTGTGAGGGCATCACATTTGACATATCAATAAGACTAGTATTTGCTATTTATACATATGTACTGAACATTAATAAAGATATATGTAAGAGATTGTGGTCTGAGCCAACTGATGAGGGCTGGTTCAGCATGAAACATGCATCTTGAGGATCATAGATCTTTTTCACATGTCTTTGGTTATATCTCTATAATCACATCACCATAAAGTGTTAAAAGTGGATAGAAATCAGTCCCTACCTTGCATGATAGTGGTGTAGTGAAAATAACACTAGAAAAATATTCATTATTGGATAATCTCTAGTCTAATGAATGACTAATAAAAATTATTAAGAATTATTCTTGATCTATGCTCATTGCACATTAACATGATGAGAATATCAGAAATGTTTAATATACATAGCTATTTTGTGCACGGATGAAAAATATGTGTTATAACACAATCAGTACTTCTACAATTGTATCATTTCACATATGACAGACATTGTAAGACCTACAAATTATAGAATTTTGGCAAAAGATTTCAGTCATGTAGAGTCGGGAGTCATGATAGATGAAGGTCTTGTATTGTTGCACCATCTTTGAACCAGCTCTTATATCAATTATTTTTCTGACATTTAATTATTGCAATATCATATGATATTAAAATAAATTTTTAAAATATTTTTTTTATTTTTGAAAGTAATAAAATTTTTGTATGGAGAAATAGAAAAAAAGTTTGGTCTAACTCCTTAGCAATTTAATGCAATTACATATATTTTATGTTAATACTTCAGAAAATCAATCACTTATACATATTAAATATGTTCTTCTAATGTATATTCAAAATAGAGAAATTCCTACATAAATAAAAATCACAATTATGCGCAAGAATATCTCATCTATAGAGAAA
The DNA here is from genome assembly GCA_028023455.1 of Epiperipatus broadwayi. Classification (NCBI taxonomy): domain Eukaryota; kingdom Metazoa; phylum Onychophora; class Udeonychophora; order Euonychophora; family Peripatidae; genus Epiperipatus; species Epiperipatus broadwayi. The sequence goes on along the minus strand of JAQFVV010006224.1, from coordinate 2,188,918 downwards.
TTCTTACATAAATAAAAATCACAATTATGTACAAGAATACCTCATCTAATTTAGAGTTTCTCTCGCTCTTAACATCAGCTTCTAATTTAGCGATAATTTCCCTATTTTTATTGTCTCGATCTGTTAACTCCTGGACTAATTGTTGTTTTTCCAAATCTTCCATTCGTGAAATTTTCATACGTTCACTAACAACACTACTTAATTCTTCCAATGCTTCACAGAGTAGCGCAAATTCATTGGGAAATTCATTATAGAAACTTTTTATAACCAAATTTAATAAATTTGGATTTTTAATTAATAATCTTAAAATGGTTAAACAAGAATCTTTAAGTACTAAGGAGGCAATTTCGAGATTTTTAATATTTTGTTTCGTTTGTTGAGCATGAAAATAGTAAACAGGAAATACTTCCAATCCTACACTTTTTCTTCTTTTTGGCAAAGTTTTACTGGGAGATTCCTTCAAAGCATATCCAGGAGTGGAGTAGTCACTGGAAATAGTTTTTATTGTGGAATCTGTTTTTTCTTTTAGTTCTAGAAATGTATTCTGCAATTCTTTATGCTTTACAAGTGCACTGCGTAAAGTCTCATCCATATATGTTTCAAACATGCCTATTTTATTTGTAATATTAGGTATCATTAAAGCAATTGTTACACGCTGTTTAAGTGAAATAAAAACGTTAATCATTCTTTTCGCTTCTATAGTAATAGTTTTTTTTTTACAAGTTTCTAATAAAGCATCGACTTTCTGATCTTTTTTGGTATCACTTTTTAACGTTAACATTTTTTATTGTTAGTATAATTAAATTTAATCAGTCCGTTAAAAATTCTTTGTAAACTGATTGTCACCGTGGTAACGTAAACTGCTATTTTTCCCTCTAGTGGTTGTTCTTTTAATTATCTATATTGCTTGTTCTGAGTTTATAGTGCAAATGTTTTTTCTTTGCTATATCGTTCAAAAGATTATTTGAATATGTAAAATTGTATCAATTTTTTCAGTAATTATGTAGTAAATTATTATTTTCCACACACGCACACTCACAAAATATAGTTATAATAATTTAGCAACGTTATTAGAGGCTTATTACTTCAATGAAGGTATCTAGTTTATATTTTATTTAAAAAGCTACGATGTATTAATTATTATTATTTTTAACTATTCAATTAATTGTTTTATTTTAAAAAGAATTATTTGTTTCAGGTAATGCATTAATGATCGAGTAAAATGCCAGTATCTGGTAAGTAATTTTTTTTCGTTATTAAATTTGAATTTAAAATATATTTTATAGTTATTTTTTCAATCAAAGAATTTTCTAGTGATTTTGAAAATAGTTTTAAAAAATGCAGATAAAAATAAAAAAATGAAATAGACATCCAATTAAACAAATGTTTAACTTTTGTATTAAACTTGATATGTTTTTTAGGCAATTGGCCGTAATTACAGCTCGTAACTGGAAAGAGGGTCAATCAAAACCGAAAAATCCATAAAACCTCACCAGCTATGAGATAACTGATCTGGGGAATAATTTCAGTGTTTTTCTATGCAGAAATACTAGAAGGCTTTTATTTTGTGAAGGAAATTATTCATGGGGTGTTTATATTTGCAATTATTCTGTGTTTTTCTAGAGCGGTGGGCTCTGGAACTCGTGGCTGCAGTCTTGTCATTTTCGGTGCTTATGCTTTTTAGAGCTATAAATAATTCGATTGTTGTTGCATTTTTATATGACTATTGACTTGATATTTCCTTTCTAAGAATTATTTTGCTATTGAATATACTAAATACATACATATAAATTATGCTGTGTATTCTCTGGTTGGTGTTGTCAGACGAAAAATAATGAAAACTCGTAATAAGTAAAATTATATAAATTACCAATTTGATCTGGATATTCTAGTTTGCATGTGGACAATTATAAACCGTTTATACTAATTAGGGAGTTAGTCAGTAATTTAGTGCTTAGTGTCATGCGAGAAGAGAAATAAGCTGAAGAAAATGCTCTAATGAAAATTTAATGAATAAGAATTAACAGAGTGAAATAAAGAACTGTATCATTTATATGCAGCATTACAGTTAAAATCTAATAAGAACAGTGCGTACATGATTTAAACTGATTTATGGAATTCGACGAACTAGCCGTTAGTTGAAGAAAATACTAACTTATTACTTTAGTAATAGTATATATTCTGAGTAATAAATTCGTTGCTATTAAAACTTTTTGTGTATTACTGTATTTCTAAAATAATGAGTGTACAGCTGTCTTGGAGTGTGGCTCCTTACACATCAAATTATTGTTAAAATGCTATTTAAAATTTAAGTATTAAATCTTAATATTGTGAGATCTGTGAATTGCTATGCAAAAGCTAACAGAATGGTAATTACAAGAAACTAATATACCAAAAATATAATATTTTTTTATTGTGATATTTTTTTCTCATCTGCATGTTAGTATTTCAATGTATTTTATTAATTAAGCAGGGAATAAATCTGTCAAGCAATTCTAACATTGAATAAAACTTGACTATTTTGGCATATTATTACTGTATTTTTTTAAAGTTATTATTTAGTGAAGAAGCATTACCAAATCAACTGATTTTTGATTAATAAAATTGTGGAATATGCATACTTCATGTGTGATAATGTAGAATTAGTTATACAAATAACTGATCAGGTGAAGGATTTGATTGACAGTCTATTGATACTCCAGAAATCAATTATCTGTTAAAGTGAGAAGGTAATCATTAAGGATATTGACACTTTAAATCAGTAGTCACTTTGTGGAATGGGTGTAAGATATAAAAGCTACGGAGAATTAAAACTGAGTCAGAAGAATTCTTATAACTTTTAGGATATCAGCTCTCCAAAAATCCAAAGCAGCCTAAGGAACATAATGGTTAGTATGGTTTTGATAAGCTTCTAAGCTAATAATGTACATTTGTATCTAACTGAAGGTAGAAATATCTATATTTGATTGACTAGTCATTCTATTTAGAAGATTACTATATGTAAAAATTATTTCTTATTTTATTAATATTCATATTAAAATGACTTTTTAATACAAGAGAAATTTTCATCTGTTTTCTAAGGATAAATAGCAGTAATCAATTTCTAATCTAATCACAGCTATTTGCAAGCCCATATATATGACAAACTGAACATTTTTATCTTGTACATGAAACTGCTGTGACATGATTAATAAAAACAGAAATTGAAAAATGAAATTAATTTGCCTGCTACTAATAATCTTTTTTGGAAATAATTATTTTTTAGGTCAAAAACAAATCTTAAAAATACATTTTTTAAAGGTAAAATTAAAATAAATTTAAAATTGCGAATAAACTTTTTAATTCAAAGATAATGTCAATATAGATTTAGTATACACCTATTCATGGTAACTTTTGGGAACAACCATGTGGAATATTAAAAGATATCATTATTGATATTTTAACAAAATAACATTTATCTTCAACTGAGTAATTGTTATTGTCTGAATTTTTGCAAAGTTGTAAAAAAAAAAAAATATTATGAACTATAACACATCCTTTACCTATTAGATCTTCACTTTAATGTATATATGCATATGATCTTAATAACTGGCCATTATACAGGAATTGTAAGAAAAAGCTTTTATAAAATCATATAATAAATGAATAAATGAAAATAAATAAATTCTGCCTAGTCAAACTAAGACTAACTTAAATTGCAAATTATTTGTAAGTTCCAATATGCAGAATCCAGCAAAAATTGGCCTTTTTATCTATTTTTTCACATTTATTCACTCTGCTATAGATGCGCTTTATCAGGGAAGAAAAAATATCATTGAATATGTTATATCTGTGTGTGATTTAATTAAAATGCATGTATTAGTAATTTTTTTTTGTTTGTTTATGTTGGAAGATTATCTCTGATAACAATTATTGTCCAATTTGACCTCACTTAAGAGTTCATTTTTGAAATAATATTGGATAATTTAATAAAAATAGAGAAATCTAAACCATCATCCATCCACAGAATTTTTACATTTTCTGGCTAGACTATTAAGTGGAAAAACAATTCACTAATATCGCCAATTTACATAAGGAATGCTGGCAAAGCTATTTAAGTGGAAAAAGAATTCACTAATATCACTTAAAACTTGCAATTTATCTAGCAAAGGCTACCTAACTAGTACCTGCCATAAAGGAAATCAGATAAATTTTGTCGAGCAATAAAAAAAATTACTAAGGATGTGAGACAAATAGACAAAATAGCATATAGAATTATAAACAAAAACAAAAAGATGAATTTGCATTTTATCTTATCTTTTGATAGCAGTCTCATAATGGAGGTTGACAGCCAGTTAAAGTATTTACTTAGTGTAATGTGGGACCACGTTCTAACCAAAAGAAGAATAAAATTCATGGTCAAGAAAATAGTATCTAGGGCTCATGACATCATAAAAATGTTACTTCAATTTAAATTGACAATCTCTACCGCTATAGAATTATTTGTATTGAAAATCAATGTATTTCTGCTGTCTTTATATAATAACTAGTAAACACAGGCTCACAAAATACAATTATATATTTATTAATGCTTATAAACAATATATATTTTTAATATTTACAATTGTTATTCTTTCTCTTGACCCTGTTGACTAGGTATGGTATCTAATTGCTGTGCGATAATTAACGGAAGGGATTCAGGTCCTCTTTTAGATCTATCTAATACTTCCAACTGGACCATGATAGCTTGCCTTATATGTAGATATGGTGACTTCTAGATCCATCATGATAGCTTGTTTCTCATATAGGTTTGGTCATGGAACCAACTGCATCTTGATGGCTTGCCTTGTGTCAGGCTATTTTTCAGAAGCTTCCAGTTCTAGTATGAACTTGTCTTACTACTCTAACCATTTAGTGGACAATGTGCATACTGCCATTCTGCTTTGACAATAATTTGTCATTTGATGTTATCTCTGAATGGACTGTCTATTTATAGTCAGATCCCTTTCCACAATGAAAACAATGGGATTCACTGAGCATCATCGTTCATTGATCTATTTCTGCTTTTCAATATGTTATCTATTCATATATCTATTAGACTACAGTAATGAATCCGATCAACATAGTTAAGAAAAACTATAACATTCCCTTCCTCTGGCTAAAATTAGCTCTGGAAAATATAGTAATTGAGATGCTTTGGAGGAAATCTTTAACACTTCCTAGCTTCTTCAAATTTAGTTTCATTATCATCAGGTTTGGTGATGTCATTAGTAGGCATGATGTTTTTAAAAGCTAGTCTGTTGTCTCATCTATAGATCTGGTGTTTTTATTTGTAGATCTGGTGCATTTATCAGCATTTCTATGGTCTAAACCTTGTAGACTTTTCAGCTAGAACTCATAGTTCAAACTCAGCTGATCTCTATGCCTGTGGTGTTGTTATCTATATGCTATTTGAACAAGTACTGTTTACAGTTCTTTTAATTTGATCACAACTACTGGAACCCATTTGGTTATTCTACTAGGCATCTAACATAGAACTTCACTGTCTATCTGCACCTTAGTATTTCTATTTTCATGCTAGGTTTACAGAGTTAGTATTTCTATTTTCATGACTAGGTTTACAGAGTTAGTCTGTTTACAGAGAGACTGGATACAAAACCATTTTATCAACACTCACTTTTGAATAAATCCTTTTTATTTTTATTTTTGTGAACTGGATCACTTAAATCACTATAAAGTTCAAGTGCTCTAACTAGTCACAGCCTAATAAATTTTGCTTACCCAATAAGAGGCAACAGAATTGTTTCACTAAGCACAATAACTTCAACTCTTGTTTGACCAAAAAGTGATACTTGATTGCTTTAATAATCAATAATCTTTCTACTGCTATGTTGCAGGCAATGATTATTTTTTCTTTTAGTAGCCCATGTATTTTTTGAGATGATGAATACTGTGAACCTACTCTCCAGTTCAATTGTTAACTATCAGCAATAATAATATTACTTTTGAGACAGAATTAATGCTGCTGACATTATTTATACAGGCATTCATTTTATTCAATTTTATGTTGCCTTTTCCATCTTTATGAAATGATTTTTCCATTCTTTTCTGTACGACTATTTTTTTTTAAACAAGCAGCAACAGATTTTTAAAATGTATACACTATATACCAATGGAAACATTCATTGTGTGTGTGATTTAGTTTGCCATATTTATAGCAAAGTTTTCATTTATTTTTGCCAGTTTATTTGGGCAGTTTTTTCTATATCAGCGAGTATTTGTTTGATCCAATTTTCTGATTGACAAATTTAGTACTGTGGTTTTCAGTGGAATTGCCTAACTAGCTGTGAACGCAGCTAGAGTTACCTGAAAGACAGCTGAGATTGTGATCTTTCATTCCACAAATGAAACAGTCTTTCAGAACTTTTGATTAAAAAATCCCCAAACTCAGTTAAATGCAAGCTTTTTAAGCTTAGCATCCAAATATCTTGCTTTCTCATCATGCCTGCCTTGTGTAGAGCGATTGAAATGATATCTCTGCATTATCATTTTGGGCAGAAAAGTTTGATAGTAGGGATAGTTCTTTATCAAAATCAAGTGGTTGTATGACTCATACATTTGAGAACCACAGATCACAAATGTGGCTAATTTTAATTTAGATTTTTAATTTGATTAGCTTGCATAGAGAAAGGCTCTTTGTTCATGAAGGCTGGGCAATTTTTATGATAGGCAAGATTGAATTATTCTAATGAGCCATTTTTTTATCTATTTTGATTTTTTTTAATCCTGCCGTGAAAGAAAAAAATGTTTCCCACTTTTCTTTATAATGAATGAGCAACTGCTCATTAGCTATCTTTTTTTTGTTTTTTTTTTTGTAATTTTAATGACAAAAATTTAAACAACTTGGAGGAATAAGATTTTGTCATTTTTAAACTTTTTTCCAGCTCTGAAGAAAAAAAAAAAGGTTTGTTAATCTGTTGAGTTTACAAGATTAAAACTATTTGGCCATATCTGTTGGGTTTATATATGATTGTAATAAACACATACTTATAAAAATACAATTATATATTTATTATTAGTATATAATATATATAAAACTCTTGTACATTCACCTGACGCTGTTGGCTAAGTGTGATTCTAACTGCCATGCAACTATTGAAGGAAGGACTCACGTGCCATTCTAGGTTTCTCTAACACTTCTAGCCATACTGTAACAGCTTGCCTTATATATAGAGATGGTGATATTTCCAGAGATACTATGCAGCTTGCCTGATGTCAGGTTTATATTCTCCAAATGGTCTATTTATTTACAGCCAGTTGTTCTTCCATAATGAAGCAATCTTATTCACTGAACATCGTTATTATCAATATCTATTGACATATTTATTGCTCTGTAGTGTTGAATGCTCTATCCAATCTAGATAAGATGGAATCTGAACATGTCCATTAGTTTACGATAAGTTGAGCTATAACAACTTCCTATACATGATTGTGACTTGTTTAGGACATTAGACATTATTATACAAGTTGGCAGAATAAATCATTATAGCTGATGAAATTTCCACAAGATTATATTATATTGAATTAGAGGGGATTTGAACCCAGACTTTCAAGCTTCCTTCAATCATCCATATGAACACACATGTGAAAAAGATAAATTATTATCATTTATTTCATGCTGAACCAGCACGCATCAGTTGATTGGAATCATCCTCCCCGACACATGTCTATAATCAGTGCTCGGTTTATATTAAGGTAGCAAATCTTTAAACTTTAATAGACAGGCTTCATTCTTCTACACTCTCCCAACTCTTCAGCCAATCATATCATTGAAAATCTGATGATGGCATGTTCAAAGTCCTTGTTTTCCAATTTTGTAGTCCTACCCATGTTGATACTGTAAGTCATTCTGATCCCTCATATGCAGAACCTTAAGACAGAAGATGGATGGACAGAATACAGGCTGAATCTGTAAAATTTAAATACTAATATATATATATTTATGCTAGATGTAATTAGAGGGGATTTGAATCCAGATTTTCAACTTCCCTTTAGTCATCCACTACTTATGGTCAACATGTGTAAGACAACAAAATTGGCAAACAAGGGCTTTGAACATGCCATCATCAGATTTTCAGTGATATGAATTTGCTGAGGTGTTTGAGAGTGGAGAAGATTGAAGCTTATCCATTAAAGTTTGAAGATTTGCTATCTTAATATAAACTGAGCACTGATCATATATATATGGTTATGTAACGAGTTGCTGGTTCAGCACAAAATAAGTATATTGGAGATCACTTATCTTTTTCACATGAATGTGGTCATATGTATTGTTTGTATAAGTTCGAGTGGATGACTGAAGGGAGCTTGAAAGTCTGGGTTCAAAAACCCTCTAATTACATCTATCTTAAGTATATATACTATATTGTAATTGTTTAGATAACTTTAAAAGAAGATATGTTGAACCAAAAAAATACCTTATATTTAAAGATAAAAAAAAAAAATTTGAATAGATTTTATAATGCCAAATAGAAATATTTGTGTGCGTGTGGAGTCTTTGTCAGGTAATGCAAAACAGATACTATAAATGAATCCATACTGATATTGTTTGATTTTATAAAACTATAATGAAAAATTATATATGCATATACTTGCACATTGATTTTTTTTCAAATAATAATGGATGAATTTTTTTCTCTCCCAATATATTCTAAGCAAAAATAGATTCAATTTTATTTAATGGCAAGGGAAAAATTTCCTATTTTGCATACCTTCTGATATTGAAAATTCAGAAACACAACTGGTAGATGTGTTGAAATTTTCAAGAAACTGCATATTGTTTACATAAGAAATAAATTTTCTAAAACACAATCTATAAATAAGGTAAACATTTATTCCTATAGGAAATTTAGATATAAATAGAAGCGCTTATTAAAGAGAAACAATTAGAAAACTTTTTCCTGATTTGGAAAAAATTTTTAATCAATAAATTGCAAGTGTTCAGATTCCTCTATAAAGCCAACAATTATTATTACATTGATGAACTATGATATATTGCAATACTAATAATCTAGAAGTAAGGTTATAGATAGATCCATATAATTCTATAATTAAAACCACTTCTTTTCTTTTCAAAAACTTTATTTGATGTATATATATATCCACTTATTTCCAACGTTTCGACTATCTTTACTCTATAGTCATTTTCAAGGATTTGACTCCCTGCTCAAAAAACTTTAAAACCACTTCTTTTCTTTTCAAGAACTTTATTTGATGTATATATATACACTTATTTCCAACGTTTCGACTATCTTTACTCTATAGTCATTTTCAAGGATTTGACTCCCTTCTCAAAAAACTTTAAAACCACTTCTTTTCTTTTCAAGAACTTTATTTGATGTATATATATATTCACTTATTTCCAACGTTTCGACTATCTTTACTCTATAGTCATTTTCAAGGATTTGAATATATATATACATCAAATAAAGTTCTTGAAAAGAAAAGAAGTGGTTTTAATTATAGAATTATATGACTATATGTACTGTATATTTTTGAAAAGAAAAAAGGATTGAGTCTTGATTAGAAACAGAAGTAAAATGGATTTATAGATAGATGTATCAGCTTATGAAATAGGTGGTATTTTAAAACATTGAGAGTATGGATGAAAAAGCAAATCTTTGTTTTTTCTTGTTGTCTTGCTGAAAAGAACTAAATAGATAGATGAAGAATCTTGAATATTTATATATAGAGTTTAAAAAAAAAATTAGGTATTTATATGGAAGTCCATTCAAAGTGATCACATTCCACTTCTGAGACATTTTTATAATGGAACCTACATTTAAAAATATGCTAATGTCCTATCAAGTTTTATATTGATACCCTTAAATCATCAATGAGCAACAATATCTCTGACATCTGTATCAAGCAAAGACCAGAGCAATAAGTTTGATGGATTGGCATTCTAGTTGTCTATAATTCTTAATGGGATGTAAATGCATTTTTAGGCATCATTGATTTGTTTTTTTTTCTACATGGTTGAACAAGAGTCCTAGAACTAATTCACAATATTATCCATTAATTATACATATCCTTCGCATGATTCTATATACAGTGACTAAAGATGAATTAGATATTATTTATAATTAGCAGATAATTTCTAGGACACAAGTAAATGTCATGCCACCAACCAATAAAATCATGCCAAAGCTTTTATTTAGACTATCAAGTTCATGATTTTATCTAGTCATAATTGGTCTAAATAAAAGGTATAAATAACTTAACATCAATTGTTTAAAATGATAAAAAGAAAAAAGTATTCTGTGCGTTCACTTATAGAGCAAATATAAAATACTTTTGCTTTTATCAAGTATATAATAAAAATCTAATTAAAAAATAATTTGGACAAAACTTTTTAAATTTAAATGTTACTTCAAATGAATAAGAAAGTTTACTGATTTTATAGGATGTGTAAGTTTAGTTTACATTTTTTTTTTTAAAAAAAAAAATTGTCTGATAAATCTTTTGGAGCGCTAACTTAATTCGTCATTAAAAATGAAAATTGAAATACATTTACTGTACTGATAATTGGAAAAAAAATGTTTAACTCGCATTTATTAAAGATCTTTAACGGAAATCCTGATAAGAGAAATAACAATAACCATTTATTATATTATTCAAGAAAATATTTAATAATTTTGATATAAAAACAAATGAATAAATATCTGCTTAATAACTGAGGTGGAACACTGGAATTAATATTAGTTTTAAGTATTAACAAATGATCTCAAAATGTTTGAAATGCTGAAGTCCTCACCAACTATTTAAATTATATTACCACAGATAAAATAAAATAAAAAAATACTTGTGTGAAAGTTTTATCTTACTACTTGAAGTTATTATTAAAATTACAATTTAGTCAAATAATCTGGATCCAAAATTCTGCAGAAAATAATTATAAGCACTATTATATCATTATTGTATTGCAATTAAAGTCTTGATGATTTAATTTTACTATATTGGGATTAATGGGAGAAAATATGAATGCTTCTTTTGTAAAAGGTTTAACCTATAATAACATCATTTCTCTCATCAGTCAGCTCATAGTGAAGGAACTTAGATTATGAACTTGGGGGATAAAGTAAAATATGATCATGTTTTTTTTTTTGTTTGTTCCTGTTTATTATTATATTGTATTAGTTTTGGATAGGTTATTAAGGTGTATATATATATTGAATGGTATAAATTTGTAAAATTATATACATTTATATATTTATTTTCTTTACTAGTTGGTCTAAAATTTAACTTTAAAGTAAGTATGTTTAGATAGCGAGATATGTCAATCTCCTACATTTATAAGAATAATTTATTGTTATTCTATTTATAAGTAACAGACAAAATAACTTTCCAGACGAATAGTAGTATTTACTCATAATAATATAGTTATTTTATTATATAGAGTTTTCCATATAAGCAGGGATACACTCATTTTGTATCTTTATTACATTTTGCCTATAATTTAATATGTCCACTTTAGTTTATAGTATATATGCTATTTTTCATTGACTGTGTGTTTCTTGTTAATGAACATTTTTATGCTTTTAAGAAAATATTTTATAGTCAGTTGACTTAACAAAACTTTTGCTGGTTCAATACACTATTTAGTATATATTGTGAAGTAGAATATTTATTTTTTTAGTTTTTATTATGAGAATATTTTGTTTTGCCATTGTTTTGATGAGGTTTTGTGCTAGTTTCCATTTTATACGTATGAGAAACCTATAATTTCATCAAATATTATATCATTGACATTGTGCGTGGGTAGTTGGAGCATATTTTCCCATTGCTTATTCCATGAGAGGATTATGTTGTCAAGGCTGATAATTAATTAATGCTTAACTATCATAGTTTAATCCCTGGAGAGGATTATTTTCATGGCGTGCGTTCTGTTTCCCTGCGTTGAGACGATGTCCACACACTTTATACCTAGGAAAAAGATATAGGAATCTACCATATTATTATACAACTATTTTGAGTTGTTTTGAAGAGCCTTTTTTTATTGTTTTACCCCTCATGATGATGTCTATTTATTTTCCACTAATATATGGTGATGTTCTTGATGCTCTAAAAATTATATGGCAATGATAAGGTAGAGTTAGCTTAAGAGACAATTCTTTATCTATAGTGTTTAGCTAAGTAGAATAGTGTATGTATTGTGCTGTTGTACTTTGTCAACAGTTTACAAGCCAACCAACAAAATTAACTAGTAATTTTAAAACTTATGTATAGCATAATAAGAAGTACACATGTGCAATGTTATTTTAGTGCCATCAAGCAGTAGTTCGCCGATGGATTTGTAAGACCTTTCAGTATTTAGAATGATTATTTTATGGGCATAGGCAAAGTTTAGTATCCTTCATACATTTGATTTCTGGTGTCTGTTTTCATATTTATATAGTAAATTTCTTTACATTAATGTCATCTGTGCTTAACATATTGCCATTGTCATATTATTAATTAAGTTTAGCTATTCCTTTAATGCTCTCAATAGCATATTATAAATGGATATTATGTTACTAAACATATCAATGCATCAAAACTGATATACAGTACTCAAATGAAATATACCTTGCTTTATATTGTTTCTAAAATAGATGTATGTTTTTCAGTTGTTTATTTTTTTTTTAAAAAAAAAATGTAAATAATGTAAATAAATCTTGTTGTTTTAAAGATATATTTAGTTGTCTGTGGTCTTATTGCTAATCATCATCCATATTATTATTTTTATTGCTATCAACACATTATTTTATTGTTTTAAAGTCATCATTAATTAAAACAGTATATTTTATTATGCATTAATATTGCATTAATATATCATAATGACTTTGGTAAACTTTTACATTCTAAAGTACATTTAGAATTTATGGCTTATTGAGTAGAGTATTGTGGAGCTTAAGCCATGTCTTATTTTAAATAACCTGTTTATTTGAACCATAAGATACATCATTCACTGATCTTTAACATATTTAATAAATCAGAGTTTGTAAGTTATTGCACTTACTTTATTAAGAACTTATTTGTATTTCACAAAGCTTAAAGTTCATGTTACTGTTGGTATTGGAATTGCCAAATATCGTGTATTAATTCTATTTGGTTTTATGAGCTGTTTTAATTATTATATTTGGGTAGTGGGAAAATCCCTTTCACTGACCCAAGTATATCTTGTAGAATGATAATATTTAAGTATTGGAACCCTGAGAAAAGTAAATTGTTAATTCTTAATTGTAATTTTGAATTTATGATAATTTTTATGTCTTAAATCATTTGTTATGCTTTGTTTGGAATTATGCTTATCTTCACAATTTTATATTTTACATTATTATTATTCATTTTACTAACAATCAATATTTATAATTTATTCATTCAATAATTTATTTTAATCTATAATTTTTTAAACACATTTTAACCCACCTTTTATATTGCCTAAATTCAAATTTTAAAAATTTACTGTTATACTTTTAGTAACTCCTTCTTTAAATTTTACACGTATGTTATTAGCAGCTTCCTCTTTATTTTTTATATAACTAATTTTTTTACTTTATATCAAAATTTTTTTCAGGCCCAAATCTGTATTCAAAACTGGGTTAATATTACTATAAATAGCCTCTTTTATTTTTCTGTCTCTTTTATTATCTGTAATTGTATCATCCTTATACATAAGTTTGAAAAGAATTGTATAATGATGATATAATTTACAGATAATAAAAGGAATAGAAAAATAAAAGAGGCTAGTTATATTAATAATATTATGCCAGTTTTGAATGGAGATTTGGGCCTGAAAAAAATTTTGATATTAGGTAAAAAAAATTTTTTTAATAAATTTAGTTATATAAAAATAGGAAGAGGGAGCTGCTAATATATAATGGTAAATTTTTAAAATTTGAATTTTACAGTTGAAGTTAAAATGCATTTAAAATAATAATATTATAGATTAAAATAAATTATAAATTATTGAATGAATAAATTATAAATATTGGTTGTTAGTAAAATGAATAATAATAATGTAAAATATAAAAGATATTAAGTTAGAGTTAAGTATTTAAAGAATAATAAAAATAGAATATATATGTATAGGAAGTTTTAATTAATAAATATAGAATGAAAAGGGGGTAAAAAAATTATATAATATTTAAAAGATAATAAATAGATAGATGATGATTATAAGATATATATATAGAATGTAAATTATGTGTTATGTATATTTATATTCATATATTTGTATTATGTTATAGTTCTGAATAAGATTGCTGGGGTAATCAAAACAGTAAACTGTAAAAGAGAATGTTAAATAAAGCATTGTGTAACAGTAGTGAAGTGCATAGATGATTTAATTTTATATGATATACATTTGGCAATGCAATAAGAAGGATTAGTTATGTTACTTCTTAAAAAAACAGATTTACTAAGATATCAAATTAACAAATTAAGTATCCAGCATATGGCATATTTAGATTTCACTCATAAAATTCATCTTACACATTTAGTTTTTCATCTTTTCCCCCCATCTTTTCTGGAGTCTAGAATGACCATTGTTTATATGTGACTATCATGTCAGCTAGTTTCCCTATTTATTCAATATTTATAAATTATTAATATGGTGTGTGTGTATATATATATAATAATTCTACATAACTGATTGATTTTTAAAGGAAAAAGTTTTTACTAAATTTCATGGAAATTTGAAATTAAAAATATATATATGAAAGAAAGTTGTATAAATATTTTAATTAAATAATGTCGTTTAAAAAAAAATTAAAATATAACTTACATTTTTTTAAAAAAAATTATGGACTCTATACTAACTATAGCATGGTGTCATCATCATATCATCAAACTTATCAATCCACTGCAGGATGAAGGTCTCTCCAAGTTCAATCCATCTCCGATCTTTAGCTTCTCATCTCCACATCACCCCTGTGCACTTTTTTATTTCATCCATCCATCTCACATGTGGTCTTTATCTGGGTCTTTTAAATCTCTTGGAATCCAGTTTAAGATTTCAATTGTCCATCTGTCATCATCTCTTCTAGAAATATGTCCAGCCCAACTCCACTTCAGTCTTTTAATTTTTTCAATGAAATCAGTAACACCTGTTTGTTCTCTTACCCATATATTGTGTTTTCAATCTCTTCTTGTTACTCTCAACATGCATCTCTCCATATTTCTTTGAATGGTCTGAAGTCTCTGTATTGCTCTTCTATTAAGTGTCCAAGTCTCAGATCCATAAGTAAGAATTGGCAAAACACATTTATTAAAAACCTTTTCAAACCCATAGGCATATTTTCTTTTAGTATCAAGTTATTTCTACCAAAAGCACTCTAACTAAGTTTAATTCTATGATTAATTTCATCCATTATTTTTCTATCTGTACTAATAATCTGTCTAAGGTATTTGTAACTGTTAACTTCTTCTAATTCATCATAATCAATCTTAATTTTCATATTTTGAGAAAATCCATTAAACATTACTTTAGTCTTTTTAACATTTATCTTTAGTCCTACTTTCATCTGATAACTTCTGCAACATTTCCTGCAGCTTTAAAGCATTATTTGCAAAAACAAGTACATCATCTGCAAAATCTAAATGACAAATAATCTCCATTTACTTTCACTCCTTTAGCTTCCCATTTTAATCCACAAAATAACTTCTTGCATGGTGTATGTGCATATATATATTGTAATGGTCATATTTGACATTCATGCAACAAATCCAGAATTTTGGAAAATTATACCAAGGCTGATCTAGATGAGGGGTTGAGACCTTGAATCCGATTGCACTTCAGCTCCACCAATGCTCCAAGATTTACTACCTTATGATTGACCTATATGAGGCTACACTCAGACTCTTTTAGTTCACGGGCCAGCAGTGGCAAAGGGTGAAGCAAGAGACTCTGGGAATAAATGACTAAATTACTACATAAATAACTAAACACACACTTTTATGGCTGACTAGATAATGCATGTATTAATAATTAATGCTAAAGAGAATAGATTGTATAGAATTTGGTAATGAATTGTGAATAACACACTAAACAGTTATGAGATTTAAATATTTAATTATTAAAATATAGGATAAATAATATAAAACACACACACAGGTGTTTACAACGATGAGTGGGATTAAATATGCATGCCATCTTTTATACACTTGAATTTAGTTAGGTTTAACATTTATTACGGTTTTTCATCATGCCTTAATTATAGTATGCCATCCATACGAGGTTTACTAATAGCTAAATTTTACAAGAATGATAACTGATACCTTAATATTATGTCCTGAGCAATAAACGCTCTATGCAGATTGCTTCATGGATCTGGGGTTCAGATTAATGCTGAATGAATAATATTATGGAAGGTGAACTAACGATTTGTAATGTGATTTCCGAGACTACAGCGCTACATAAGCAAGCAAACGTTATGGCCCGAATGCATAATTACTCATGGGATTCAGTCCCAAGTACTCAGTTCCCATGAACCATATGACTTGCTGTCATAAAATACAAGAACATTTAGTTTGGGTGATCGGAGCAGCTTATATAACAATCTAGACCCTTGTGTTTCAGTTCTAAAAGAGAGCTGTCCAAACTAAGAATAATATGGTGGCCCTTAAAACAAAACCCATTTTAAGAAATACCTATAGCAAGGCATGTAGCATGTATGTGCTTTATAAGGACACATTTCGTAATGCTTTCTAAATTATCGAATATTAAAATTATTAAAGCACTAAATCTATAGTTTCGATCTGCAAAACTACCATATGCTGGGTCATAAATTAACATACTTAAATAATGCTAAAAGGGTTAAGTATAAGTGATCTAGTTTATTAATTAATACCCATAGTTCATAAAAATAAACTAAGGAGGAACAAAGCATATTTGGGATTTAATTAACCATTTGTTTATAACATGCTTTAAAATATCATTCTCATTCTTACTTAACTAAATATAGTCATTTAATATGCAAACCCGAATTCCAATAAACTAAAATATAGTAGCTTAACTAACATATATAAAAGTAGGTTTTCAGACCGGAGATTTGTATGTGTGCTAAAAAGCAACATAAATTAGTTACGTGAGAGCTAATCAGCTTTTCCAAATTATTAATATTACCAATTTTCGCTCAGACATAATAATGAATTAAAAATATAAAATAAGATAAGCATGAGGCATGACCACAAATTAGAAAGACAGATATAACAATAACTGGGTCCAGTTATTATAATTTAGAAAGATTATTAAATTAAAATTAGATGGTTTAAAAGAGGCAAGATTTTTACAAAGATATTATTAAATTAAAATGCATTATAGTTTCCTTAAAATTATTTTACAAAGATGATTTATTACAAGTTATTATTTATGAACGTTTAACATTACATAGCTAGTTTTAGGGAATTATGAAATTAGCTTAAGTTTAGATTTAATTTTATAGGACTCTGCAGGAAGATATGTTTACCGATAATCTTCTAGCTGAAGCATTTTCATGGCATCTGGCCTGGTCTTCTCTGCTGGGCTGGCGTTCTTGGTTTCATTCCATTTCCATAGACTGCTCTCCGCAAGGACAGCATCAAGTGGATGCTTCTAGCCCCTGGTTTCCATTGTAAACCTGGGCGTAGTGCCTAGATACAATTGATTTTTAAAAAATGTGACAAGAGAGAGAGTGTGTGTCTCTTTTACTTAAAGCTGGATTTTTTATATTAACTCTTCCTCACAAGCCATTAAGTTGTTTACAACTTTAATTGTAAGTTTTAATATCTTAATAAATTTTTAGCAAAGACAAAAAGTCCAGCTGTAGTTATTGACAAGCTGTGCTGAGTTAATGATTTTGTCTTTGTTTTTTTTTTAAACTTTATTTTTAAATCTTTGAAATTTCAGTTCTCAGTTTACAATTTAATGAGAGGTATTTCTGTGAAACCGATGACCTTGATTCTCTCTTTTTTAAGAGAGATTTAAGTTGTCACCATTCTGCTATATGTAAAAGACAGTCACTCC
This sequence comes from Epiperipatus broadwayi, assembly GCA_028023455.1. Lineage (NCBI taxonomy): Eukaryota > Metazoa > Onychophora > Udeonychophora > Euonychophora > Peripatidae > Epiperipatus > Epiperipatus broadwayi. The sequence goes on along the minus strand of JAQFVV010006224.1, from coordinate 2,170,893 downwards.
TGATTTAAGATTTATATGCGAATACAAACAAATTTATAAATTTAATAACTAAAAAGATATAATTTAGAAAAGTTGTAATGTTCACAGTCTATTATATTACAGTTCTCGCATATATAAATAGGTGTGCTTCTACATGTGCAACGATGTTTACACTAGATGTGCATACATACACATAAATGTACACTATTATACATTATTATAGGATTATATACGTGGACTGGGACAGGTTTGAATTAGGAAAAGAAGATTACTATGGTACATAGTAGGTGAAGCGGGATGATAAACTGTTTCAATATATGCAGTTTGTAAATAAAATTCTATGTTCTATATAATTACAGTCAGATAGTAAATGAATAAATTTCTCCTAATTGTATTCATTCTAGAAAATTTAACTTTGTTGTGCATGCATTTAAATTTTAATAAAACTAATGTATGCTAATATATTTAGACTTACGCAGGAGCTGGGCTAATACAAAAACTGCAGAGATCTATAGCCAGAGTATATGTTGTTAATTATCATTATCATGTATTATGAATCGAGGATTGTATGGGTGCTTGCATTTAATAAACACAAGATTGTTAAATGGTAGTGTTAGATATCTATGCATATGAGAAGTTTAAAGTCACACAACTGAAAGATATATATGCACAACAAGAGATTTTATCATAATTTCTAAGAAGATTGTTAATGTATTACTTTTCATCTATCTATATATATTTATTTGTCTCAAGTGAGCAAACTTTTTAAGTTTTATTTATGTCTAGAGTTTTTTTATAGTCATTCACTGATGCTATCTGTCTGGTATGGTCAATAATATCCCTGGGAATATAGAAAATGATTAAAAAATAACAACTGACAATTGGTTTAAAATATTTTGAGAGAATTTGCAATGCTTAACTGAAACTCCAGATTATGAAATAGTTTGATGAGCCTGAATTATTCTGAGCAACAAAATAAAGTATCTGATGCAAGTTTGCAACTTATAAAGTCATATTGAAATAAAATTAAGAATCAAATTTCAATGATGAAAACTTTTCCTGTATGTGGATTTTCAATACAAGAGGGGGTGAGGGATTTTCTTGAAATTGGTTTAAGCGTGCCTAATTTATTTAAAACAAAAAATGTTTGCATCAAGTAGAATGGTAAAAATATTGCATGTAAATTCAGTCAAAATAAAGTTATTTAAATTTTTTTTTGTAATATTTGTTGATAAAAAATAAATATTCATTAACCATATATTGTTTGTATATTCTTTTAGAATTTATAATTTTTCAGTAATATATTGATATCAAAAAAATTTAATAATTATTATTTATATCTTTACATTTTAAATTTTTTTTTAGAAGAAGGTCAACAGAATACTGTCAATTATCAACAGAAATATAAAACTCTAAAAAGAAAGCTCAAATTTCTTATTTATGTAAGTTTTAAATATTTTTTTATTTTACATATACTCTCTTTATACATTTATTTTTAATAATTAATTTAACAACCTTAGCATTGAAAACATTATTTCTAAAATAAAGCATAATGTGTTTGAAATCAAAATGGTCTTCACTGTATTTAAGCATGTACTATATTCACCCATTATCGATTTAGGTAGCTTGGAAGAAAGGTTATTTAGGCTGCATACTATATGGGATAATCACATTCATGACATTTGGTTTCAAGTCGTCGTCGTCCCCCCATGTATAATATAAATCCATGGATAATACTGTATATAGCATAATAATAATAATATATATATATATGCATTAAAATACAATAAAAAGGGGAGGGGGAGTATTGAATAGAAGATAATTACATATATAAACATTAAAAGCATAAAGCTAAACTAGACAAATTCTGTTTGAGTTGTGAATTTGGGGTAATTTTGATTAATTACACTATATTTGAAATTTCATTATGTAATAAAAAAAAAAATAATGTGCTTATAATTGTATGGTGGACTATTTCAATCATCTAATATTGTTAAATATTTTTAGAAAAGTTCAAACTTTATTTAAATTTTCCAAATGCATGCAACTGTTAATAATAGCTCACAGATTAGTATATAACAGCATTTTGAATGGTATCATTCTCTTCTTTTCTTCAGAAGTTGGTGGTCTGATCAGAGTCTGTACTAGTAAGGTAATCGAACTTGGGACTTTTGATTTATGAATATTGAATTTAAGGCAGTGCTCTAATGAACTCGGATATTCTGACAAAAGCAATAATTAATAAAAATTTAATATTAGGACCTGTTCATTTGTTTATCTTTTTTTTTTTTTGAGGTCAAGATTAATGAGTGGTTTCTAAACATTATGAATTATTCACTAAGTTGATTTATGGTATTGTTTGCCATTATCATGTGAGAAAATTTAAAGAAGCTGCTCACCTGACAATGGCAAACAACCCTATAAGTTAACCTAATGTAATAATTTATAATATTTGAAAAATCACTCATTACACTTGCTCTCAATAAAAAAAAGAGAGAAATCAGGAAGAGCCATATAGATAAGTGCAGGAAATTTCTATTGACTGTGGTCTTTGACAGAATAGTCCAGTTGATTTAGAACATTGCCTTAAATTTAATATTCATGAATTTAAATGTCACAAATTCCATTTCTTGACTAGTACCATCATTGCTCAGAATCAGAAATATCTGAAGAAGAGAAAAGAATAATACCACTCAAAGTGTTATGTTATATATTAATCTGCATGCTATAATTAATAGTTGAATGTATTTTGAAAATTTAAATAAAAATTTGATTTTTTTCTAAAAACATTTAACAATTAATGATCCTATATAAATTATAATTACAATACCATCATCTTAAACTTTCAGACAAACAATAATGTTCATTTGAGAATAGTTTTAAGGATTTTTAATGTATGAAACCATGTCTACTTTTAAAATTTGCTTACTATTTTTGGGCAGCCATTCATTTGTGCACTGCTCAATTCTCCACCGATTCTTTCTGTAATAGGGTCCATAGATGGCATAAAGTGGAGTGATCACGTATGAGGTGATCAAAATAATCTGCTGTCATTTAGAATAAGGTGTTGGCTCATTGAAGGTTGAATATTGTTTTTAGTATAAATAAATAATCTAATTTGTCTTTTCTCTATCTATTTTTAACTTTTAATTTTTTTTTTTTATACTTTTCAGTGATAACTTGATATAGAACCTATTCCCTAATGATTCTTTGTAGTAATTATGATATTAGGATTGTTGTACATTTTCATTTTTTAATTATAACAATTTTTTCATATTTTTTTTTTAATGCAAATGTATAGAAGTATGATGTATACAAAACTTCAGCATTGAGAAAGCATTAATGATATGTATGATTTTGCATGAGGCAGTACAATCTGTGATGAGTCACTTAGCAATTGGATTTGGATCAGGAGTTTCACTTGGTAAATTATTGTATGATTATATAGTCTGATTTTCAGATCTTATCCTATCTAGATATGGAAAGATCTAGAAAAAATATTGTAAATATAGCTTGTATTGCAAATTAGCTAGGCTGATATAATTGGTAGATTGATCATTTAAGTTGTAGCAATAGGTATAATATTGTTAATAATAATGATGGCAAAGCAGGAAGGAGAGATAGTAATAATTTTTTTTTCATGAGTGTTTCAGCTTAAGGATTATCAAGATTTAAGACTTGATAAAGTTATTTTTAGCAAAGCTTGGTTTCCAGAGGGAAAAAAAAATTAATTGAACAAATAGATAATACCAAGTTTTTTTGCCTTTTTTGGAGAGCATATCATCAAATGAAGGGAACTGCATGTGTATATCTTCTATTATATTTTTCAATATACCAATGAAGACCTAATATTGTTAAAAATTGTTTTATGCAGTGTGCTTGTGTACATTTTATCAGTTCTTATGGTCTTATATTAGATTCAAAAATTTCAGAAAAAGAAAATTCTTTTTTTATTGACTACTATTTAAAATATATTGTAACAATATATGCCGTTACATTAATTAAAATTAGAATAAAAACTTTTTTTAAGTTTGTAAATAAAAACTAAAAGCTAAAAAAATTGAAGAGTTGTTAAACATATATATATATTCGCACAGATGCAAAACATTGTAAAAAAAAATTAAAAAAAGATGAAGATCTAAATATAAAATATTTTAAATGAAAAAGATTCCTATGTAATCTCAGTAAATTAAAATGATTGTGTTATTAATTATCATAAAGCAAACTAGCCCTTGGGGCTCTTATAGAAAAAAGTCAGATGAAAGATATAGATAAGAGAATAAAAAAAATTAGAATGTCCAATAGAAGCAGTAACCAATTGTTCGGACCTTAATGGAAATTATTGGAACAGGAAACTATGTTCAATGAATCCGGAGGAGTACTATAAAAGAAAAAAAAGATTCAAATTAAGAACAGTTCCAGCTTAATTTTGTGAGAAGGGCGATAAGACGCACTTGTCGCCCTCTCTCACTTATTTAAAATGAAATGACTAATACCAGGATTGAACCAGTTAAGGCCACCTTCAGATAGACCGGTCTTCAAATAAAGACTTCGTGGGAATTGACACCAGGAACCGGGAGCTCTTCTACTGTAAGATAGAAATGGAAAAATTGTACTAAAAGTAATTAAGAGCTTTAAAGATTTGACAAGCTAAACCTAATTTTTTTTAAATGAACTTTAATCTGACTTTTCAAATCAATTATTAATGTTTAATTTTTATGCATTTGAGTTTGCTAAAAAATCATTTCCATTTTTTTTTTTTTATTGTTATTAATATTTATTGTATAAATTATTTAAATGCATTAAATTTAAGTTGGGTATAGATGACCGCATGGATTCGTTAACGTTTAATTATGTTTTCATTTTCATATTTGATTAGAATATATAGACCTTCAGTAAATATGATATCTCATGTTGAATATCTAAAAAAAATTTATTCGGTTGTCTTTTAAGTTATTGGTGTCAATGTGGCATCTTATGATGAATGCCATTGGGTTTCTTGTAAATTTCCCTCTGCAATTCCATCAGTGACTTTATATTTTGATTGTTTATGTTTATTTTGAAATGTTTTTGACCGTGTAATGTATGTAGTCTATCTATACTCAATATTATAAAACAAACTTTTATAAAATTCATCTGTGCGAACTTATATAAATGTTAAATTTAAGTCGGGCGTGAATGGCTGCATAGATTTGTAAAGTTATATATGTTAGTTTAAGGGAGGGTAATCTTAGGTTATTTGTTTTGTAGTTAAATTGGGTCAATGGATTGGATATATTGGTGTAATTAGTAAATGTATGAGGTCCGCTACATGCAGGATCACCATTATATGCCACACACCCCTTTTTGCCTATGGAATGGGATAGTAAGATGGAAAACGCAGTCCCTTCCTATGGAGTTTTTATTTTTATTGCTCTTCTTGTCAGACAGATGTAGTATTTTCTGTCTGGACGAGAGTTAATGTCTTCTATAAACATGCTGTTCAGATGTACATTCCTGACAGTATGGTATTTGTGCTGTCGTATTCATGCTACATTGAATACATCGATGTATCAGATGGATTGACGTTGGTTTAACTGCAAACTTTTGGCCTAAGATTAAATAAGGGATAGAATATTTTCTTTTCAAATGCAATCTATGTAGTGTATTCATACTCGACCCTCTTAAAAATATTATTAAACAAATCTGTACGGATTGTTCAAACTAAAAATTTAAATTTAAAAATTAAATTTTAACCAACCTAAAATAATGAATTTATTTCTCAGTTTTATCTATATGTGCGTTAATAAATGTTTGTGTGTTAATTACTGGTAATGGCTTCTTTTATTTTTTTATTTTAATATTGGAAATATTTTTAAATAAGAATTATATTTTATAAATCTCTGTGTCTCATTAGCTAGTGGCATTGGGCTGACGGTCAGAATAAAGTATATATAAAAAAATTTTTTCTTAACTTACGTATCTGCCTACTGTATAAATTTTCCAGGTTCAAATGCCTGGAGGCACCCTATACGATTAGATAAGTAAGACTCACCTTTTTTTTGGACCATTATAATATACACCTTTACCCCGCTTAGCGATATTTCGCAATAGCGATCATCATCAATTTGTATCCACTACTTCAATGTACAATCGATTATTCGCTATAATGATCGGGAAAAATTAAAAAAAAAAAATTTTGGGCAGCCATCTTGAATTTTGCGTCACCGATGATGTCAGAGATAGCTATATTATACCCAAAAGCAAAAGTATATTATTGTAATATGTATATAGGTAATGACTTTGCTGTAATTGTATACACATACAATATTTTATTCATAAAACCCTTAAAATATCTATAATTACTTTATCTTTAATACTGTATACATCATATATAATAAATAACACAACAAATGTTCATCCACTTTTTCTTTTAAATACATATATATGTTCTACAATAATATCAACAAATTAAAAATCCTTCTCCTTTTTCTTTTCAAAAACATTATTTTCTTATCTCAATACTGAACATATACAGTATATATATTTATATAATACAAAAACTCCCAACGTTTCACCGTTGATTTGTAATTAAATAATGTAAAAGAAAGAGTAATAAAATATAGCAGTGGGAGAGAGATATTCTTGAGAATGACTGTATGAAGATAAACAATTGAAACAGAGTTTTGTATTATATAAATACTGTATATACAGTATATATATGTTCAGTATTGAGATAAGAAAATAAGGTTTTTGAAAAGAAAAAGGAGGATTTTTAATTTGTTGATAATACTGTATACAAATACTCCAATATATAAATACAGTACAAGACAAATAAAATACCATTATCACAAACTTTTAGGAAAACACTAAATATGAATATTAAACTGCGTGTGTGTGTTTCTTAAATACGATATATTATTTTTAGAACACCTGGATAATTATGTAAAAAGAGTTATTGATTTTGTAACTTCGTTAATAAACATGTTGTTTACACTTAGGATGTTTCAAATCAGAAGAAAAACATTTTAAAACGATGTCGAATTAGAAAAGTTTAAAAAAAAAACAGATTGCATTTAATTAAAAATCTTTCTCCTCGAACAGGGGGGGAGGGGCATTATTACATTACTAAAAATATACAGTAAGAAAAATAAACCTACCTGTATGTTTTAGAAAATTAGAAGTTAGATTTTTTACTTTGAAAATAAGTTGATTTTTTTTCTATATGTTCAATTAAATAATTAATAATTAAACATTGTTTTTTAATTTGAATAATTTCACATAAGTAATAAAATAAATGTATAGTAATAATATATACTGTAATACAATTTTTTAAAAAAAGCACTTCAGTATAGATTTTTTTTCATTACGATGAAAAACTTCCGCGGAAGAATATAAAAACTTTTAAATTCAAATTTAGTTTCATTGCTGTTCTGTACTTTTTAAAGTGAAAATATGTATTTTTTTTCCTAGTGATATAAAACTTTTCTTTTTAGATACCGTATTTAGTCATCATTGTCATGAAAAAATCAAGAAAATCTTTGAGCTTGGAAATCAATGTGGATATTTTACGTCACTGGAACTGACCAATTTTTTTCCCATAGACCCCCATTATAATTACATATTTTGTCTACGATATTCTTGCTTAACAATGAGTTTTGGAGGACCAATTGCCATCGCTAAGCGGGGTAAAGGTGTATATATATTTGGAAAACGTTTAATAAATGCAATAGTACAGGGATGGGAAATCTTTTTTCTGCCAAAGGCCACTTGATATTCATAATATCATTTGCAGACCATACAAAATTATCGACTTAAAAATTAGTCTGCTATATTTGATCAAAAATTTAATTAATTTATCCTTAATCATTAGGGCTATACTCAACTGACAGGTCAATTTCAAATTTCCTTTTAAAACAAGAGGCATAATTTTTTTGTGAATTAAAAATAGATGATGATGATGATTATTATTATTGTTATTGTTGTTGTTGTTGTTGTTGCTGCTGCTGCTGTTGTTGTTGTTAATAATAATAATAATAAAATTATTATTATTATTATTATTATCTCTTTGATCACGTTCCAGCAATAGCAAAGCAGTAAAACATGAGACATTCCCCCCTTATTACATATTCTATTATATACCTTAACTAGTAATTCATAAGATAATGAGCACGTAATGAGACTGAGACAAATTTATATTTCCTAAATTTAATATAACATTTAATAAATACTAAAGCATAGTAACTGGTGTATAGCTAGCTCACACGCAGGTGAGTGTATACTAGGGTTATAAAATAATATTACAAAGCATTGAGTGGATTCTCTAGGTTATCAAATAATATTACAAAGCAATGAGTGGGTTCTCAGGGTTATAAAATAATATCACAAAGCAAATGAGTGAATTCTCAGGGTTATAAAACATTGAGTGGATTCTCAGAGTTATAAAATATTACAAAGCAATGAGTGTATTCTGTAGGTTATAAAATAATATCACAAAGCAATGGGTGGATTTTCAGGTATAAAACAATATTACAAAGCAATGGACTTTTTAATAAGCTTATGTCATCTTTCATGTTCTAATTCATGCTATGTCTTATGTATTTGAAATCGGTTATAGTTAGCTAGAGTGATCGATTAATTGGCTTATGATAAAGTTATATTATTATTACGTTTAAGATTATATCTTTATTACTAAGTTTAAGTTTATATTATAATTACTAAGTTTAAGATTATATTATAAATATATTCAAAATCATATTATAGAGACATTTGCGTGATATATAATTGTTATACAGATAAACACATTAAATCAGATTCTAGATCGGATCAACGCCGAAGTTACTTTCTAGGGAAACTGAATTGAGAAGTGGTGGCAGTGGAACGTCAGATTCTAGTGCGTTAGAAACTATAGTATCAGATAAGTGCGACTCGAATGCATTCTTAATTGGGTTTATTACCTAGTAAACGGTTCCCTAACCGATCTGCTTGCTATAATGGAAGAGGCCTTTTAATTAAATGAACAGAAGATTGGCTTATGAGCCCTTTGGAAACGCTTTGGTTCCGTTAAGTACGAGTAACTGTCACATTGGCCTAAACTTTCGAGGCGTGACTTGATGAAATACGAAGAAATGTCGCAGTTGCCTAAATTTTCGAGGCGTGACTGGACGTGGAACAATCTTGAGGTGGGCCATTATGGACTTAGCAAGTAGATATGCATATTTATGCAAATTAGCAATACATTCGCAACGCTAAATTAATATTTTATAAATTAAACACACGCCAAAATCTTAGCTTCTTCAGTGCTACTACCACCGGTCAGTTCATAAATGAGATTATTAAATTATAAAATAATGGCGATAATGAGAATCTGATTTAAGGTTATCTGCATAGCTATTTATTCTCTAATTAAATGAAGTTATAGCAAACTTAAGATTTTTTAGAACTGAGAACATTAGTTATAACTACATCTAATATCAAACTGATTTTTAAATAATAAAATATGAGTTATAAAATAGCTCACGCAAATTATTGATTTTTAAATAAATTACTCATCTTAAATAATTCGTCAAAATAGACCTTACTAATAATGTAAAATGTGTTTTAAATAACGAATGCAAATCTATATTTTAAATAGCTTGCATAAAATATACTTTTCAGATAACTGGCAAAATACATATTTAACTCACTTTCGCAAATATAATTCTTAAATAACTTGGGCAAAATCTGCGTTTTAAATAACATACGCAATATATACGTTTTAACTAACTTTAGCAAACTTTTTCATTTTAGATAACTTGAGAAAAGATGCGTTTTTAATAATATACGCAAAATATACATTTTAAATAACTTTAGCAAAAGATTTTAAATCACTTATTCGGGCATTATAAATATCGAATCTCTCTATCACATATATAATTCAGAAAAGAGTCTTGACTATATTCTTTATATCTCAATACTCTGATATGATAAAAGAGATTATTCACTCCCCTCCCCCCGATAATTTATTAACACACAAGACTCCGTTCTGATAAAAACAGCATAAATCAATAACCATGAACTTAAAACTACAGATAGATGACATAAGAATAAATTGCATAAACAATCAATAAGATTTATAATTTAGAAATGAATTTCTTGTATGGTTTTATAGAAACTAGATGTTTAGGATTATTTAAAATTATTAATGATCAACGACTACTTAAAATTATTAATGATCAAGCAAGAATTTGGAGAGTGTTCTAAGATTTAAACAAATTTAAGATAAACATTTTAATTGAACATTTAGAAAATATAATTGATTATGTGATTTAGTTAGCTAGCTTTCATTTAGGGTACGTTTTAGTTATGAGATTTAATATGTCAGAAAGGATTTACCGGCAAAGTCTCTTTTAAGGCCTTGTTTCCATGTGCTTCTCACTATATTCAGTCAGGCTGGGCTTCTCTTAGGTTTTAGTCTGGATGTAGCTTCGCAAATTTATCTCTGTGGCAGCTTTCCCCATTTCTCTGGTCAGGAACTCTCTGGTCTCTCAGGTACAGCTTCTTTCTTATTGTGTTGGGCATGGTGGAGGTTTTCTCTCATCGGTAGCCGCTCGTGGAAGAGCAAACGGCTGTCTCTTTGTCTCTAGCCCACTGTCATCTTTGGAGCAGCTTTGATGGTAGCTTTTTAAGATTTAGCTTTTTTAAATGGCAGGAACAGTTTTCTTACTTAGCTTCAGCTCTGGCCTTTGGAAATAATTTCGGCAGCAATTACAATGTTCACAGCAACAGCAAAACTTAAGATGGATGATGATAGATGATGGAAGAGATTTTGGTGGCTATTTGGGCCCCTTTTTATCCTATATTTTTGACAGTAGTAACCTCCTACTTTGAGTCATGCCACATCACCTGATGACTAGTTCAAACTAGCCTTTAACCAAATATCCAATTAGTAAAAATATTAAGTATAGCTAAATCTGGACCTGGAAAGGCTCTATTGTTTTAATTGACGTCATGGTTAAAAGATATATTTTCAAGAGAATGGTCATAAGCAATTTGTAAAGATTTTTGTATAGATTTATGCCTGACTGAATATTATAATTGGTCTTGGTTATAATTTTTAAATAGGTCAAATTTTAGTCAAAGATTTATTTTTAGAACGAAGTGTTAAAACTGATAAAACTTTCTGCTTGTAATTTTAAGCAAACAAAAGAATTGAAAACTTGGAAATTATTTAAAATAAATACTGACTTAAATAATTATTGAGAAAGAATATTGAAAAATAAGTAATATTATAAATTTAACTTATTATGCTGCTATATAGATAAATTTTAATTATACAGTTATGTTTATTTCAGTTTTAACAAATCTAACAGAATATACTCGTATATAAATATTTGAGACTGTAATTTTATATTAATAGGACGATTATATATGCACATACCCTGTTATATTATAAGCACAAAGTTTTTAAAATTTTAGAAATACACGCCATCTGAGTACAACAAATATATACTATTATCAAAGATAATAGGTGAAACAGGTGTAACCGTTTCAGTATTATTATTAACTGTTCCACATTTAATAACAGTTTTTCTAATTTGCCTTGTAACTATTCTTTGTGATTTATTTATTGAAGCTATACATATGGAATATATATATGTCTGCTTCACCATTCACTGTGGTTTACAATTAATGTAAAATAAATGTAAAGTAGAAAAATTTACGGAATGTTCTTTTAGTTTCAGAAAATGAAATTGAAAGATTTTATTTTAGATAACGAAATGTAAAGTAGAAAAATTTACGGAATGTTCTTTTAATTTCAGAAAATGAAATTGAAAGATCTTATTTTTAGATAATGAAATAAAAATTCCTGGAACTCACTAAGGAGATTAATTAGAGATAATAAAAAAATAATTAATTAAAAGAAACCCACCGTAATTAAAAAAATAAGATAGAGAACAATGGGGATTGGAATGCAAGATGGCCAGCAAGTTGTGTAGATAGGGAGAGTTAGTTAGTTTCTGCACGGTCTTTGCCTGAGTCAGTTTAACTAGGAGGACTAGGGAAATATCACAAGATTTTTAGTGAAGAAGAATATAATCAGCTTGTGGGTAAAAGTTCTCGCAAAGTAGAGTATATTAACCACAAACCTTTAAAGAAATTTTAAAGAAAGAATTTTTCGTGCGCTGTAATGGAAATGGCCGAGTAGACCTTTCTCTCTCTCTCTCATCGTTTTTCTGTGTTGCTGGAACTGGAATGACTTAATATTAAAAAGAGTCGGTGTTAGTTTCTGCCTGACCAAATGTCTGCTGCCAGACACGGATCATGAAGTGCACTGAAATCTCCATAAGACTATCTCATTATAAAAGACGTATGCATTTCCCATTTACCGGTAATATAAATCATTGTATTGGTGTTTGTTATTATAACGGAAATGGTTAATCGTACGGTTGCTTAATTATTTGTGTATTCAATTATATTTATTTCGATTATTTTATTCTACATTATACTTAATTTATTATACTTTAATTCTTTCTCTGACTTTGATTCTTTATCCATTTATTGTTTTCAACTTAGATTCTTTATTATCTTATTTATTATTTTAACCAATGCCGTTACAATACAAGCAGAGAGCTAATACAGATACAAACTTAATTTCATATCTATACCCTTGATCGAACCCCAAGGCAATACGTACATATTATCTTGGCGTTATTTTTCCCGACCAAGATACCCTCGGCTGCTGAACAACGCAAACTATTTCAAAGAAACTTAACGAATGTCCAGCGCTTGCTATTTATTTTTTTAGAATTGGGATTTCGCACGAACAAGCAGCACATGAATATCTTAAACAAATCAGTATGCCCCTTTAATCACTACTTACAGTTTCCCCCCTGTCGTAGCTTGGTGATAGGAGAATAAAGCAAGGATACGAAATTTAATGACAAATATGTTTAATAATAATATTTACACTTTATATAAAAAATTACATTATAATAATAAAAACACACACTTATAAATACATGGCTATAATAAATATATGCAAATAGATCAGATATAAAAGTTCTTAACGTCCTGTTGATAGAGTTCTATTCTATCAAATCATGGATTTTATATTTAGTTATGAATAGTAGATAAATGAAAATGCATGCATGCTTTTACCTAGGCTTTGTTGTAATTGTCCCATGGGTATTTCTTCCGAGCGCTCTTGATTAACTTCCTCAGTTTGTGGGGTTATTTCGTTCCAGTTTTGGCTTGTTGATTCCTTAGGTTCTCCATTAACTTCCTTAGTTTGTGGGGTTATTTTCATCCAGTTTGCTGGTTGATTCTTTAGGTTGAGTTTCAATTGACAGCTACAGAAGCAGCGGTCCCTCTAGCAGGTCAGGCAAAGATCTTACATTGCGAGTCAGTGATGAGACGGCTCGAATCCGAACCTACGTCCCCTTAATGCCACTAGCCACGCACTTCTCCCATTTTCTTTTTAGCTGTTGCTTCTCTAAAGTCTCTACTAGCAATGCCAGACAAAAATTGTAATTTTATTAATATTTTTCTTTGTTCGTTGTTTTTAAATTTTTTTAATTAAGACTTAGATTTCCAACCAATTCTTATCATTATGTTTCTTTATTTAATTAGTGGCTGGAATGTAAGTCCCAATTAATTTAACAGATCAGGCCAAGATCTTCCGTTGATAACATTTCTTTGTCAGTGGAATTTAATTTGTCCAACAGACTTTCACACCTACGGCCATATTGTTTCTTTTTTATATATCACATATTACATTTATTTTATTTAAAGTTTACAATTCATTCATTTTTTTCACATTTACGTTTTACATTTACTTTAATTTGTTATAATATATTTTTTAAAAGAGAGAAGAAACGCATTTTTTTTTATGCATCCACTTCCCCTCTCCCACAATAAACAAAAATAACTTTCTAGCATTTCTTACAAGAGAGAAAGAGTCGCATATCTCTATTTATGCAGCCCCCCTCCCCTTCTCTTACTATTACAAAAACCACAGTAATTTTGACATTAGAATTTCAATTTCTTTCTTTCCCTTCCTTCTTTTTTAAAAAAAAATTATTAGTCAATTTATTTCACCTTTATTACTTTCTAATTTTATTAACTATATATGTGTGTCAACGACTTTATGTGGTCATCACATTATATATTTAAATGTTTTCATTAACAAAAAAACGTATACGTAACTTTTTGTTTTATTATATATAATGTATTTGTGTGATTAATTAATTTTTTTAAGCGTTTTTCTTAAAAGGGCAGAATAATAAAATATTCTGTCATTATTCTTTTTTATATATATGTAGCATTTTGTTTAGAGTGGAGTGATTTGAAATAATCTGTACATTTTAAATACAGGAGATTGTTTTTTTTTATATATATAATCAAGAAATGTTAAAGAAGTTTTATTGATAGAGGTGGGTAGAGTTGGTTAAATAGAGTTCTAACATATTTTATTAAGCCACTAGTAAATATATATATATATCTAAATCGATCATATAAAGATCGATAAATATAAGGGGATTTCTTTTTTTAATCTAAACTTTTACCTCAGTTTTGTAGAGCTTTGGTGTCATGAGAATTTAGATACTCGTATTTAATTCAGGCTTGATTTTTTTTTTAAATGGATTATTATTCCGTCTAAATCTTTTGTGTATTACTTGGGGAGTTGGGAATACCTTTATAAATGCGTCTTACTTCATTCTCCATATTGATGTACCTATCTTCGGAAATCTCCGGATAAAATTTCGGAAATCATATGTAAAATCTATAAATGACTGGACATAAGCAATATGCTCTGTTTTGAACCCGGATCACCTCTGCGAACGGGTTCCTTCTCATCCTACTATGTTTTAGGGTCGGAGCGCTATCCAGCCTCATTTCATTTTACATTCCTCATATGGAAAAATATCTCGGAAAACCCTGCCTACCAAGAAAAGGAGAAAAATAACGAATCTCTGAGTAATACATATTTAGTAATACATTTGTTCTATTAAGCTTGACTATCTTCTATACTCAAAGCACTACACGGAAAACTTGATGATGTTGGTGAGGTAAAGGGGAAAAGAAAAGAACAAAGAGAGTTCAAATTTAAGTTGCTGGCTATGTTTTAAATCATAGCTAAAAGAATGTCTATTTAACTAGTGATCTATTTGTTAAGATTTTCTTCCTTTTCTACCACCTCTGAATGACCCCTTTTACTCTCTCATTTCCTTGAATCATTCACTCTATGCCCAGTAAATGTGATAATTTGTAAAATGAAACCGAGGTTTACTGCATATCTATAATTATTGTGTAATCCATTAATGCTCTAGGGTAGGTCGAGAGATTGCTAACCGCCTCTTTAGAGAGTGATCTTTGGTTTTTTTTTTTTCTGTATAGAATCAATTGTAATTCTTCTGCAAACAATAAATTTCTATTTTAGTTTTTAATATATTCACATACTGCTTTCTTATCTGTAAATTCCCCTTCCGAGTCTTGTCTCTCCCTGACCACCGGGCATATATTAAGAAGAAATTCTAGTGAGGTCTTGGGAAGTAAGTCGCTTAGTGGCAGTCTGAAGGAGTATGTGAGGTTCAAACCCCCTCAACTTGCATCTCTAGATTGGGTTAAAGCAGCTCTATTTTTCATACCGTTACATTATATTCTCGAATTTGTTTTTATATTTTGGAAACATACATTTTATATCAGTTAGGATACAGCTTTTTTATAAACTTCCCTTCAGAAAATGGTTTCAAATTTTTGATGCGCTTGTACTCTTTATTAAACATGTTGGCCACTTGATGAAGTTCATTTTCAAGTTTTCTATTTAACTATTACTTTTTTCCTCAACAATTTTGTTGAAATCAGAATGTTTTGATAAATAGTGCCTCGTAATGTTGTGTTCTTTAATAGCTGAAGTACTTTCCAGACATATCCATTTCTTTTGAAATAGGTAATTTTTTGTGTCATTTTTTTTTAAATTTTATTTAGCATAGTCATTCCAATAAAAAAAAAAAAAGCATAATAAAAATAATAAAACAATAAAATTTGAATTTTATTTTTGCTAGTGTATCTTTGTCTGTGAAAATCACTATAAAAACGAACAATATGCCCCAGTGTCATAAATTAAATCTGTAGTCAGATAAACCATACAATATAGATAATTTGTTGGAATATTAGAATGAACTAGAACTATTATAAAGGTTAGATAGAGAAAAAGATGTAGTTCAGAAAATAGATATTTAGTTCTTAATTCAATATTTATGCTATGCATATATTTAAATACAAGTTATATTAAAAATACCAGGACAAGCCCAGCACTTTATCTAATGTATAACTATTAAGTAGAAAATCTAAAATTTTCAGACATCCATATATCTTCCAATCCAGCTATCTAACTTAAATAGCTATATGGGATTGAATTAAGTTCAGATACACCATATATTCACAGCTTTAGCAATATAAAATCACCTGGAAGACATATGGATCTGAATATGAATATTTCAGATTTTCTACTTAATAGTTATACATTAGATAAAGTGCTTGGCTTGTCCTGGTGTTTTTGACCTAATGCTTGAATATCCTAGCACCTCAATGACGACACCAGAAGCAGAAAATGGTCTGGGATTGGGGGATATTCTTCAAAGCTTGTTAAGAGCTTATTTTGCGAACTCTATATATAATATTTGTAAATACAAGCTTATAAATTAGGTCATGTGACAGCTGACTTGATTTTTTTTGTAATTAAATACAAGTTTTATTCAGGTTTATTTTATATACATTTTGAAAATTTCTTAAATCAACAAAGAAAAAACAGGTGGCTGTTTTATCTGATTAGACACAGATTTAATTGACCTGTGAATTTATCCTATTTTGGATGTATAATGAAAGATAATGCTTGGAAATGTTGGAATGAAGAAAATAGATTCCATTATTACAAATATACATCCAGATAACAATCAGGTGTAATGCTCTTTATGTGATCACCAAGAGTCAGTTTCAACTTGATAACATTTAATAATAATTATAGTTAATGATGTCTCCTCTTCAAAATATTGGCTAAAAATTTTTTGTTCATTCTTTAGAATTGAACTGCTATTCATGCTAAATTTCTGCACATGTTAAACACTTAATGATGCATACTTATAACAAAAATAAAGCTTTTAGAATAAGTGAAAAGGTTTTAATTATAATTATTGCATATATTAAGTTCAATAGATTTAATTAAAAGATATCTAGTCCAGTGTATATTAAAACTAAGTTCAATATCAAAATTGCCATGAGCATGCAGTCATATCTTCATTAAATCTTATTTCAGGATAAATGTTATAGCTATTTCTATTTATTATAGATTCGTTAATTGTCATTAACTATTTATTTTGTGCTTTCATTTACATGTGTACATGTGGGTGTATATATATAATTGATTTCATACCTTGCACAGATTGGCGTAGTTGGTAGAGTGACTGGCTTGGGATCGGGATGTCCCAAGATTGATTCTGGCATTCAAACTTTTTATGAAGTCCCGAACAATAAAGCCATATGCATTTTTTTTTTTTTTATTGATACCATGAAGTTATGTTAAAAAGATAACATCATTCAATTGAATTATTTTGGTATTTATTATAGATTTCTCTTTTTTAACTAATGAAAAACTTTTTTTTATGAATTTAAGGAACATGAATGTTTTCAAGAAGAATTACATAAAGCACAAAGAAAATTATTGAAAATATCCAGAGACAAAAGGTATATATTAATTCTTAGTTAAAATAAAATTTGATTCTTTTTATTTAATATTATTTTTAATGTATAGTTTTTGTAAATATAGTTGTACATATAAATACATTAGTTAATGCATATTCCTATAATAGATATATAAAAAAAAAAAAACATGGAAACTTTTCAAAATTAATGAGTATTAAAATAATTTATAATTATTTTTATAAATAAAATTAGCAAGAAAATGTTATTATGTCAAATATTTAGTGATTAACTTGATTTAAAGTGATTCATCCAGAACATTTAAATACAAATATTAATTGTTGCATATTATTTTTAGAATACTAATAGAGATAATAAAAAAGAATGAGAAAATAATCGACTACATTCTGAGAATAATATTTTGATGTTGTATTTAAAGTTACCAAGTTGCATCAACTTAAATTTTGATAATGGAATATTTTTAAAACCATTCTTATAACTAGCAAACTTTGAGCAAAGCATCAGATGTAAAAACTGTCAAAAATATCACATCAAAAGATGAGTTAACAAATATCAAATCAGTCACAATAAATGTTTTATGGTATAATACTTTATCCAACTTAGTATATGTGATGTAGCATGGTAGCTTTAGTTTACATAAAATAAATTAGTTTACTTTAAAAATTTTAATTTATTCTTTTTTTCCATTGTAAAAAGTTTTTTTTTTTTAAAGAAAATTACGCATGCAATTGTTATTAATTACATCCAATGTTGCTTTTAAAGAAAGGTTTTTAACAGACACAATAGATTTTTTTTTTTTTTATGGTTTACATTTAATAATTAATATAGTGTCTGAAGATTTTCCAAGTACAATGCTCATATAATACCTAAATTAATTGATATGCTGATTGAAGTTGTTAGCAGTTTGCTTATTACTCTGCTTGCATCACATGTATTTGAAATTAAAGGAATTGGTATGTGTGTGTGCGCGCGTGCATTGTATATTGCGGTCCCTTAGTTATTTATCTACCACATATGAATTTATGTTTGCCTCCCCATGATCTATATTATTATTCCCACTTGATATATTCACAGATGATTCTATTTTGCTTTGAGTAGAGATATTTCTCCCTATGAATTATCTATTTCCCTCTCTTTGTATTCTTGGTGATAAAGAGGTCTATCTGCTGTTATTCTATCTTAAAATGGTATGGAATCAAATATCCTGTATAGACTTAATTTTGTGATGGTCTACGTGTGTGAATATTTATAATGGATTTAAGCTGCTTTATTATTGATTGTTTGTTTAATGGAATAGTGAAATATATATACACATACATATGGATAAATCAGTCTTAGAGTAATTATCAAACTTCAGAGATGATCCAATATTATAAGTAAATTTTTGTGAAGTATAATATTTAAAGCTACCATTTATCAAATGCACTCCACATTAATATAAGAAAATTTCATTATCATTCAAATGCATTTATTTAAATTATTGTATTCAAATCCTAATTATTTGAATTATTGTTTTGAACTCAAATGTATTCAAATTCTGTTGTATTTAGATTGTGAGATATATTCAGGCTTTGTCATGTTGAACTGTACATATTGTAAATAAACTTTGCTTTGTTGATTGTTAGATTTGTTTTGCATTTTGTTTACTATTGTCTGCTCTGCCAATTGCTGTTTGTCAAGAATATCCTGCTCTCCATTATCTAGAGGTGATTTTAAATGTCTGAGTGATGGTACATCTGTGGTATGCATTTATGTATGGTATCCTTACTAGAAAACTTAATTCTGCGATGTGATGTACTATGGCTTTTCCTTTATCGGAGTCGGGAATCTCTCAGCCATTATGCCCAGCGAAACCTATTAGCCACTTTCCATTCCTCATCCTAAGTTTTTCCCATATTCTGCACTATCCTGCTCCATTCCATTTTCACATTATCTTTTGTCCACTCTATGGCCTTTATATTTAGATCCCCTTATCTTTTTCCAAACCCAGCATAAAAACCAATAACCCACTTTCTGTATAATCATTTTGTTTATATTTATTCTCCCACAATTCATTATTTCTACCCTTTTTGCTTCTAAGCATTTACATTCAATTAATAGATGGATAATATTTTCCATGCCTTCATTACATAATTGTAGTCTAAATCACCCATATTCTTCCATTTATGTGTAAATTTTCTTGTTGCTAACGATTCTGTTAGAGCCTTAAATAGTAAACTACTTTCCTTGCTATTATTATAAATTAACTCACACCCAATATTCTGTTTACTTCTATATATATTTAAACTCTTTTTACTCTCCATACTAGTTCTCCATTTCTCCAACTCCCTATTCTTTATTAATGCATCTATTCTTCTATCCCATTCCTTGCCACTATAACACTCAACAATTCTCCTAACACAATCATTCCATCTTTTGTATAAGTATACTGACATAAAATCTTTATCCAAATCTTCTGCAAATCATACTACCATTCTCACCCATTTTGTTGTCTGTCCTTTATTCATAATCCAATTAAATGCTATTTTGGCTATTTTCTTACTATCCATAAATTGCAATCTACTGAACATTTTCATTTTGCTTTTTGCATCTCTCATATAAAAACTTGATCATTCCATTTCTTCTTGAATTGCATCCTTTGCTGTCCACACATTTGCATCTAATGCATGTCTTTCTACTTCTCTTTGTACTTTTTTTTGAGTAGTCTAACACCCCTTTACTAACACATAACTCATTGTTACAATAAGTTAACCCTGCTACTGTCACTCTCTTTCATACAATTCTTGCTACATCATATTTATTATATGAAAACAATTTCTTTATCAGTTCCTTTTTTTTCTTTGCTTCATTTATCAGTTTTTTCTCCCATTCATCCAAGAAATTTTTCTGATTACTTAAGATGATCTTCAAATAGTTATATCTATTCACCACATTTAACTTTATATCCCCCAATAAAAATTCTTTTTGTTCTCTTTCCCCAGCATTTATCATTATTACTTTTGATTTTTCTTGATTAAATTTAATCCCCGTCTTTTACTCACTCTTGCACACATTTTCAGCATAACTTCTTTATTTTCCCTACTTTCTATGCACAAGAAGCAATAAAAGACCTAATAACATATACACTCTTTTGCCATCTATTAATGATATCTTTACCCCTCTTCCTAGTCTTTCTATTGTTCTTTCCATTTCTCTCAAATATAACAAAAACAAAATAGGTGTCACAGGGCATCCTTGCCTTAGTCCCAACCCACTTTTAATTCTAACTGATTCTATATTTCCTAATTGATATATATATATAGTAATTATTTTTGTACAATCTCTTAATAAGAGCCATCAAAGTTCCATTCATTCCCAAATTTACCAAACTTATCTATTATTTCTATTTATTCTATCATATGCCTTCTCTATATTGTACCAGACCATTCTCCCTGCGGAATTCTTTTCCTAATCTTGCACTGAGCATGAAGTGACCAAGATTCAACAGGTAAAGAAATGGATATCAATTTAGCCGATTGTCTGTACTCATGTATATTGGTACTTCCAGCTAAATTGATAGAAAGAGTGGATTGACAGGACTCTTCCAGTTAAAAACACCCTTTAGTTGATATCTTATTTGAATACCCGAATATTTAGAACAATGGCAAGTACACACCTTTGAAAAATCTATTTACAAAATAGACTTTTGCACGCCACTTCTAGAAAAGAATCCAAAAAATGAATTTTTCACCTCCTAGAAGGATGTGCAATACCATATGTTCAGCGGAGCCTAAGAATAAGATTTAACACCCGGTAGAGCGATATCCCTTGTGGCTAGCTCGGTCACTCCACATCTAGGGTCTTCAAATGGGTAAGTTAAAAGATTATTATAGGTACATGGTTGATAAGGAAATGACATATTTTTATCAATATAAATAATAATATGAAAACGAAACAAGTTTAATATTATGATTAAATATTTATTTAATCCCAAATACCCACCACCGTTTCATACTAATGATGATATAATAAAAAAAAAAATACTAAATAATTAATGATTACAAACCCATATATGCATTGAAATAGATAAAATACAATTTTAAATAAGGAAAACAATAAATCCCTAAAGCTATTTACAATGTTTTATAAGTAATGGAAGTGGTCTGAGCTCTTTTTACCCTGTAGAAATAAATTTTACTTTGTGTGATTTGATATACAGATATGAGATTTTTGGTCATACAGGCATACGCTTTTACTCAGTACTTTAAAACCTTTTTATTGATAGCAAAAATAATAATAATAAAAAACTATGCATACGTATATTTTCAATATGAGATATTTCACTAATTTCATATTTTTCAACAAGTCAACAAGGTTGCATTGGCTCAGAGACTATATCGTACTCACCATAAGGTACTGTATTTACCTTTTGCTATAGATAAATTCCTATACATGTATATACGTGCAGCACAATTATACACTTACTATTATTTAAATATAAAGTTATTAGAGTACTTGCTTACAGGGAATCTATAATAGGTCAATCCCTTCTTACATGCATCATGAGGTGCAGCAGTGACAAAAAAAAATAACTTAAAAAAAAAAGATATACGGTTAAATACATTTTTTAGATATTCAACATGAGATATCGTATTTACCGAATATTATAAGCGTATGTACGCATATATACACATATGTATCTTTGTATATGACGAATTTCAGGAGTAACAAAAAGGAAAACGAATAGCAACAACAAAAAAAAATCTCGGGCAACCTTTGTTGAAAATACTAGACTTTGTAATAGAAAAATTGACTCAAAAGATTTAAGTAAAAGCTTTAACATTTATGCCCGTAATAACTGTAAATTCAATATACATATACGAGAGATAACTCTTTTTTAAAAGATTAATAATAATAATAATAATAAATAATAATATATTTAATCGGAAATATCAAAGTTAATTATTTCAATATTAATAAAATATCTTAAAATAAACTTATGTCTGCATCTTCATTCTTCTCCTCTGGGCTCTGAGTGGGCTTCAAGTCACCTGGCTGTGTAGTGAGGATTTCATCTATTTAGCAAGGCGGCATTTGTCATCATCGTGGGCGGCTGGAACTGGCGTGGTCACATCTTGGCGGCTTGGGACAGAGAAAGGGCGGTGCGCTGGCTGGTTGTCTACCCCACGGTCATTTTACTGGACTCTGGTAGATTGCTTCATATTTTCCTCTGTTTGTATATGAACATAAATTTTATTAAATGTTCATTTGCTATCTTGATTGGTTCATTAAATCTTAAGAAATCATTAGTTCTTAAAAGAACTGTACAATGGATTTCTTCTTAGATATTATCTGCTGTAGTCTACTCCATAAATTAATCTCCAAGTAGCTAGATGATTTACCAATTCTGGAGCCAAAGTAAAAAATGACTTGCCCAGAACGACTGCCAAAGAAAGAATGAATCTCACAGCACTGACTAAACTATATCAATCCCACTAGCCCTCTGAGAAGTATGAATCAGCCAATCCTTTCAATTTATCTTATCATTTAGATTATAACATTCCTTACAATTTTTCCGATTAAATTCTACATTTTAAGTTTGATATAATGGTTTCCATCTTGAATAACCCAGACCACTTGCTTACAAAATCAATTCAAAAGAATTTTTAAAAAGATAACTGTTTAATTATAGCATTATCAAACATTTTGCTTTTGATCAGATTTTTGCAAAAGCAATTAACATTCTTAGTTTACAGAATAAAATTAGTTTTTAGAAAAGTAATTAAAATAAAATATGTACAATTACATTGGAACAATTGCTTTTCTCTATTTGAATTTTTCAGAGAAAAGCCAAATACATAAAATAACATATTATAAAACATATACAAAAAAGAAATATAAAACAAAAAAATACATGAGTTTACTTTACAATATTTTCTATATCAATTTCATATTTTTTAAATTGCTGTGTGTGGGTATTTTAATGCTCAGACCACTCCATTATTAATATAGCACATTTATATATTTGTTGTGCTTAATATCTACAAATTTATAAATGTATCTTCTGTAATATTCTTTACAGCAGATTTTTTGCATGGACATTTGATAATGCCTGGCACAATATCTATAAAGACATATATAACTGTCTATCTGTATTCTTATTCATATTTGATTACAAATAAAGTTACAACTACCCAAATAAACTATCTCCTATACACCTATCTGATCTAAAACCTCTTTGCATTTCTCCTACTACATTATTTTTTTCCATCCTTTTTGCCAACCTTTCAACCACCATATGTGTGAAAACTTTATATAACACTGACATTACCACTATCAGAGTATAATTGTTTAACTTTCTGTGACCCTTACCCTTTTCTTTAAATAATAGCCTTACTCTTGTATTATTCTAATTATCTGGAAATTCTTATATTCTGTGCTATTCTATTAAAACATGATAATAGATTTCAATTTGCCCTATTTCCCAAATTCATGACTATCTCTGCTGCCCTTCCATTTAAACCAATTGCCTTTCCAATTTTCAATTTCTTTCCTGCCTCATTCAATTCATTTTCTATAAAACTAATATTTCCATTACTATGTACTTTTATGTTTGTTATCATTCTTTCCTTCACATCTAACATCTTTTCTATATCCATTACATACTTATTTAAGATTGTCTCTAATTCTTCTCTAGAGTTACACTCTTTTTTACCTCATCATTTAATAATACTATTTCTTTCTCCCCTACATTCCTTCTTTTAATATATTTCCAAAATTTTTAACTTCGAACTCATCAACTTTTATTAATATCCGCCACTAATTTACTATTTAATTTCATCCTCTCTCTATAGTTATCTATTTTAGCCAACTTTTTTTTTTAAATAGTTTTCCCATTTAATATTAATATCTTTTTCACTTTCTTTGATTTCTACTACTTTTATTTTATAGTCTTCTTATTTTTATCATTCATTCTCCATCCCCATCCATATCTTTCATTATTCTTTCTATTTTTATTATTTTCCATCACATTACTAACCATTTCCATTATAAAGAAATTATGATTACTATTACATACTCTCTCTTCATTGTCAAACATTTTAATTTTCCATACTTTATTCATTCTCTCTTTCTCTACTAATACATAATCGATTGTATGAAATATATTATTTCTATACCATGTGTATTGCCCCCTCATAAATATTTGATAAATTTCCAATGCTCAAATTCACTCTCTGACAAAAAAATTTTAAAAGCTGTCCATTTTTGCAATCCATGTCACCAATTTCTTGATGCACTGCATAGTAGTGATATGTCTCTTTTTAAAATATGCATGTGTTTAAGATTGTGTTATTTAGGTTGTTAAATATTGTTTTTACACTTTTTTTTTTATATAAAAAAAAAATTTGACAGAAAAAAAAATCCAATTGTCTGATATTTTACAAAATTCTTTTTAATCTGCATTTGATCAGTGAGGAAAGCATTTTTTCCATTATTAAAATTTTTTTATCCTGTGGCATATTGATTACAGCACTAAATTTTATTTGAAGTGATATCTAATATTTTCCAATTAATGAATTTCACATTAATTGGAATTTTATTTGAATTTGTTAAGTTATGAAAAGGCAAGTCTGGATATTCAGCAGGTTTGAGTTTCACTAAGTTTTACTCAACAATAACTTAGCCATTAATTATATTTTTATCTACTTTTTAAAATAATTAAAGATGACTTCAGCAGATCTAATGCTGTGACAAACTTTCAGCAGAGTGTTAACTTTGAAGTCTTAAAAGTACATTATTAGTGTGCTTGCTGACTATTAGAATATATTTCTTATATCCCTTAAATTTCTATTATATATCTTTTTCAAATGAAAGATTATCCAAAAAGAAATTAAATTATAATACAATGTGAGAGTATAAATTTGTGTAAATATAATCAAAAAGAATAATAAAACAATCAATTATAAATTATTCTATTTTATTAATTACTTATTTTGTTTCATATTTGAATATTTAAATAATATTATTTATAAAGCACAATCAGTTTGAAATTAAATTGAAAGGCTGAAACCTCTCGCATGCGCTTTTTGAATGCATGTATGAATCAGATGTAATGATAGCTGTCTGAGGGGCTCTCGAATTGAAACACAAGACAGATTTTACATCTGATTGGCTGTCATACAAGCATTCAAAAAGTGCATGTGAGAGGTTTCAGCCTTTCAATTTAATTTGAATATTTAAATTTTTTAGAATTCAAAACTGGGGACAAAAAATAAATTTCTTAATAATTAAATAAAATAAAATTTTAAGTTCTGCTGATATTTTGTGGCTAGATTATATTTCTCATCTACCAACTCAACTAATGGCATCCTTACTGAAAAAAGTCTGTTGCAATTGATATAGATTTTGAGAATTGTTTTTACAATAATATATTTTTTGATTCTTACAAGAATTTAATCTTGTGGTTGTAGTATTTTAATTTCTTAATTGGATTCAAAATAGAAAAATTTCATGTTTTTTTGCTTTATATTGTGACAGTCAGATTATGTATGCTGGTTTAACCTAGTTCGAATCCTAGGCGAAAGTACCTCGAAGCCACCCATACGCGAGATATTAAATCAAGAATACTATGACCTCTGCCCTATTTCGCCTATTCTCGAGGCTAATTTACGAACCAACAACACCATCTGAGCCACACATAAATTATTTTTCAACCGGCCACAAAGCTTAGCAACAGCGGTAGAGACATGGACGGGAAATCCTAAGGAGCTAAATAGTTAAATGTGCAAAAGTACTAAGAAATATGTGTTTTGCGTTATGCGTGCCTGGATCATTGAAAAGTAAAATAAAGCATTTATAACAAATTTAGCAAAAGTCAAGCTTGTTAGTTAAATAATAGATCTTTAATTAATGACTTTAAAATAGGAATAATGATTTAATGGCCTCCGCTATTCCCCTAAATTAATGAAACAAACTAATTAGACAATAAAAACAGATTAATAGGTTTGCGGTCTAAATCTTTTCTTCCCAATTTTATTAAAAATTGTCAACTCGATCTTCTCGATAAAGTACGATAAAAAAAGAATCTTTCGCAAAGCATTTCTAATTGCTTTGCGCTAAAAACAGTGTTTAAAAATTATTTAAAACGTATATAGCTAAATCAGATATACGTGATAAGCTAATGGCGGACAAAAGAGGCGTTATCAAAGAGATCAAGTTGGCACACAAAAGAAACTGACTCGTATTTAATTAACAAACATAAATAAAATTGGAAAGAGATTTTAAATGAACAAAAATTAACTATTAAACTTAACCGCAATGGAATACTAAATATTTACACTGGTTAGTAAGGAAGAATAGCGAAGGGAAAAAGGTTACATATAGATAGATGATCACACAATATATATATTTAAGGTTAGTCTAATAAAAATGGTTACATAGCAAATACATATCAATTCACTGAAGCAATTAGAAAAAAAATGAACAAAAGGTAGCATAAGAAATAGTTCAATAGAGGAGATACGATTACCGTCCTTTTTCCTTGGTCATGTTCCCTACGGCGTTCGTGGCTTGATCCGACCGTCGAGATGTAGTTGTCCGGACAATGAAAATATGTAGTATGGTTTCACGAAAAGTTCTCCAGACACGGCACAGAGTTCAGATGACTATTGAGTGGATATTAAGGCATTTTGAATGGTATTCCGGAACCTCGGCGATAGGCAAAGCTATTTATTTGCCTAGCCGAGCATAGTAGAATCTATCAAACTTATATGATTTTTAGCTTGAGCAGGTTCAAACTTCTTCATGATTTGTAGACAACAGTTGTAGACTTTTGGGAATAAAATCACGAACAAAATCTGACAGAGTTCTCCTAAGAGAAATCTGAATGCACCTTGCAATAGCAAAATCTGAATCAATCTTGCAATAGCAAACTCTGAAAGAATCACCTTCACAAGGAAAATCAGAATCAACTGAATCCTTCAAAAGGAAAAATCTGAATAATCAATCTTTTGTTCTCCCTTCTATTTATACCCTCTCTGTCAGCTACCTTCTATTGTTTGTATGATCTGAGATCTTGATAAGCCTCCCCATGCTCCTTTGTTTCAAAGCAACACTTTCTAAAAATAACTTTAACTTTTTTACTCTAACTTTCTTACTTCAAAGTTTGAATTCTCTTAATTAAAAAGAAAGAAAGAGAAGGCCATCTTTAATTACACTTGAATGGCTCACTAATTAAAACTATACATTCTTTTAGAAAATGTTGGCAGGCTTATCTCAAAATCAAATCATACTAAATATTTTAACAAAATTTTAACAACAATATATTATTATTTTTTTATAGTAGAATAAGCATTTTATTTCAGCAGAATTTTGCATTAACTCATATATATATACGCTAGATGTATATATATATGTTTGACTAATAGGTTAAGCAATTTTTATTAATAGAATGAAATTTATTTAAAACAAAATATTTAAATGTAATACACGTTTAATAAGCATAATTATTTTTAACTCTAATGCAAAACCCTGCTGATATTGGACTATAAACTTAATTTAGGTCTACAATATTAATCAAGTTTATAGGAAGATGTGAAGCATGGATTGGACTTCAGATCCATTGCTTCATTTCCCAATAGTTAGTGAACAAAAAAAAATGTTAAAAAAAAATGCTGTTGCTTCAGGTCAGAGGTAAGAATTTTGTGCCAGGTGAGTTCAAGCCTACTCTTTATTTGCTGTAATATTTAATTTGTTGCTACCTACGGTGTTTTCTTTACTTTATTATATCTAATGGTTTATCCATAATTCAATCTTCTGTCTTAAATCGGGTCTGTGTTGTATTTAGTCTAACATGGTATGTATCTATTTTTAACTTGCATATTTTCCGGGGTCTGGTGGTACATAAGGTTTTATGTTTGTAGCATTATACTGTCTTTGTATGCTGAGATTATTTTTCCAAAACAAAACACTTATTCCACACTTCTTTTTTAACAAATGAGGGCCTTTATATATTGGAAAAAACTTTTTTACTTCTCTCTGCACTATACTAGTTGGCCTCAGATCTCTCAGCCACACTTGCTTCCTTTGCCTGAATTGATATTGGCGGTTTCGTTTTGTCTTCCGATGCAGCACTGCCCGTCTTAATCGTTCGCTTGTGATCTTTTGGTTTCCTAGTTGGTCTATTTTCTCCTCTTCCACTAAGATTTTGGTTTTGAATACCTGAAGACATGCTGTGGCATACTGCAAATGTATCGGAGTAGCTCCAGTCAAGTCACTCATTTTATTATTAATGTCTTGTCCCATCTTTTCAGTTTCGTTTACCAAATCCACAGTCTGAAGCGTCATTGTGCTCTTGCTATCCTCTATGATTCGACAATTTTGTTCTCCACTTTGCCTTCTGTGTTTGACTGACAAGTCCAAGTGGTGACTATCTTTACATGCTTCTTCATCAATCAGTGATTCAACCTGAATATCACCTTGCTCTTGTTGGTCTTGTCCCTTTCCCTGATTATCATCATCTGGTAATACTTTTGTTCTGGTAGTATGTTGTTGCTGGAGACCCATGTTTTCCTCCAAACGGTTCAGTCTTTGTGATGTCATATTCATGAATTCTTGGAACATGTTCATCATCATTTTGTATTTTTGTCTCATTTCTGTGATGAGATCTTTCACATTGTTTTCTTGGTCACTATGAGTACATATTGACCAATAAACTTCGCCTCTCTTCTGTTCCTCCATTTTTGCCTAATATTGGCTATTTTGTTATAAAACAATTTATTTCTAAAACGTATTTTAATAACAATCTATATAAGTATATTGTATTACGTGTATCTAGGAGCTATATCCTGTATGTGAAGAAAAATTTTAGTTCTTTAAAAAATAAGTCAGTATTCTAAATTCTTTATGTTTTCAGAAATTAACTTTGCCTACCTCACGAGGTCCCATCTTAAACCTATGCCTATGTGTCTGTTCATGAAAAATATCAAATCTGCCGTGTCTGTTTTAATATTTATACTAATATATTCTCTCACTTTATTTATTTATTTATATTTATTAAAATTCTTTTTGTATATATTATTAAACTTCCAGCTCATAAGCTATATACTTTATACGAAAAAAATATGGCGACTGGCCATGACAAATCTACTCATTAGGCAAAAAAATTGCTTTAACTCTGAAATCTACTTTTATAATCACAAAAAAAAAACTAACGGAGTGTTAACTTTTTAAATATAAAATATTCATTTGATATATATACTAAACTCGAAAAAAAAATTTTTTACCTTATGACACATTTAACTTTTTAATTAATTTAAAAAAATGACATTTGGCTCACATTAGGAAACAAAACTCGGAAAAATTATACATATATTTTTATATAAATGTATTAAACTAAAACAAACTTCTCAGGGTACTAATTTTTTTTTTTAAAAAAAATGACATACGTCCCACTGCGACAAACTAGAAGCAAAAAATTTTTACGTATAACTAACAATTATTTCATGTTATTTAAAAAAAACATTATATATATGTGTGTACAAACCAGGGAAAAAAATCTACATATATTATTCTCAAATCCCTATTCTATTCTTCAATAAAAAAATGAAATTGTTGTTGGGCAGAATTGGAAAAAAATCTACATATATATTATTCATTAATTTAAAACAGAAAAAGAAAAAACATTATACACACATACAAATGTTATACAGGGCATTGCAGGGTATGGAAAATTTCGAATAGCCCCACGTTGGGCGCCAGAATTACGGAAAAAAAAAATCTACTGTGACAGTCAGATGATGTATGTTGATTTAACCCAGTTCGAATACTAGGCGAAAGTACCTCGAGGCCAACCATACGCGAGATATTAAATCAAGAATACTATGACCTCTGCCCTATTCGCCTATTCTCGAGGCTAATTTACGAACCAACAACACTATCTGAGCCACACATAAATTATTTTTCAACCGGCCACAAAGCTTAGCAACAGCGGTAGAGACATGGACGGGAAATCCTAAGGAGCTAAATAGTTAAATGTGCAAAAGTACTAAGAAATATGTGTTTTGCGTTATGCGTGCCTGGATCATTGAAAAGTAAAATAAAGCATTTATAACAAATTTAGCAAAAGTCAAGCTTGTTAGTTAAATAATAGATCTTTAATTAATGACTTTAAAATAGGAATAATGATTTAATGGCCTCCGCTATTCCCCTAAATTAATGAAACAAACTAATTAGACAATAAAAACAGATTAATAGGTTTGCGGTCTAAATCTTTTCTTCCCAATTTTATTAAAAATTGTCAACTCGATCTTCTCGATAAAGTACGATAAAAAAAGAATCTTTCGCAAAGCATTTCTAATTGCTTTGCGCTAAAAACAGTGTTTAAAAATTATTTAAAACGTATATAGCTAAATCAGATATACGTGATAAGCTAATGGCGGACAAAAGAGGCGTTATCAAAGAGATCAAGTTGGCACACAAAAGAAACTGACTCGTATTTAATTAACAAACATAAATAAAATTGGAAAGAGATTTTAAATGAACAAAAATTAACTATTAAACTTAACCGCAATGGAATACTAAATATTTACACTGGTTAGTAAGGAAGAATAGCGAAGGGAAAAAGGTTACATATAGATAGATGATCACACAATATATATATATTTAAGGTTAGTCTAATAAAAATGGTTACATAGCAAATACATATCAATTCACTGAAGCAATTAGAAAAAAAATGAACAAAAGGTAGCATAAGAAATAGTTCAATAGAGGAGATACGATTACCGTCCTTTTTCCTTGGTCATGTTCCCTACGGCGTTCGTGGCTTGATCCGACCGTCGAGATGTAGTTGTCCGGACAATGAAAATATGTAGTATGGTTTCACGAAAAGTTCTCCAGACACGGCACAGAGTTCAGATGACTATTGAGTGGATATTAAGGCATTTTGAATGGTATTCCGGAACCTCGGCGATAGGCAAAGCTATTTATTTGCCTAGCCGAGCATAGTAGAATCTATCAAACTTATATGATTTTTAGCTTGAGCAGGTTCAAACTTCTTCATGATTTGTAGACAACAGTTGTAGACTTTTGGGAATAAAATCACGAACAAAATCTGACAGAGTTCTCCTAAGAGAAATCTGAATGCACCTTGCAATAGCAAAATCTGAATCAATCTTGCAATAGCAAACTCTGAAAGAATCACCTTCACAAGGAAAATCAGAATCAACTGAATCCTTCAAAAGGAAAAATCTGAATAATCAATCTTTTGTTCTCCCTTCTATTTATACCCTCTCTGTCAGCTACCTTCTATTGTTTGTATGATCTGAGATCTTGATAAGCCTCCCCATGCTCCTTTGTTTCAAAGCAACACTTTCTAAAAATAACTTTAACTTTTTTACTCTAACTTTCTTACTTCAAAGTTTGAATTCTCTTAATTAAAAAGAAAGAAAGAGAAGGCCATCTTTAATTACACTTGAATGGCTCACTAATTAAAACTATACATTCTTTTAGAAAATGTTGGCAGGCTTATCTCAAAATCAAATCATACTAAATATTTTAACAAAATTTTAACAACAATATATTATTATTTTTTTATAGTAGAATAAGCATTTTATTTCAGCAGAATTTTGCATTAACTCATATATATATACGCTAGATGTATATATATGTTTGACTAATAGGTTAAGCAATTTTTATTAATAGAATGAAATTTATTTAAAACAAAATATTTAAATGTAATACACATTTAATAAGCATAATTATTTTTAACTCTAATGCAAAACCCTGCTGATATTGGACTATAAACTTAATTTAGGTCTACAATATTAATCAAGTTTATAGGAAGATGTGAAGCATGGATTGGACTTCAGATCCATTGCTTCAATATATATATATATTGTGACATTCCAGATTGGCACCATGAAGAAATGTGGGAAGTTCACATTGTGCCAACAGTGATCAGGGGTAGCTAATAAGAAAAAAATGAATTGTAGTATAACTTAATGTTTTAAATTTGGTTGAAAAGTTATCAGGATCTTAGTTATGGTGTACCAATCATTAAAATTCCTTTTCCTTTATGTATATCTAATAGTGGGAATGAGTATTGTTTGTCTATAAGGCCATAATAAATGTTTATTCATTAAGTTTCTAACCTACTGTTTATTGCCATTCCAAGATCTAACTTGTATGTGTGGGTGCATGTCCATTCGCATCATCTCACACTTCACACCTCATTCATATTTCTAGTCATCACTCAAAATATCCATCTTGTAATAGCATTATTTATTTGCCATAGAAATTGTTAATAACTCAGTCATTTATAGACTTCTGGATTAATGGAAAAACAGATGCACACACCATCAGTTAGTATGATTTTTTTTATTTATTGTATAAAATCTTGCATTAAGAAAAATACAAAGATTATTTTATTTATTATTAATTAATATTTGTAACTTCATATTTTTTTTGTTTGTTAGTTTCAAAACTCTATTCTTAACATTTTCACAAGCTGTAAATTCTTGCATATTGTTCGCCTCATTATAAATAATAAAAAAAAGAGGCGTGGCTAAGTAGACAGAAGACTGGAGAAAAAGTTAAAAGAGGATTTCAGAAAACAATTTTAGGGAAGGTGGAATAATTTTCTAAAAGGAAATATAATAAAACAAGTGAAGTTAACAGCTTCATTGGAATCCCTACTGTTTCTTTTAATAAGGAAACTTCTCTTATACTACTCAAGAATAAATGCCAACGTATAATCCTGAAGGACACCAGATAATATTTTTTAAAATGGAAGGCTAAACATTCAGAGGTACACTAGTTTCTAACTTTTTATCAACTAACAATTTGAACTTATTTTATTCATAATGCATAGATATTATTTAGAAAAACCACTAATACAATTTTATCATAACATATTTTTAATAGTGTGACATTGGAATTATGTAAAGTATTCATTATAATAAGAATTGGAAAATTTATGCTGGACTATGTAATGGGATATTTGAGTGACTCTTATTTAATAAATTTCCTATTTTATTGTATAAGAAAAAAGGCTGAGACATAAAATTATTCATGCTAGTACTCTACATTATCATAATAATTATCTACATTAAATTACCTAACCCTTCACACCCATATAGGAGTGAAAGAATGCGTGACAATAATATTTGATAATTAGTTATCGGAAGGATATACAAACGTGGATGATTAAGTAACCTTGATCTTGTTCACTATTAAAAATGTATTAAATGTTGGAAATTTAGATGAAACAGAGTTTATAAAAAAAAGTAAATGGATCCAAATACTTGGCAAAAGTTGCTTATAATGTCCATTAGGAAATCCTAAGAACATTGGAAGTTATTTCTGTTTTTGCCAAATTTATATTTAACCTGCAGGAATAATATTTGTACGTTTTAATGTTTGTTATTCATCTTATCATCGTGAGCTACACGTGCGTTTTTATTTACTTAAAGTTTCAAGTATGAACCAAAAAAATTAAGATAAAAAATAAAAAGAAAAGGAACCTTTATTTCAATAGCAGAAGGTTTGATATATGATAGATCCATAGATGTATTTATTTATATATTTATTTTCTTTTATGTTTAATTTGATATTAATTTGGTTTATTATTATTATTATTATGTACTTATATGCAAAATCTCCCCTAGAACGTCTTGGAGATTTGGTATAAATTATACCAAATTGGTAATATTTCTTTTGTTGTATTATGTAAATATTATATATTCCCATGCTTGTATTATTAGTGCAAAATTAGAGACTTTATCATTATTCATTAATTAGTAATAGTAAACAGATACATGAAAACATTTAGGCCAGTATTGCTGAATGGTTAAGCTTATTTCATAGTATTTACACTAATTTGAATTTCGATACTCATAATTTTTCAAAGATATTAGATTCGTTCATAATCTAGTTAATGTTAATATTGTCTGATGTGTTTCAAAAAGAATATTTCATACAAGATCATATATTCGCGTATGTGTTTGCTATCAGAATATATTGTATAAGAGTTAAATTCATGCTTATTTGTTTCTTATCGGTTGCAGCTGGTACTATGACTAAAGATTGTAAAAATTTAAGAGTTTGTCTGTTATGGATCTGTTCTATATGAAATGTGTTAGATGCCCTTTGAGTGGAGAGGTGATTGAGATGATGATCATGATATTCGGATTGAGTAACGTTCATTTTATTTGTTTATCTATTGAGCCGTGGATGGTAGTATTTCTTTATTTAGTAGTATGCGATATGATAATTATGTTTCTTAAAGGAAGATCCCTTAGTGATAGATCCCCTTTATTCAGGATAAGTCAGCTAAGTTCCACACCATTTGTGTTAGAAGAGTTGATAGTTACTATATTTATGAATTAAATCGATGTTTGGAGTTGTTAATCCCCATGCGCACATATATAAATATTTATTTGACATTATTTTGCTCTCCCTTTCCATTCCACATATTTGTCGTCACAATATATGTTAGTTATTTCAGGTAAATATTTTAATGATTTCTATAACATACTTGAAGTTGGATTTATGATTTAGTGATTAGCTCATTGTACCATCCGTATTGTGAAGTTTGCTTTTTCCGCAAGTCAACCGATGGAAATATAATCAATAAAACGCGTCATGATTGTGAATTCATAAATGTGCACACATTCTGGAGATATGATAAACCTAGAGATATAGAAGGAGACCATTGCTGGAATTGTAAGTTCTGAGTAATTTGTCAGATCATATCACATATTATCATTATTTCATTCATTATTATTGTTGGTAATTCATCCTCCCGGTATAAATGTAATATTGTATTACAAAATTTTATTTTATTCAAGGCTAGTTTTAATAAAGTTATTACTTAATTTCATATAACAGATATAGATTTGTAGGCATACGGAAATAGTTAAATGACATTAATTGATTACTTGATATCGTTTTCTTAGTTTATTAAGAGCACAGAGTGGGAATACATGATATGAATATTAGTATATGAATATAGAATTATATTTTTTTGTTGTTGCTAATAATTTAACTAATAAATTGTAAATGTTATTGAAACAGCATATAAGAGGAAGAGCCTCTAAACATTAGGTGTTATTTTGTGTAATTTAAATGTTATTTTATTTTATCCAAGTGTTATTTAGTCAAGTTTGTAATTAACGTAAATTATTGTTAAATCATCATCAATGTGTCGTAAAAGAAAGTGTCTTATAATAAATGTTTTGTTGAAGTAAGATTCCCTCTGAATTATTTTTATCATGTATGTTCGATTTACCATTTCCACACACACATATGTTCAAGATAATACAATTATAATATTAATCAATTTGCTAGTATATGCAATCTATCTCGATAACACTGAGTTAATTGATTCAAACATTGTAAATGCCAAGAATAGATTATATCTTATTTAAAATTGTATCACTTGTCAGTTTAATAATATATGCCATTTATTTAAACAATACGGAACTAATAGATCCAAGCATTGTAATGCCAAGATGTAGATTTTACCTTGTTTAGAATAGATAGTGATGTGAGATAAAATGTACCCAATCCTTATCATCGTTTATCCTTTATTTTATTGTAATAGATGTCAATTTCACAATAGTCCTCATTACTTAATAGTCATATTATATTGGGATTGACTTGTTGTTCATATAGCAGAGTCCTGAGATTAGTTCATCATTTAATAAACATTGATATAGCTGTTCAATCTAAATTAAATGCCAGTAGATTGATTATTGTTGCAGTGATCCCCAAACATATTAGATGAGTGATGTGATTGGTCTAGCATGTACTTGGATGGTGAGAGAATTAAACATATTTGATTTAAGTTAATCCACAAATTGATTCCTTTTGATAACTTAGCAAATGCTTATAATATAATTAAATAAACACTACATAATTGTTGCTTATAAATGCTTCTCTCATCCCCAGTTGCATTCTAGATGACCACGATACCCTATAAACCCCAACTGACCTAAGATGTAAATTAATAGTACAATAAGAGTCTTATCAATAAGTATAGATGAAATCTAGATTATAAACTTATTATATCTTATATAGAATTGGCGCCTGGGCATTTATTTGTGCATAAAGTGATATCAGTGAAGAGGTTACAATATATAACCCTAATTATAAAATAAAAAATTGAAAACACAAAATTTTATTTATATGAGAGAAAATAAAATGATACTTTTAAATATATAATAAATGTGTTATCAGTAGCTCAGAATTTATTTATTTATTTAAAAAAATATTTGAAAATTATTTCAGTGATAGCAAACTCATACATGTGTATATCTTGTAATATGGGGTGAGATCTGTCTTATATGGCTCCTCTTTTAAAGAAAGAAAAGTATAAATATTTATTTTATTGAATTCTTCTTGACAGATTTTACTATTTTCCATCAAGTAACTAATTGATTTTTCTATAGGATATTTCTGTGAATTTCTTTTGAAATTTAATTTTTATTTTTCTAATCTGGCCATTATATCTATATATATGTGGTTCATTCTAATTTTCCTAAAGTAATTGATGCAATCTAAATAAATCCATGAAATTGATCAAATTATTAATTGATTGCAGTGTGGTTACTTTTTTCTCTCATATTATTGGAATTTTAATTCTGACATCTTTTTTGTTAACAATTCTTGTTTCATATGGTCTACT
Organism: Epiperipatus broadwayi; assembly: GCA_028023455.1. Lineage (NCBI taxonomy): Eukaryota > Metazoa > Onychophora > Udeonychophora > Euonychophora > Peripatidae > Epiperipatus > Epiperipatus broadwayi. The sequence goes on along the minus strand of JAQFVV010006224.1, from coordinate 2,133,572 downwards.
CTAAATTTGAATTTTACGAATATAATTAATATGTTTATTTTGTTCACTATATATAGTTTTCAATTTTTAACATTATATGATCCTTTATTTTTTTCTTTAAACTTGATCATAAAGATAGTATTTCCTATTCTTTTTTTGATCTTTGTAGGTTCTTCATGTATAGGAAAAACTTTTTATAAATATATATATATGGCAATATTATGGACAAATTTTAACATTAAATTTGATAATTTAAAGTATATATTTATTTATATGGGTAGCATGAGAAGTCTTAACAAAAATTTTAACCCCTTAAATGAAACTCGTAACCTTTTCCCCCATTGCACATTTTGATTAAATTTAATCGTGCCTTTTCCAAATGTCAATTTCTTCTGAAATAAAAAGCAGTCATTCTTTAATTAATATGAGACTTTTTTTATAATGTAGCCAATAAAGTCTAATTAATGCAATTTACTAGTTGATCTCTTTGTTTTGCCCAACATCGGTGATTATTACTGACATAACTCCAACTCAGTTAAGTTCACATATTATACACAGGAAGCTAATGCATGTCTAATTCCTTGATTTTTGATTAATTTTTTTCCATACATCAAATAAAAATGGTATTTCACGAGTTGATTTAATATAAATCTTAGGTTTGTGGCATTGGAATCTGATGGGACTCTAATATTGGAATAGTGCTTTTCGCATTTTCTTTATGAATAATTTTTGCAACTTTTGATACATATTCTTCATGTTTATTGTAACAATGGATCATAAAAATTGTCAAAACTTCTTTAAGGGCCCCATGGGCATGATAAAATATACTGGTCTAGCATATGATTTATTTGGAGATTTGGTTTTGTGGAAACACAAATACAGATACAATATGAATTTACATTCTAGACCAATAGCAGTATCACATCATATTTTCAACCTTTCTAAGATCATAATGTCCATACAAGCTATGCACATATAAAATAAAGGATTTTTCATAGATCGGAATTATGAATACTCTTCATCTATCATTTTGGTTTTTGATAATTTGCATTAAATTTTATTTTGTAATTTATATTGAAGGCTTGCTTTAGTAATTTGATTAAATTTGGAATGATTAAGAGACAATTTTTAGTTTAAAAATAACATTTTTATACTGCCTTCCTTGTTTTTTAAATAGAATTATTCTATTTAGTTCCTTTTTGAAGCATCTTCAACAGCAGCAATGTATATGTTGACTATTTCTAGATGCTTCTGAATAGATTGCACAGGATAATAATTTAGGATGGCAGAATAACAATCTCTTTTCCTATCCAAAATTGTATTGGATAATCATTTTCTAAACTTTATCTCATTAATTTCAGATTACTTCATTTCTCAAAATTCTTATGATTAATGATTTAAACCAAAATGATGGAATTTATAGAAAGCCTATATAATCACAAAGACTTCCTTTATAATGTCTATATAGTTTAACTCTGATCTCTTCAAAAGCTTACTTATAAAATACTGTATAACATTTTAGATGTCCTTACTATTGTCACTCTATACCCATTTAGATTTCTTTTAATATACTTATCATATTTTTGGTGTTCCTTGTGAAATCAGGATGGAGCTTGTGATTGAACATGACCTTAAAAACAAACATTATGATTTCTGATAGGAATAGGAAAGTCTTGGCATCTGCTACTTTAAAACGAGTGAGAATTTTATGATTTATATGTCTCTAATGAACATAACTTCCTCACATAAGATGACTCTTTTTATTCTTTATTTTAATATTTTTTTTGCATACTTTGTGAAAAATAAATTCAAAGATTTCAAGTGTTCTTTGGCATCTTTGGAAACTATTGTGACATCAACATATAAAAGTAATAAGATCTTTGAGTACTAGAGACAAGCTATTCAAAGCACTTTAAAAACACTACCCCACTGGGAATTAGGCCTTCAAAGAGAAAATGATGAAGGATCCTTAGATTCATTAAAATTGTCTTTGAAATACTGGAAATAATTCTTACCATCCTCAATCCAGAAATTATCCATCATTCACAAGTTCTTTTTTTTTTTTTTTTTATGAGTTTCAGTTTTTTTTTTTCAGGTTAACTGAATTTCTATTAATTCATTCATATGGATAAACTGTTTACTTGTTATAACCAATTTAATATCATCATCCTATTATATTTTCTTTTTTATCTACTATGTTTGACATATTGGGGGAGGAGAGGGTTCTATTTTATTTATGCTTTTCTCTCTTGCATGGATTCTATTTTTGTATTAGTGCTATTGAATTGTTTTTGTAATTTTCTTGACATTTCTCAATTTTTGTTTCAATTTCATATTCTTTTCTAATTTATCATTCAAAATGTTTGCGATTTATTTTCTCCATTTTCTATTGTATTTTTTCAATATTATTTTTATATTTCTCATCACTTTGGTGGAGGTGTGGGGGGGGGGGAGATGGGGGGGGGTATAAGAACTTCCATGTTTAATTTTCTGCCTTCATAATTTTTCCCAATATCTATTAGCAACTTATTATTGGCCTTGGTAGCTTTTGATTTCTGTCCTATTTACTATCTCTATTTGTGTTGATTGTTGGGTTTAATATCTTCTAATTTATACCTTACTTTTTTTTCTATTATTTCCTGTAACATTAATTGATTATTAAGTTTAATATTTTCAATTTCTCCAGAAATTTTGATTTTCTTTAAGATATTCTATTTTCATTAATGCATTAAGTTATTTGTTTTTCTCTATTTGGCATTTTATTTTTTTATCATTTATTTTATTTTCTATTTTTTGTTCATGTCAGTAAAGTTAATTTGTTACTTATTTATAATTTATGTTATTGTAATCAATTTGTACTGTGCTAAATTAATCCATTAATAATTTCAATTTTCTGCCTTATCCAAAATTTTCATATACATTAAAATTCTTTTTTTTTTTTATTTCAATATATTTATGAACTGAATTTTTTTTTAATCATTCCATAAGCTGTTTTTCTCTAAATGCTTCAAATACTACTGGCAACTGTGATCAATATCAATAATTCATTGTGCTATAAATTGCTTATCATTGGGTCCTACATGTAACCATATGGAACAGAACAATTCTCAAATAAGTAGCATATAATATTGCTATTTTATTCTCCATATTAAGTTGCTATATTTAATAGAATGCACCCTTATATGTATATACATCTCTATTTTATAGAAATAACTATATTATTTTGAAAAAAAAAACACATCTGCTTGCTTCCAGACAAAACTCAGGAGAGAGCACAAATTTATCGTAGCAATAAAATAAATAATTTAATAGTCTAAACAAGCAAGAAAGTAAAACAAAAAATTTAACAAAATAGCAAATTTAATAAATGGTATAATATAAATATATATGAGATTGTTATTTACACGATAAATATGGAATTATATTAAAATTAATAAATTTAATTCTTTAGCATTCCATTACAAATGTAGATCTATCTTCAAATCTTATAATCAGTCATTCTAAATGTTTGGTAAGTTTACTTATTACTCTCCAATAGCAAATTATATTTACATCAATAGTCTAAAGAAATATATATAACAAACCAATATCATAGATAATATAGCTAAAAAGATTAAAATAATTTGATAATTATAAATGATTATATCTGCATGCTTTAAAATTTGATATAGTTAACTTTAATTAGATTTTACCAGATTAAAAACACAATGAATTATACATTTTTATATAATAATTAATCATGAATTAAATATATGTGTTGAATTTAGTTAAAACTACAGATATTTTTTTCAGCATTCTTGGCAGTATATGTTGCAAAAAAAGATAATATCTTGTATGTTTGTTATTATATTTCTGAAATCAAAGTTCAAGATTACATCTAAGAAAACCTTATTTAATAATATCATGTTTATTTATGTTGGCAGTTTAGTAAATAAGTTATAATGCTTGCAACAAGAACATAAATAAGTTAAAATTTAAAGAATGTTAGAAAATAATAAGCACTCTTTTGTATTTAATGATTGGAATTTTTTGCATTGTCACACCATCAAATATAACATTGATTAACACTTTGCATATTTCTTGATGGGAAGAAAATATTAACATTGTTATTTCATAGATAATCATCTGGCAAGAATATCATTCTAATAATATGGAGATATATAGATCTGTTTCTCAACGTGTAGACAAGTGTACCTTATGAAACAGTATATAAGTATTATATTGTTTTGACTTTCAGAATAAATAAATTAAAGGAAAATTTCTTTTAAAGTAGATGTTGTTGAAGGAGAGTAGTTATCATAAATTAATGTGCAGCAAACATAGTACATTGGATTACACAACTCCCTTTTATAATCCAGTACAGTTGAAGTTATGAATCTCTTACTGATGTATTTTAAATTGCAAACCTATATAGAGATTTGAGGATGACTTTTATAGTTAAAAAAGATATTTGCAAATCCATAGAGGTATAATTATTGAAATTTACCAATGGATTTTAGAAGATTGTAAATTGCACTAAAAAACTTAAATGCCTATTTGATGATTATTGCTGTAAAATTATTTTCATAAATACAGAAAATTATTAACTGAAAATAAATTAAAACATTTTAGATACAAATTTATGGATTATGTGTGATAAGAATATATTAATCCTATACAAAGATCTGCTTCACATTATAATATCAATAGAAAATAACTATTGGCATTATATAGATTTATCATTAATTTTTAAAAAAAAAATCAAACTGTAGTTACATCAAGTGATTATTAATAAATTATTTTAATTATTAACCTTTGTCTTGATTAGCTTTTACCTTCAATTGATATATGTGATTTATTTTGCATTTGAATTCTTCAGTATTGTAAATGAATGGACCATAAAGATGATTATACATGTTCTACTCATGCAAGGAAAATAAATTTGATTTACATTGTTTTGATTTATGGTATGTCAATCACTTGTTTGTTAAAGATTGTTTAAATAGATAAAATATATCTATCAAAGAGGTAACCATTTGGCTTACTCTATTCTGAGATATAGAGTAGCAATTAATGAGTAGTTATAATTGATTTACCAATCATATAATAGATATATCTTTGTACATGCATGCAATTCAAATTTTAAATTTCTTTGTTTATTTGTCTGAGAAAGCAAGCCTCTTCTTAACAACCTCGTGTATTAAATCTTTTTTTTTGATGCTCCATCTTTCTGTTCATTTATTCACTTTTAGAACAAGTTTGGTAAGTCTACAAAATTTTTTTAAATAATATATATAATTCTTTATGAGAAAGATTTGTTTATTTGTGAAAAATATTTAGTTGAGATCTTTCAGTTTTCACAAATATAAAGTATATATGTCTCATTTCCAATTATTATAATATCAAGAATATTAAGTTAAAAGCAATTCTACTTCTAGTTTAAAGATAGACAAAAAAAAAAAATTACTAGATGGAGTGATTTCAGTTTGTAACCGACAGTTTTAATTGGTTTATATAATTATGACATAGCTGAAGTTTGTGAAGATAAATACATGAAAATTCTTCTTAGACTTCACAATATTATATATATGTATATAAACAAATGAATGCAGGGAATTATCTATACAAATAATTAGAGAAATATGATGATGTCAGCAAGATGTTTTACTACAGTATAGCTTTGATAAAGGTGTTCTGCATCAAAAGCCTGTCACAGCAATTTTTTTTTAAATTTATCACCATATATATATTCTGTAGAAGTCTTAAATGAAAATTTTTCATTGTTACAACAAATGAATCAAGTCATTACAAATCTTTACAAAAATTCTACTACACAGATGTGTAAACAATATCTCCACAGAAATGAGGAGTTTATGTCTTGTTGAAGTCCCATCTATCTTTCTTAGACAAGATATGTTCTTGAAAGTTGTTTGACAATTTTTTAAAGTTTATAAATTCTTTCCAGCTATTTTTTGATTAATAAATTTATTTTTAGTAGGTGATTGAATAATTGTTTTTCTTAAGGTTGTGTATATTCATTTATATTAAAACTGTCTGTTTTTTTTTTTGTTGTTGTTTTTAGAATTTGAAAAGATTTTCTTCATAGTAAGTAAATTATTATTTTCTAATTTGAAGTAAAGTAATGAAAGTATTTATATGTTTTCTAATTCTTATTACATCTTTTTTCATTTACACTTTTTGGATGCTGGCCACATTCTTAATTATGATAATACTAAATTTAAGCAAATACTATGAGAGAATCTATGGAAATTCTAAAAAAGTTTAAATAAAAATGAGGAATTACACCTGCATTTTAGAAATGCTTTTATTCATCCTCTTTTCTATCAGCTAGCAGTAATTTTACTAAGTTAATTAGTTAAGGAATAATTAATAGCAATTTATAATCTTGCTTTACCTTTCCTTATCTATCATATTGCCAAAATTCTGTTAAAAAAAATTTTTAAATTGACATATTCTCATTGTTATTTTAGAAATCATTATGACAGCTCTCCAAGGCATATTGAGCTAATGATGAAATTTATCAAAACATTGGAGAATTTTTCTGAATTGTGGATTACATTACTTTTAAGGATGTTGAACAATTTAATCTGTTTTGTTTGGAGCATGAGAAATTCTTCCTGTCAAAGATTTTACACAGAGTTCATTAAAGTCTATTTTAATTTCATCTTTTTAGTAGTTAAAACTTTTGCTACGATATATATGTGATATTTTTTTATATATTGAAATATATAAATTATCAAAGCTTACATTTTACATTAATTTAAATTTAAGTACTAGATTATTATTCTGTGCAGTTTTCTCAATGCAATGAATATAATAGCTTTTTTAAAAACTAATTAACACAAAAAGAAGGAATATTTATATATTATATATTAATAAAAAAGTTGCTATAATATATATTTGTATATGGTAGCTTTTTATTAGATCGATTACTGCAGTATGAGAAAATTGAAGATTCCACAACAGATTCTGAAGCAACGGCATCAAGTGATAGTGAAATAGAAATTCAGAAAGAGGGAACACCTTCAAAAAAGTATTTATTTTAATATTTATTTTGAAAAATTTTCTACGAGTAAGACAATTTATTATTTATAATGATAAATATTTATAAGTTCTTATTTAATATGTTTGTAAGTATATGAAAATTGAATAATGTAATAAATTTTTAGTAATGACTCATTAACAGGCAAAATAATTTTCATATTTTTTTGGCTATATAATGAAGAATGTTAATTTAGTGGAAAATGTTGATAGTCAGCAAAATTGAAAGAAATAGAGAACAAGGACATTTATTGGTCGAGAGGTCATCACAGCTGTCTTACAAGCAGTTGTCCTGGGTTAGCGGGTTCGCTTCCTGGCTGATGATGCTATGACACATGAAGGACATTTATATATGATATAGATATATGGATAGTGTTGAGGTATATCTGTAAGAATTTCACATTATTATTAATAATAAGAAATGGTAAACCTTTATACATGGATTCATATAATACTAAATCATCCATGCACTTTACTACTGTTACACAATGCTTTATTTACCATCCTCTTTTACAGTTTACAGTTTTGATTGCCCCAGCAATCTTCTTCAGAATTACAACATAATATAAACATATGAATATAAATATACATGAGTATATTATTTACATTCTATATATACATCTTATAATCATCATCTATTTATTACCTTTTAAATATTAAAATTACCCCAAATCCAAAACTCAACCAGACTAGCCAAGAAAAAATAAAATTAAAAAACACAATGGATTCATTGCTACAAGGAGACTTCTCAAATGTAAAGAACTACAAAACAACACCATATTTATATTAAACATTACCCACAAATCCATTTCCTTCCCATCCATCATTAATATTAAAAGAACTTTTAAATAAGTTAATTGTGTCAGAATAATAAATTTTCAATAATAAAGATTCTTTAATTTTTCTTTTTATTTCATTTCTCCCAAAGAAGACCACCTTAACTTCATCAAAATTATTAGTGTGACCTGTATTTTTTTCATGGACATACAAAGCAGAACTAAGATATTTATTTCCAACCCTACTTTTATGAACCTTTATTCTTTCATTTAAACTCAAACTACTCTGATCTTTGTAAGCCTTCTTACAAAAACAAGAAATAATATACACTACACCAGGAATAATCAGAGTAGTTTGATTTAAATGAAAGAATAAAGGTTCATAAAAGTAGGGTTAGAAATAAATATCTTAGTTCTCCTTGTATATCCCTGAAAAAGATACAGGTCACACAATTAATTTTGGTGAACCTAATGTCGTCTTCTCTGAGAGAAAAGAAATAAAAAGAAGAATTAAAGAATCTTTATTATTGAAAATTTATTATTCTGATGCAATTAACTTATTTAAAAGTTCTTTTAATATTAAGAGTGGATGGGAAATAAATGGATTTGTGGGTAATGTTAAATGTAAATATGGTGTTGTTTTGTAGTTCTTTATACTTGAGAAGTCTGCTTGTAGCAGTGAAACCATTGGTTGTGTTTTTTGATTTGATTTTTTCTTGACTAGTCTGATCGAGTTTTGGAATTGACTAGTTTAGCTTTATGTTTGTAATGTTTACTTTTAAATATATAATTTTTTACCCTTTTTTACATTCTATATTTATTAATTAAAACTTCCTATACATATATATTCTATTTTTATTCTTTATTTTATTTTATTCTTATTACTCTTTAAATATTTAACTCTAATTTAATATCTTTTATATTTTACATTATTATTATTCATTTACTAATAATCATTGTTTATAATTTATTCATTCAATAATTTATAATTTATTTTAATCTATAATACTATTATTTTAAATACATTTTAATCCATTCTTTATATCTCCTAACTTCAACTGCTAAATTCAAATTTTAAAAAATTTACCATTTTTATGTGATGTGATGCACTGTGATCTTATACGGAGTCAGGAATATCTCAGCACCTATGCTCAGAGAAATTTGTTAGCCACTTTGACTTCTCTTTCCATTCCCCACCCCAAGTTTTCCCATATTCTTCTCTATCATGCTTCATCCCATTTCCACAACATAATCTTTGTCAACTTCATGGTCATTACATCTAAAAACCTCTTATCTTTTCCCAAACCCAGCATAAAAACTAAGAAGCCACTTTCTGTATAAACAATTTGTTCATATTTATTCTTCCACAACTTCATTATTTGTACCCTTTCTGCTCTCAGTCATTTACATTCAATTAACAGATGCCTAATATTTTCTATGCCTTCCTTACACAACTTGCAGACTAAATCACCCATATTTTTCCATTTATGTGTATATTCCCTTGTTGCTAAAGATTCCAGTTTGAGCCTTAAACAGTAAACTACTTTCCTTGCTATTATCATAAATTAACTCACACCCAATATTCTGTTCACTTCTATAAATATTTAAATTCTTTTTACTCTCCATACTAGCTCTCCAACTCCCTATTCTTTATTAATGCATCTATTCTTCTATCCCATTCCTTAACACTATAACACTCAACAATTCTCCTAACACAATCATCCCACCTTTTGTATAAGTATACTGACATAAATTCTTTATCTAAATCTTCTGCATATCGCATTACCTTTCTCACCCATCTTGTTGCCTGCCCTTTATTCATAACCCAATTAAATACTATTTTGGCTATTCTTTTATTATCCATAAACTGCAATCTACTGAACATTTTCATTTTGCTTTTTGCATCTCTCATATAAAAACTTGACCATCCCATTTCTCCTTGAATTGCCTCCTTTGCCATCCACACATCTGCATCTAATGCATGTCTTCCTACTTCTCTTTGTACTTTTTCTAAGTAATCTAACACCCCTTTACTAACACATAATGCATCATTACCATATGTTAACCCTGCTACTGCCACTCCCTTCCATACAATTCTAGCTACATCATATTTATTATATGAAAACACTGTTAATTTCTTTATCAATCCCTTTTTTTTCTTTGCTTCATTTATCAATTTTTTCTCCCATTCATCCAAGCAATTTCTCTGATTACTTAAGATGATTCCCAAATAGTTATATCTATTCACCACACTTAACTTTATATCCCCCAATAAAAATTCTTTGTCTTCTCTTTCCCCAGTATTAATCATCATTACTTTTGATTTTTCTTCACTAAATTTAATCCCCATCTCTTTACCCACCTTTGCACATGTCCTCAGCATAACTTCCATATCTTTCCTTCTTTCTGCACACAAAAAAAACATCATCTGCAAATAAAAGACCTGACAATGTATATACTCCCTTGCCACCTATTAATGGTATCTCTACCCCTCTTCCTAGTCTTTCTATTGCTCTCTCCATTTCTCTCAAATACAACAAAAACAAAATAGGTGACAGAGGACATCCTTGCCTTAGTCCCACCCCATTTTTAACTTTAACTGATTCTATATTCCCTAATTGATATGTATAGTAATTATTTTCATATAATTTCTTAATAATATCCACTAAAGCTCCATCCATTCCCAAATTTACTAAACTTACCCATAATCTATTTCTATTTACTCTATCATACACCTTCTCTATATCTATAAAAACCATATATAACTGTCTACCTGTATTCCTACTCATATCCATAAGTTGTGTAACTACAAATAAACTATCTCCTATATGCCTATCTGATTGAAAACCTCCTTGCATTTCTCCCATTATATTATTTTCTTCCATCCATTTTGCAACTCTTCCAGTCACCACATATGAGTAAACTTTATATAGCACTGACATTACCGCTATCGGTCTATAATTGTTTAACTTTCTATGATCCTTACCCTTCCCTTTACATGATAGCCTTACTCTTGTGTTACTCCAACTCCTCGAAAAATCTCTCTTCTGTGCCATCTTATTAAAACGTGATAATAGTTTTAATTTTGCCTTCTGCCCTAAATTCGTTATCATCTCTGCTGCCCATCCATCCAAACCTCTTGCCTTTCAATTTCTTACTTGCCTCATTCAGTTCATTTTCTGTAAATTATATATTCCTATTACTATATGATTTCTTGTTTACTCTCACTCTGTCCTTCACATCCAACATCTTTTCTATATTCATTACATACTTGTTTAAGACTATCTCTATTTTTTCTCTAAAGCTACACTCTATTCCATCATCATCTAGGAATACTAATTCTTTCTTCCCTCCATTCCTTCTTTTATTGTATTTCAAAAAATTTTTACTCCCATCTCTTCCACTTTTATTAATATCTTCCAACAGTTTACTATTCAATTTCATTCTTTTCCTATAGTTATCTATTTTAGCCAACTTCTTTTTTTCTAAGTACTTTTTCCATTTAGTATTGACATCTTTTTCACTTTCTTTGTTCTTAATATCACACATATTTTCTTCATGCTTTTTTCCTCTCTTTTACACTTTACTAACTCTCACTTTTCTATTACTTTTATTCTTCTGAATATTCTCACCTAAAACCCTATTTGCCACTTTTTCTATTTCACCACACCAGTCCTTATACTCATTCCCAACCACCTTTCATGGTTTTTTCAACTTTTATTTTATATTCTTCTAACTTATTCTTTATCATTCACTCTCCATCCACATCTTTCATTATCCTTTCTACTTTTATTACTTTTTTCATCACATTACTAACCATTTCTATTATAAAGAAGTTATGATCACTATTACATACTCTCTTCAGTATCAAACAGTTTAATTTTCCATACTTCATTCATTCCTCTTTCTCTACTAATACATAATCTATTGGGTGGAAAATATATTATTTCTAGACCATGTGAATTGTCCCTCATAAATATTCGATAAATTTCCAGTGGTCCGATTTACTCTCTGACAAAAACTCTTCAAAAGCTGTCTATTCTTATTAATTACATCATCTCAATATATTCTCTTCCTCTTTCCTTTGAAACTCTGTATATCCTTAACTAAGCATTCATATATGGTTCTGTTTCATTCCATTATAGTTTGACTATCTCCAGTGGCTATATACACTATAGCTATCATCCATTCTTGTCTTCCTAACCTTATCTCAAACCACAAATGTTCTTGACATTTAACAGTATTTAAATATTTTTTTGCCATAACTCCTATACCATCACCCTGTTTTTCTTTTTTTTTTCTATTTATACCCTGCCATACCAAGTCTTTCAGAGTAGGTTCTTCTGTTAGATGTGTTCCCATTACTGCTAATATTGGAAGATCTTCATTTTTAATTGCTTTGTTTAATTCCAGCCACTTTTCTGGTCTCCTACACCTTGCATATTTACATACCTAATTTTAAAATTTCTTCTTTCCTAACTACTCTTTTATGAATTCTTTATAAATAACTTTTTTACCATTAATTTTACACTCATTCCCTCTCCACATATACATTTATATCTAAATCAGCTACCCTTTGATTACTTACATTCTATCCATTCTTTTTTTCTAATAACACTGCTACTGAAAACCCCACCCCCTTTATAAATTTCTCAAACTATATTCTTTATAAATCAAACTCCCTAAAACTTCACTTCCTTGTTCCTATTTTTTATATTAAAACTGTTTTCAGACTCAAATCTCTATTCAAAACTGGCTTAATATTATTAATATAAATAGCCTCTTTGATTTTTCTATTCCTTTTATTATGAGTAAATTGTATCATCCTTATACAATCCTTTTCAATCTCATACCTTGTTTCTAATTTATGTATATATTGGTGAATTTTTATCATATTATGTTGTAATAGTCTTCTATATATTGAATTCTTCATTTCTCCTACATAATTTACTTTTATATTATTAATTTGATACTTTTTTACAATTAATCTCATATGTGCCATTTATTTCATTATCTAAATTAATATAATTATTTTCTAAAATACTAATCATATTTTTTCTCCTTTTATTAACTACTTAAACATTTAATACATTATTAAACTTTTTATTAATTTTACCTATAACTTTATTTAAATTTTACATAATTATTCCCTGTCTTTACTCCTATATAATTAACTTTATTACTACTTCTTCCTTCTTTATTATTATTTATACATTTTATCTTAATTTCTATTAATCTAATATTATCATTTATAAATTTATATGGATAATCATTATTTATAAATTCTCTTTTAATTAAATCTATCTATTTAACATAATCTTTTTTACTTGATCAATAATTTAAAAAAGGGTGGTAAATAAAGCATTATGTAACAGTAGTAAAGTGTGTGGATAATTTAGTATTATATGATATATATTTGGCAATACAATAAGAAAGATTAGTTATTATACATGGATTCACTAGAAATCATAGATCTCATGGATTCTAACACCCAACATTATGTCATGAGAAATATGGTACATCATGGATTGTAAATTCAGATTTAATATTGTTTGTGAAACACTAAGCAATAATATGCAGATATATTTGCATTTTAAATATATCACCTTTTTTCATATCTAGTACCTGATTATTTCAAATTTTTGTTAATCTATTTACAATGAAGTTTGAAAATTATAAAGAATCATAAATTGTAATAATACCATTTGTTTAGCATTGAATTTATTGTAAGATTATTACTTTATAAATTATCTAGTTTTCATTTGAACATTATTATAGCACATTTGACTCTGCAGCAATGGTTTATAAATTTGGAGAATATCAAAATGAAAATTTTAATTTAGTTTATGTCAAAAAATTTGTCCTATTATATATCTCTAATCTAATGAGTGACTAATAAAAATTATTAATATACCTGTAAATCTATCAATTACTCCAACTATTTCCTCCATATATCTTTTTCTCACTTCCTAAAATAATTTCAAAATAAACATTTTTTCAAATTATCTATATTACTTTAGAAAATTAGATAGCAATAAAGTCATTTCCAGATTGCTCTAGGTTAGCAATCCATATACCATCATGTTTGACATTTGCATTTCTATGATTTTTTTATTATCTTTGAATTTCTGTTCAAACTTTTCATTATTAATTCCATCTGGTTTTAGTACTATTTCCCCTTTAGACCTAATTCTTGTCATTCTTTTTTTATTTCAGCTCTTGTTGAAATTTTAATATTTTCTTTTATCAATTCCATGATTTTCTTTATATTTGATCCTGTTAATTTTGTTATTTCTAATGGGTATTATTGCTTTTTAATTACTTTTATTTTCCCACTTCTTGTTTCATATTTTGTAAATAGTAATGTATTTCTTAATAATTAAACAGTTATTATTAAAATCAATCTGTAAAAATATTGATGGATAATTCACATAAGGATTTACAAAAAAATTTATGTATCAAGTGAATCCTATTATAACTTTAATAGAGGACTTTTCACCTCAAGAAAATAATTAACCTATAAAAGTGTTTGGAAAATTTTAAGAAAGTCCATATATAGAGTACTTAATAATAATCAAAATACACAGACCAATCTCAGTAAGAAAAAGATACTAGTAAGAAATTTATTTATTGCAAGTTGAAAGAAGTCCAGGTTTGAAATATAAACAATTTGTAAATTATAGAGGAATTATTATTGTATAGTTAGTTTTTTCCTTCTTTTTTTCATATGTTCACATTTAAATTGTGAAATGAATGAATCCGAAGCATTGGTCAGTTATTGATCAAATCTGTAATTTGATGAATAATAATAATGTAAAATAAAAATAAAAACTACAAAATATATATTTGATTAATGTGCACAATGAAAACACTTAATGTGCAATACTAAATAATTTCTTTGTTTTATTTTCATTAACAGATGTTTTTAATTTCTTAATCCAGCCTATTCCTAATCTCATATAAAAGTATATTTTTCATCCATGATTCATTAATTTAATAGTTAATATATATGATCATCATTCTCCATATCTATGCTTTTCATTAATTCAGACTACAAATAATAACTGGGAAAAATTAATTAAAATGCTGAATAATTAGAATCAAGACCATAAAATAGCCCATCTTTCTGAAGAGGGCAACCAATATCATGATCGATATCAATATCAGATTCAAATAAAAAGCTATTTTTAGCAGACTATATCTTTTATTAACTATCTAAGGTTTGATGATATAGCTGGAAATATAATCAGTAGTCTGCAAAAGATTTTGTGATGGGTTAATTTTAAAATATTCAAAGTGCTTCAGTTGCTCATCATTGATAGCTTAAAAGTTAATACTCATAATACTATTTGGCTAGTTAGCCTCTCATTACTTTTTGATGAGTGTCATTGGGTACCATTTATTTATGTTTGATGATTTTAACATTTATGCCCTATTAATGGAAAACCTTACTACATTTGGTATACTAGCATATAGCCAACTCTTAGCTTAACTGTCATTCTAACACAATATATATTATAATTTCATTTTTCTATTTACTTCATTTCTTTTTGTAGTATTACTTTATTAGATAATAATTACAGGATTAATACACATTGTGATAAGTAAAATTAATAACTTAAAATTGTAATATTTTACTAAATTATTTTTGAAAAACAAAAGTTTTTTAATTAAAAAAAGATGAGCATAAAGACAAATTAGTACTATATTACAAGAATTATATAAAAACATTTGTATATAAATTACAAAAATTATTAATTAAAATATTTTTCTACATAAATATTAAAGCATTTTTAATTGGTTTTAGTGTCTTGTGATCTTTATTTACAAAAATAATTTTGATGTGAAAAAATTTATGAATTTATCTATTATTGGTTTCTTTGATTAATAAATATAAAGAGCTATCAAATATCTTATACTTATTACTTTAAAGTATTATAGTAGAATATATTTTTAAATAAAATTCCTATCTGCTTAAAATATACATTTTCTTTATTAGTGCTTAAAACAAAAATAAAACTTTCTCTTTATATATTTATATATATATATTGATTTTGCAGAAAAAAGATTGTTCCTGCTTCTCTCATGGATCCAAGTAATTTGAATATGCTTGGTACTATTGGCTATCCTCTAGTTCCTAAGCAGTCTGTGATAGTAAGTAGTATCTAATACATTATTTTTTGTATCAAAATTTGATATTTTTCTTGTTAAAATTTTTTCATTGAATTACTTATGTGTCATTAATCAAAACAAATAAAAAAACTCGAGCAAATAAAACTAGCATTATGATTCTTAATATTCAATCCTTAATATAATAAAAAGTTTTTAATTTAAATACAAACGATAAATTTGAAATTAAGAGAAACAGAAAGAAATTTGAATGAAAGAGTAAGTTGAATTACCAAAATTTTTAAATTCAAAGTCAACAAAAATTGAATTAAAATTAAAAAAATACTACAGTAATAATAGTGATGATAATATTAGTAATAATTCGTTTTATTTCATATTTTTAACAAATATAAAAATTCAAAGAAGAAATACCACAAACTGTGTTACAATCTCAAATTGTCCTCTATAATATTTCTAGTGCAATACTTCTAAATCTTTTGTTATTTAGTTTCAAAAATATTTATTAAGAACAATAATTGATTATATCTTTGGTATTATCATATAACATTGTCTCCACTTTTTTTCCCCCAAAATTAAATTGAAAAATGGTGTAAATGAATTCACATAAAAAATAAATTATTAACATATTTCCACATAAATACTGGCGAACTCAAATAATCACTACTCATATATATATATATAAATGGCTGCTAAATTTAATAATGAAATAATTTAATCTTTTAGAATAAATTAATATTTACATGACTTTGAGATATATATTTAAACATAAATATTGTTTTATGTAGCCTAACATATATATATACATTAATTATTTAAAGATAAATATATTCCAAGAACAAAAATAAATAAATACATATTAATGCTAATATTATTTGGAGAAAATTGATATTAATTTTAATATTTGCTCATTCTCAAAATATAATAACAATAACAACAAAAAAAAAAATTTTTTTTTCTCATCCCAAAATATGCTTATATCTAATAAGAAATGATTTTTTACATAATTTTATCTAGTTCATTTGATCAGGTAATATATATTTCTTTATGAAATGGTTTTAGTAATCTTGCATTTTAAATTCTTTTTATTTTCTGAGTAAACCTAGAAGGCATTATTCCTTGTCATCCAACAGTCATATAAATCTAAAAAAATTTTAAAAATAAACTTTTCAGAGTTACTTATGTTTTCACCATAACTATCATCTACCTTAAACTGATAGATAGAGACTTTCCTCTTTTTACTTATCTGACCCATTTGAATTACTTTTTCATGGGCTTTATTACAATTAAACTCTATTAATAGATTCTGCTCTAATTATCAGTAGTATTGGTTTAAAAAGCTACAAGTTAAGTTGGTCTAGATACAAATGGACAGATGTAAAGCCAAAAGATTCATCTACTGACCAATTGATGTAATTTACCATCCTTTTCACCTGATTTACCCAGTCCTAATGCTTAGTAGACAAATAGTTTCAAAATAGATTACTTAGTTCCTGCATGCCATATTTACATGGGCTTGATTGAGAATTTCTAACAGAAGTCAACACATGATTAATACTCAGTTTTTTAATGCACTTATTCCATTCTTCTGACACAAAGAGTCTATCATGGTCAGAAATGATGATCTTAGGTTTACTAATATTGGAAAATGTCGGATTTCAAGTACCTTGATGTTATCTCAGGTGGTACTTTGAGGCACAGGATATGTAGCTACAAACTTTGATTATTTACTTCATTCTTCTGAATGAGGGCAGTGAACTATAAAAGTCAATTGCCATAATCTCCCTTTGTTTTGTAGGAATAGTAGGATGCATTGGTCTCTTTTATTAATGGGTTTGGTTCATTGACAAACATCAATTATTCAATACTGAAATGGTGTTTCCATGTATTCGTGGCCAATAAAATCATAACCTGATTAGGTGTTCTGTTTTATGAGGGCCATATTACCCATACAGACTCCTCAAAATGATGGAATTACTACTTTTCATTCATAATTCTAAGTCTTCTGACTTATATAAAGTATCTATTTATTAAACCATCATTCTTAACACTTAGTATATTAGCCTGTTTCTCTGGTGATTCAATGATGGGCTTTAACTGAACATATTGTCGTTATTTCAATGGAAAATGTTCTAAATCATCCTATGTACATTCATCCGTGGTTAATATCATCATAATCAAGAACTTTTATCTTTTAAAGATTAATGTATGCATATTTTGTACAGACATCTCTTTGAAATAAAGCTAGTCTCACCCTAACATGGGTATTTTAAAAAAGAAACAAAGAAAGGAATAATATAAGCAAAGGTATCCAGATTAGAATTTTTTTTTTTTTTTCTAAATGTTACGAGCTATTTATTTCTTTCATTCTTATTTATAAACATAAAGAAATATATTTTCTTGTTATAAGAAAAAGAATGTATTTTTTTTATATTTAAATTGATTTATAATAATAAATAAAGTTCCCAGATTTCTTAAGCATAATCTGGAATAGTGTTTGTATAAAATAAAATAAAAGTTGTGGAAGATGCTAGGTTTTTTTTTTAATTTTGATTTAAAAAGAAAGCTTTAGGAGAAAGTTTTCTTGATGAATGAAAGTTATAATGTCATCATAATTAAGAACTTTTCATCACATCGTCTAGCAAAAAAAACTTTCTTTAACAGCATTCTAGATAATCAAGCTGATTAAAATGACAGAGTTAACTTGTGAATTATTAACATAGCTAATATGGAAAACCATGCAATAGCTGAAAATAACATTATGATGGGATGAAAAAAATCTATTAGTTTACTAAATTTGGAATCATGAATTTTCCTACAGGTGCAATTTTAAAAATGTGGTTCCAACATACAACAAACATTGAGGATCTAGAATTTAGCATTTCCAGTTATCTTTCACATGATTTCTATCAGCTTATTTATAATGAATGCATAATGCAATGATACCATCATTCTATCCGGAGAATAACTCAAGAAAAGTACATCAAATGAAGCCTTAAAGTTTTAAAACTATCTTATGGATCAATTTTTAAAGAGTTTGAACCTATAATTTTAATAAAGGGTAAGATCGGAATTCTAATGCTGTGGTAATATAAATTTTTATTTAAAATAAAAGTCCTTTATAAAAGAAGGTAATATTTATAGGAAATATTAAAATTAGTATTAATTTTCTTAAATAATTTTAATATTTTGTTTTTCCCTTAAATATGTATTTATTTATTTTTTTTATGAACACTAAAGCAAATAGAATTTAGAATTAATTTCTCAGTCAATTATTAATAATTAATACTTATTATAACTTTGATATATCTGTTTATCAATTGATTGATATTTTGCCAAACATTATATTATTATAGTTAAAGAATAATAATTATATGATTGTTTTATATTGGATATAAGCATATTGGAATTTATAAATTAAGTTCAATCTAATTAAATGAATTTTCTCTGATATGAATACATACTCGCCTAAAATATATATGTATATTTTATTTTTTATGTATTGGATTTATCCCTAAGTATCCTGTAAGATATGTAAATATTGTAAATAAATTTTGTTTTATTATATTTATATTATTTTAAGTCTAATTGTCCATTTGTCTCCCTCATTCCAAACCTAGTTAAATCTAGCTATACACAGCTTGTAGTGGGTAAATGGAGAGGCAAACATTTAAGAAGGTAGGGAGGGATTTGAACCTGATCTATATTTGTTACTTATTTTAAGGATGTTTTAATCTGCAGTATGACAGATATGTTTTGAATGAATAAATGGCATCTATAATAGCAAAGTCATGATAATTGATCACAAGAGCCTTGAATTTCTGAACTACAATTATTTTACCAGTGGCCAATTAGTTTGTTGGAGCCTCTTTTTACTGGAATTCAGTTATACCAGTATTGTAAAGGATTTGAGAATATTGTGACTGACATCTGTAATTGCAATCCAGTCCAGTCAAATTCACAATACTTCAAAGCTAAAAATATTTTTATTTCAAATATCAGATTAGCCATTGATGAATCTATAGAGGATAATTTGAAGCATCTTCCATTGAAACAACAACATGATGTGCAAAACAATTCAGTTTAAAAAAAAAAAGATTTTAAACAATAAATTAAAAAAACTTTAAATCGATTTTTGATAAGAGATTTAAAAATAAGAAAAAAAAGTTTTTAGGAAATTTAATAATCAAGTGTTTGCAAGTTCATTCAATTAAACAGTAAAAGTGTTTTTTAAACCCTTATAATTAAAATAAAATCCAGTCATAAAGGTATGAAAAACAAAATTAACATAGCCCATGAAAAACAATATTAAGTGTTCAAAAACAAGAAGTAAAACTTTTGTAAAGTATAGTGCTTTTTAAATTAAGTCAATCTGGATTCTCAGTTTATTCAAGCTATATTGGACCTTCATAATGCTGTTTGAGATGAAAGAGGAAAAACTACCAACTAAAGTATACCCTGAATATCTGAACCTGATATACTAATTTCAAACAAATCTTTAGTTAAAACAAAGTAACTCACTTACTTCAGATTTCAAAACTGGATATTGTTAAGGGTATTATAGCCATTTATGAATTGTTTAATACTTGCCATTGTTGGAAAAAACAAACCACAGTTATAACTTGCTTTATAAGTTTTAAAAAAAAACTATTTAGACTTTATTTTAACCATTTTAAGTTTATATTTAATAAATTCAACTCTCCATATAGTAGTGCCATCTTGTGCTAACAAGAGCAATCAATGGATGCCAGAAGGCTTGTGCATAAAATCCCCATCTAGTACCTACTCATCCAATATCCCCAGACTAGTTTCTGGCTTGTGACCTTCATCAGTGAGGAGCCTTGGATCTGAGAGCACTGCACCTAGATCTTAGGATCTAATGCAACCCTCCAGCACCCACCTTTTAACTCTATTTAACTACAAAACTATGAGAATGAAATTGAAAACATTATTAATATTTTCAACCCAAGCTCAATAGCTTATATAGTCATATGGGTCTGAACTCAATTCAGTACCCATACATTTTGGTGTCTTTGGCTCTTTAACAACCATAGCTACCACTATCCTATTAGGCAGGATTGATTGCTCTTGTTAGCACAAATGGCACTACTATATGGAGAGTTTTGCTGTATTTTGAATTGTTTAATAACAATTATTATGCTAGTATGAGATAGTGATCATGTGATGTTTAGTGGTTTATATTTAATACTAAGAAACTATATTATATATTAGGAATTGTTTAATTAAAAACAGGAAGCAAAAGTTAAAAAAAAAAAAACAAATTAAAATTATTTGCATTTTAATGTAAGTGAAGTTAAAAAATAAAAAAGATTTAAAAGAAAACAAAGACATTCACTCTGTATTACAGCAAGGAAAGCTATAAAAAAGAATAAAAGTCTCGAGAGTGTAAAACATCTTGGTATTGGTAGGAAACTTATTTCTGAAATAAGAAGAAAAAAATGGAACTATTACCAAAAAGAGAGATGATATCATGAAATGTGTAAAAGAGTTCTATCAAGAATTATATAGCAATAAAGAATAAGGAAAAGTATCTCCTACAACTATTATTCCTTCTGAATTGCCCAGGATTTTAAATCAAGAAATGAGACATGTAATTATATTTTTGGAAAAGGGAAAAACTCCGGATAGTTGGTGGAATTAGTAAAGTTGTATACCAAATGTCTAAATGATAAAGATATAACAGATGATTGGAAGAATGCAGTCTTAATATTTAAAAAAAGATGATTAAGAAGATATTAGAAATTTACAGGCCTATCAATCTTTTATCAGTTCTATATAAAATTTTTACCAAAATAATTACAATTCATATATAGCGAACTTTGGATTTTAACCAAATAAAAGAATAAGCTGGATTTAAAAGTGGTTTTAGTACAGTAGATCCTATCCAAATATCGAGAGAAATTATAGAAAGGACCAATGAATATGAATTGTCATTATGCTTTGCTATATTATGAAAAGACATTTGATTCTACAAGCATTTCTTAAGTGATTAAAGCATTGGTTCATCAAGGTTTAGTCTCAGGATATTATATTCTGAAGAATATTTATAAAAATACAACAGCAACAATTAGATTGCATAATGATGTTACTAAAAAGATTAACATTGAAATGGATGTATGACAAGGTGATTCCATTTATCCAAAACGTTTTATAACATTTTGCAAGAAGTATTTTGTGGATTAAAATGGGGAGCTAAGGGAATAAAAGTAAATGAAGATTTTTTAAACTATTTATATTTTGCAGATCATATAGTTGTTTTTGCAATAATGCTTTAGAATTTCAGGAAATATTGCAAGAATTATCAGATGAATTTAATAAAATAGGTTTAAAAATAGATATTAAAAAATCTAATGGTCAATGGATTTTTTATGTTTGCCTTCTTTTCATTGGCCATTGTAACCTGCATCTCTTTAGGAAAAGCATATACAAATGTGTCTGTTCCTTTTTATCTGCAAATAAAAATAATTAGAAAGCAGGGATAATGACTCTGTGAATCAATTAAAGCCTCCACCGAGAGGGATCCAATCTTTATGGTTATAATGGGGCAAGTCTGATTAGCTCCAACTAAAGTTGGTTCATCTTTATCCACCACCACATTGGACATTTCCTCCAGTTCCATCCTGTATGCTTTTCTTCTTCCTTCTCCCCTCTGGTTCTTCACAAACCTGACTATGATCCATATCTGTTCATTTTTGCCATTTCTTCGACTAGGATCTTACTATTGCTCAACATGGTTTGTTGTACGACCACTGGCATTTGTACCTTATTATTCTGATTATCTGGCTTGAGACAAAAAAAATGCTGTCCATGACTTGAGTGTTGTAGCTTGTTTACAGAAAAATTGAGTATAGGTCTCTCCATTCACCCTAGAATATCCTTGCTATAACACTACTAAAGATGTACTGCTGTCTCTCTTCACTCCAAAAACTGCACACGATGGCATAACTATAATCTCCAAATGTTTGTGGCTTTGTGCTTAAAGTATGCCACCAATCTTTGGCTGCACTCTATAAATGGTTACAGGCAACTGCAATCTTTTTTGTTCCTGCTATTTATGAAATTGAAACATTTTTTGAAAGCTTTGAAAATGCGCAGCCAAACTTTCTCGTACATCAGCCCAGAAAGATTTTATCTGGATCGACCGTATAACTATAGGTTTAATTTGTCTATCCTCTACTCCATTTCTGACCTTCCCACATTCACTTTTACTTTATCCTTGATGTCCAATTTCTTTAGTATCTGATCTATTCTTTTCTTAAAGTAAAGCATATTTTGCTGACCTATTGTCCTTATTTCCTGATGAGTTTGCCATCCTATCTTGGCACCCTTTAGCATCTCTATCTATCTGCCTCTCTTGCTATTGGGAAATAACCTGAAATTTATTTAATTCCAAACTCAACTTTATATTTTTAATTTTTCTAGTTTGGAAAATATGACTACTAATATTTATTTATTTATTTATCACTCTTCCTTACATTCAAGTTTTTTTTTTTTAATTCAAAATAAAACACTTTGATTATTTACTTATTGATTCATATTAAAAAAACGAACCCCTACTCCAAACTGCTCTATCAACACATACCTCTACTAGCATGAACTGATTCTAACACTAAATTTTGCCTCCCTACTCCTGAAATATTCCTCAACAATCTAAATAAAATCTCACATGGGTTTTACAACTCAAAGCCTCACGTTGGCAGCACTAAAATCTTTCTATCCATTGTTCCAGACACCATTTCTATTTTTATCATTGAGAGCGTCCCGAGGCACTGTCGACCTAGAAAATTTAATTTACGGTGATCAAAAGATTAATGATGATGAATATAAATGCTGCCAGCTAGACCCAGGGAGAGAAGGAGATCTTAAACATTGTTCAGATAATTGATGAACAGGACACAGAAACAAACATCAGCCAAAAACAGATATATTTATTGATAATTTTTAAGTTTTATTAAATTCCAAAAAAAAATATTAGTCAAACAAAAATATAAAAGTTTGATCTAAATTCTACCCCTTATTTGTCTGAGAGTGCATGAGAGTATTGGCATTAAACACTTTGGCAGATAATATTGCTTTCTCACCTAACTTATAGGGGATTATAATGATCTTTCTATTATCGATTTATCTGCAATTTCTATTTTTTTTTATTTAGAGATTTTAATAAAAACGATCTTGTACGGAAGTCAATGAACAGCATAGAGTGAGCTTTCCATAACCGCAAAAAAAAAAAAAAATATCGGGACAAAACAAGGATGCTCCATAAACACTCATAAGAGGTTGCTTTTATATGACCATTAAGGTTACCTCCATAAAAGAGATAAGATTATAACTACTTAATCTTTAATATAATAAATAAAAATGAAATCTCTAAGGCTTCAAGAAAAACAGAACTATATAATCGCTAAATTGCTAGCCAAAAGATTTATGGTTTGCAAGAAGCACAAACACACATTAAACTGAAGTAAATTCAAATAAAAGGGGATAGGTGATCTAAAATCGAAAACTACTAGTATCTGCCAAAGCTTTTAACAACAATTAATAATAAAGAAAAACAATGAATATGAAATGTTAGTTCACAATACACTTCTACAAAGTGACAAAAATAAAATATTGATTTAATTACCTATCTGCCAAAGCTTTTAACAACAATTAATAATAAAGAAAAACAATAAATATGAAATGTTAGTTCACAATACACTTCTACAAAGTGACAAAAATAAAATATTGATTTAATTATCTACAATTTATAGGTTTATATAAAAATACATCTAATAAAAGAAATATTTATAAATTACTAATAATATCAAATTTCTTACTCATAGGCCTATCATATATTCGTATTTTTTTCTTTGAATATAAAGTTTAAAGATTTAAGCCCCGGTTAGTTTTAAAGTAGAAAAATATTTAGTTACCTTCCAGGCTTCAGTTTTTCTGCCTGATTGATTCCAGCAGTGTGTGCAAGGTTTTAGTCACATCAAGAATTTACTACTGTGTGTTTTCAGTCTCCATTAATCGGGTCATGGTGTATGGAGGCAATCTTTAGGATCTGTTTCAAACTAGGCAATTAAGTCATGTTTATGGTGGCACAATTTCGAGATCTTGTAAGGATATTAGTACAGCATACTTTTAATATGGTTCTTTAAAGCTGGTAGATTCTGCCTTGCTAATGTATGGTCATTTTCTTTTTTTCTCGAATAGTTACTTTAGCAATTAACGATCAGCAATAATAGTCGCAATTCTCCATAAACAATTATAAAAAATGTATATCTCAGCAATTAGCAAAAATATAATTTCTATATCTCAATCAAAAACACAGAGCTTTTATATGTAATTATTATGTCCCCAGATTGTAAAATCTCACTGGGGCTAGTCTTTATCTCCAGTCACATCTTAATTAAAAAGTTTAACAGGCTATTCTATATCTCTCGTTAATCTTAATTAAGATTTTAACCAGGGTTTTCTTTTATCTTATGTTTTTACTTTTCAAACACCAATTTTGATCAATTAAAAAGTAAGTCTGCTTTTAATAAAAGCTTATCTCAAACAAAACTCTTTTAAATTAAAATGTTTTATGATTTTCATTTATAACTGAATACGTGTGTACTCTTAATAATAAAAAAAATAACAAAGTACAAAATTTTTAAATACAATTTTCTTTTTATCTTTTAAAATCTTTATAAATATACATTTTAGTTTTGATTTTAGAATGGTTGCTTTAGAAGCAGAGAAAGTATCCGGTTCAATAGACATGCTAATTTGCAAAGATCTAAAGAGGAAAGTAATTATGCAAATTAAATGAAGCAAAACAAACTGCCAATCTAGATGTTTGATATGAGCAGTATTATACAGAGTTCGGGAGCGAAAATTATTATGCTTGTAGCACAGCAGTGCATGAATAGTTTAATATGCCAAAGAGTACATATAATGTAGAATTAACAGTGAAGAGTTATCAGTGTAGAATAAAGTATAGTCAAGTAAAATGCAGCATTATAATTTAATATTTTAAAGAATGTGCATGCACAGACTAATAATGAGAAAAGTACTAACTAATACAATTGTAGAAGAAAACAAGATTTCACTAATAGTATTTGCAGAAAGGAGTTTGATAATAACTGAAAGGAGATCCTTTGATTCCTCTTGGAGGCCTTAAAGAAACTGAGCAGGGCAAATTCCTAATGTCCACTCCATATGCTCTTGTCATTGCAGCTATTATTACTATGTGATTATTCATATAGTATACGGACATGGATGGGCTGTTCACCAACATGCATTAGCCAGCATGGTAAGTTTATTGGCTTTTTACCTCTTAGTTTAAGATCAAGGAACACCATAGTTTTTCTTCTCAGTTACCTGATAATGCAGAATGAATGTATGTGTAAATGATAAATATTTTTTCAATAAATATATACAATCATGACAGACAAAAATAAATCATGGCCCTTATTCACAGGAGTCTGTAAAGTCACCAACCAAGGCAGCGGTGGGTGGCCAAAGGCGGAGGGTGCTAAGAATCTCCTGATTGTGGACCCAGGCTGCCATTTGATGACAACTTTTTATTTAGGCAAATCACTTTCAAGTGAAGGAAGATTGCAAGAATTAGAAGAAGAACTGTCTTATATTAAATGGGACATTATTGGACTTTATGAAGTTAGAAGAAAAGATAAACAGACAATTGATTTAAAAAGTGGACATGTACTCTACTATAAAGGCACAAATATTGGAAATACAAATGGAGTAGGATTCATTATAAATAAAAAATGGAAGAACAATATTGTGGAGATTGATGGTGTATCGGACAGAGTGGCAAGATTAGTTATACAACTTAATAGCAGATACCAAATGCAGATAATTCAGGTTTATGCCCCAACAAGTTTTCATAGTGATGAAGCAGTAGAAGATTTTTATATAGATATACAAAATGCTTTTGATCAGAGTAAACATTTTAAAATTGTTATGGGATACTTTAATGCTAGAGTTGGTAAACAAATTAAAGTTGAAAGTGCTGTAGGTAATTTTGGTTATGGTAATAGAAATGAGGGAGGATATAGACTTATGGAATTTGCAGAAAAAGAAAAACTTTATATTATGAATTCTTTTTTTGAGAAAAATGTTAAAAGGAAATGCACATGGAAGCATCCAAATGAAGGTACAGTAGAATTGGTTTATATTTTGACTAACAGAAAATACATATTTTAAGATTGTAATGTTTTCACTAAATTTAACATGAGAAGTGATCATCGATTAGTAAGATGTAAAATATGTGTTAACACAAAACTAGAGTGACAAAAATTATTAAGAAAAACAATATTTACAGTTGATATTTCTAACCTTCAGAAAGATTCTAATGAATTTAAATTAGAACTTATAAATCGGTTTCAAGTATTAGTAGATTTTGAACATGATTTAGATTTGAATGAAATTAATAAGAAAATAACTGATACACTTTTTAAAACTGTAACAAAGATAGCTGGTAGGAAGAAGCAGCAATTGACCAATAAAATTTCTACTGAGACTAGAGAATTTATGAGGAAAATAAGGAATATGAAGAAATACAAAAATGATGCATTAAAAAGGATTGAATACCTCGAATTTTGTAAAGTGGTGTGGGAAAGAGTTGAAAATGTTATAAGAAAGTATAACTGTGAACTAGCAAGGAAAGCTGTAGAAGAGAATAAAAGTCTCAAGAGTGTAAAACAATATTTTGGTATTGGTAGGAAATTTATATCTGCAGTGATAAAAAAAAATGAAATTATTACTAAATAGAGAGATGACATCATGAAATGAGTAGAAGATATCTACCAAGAATTATATAGTAATAAAGAACAAGTACCTCCTATATCTATTATATCTTCCGAATTGCCCAGAATTTTAAATGAAGAAATGAGATATGCAATTAAATTTATGAAGAAAGGAAAGGCTCCAGGTAATGATGGAATTATAATTGTTATATTAAAAGAAGCAGGTGAAGGAATAGAAAATTTTTTAGCAAAGTTATATACCAAATGTCTAAATAATAAAGATGTACCAGATGATTGGAAGAATGCAGTATTAATATTTAAAAAAGATGATAGAAAAGATATTAGAAATTACAGACCTATCAGCTTTTTATGAGTTTTATACAAATTTTTTACCAAGATAATTACAACTCATCTACAGAGAACATTAAGCTGGATTTAAAACTGGATTTGTAGATTATGAAAAACATTTGATTCTATAAACATTTCTTCAGTGATTAAAGCATTGGATCATCAAGGTATAGATCCAGGATATTGTCATATTTTAAAGAATATTTATAAAATGCAACAGCAACAATTAGATTACATAATGATACTAAGAAAGTCAACATTGAGTGACTCCATATCTCCAAAACGTTTTACAGCAAGAAGTATTTTGTGGATTAAAATGGGAAGCTAAAGGAGTGAAAGTAAATGGGGATTATTTAAGTCATTTAGATTTTACAGATGATGTTGTTTTTGCAAATAATACTTTAGAGCTGCAGGAAATGTTGCAGGAGTTATGAGATGAAAGTAGTACTAAAGATAAATGTTAAAAAGACTAAAATAATGTTCAATGGATTTTCTCAAAATATGAAAATAAAGATTGATTATGACGAGTTAGAAGAAGTTTAACAGTTGTAAATACCTTGGTCAGATTATTAATACAGATGGAAACATAATGGATGAAATTAATCATAGAATTAAGCTTGGTTGGAGTGCTTTTGATAGAAATAACTTGATACTAAAAGAAAATATGCCTATGTGTTTGAAAAGGAAGGTTTTTAATAAATGTGTTTTACCAGTTTTTAGTTACATTTCTGAGACTTGCACAGTTAATTGAAGAGCAGTACAGAGACTTCAGACCACTCAAAGAAGTATGGAGATATGCATGTTAGGAGTAACAAGAAGAGATTGAAAACGCAATATATTGGTAAGAGAACAAACTGACTTCATTGAAAAAATTAGAGACTGAAGTGGAGTTAGACTGAACATATTGCTAGAAGAGATGATAATAGATGGACAATTGAAATCATAAACCGGATTCCAAGAGATTGTAAAGACCCAGAAAGAGTTCACATATGAGATGGATGGATGAAATCAGAAAGTGTGTAGTGGTGATGCGGAGAAAAGAAACTAAAGATCAGAGAAGATGGATTGAACTTGGAGAGACCTTCATCCTGCAGTGGTTTGATAATGGTTGCTGATGATGATTTGCGAGTTAATTTAATGTCAAACAACCAGAAATCCATTACTTGGAAGTACTGACATTTAT
Source organism: Epiperipatus broadwayi (assembly GCA_028023455.1). Classification (NCBI taxonomy): domain Eukaryota; kingdom Metazoa; phylum Onychophora; class Udeonychophora; order Euonychophora; family Peripatidae; genus Epiperipatus; species Epiperipatus broadwayi. The sequence continues at coordinate 2,104,359 of JAQFVV010006224.1, read as the reverse complement.
CACTATTATTCATTCAGAATAATAAATTCTTTATTAATTTGGGTGTATAAGTATTTCTCCAAATATTTATTAATGAGTGGACAGCTGACTTAGGTAAATCTGGATCTGTATGCACATCAAACTGTCCATCTATTTATCATCTTTTCTAGCAATATGCCCAGCTTCACTTCAATCTCTTAATTCTTTCAATAGTGTCAGTAATAACTGCTTGTTCTATCACCTATGTGTTTTATTTTTGATCTTTTCCTGCTACTTCTAAGATATATCTCTCTATACTTCTTTTGAGTGGTCTGAAGTTTCTGTATTGCTCTTCTGTTGAGTTTCCAAGTTTCAGATTCATAAGTAAGAACAGGCAATTCACATCTAATAAAAAGTTTCCTTTTCAAATTCATAGGCATATTTCTTATTAAGTTATATCTTTTAAAAACATTTCATCCAAGTTTAATTCTATGATTAATTTCATCCATTATGTTTTTGTCTGGTTAACTTCTTCTAATTCATTATTATTATTCTTTATTTTCTTTTAAGAAAATCCATAGAACATTATTTTAGTCTTTTTAGCATTTACCTTTAGTCTTATTACATTTTAAATATAATATTATATATATTATTACAGTAGAATAATGTTAAAATTATTTTATATACTTGCATACTTTTTGCATAAATATGATGAAAATTTATCAGATAAAGTGCAAGCAATATAATATATAAGTGATAGTATAATAATATTTTTTTTATTTTTTAGTAATTTCTAATTTTTTATTATATATTTTTTTGAATCATGGTTAAGTAAATCAGTGGATGGTGGTATTGTCAGTATAGCGACTCCAATGCACTATGTTTTTATTTCATTAATGTGATGTAAATATTTAAGTAATTTTACGCATTTGATGTTATAGTGGATTATTTGGTGTTGTAGTTAATGCATATGCCCTTATATATTTTTGTTAGAATCTGGATGATTTCTGAGCAAGCTTAGGTTTTTTTTTTTTTTTTTTAGTTAGTCTGCCTTTATTCATCATACCAAGCTATTTTTAGCTTGATAAATTATGTTTTTTTTTTTTTCACTATTTCTCTTAAGAGAAATGCTGGTTCTTTTACTGTACTTATAGTCTTTTATCTATATATAGTTTTAGCTTTATTTGCTAGTACAATATATTTGCTAAAAATAATTGTAAATTAAATCTTTAAATTTATTGCCATAGATTCATTGAATATCATAATAAAAAAATAATTTAAAATTAAGAAGTAATAGTCAATGAGTGCATATTATTAAATATCACCTGTTTGCAAATTGTACTATATAATAATTCTAAATGAAATGAACATCTGTTGTATGCCATATTGTACTGTTAAAGTTTTTCTTAGTATAGTTTATTAATAAATAATATTGTATTGTTATATAGAATATTTGTATTCTTATTAGTAGGAAATGCTATAATGTTATGGAGATTGTAATTGGTTTAAATCACATTACAATTTTAATGTAATTGTAAATTTATTAAATAAAAATAAAACAAGTAACAAAATACATTTCAACTAATATAATATGCATTTTCAAATTTATTTGTGGTGCATTTTATTATGACATCAATACTATTTGGCAATTATATAATAAAAAAAAAATGTTGCTATGAATTGTCACATTTTATCATACTTGCAAGTCATATTGATTTAAATATTGTTACGGGAGGGGGGGGGTATAACATATTTTGCAAGCTTTTTAAATTTTTTTTATTAATATTTTGTTTAGCAGATAAATCTTTTTTAAATAAATAATTAAATACTGTATTATAAGTTTATATATAGATGCCAAAATATTAATTATCACCATTTTTTAAAAAATTGTTATAACGAACAATTGAACGATTTTTAAAGTAGTGGATATAAGTTTATGATTTGTATTATAATGAATGTTTGTGTAAAAAGTAGACATTTAAGAATAAGTCTGTATATGGTATATTTGTAACAGACAATAGCTAGACTTTTAATAATGTCAACTTTTAAATTTTAATTGCTAAAATCTTGTTATATATATATATTTGCTATTGTATTCCTTTTTTAAAAAATACAAATTATATACTTGATTTATTGCATATACACCATAATATATGCTATACCAATTTACACTCGGTCAATTATATGCTTTTTTTTAAAAAAAAATGTAAGAAAAATAAAAACATTAAGATTCATAAATTTAACAAATTTTATGATATGATTGTAATTATTTTTTGGCTCAGAACAACATACATAGTAGCATTTTTTAATAACATTTCTTCAGGTTTTATTGAAAACACATATATATTTTTTCTTTTTTTCTCAAAATTTTTAATATAGTATAATATTTTAATAATAAAATGTTTTTTTTTAAATGATAAAATAAAAGATTGATTTAATGTTTTTATATTGCATCAGAAAACTTAAATTTGAAAAGTTTAATCAAGAATCTGAAATGATTAATAGCAAGAAAGGGGTCATTGTCCAAAGTCGATATGAATTTAAAAATATTAAAACAACTAGAAAGGCTGGTGGTAGTGAGACTGTTATTACACTTTCATAACAAAAAAAATTTTTGATTAAAAAGAATATTGTTCTGAGCATGTTTAATCAAAGTCTGACATTTTACTATTCATTTGCTTTTTAAACTAATATTCACTGGTGAGTGCATGAAAATCTGTAAAAGCACAAGACCAGAAGTTAGTCACCTTATTTATATTATATATGTAGTTTGCACTATATAAATAGGGTATTTATTATAGTAAAAATAGATATGGTGTAGTAAGTTTTTGAGTGAATCCAAATAAATGAACACATACACAGTAAATATGTATTTGTTTTCCCTCACTTTTTTATAACTATCTTACTATTATTCTTTTAATTTTATTTATACTATAATTTCAATTTATACATCTGTATTATACACATAAAAAGGTCCCTGTTATGTGTGTGTATATATGTATGGGTGTGTGAGAGAGCAAGAGTTAAAAAGTACTGAACACTTACAGATCCATAAACATTACATATTCTATTGTAATCAAAGCTTCACATGATCACCATTTCTTATGCTTTTAATTTTATTTATACTATAATTTCAATTTATACATCTGTATTATACACATAAAAAAGTGTTCCTGTTATATGTGTGTGTGCGTGAGAGAGAGAGAGAGTTAAAAAGTACTGAACACTTATAATTTCATAAACATTACATATTCTATTGTAATCAAAGCTTCACATGATCACCATTTCTTATGCTTGCTCATAACTGTTATTAAAATAGGCAAAACTCTTCATACAGTAGCGTCACTCAGTGCACTATATAAGCTAATGAGTTTATATAAGCTTGGATTGAAAATATTATTGTGCTTTCAAATTTTATTCTCATAGTTTTGTAGTTAAGTAGAGTTAAAAGGTGTGTGCTGGAGGGTTGCATTAAATCCTAAGATCTAGGTGCAGTGCTCTTAGATCCAAGGCTTCTCACTGATAAAGGCCACAAGCCAGAAACTAGTCTGGGGATATTGGATGAGTAGGCACTAGATAGGGATTTTATGCACAAACCTTCTGGCATCCATTGATTACTCTGACTTGCACTGAGTGGCACTACTGTATGGAGAGTTTTGTCTGTTTTAATCAAAGCTTACCAATAAAACATATGTAGTATATAGTGTGTATAAGTGGGGCTTAGAATAAAATATAACAGATATCATGTCTTCACTGTATACATTTATAGATAGATAGATAAGATAAACGATAATAAGAATTTTTAATTTATGTTTTTATGCAATGTTTTTATAATTTAAAATTATCTTTTAGGAATCAGCTCATATTATTAATGAAACACCAAAAAAGCGCAGTAAAAATTCTACCAAGTCTTCAAAACAGCCATCTGGTACTAGTAATTATTGCCTTATTTTATTTTTTATAAAATGATTTCATAAAAATATAAATTTTAAAATCTAGTATATTTTATGTGGGGGACTTTGTGTAGTAATTGGCATATCTGTTTGCCATTTCCCAATGTGGAGATCAAATTCAGAATCAAGTTAAACATGGGGGAAATATTTCAGATTCCACTCAAATATAGGATTTTTATTTCAGATTGCTGGTACATTATCACTCCATTATCTACCCATTATTGGTTGATAAATAGGAATATAGCCATTAGAAGCTAGAAAGTAAAATAAGAATGCAAATATTTCAAACTCTCACTACCGTAGCATTTGTTTAGTCTTGTGAGTAATGACTTCTTTATTAGCTGTTTTATCAGAGTTTGTTAGAAAGTTAATGGCTATTTAAGATTGTTTCACTTTCTTTGTTTTTTTATCTATATATGTACATTTACTTACTTTAATTTACAAGTGTGAAATTTTCTAGAGTTATAATTTTGACACCAATCATTTTAGATAAATGCATTAATGATTATTATTAATCATTTATTAAATTAGAGATTATTTCTAGCTCAGATATAAACTTTAAATCTCACATTAAAATTAATATATATTTGTCTGATTCATAGAATAACTTACTTTCATCTCTTTTTCCATGAGTAATATCTTTTTTAGATATACGTAAAATGATTACTTCTGAAACAATCTGTAAAAGACAAATGACTTTTCAAGATGCTTTTCATGCTAAAAGTTGAATTAATTATTTCATATATTTATGTTAAATTAAAAAAAAAAAATTAACCGAGGTTTGAAGTTATATCAGAACTAGGGATATTCTAATTTAATGAATGATTAGTAATAATTAATAATGTATTTATCTGAAATGGTTGGTATCAAAGTTGTGAGTGCAGAAAATTTGACAATTATAAGTCAAAGCATAAGAATTTGTTGTTGTTAAATACTGAATAAATGATGGAGGCATATGTAAGAAATTGTGACCTGGATCAAATGAAGAGTGCCAGTTCAATGTTAAAAGCATTTTAGGGGTCATTGCTTTTTCAAATATCTTTATTTATGTTTTAAGAATATGTGGGGGAGTGAAAGTTTTAAATATATTTAAAAAAGATATTACACATGAAAAAAGAAATATGAAGTTGAGTTATTTCATGTTTTTATGTTAGTGTATTGAAATATAAAGTTTATATCTGGGCTAGAAATAATCTCTAATAAATGATTAATGATAATCATTAATGTATTTATCTGAAGTGAACGTTATTAAAATTGTAAATGCATAAGTTTGGCACTTGTTAATCAAAATAATAATTTGGTATAGATAAATGGTGAACAAATAATGAAGATGAATAAGATATTATTATCTAGGCCAGGGGTGGAGAACCTCTGGCCCATGAATCAACTTTGTTCTACCAGATATTTTCAAAAAATATATAAAATGGCCCATAATGCAAATATTAAATTTAGTGTTAAGTCAAATAAAATATTTATTTTCTCAATTATATCTTTTTCTCTCACCAACCCTTATAATAATTTTAGTTCATTCTATCATAGATGCAATATTCCAACAAATTATCTATATTACGTGATCTATCTGACTATAGATTTAGTCTACAATCTGAGGGCATTTTGTTTTTATAGTGATTTTTACAGATGAGCAAATTTAGTTTTATTATTATTTTGTCCTTTTTTTTTAAAATTAGGATGATTACACGGAGTAAGATGAGAAAAAGTGGCATAGAAAATCATGTATTTCAAAAGAAATGGACCAATGAATTTTTTTTTTTTATAGAATGAAATAGTTCAAAAAATGTTGTAATAAAAAAAAATTATTTAAAGCTGAGCATTTTCAATACTGAGAAGTATCGTAATCATAGTATTATGTGACTAAAAGAAGTTGAGATCTAAATTTAAAGTTACTTTTGAACATTTTTTGAACCATTATAATTATTGTAGAAAAAGAGGATACAAAAATTTATTATAGAATGAAATATATAGGGTATATGAGCACAGACTTTCACACAACCCACCACTCTCCAGTCTATCTAATAACACTGATACATTCAAGCACATATATGCTGAAAAAATAAATAATCACCAATATACATATTTCATGCTAAACCAGAAATCATCAGTTGGTCCAGATTACCATCTCTACACATATATGCTATAAGTGCTCAGATATATATTAAGATAGCCAATCCTCAGACTCTAATGGATAGGCTTCAATCCATTCCAACTCTTCAACCGTCCATACAATTGAAAATCTGATGATGGAATGCTCGAAGGCCACCCTGAGGCTGAGATTCTTGTCACACCCATGTTGACCTAAGGTCAATCTGAACCCCACATGTACAGGACATAATCCATTAAATATATATGCAAGGATGGACAGACATCTCTACAATGTAATAACTGAAACACAGGCTTATTATATATACACCTGTGTCTATATATGTAATATATAGGGTATATGAGTACAGACTTTCACACAACCCACCACTCTCCAGTCTATCTAATAACACTGATACACTCAAGCACATATATACTGAAAAAATAAATAATCACCAATATAAGTATTTCATGCTAAACCAACAATCATCAGTTGGTCCAGATTATCATCTCTACACATATATGCTATAAGTGCTCAGATATATATTAAGATAGCCAATCCTCATACTCTAATGGACAGGCTTCAATCCACTCCACACTCCAACTCTTCAACCGTCCATCCAATTGAAAATCTGATGATGGAATGCTCGAAGGCCACCCTGAGGCTGAGATTGTTATATTGTAGAGATGTCTGCCCATCCTTGCATATGTATTTAATGGATTATGTCCTGTACATGTGAGGTTCAGATTGACCTTAGGTCAACATGGGCGTGACAAGAATCTTAGCCTCAGGGTGGCCTTCGAGCATTCCATCATCAGATTTTCAATTGGATGGACGGTTGAAGAGTTGGAGTGTGGAATGGATTGAAGCCTGTCCATTAGAATATGAGGATTGGCTATCTTAATATATATCTGAGCACTTATAGCATATATGTGTAGAGATGGTAATCTGGACCAACTGATGATTGCTGGTTTAGCATGAAATACGTATATTGGTGATTATTTATCTTTTCAGCATGTGCTTGAGTGTATCAGTGTTATTAGATAGACTGGAGAGTGGTGGGTTGTGTGAAAGTCTGTGCTCATATACTCTATATATTACATATATAAACACAGGTGTATATATAATAAGCCTGTGTTTCAGTTATAGAATGAAATAGCAAATCAATATGCCTGATATGTCTGGAAAGTATTTTAGTTACTAAAAGACATTATCAAAACATTCTGATTACAACAAAACTGTTGGCAGAAAAAGGAATATTAAAATAAAACTTGAAAAGGCACTTTAAGTGGCTGATGTATTTCATAAAAAATACAAACAAATCAGAAAATTCTATGAAAGCAAGATATATTATTTCAAAAAAAAACCCAGAAAATTCAAAACCATTTTCAGAAGGGGAATTTATATAAAAAAAAAACTGCATCCTAGTTGCCATAGAATTAATCTGTCCTAATATAAAGAGACATTCAAGAATATAAATATGTCACAAAGAAAGGCAAATTAAAAAAATTATCGGTTTGTCATTAGCCTCTGCACACCGCCTGATGTCACTGTTTCCATGCAAAAAAAGAAAGGCAAATTAAAAAAATTATCGGTTTGTCGTTGATTAGCCTCCGCACACCACCTGATGTCACTGTTTCCATGCAAAAGCATAGAAATATACTGCTCACGCGGCCTATAGAACAGTTCTGTTCATATTGGCCGCTAAGCAGCTTTTGTGCTTTGCAGTACTATCGCACACTTCACAGATCGCTACAGTATGATGTGAGGGTGTGTAGAATTCAAGTTGTCCTAAGTCTTTGCATGTGCATTTGAAGTACTTATTTCTTATACGATCTGACATAGTTTTAGATAGTATTAATTATAAAACAAAAGACATGCTTCTGTACACATATTTTTAAGATTAAATGAATTTCAAAAGTGTACATTCCAGCATTATATAGAAATCATGCATAAAACGTATTTTGTGCAGGGGTAGCTACGAGACTTTCAAAGCATAAGCTTGGCTTGATCAGAGGGGAATTTTCAAATCTAATTGTGTTTCGTAAATTGTTTTAAAATAGTGTTGAAATTTTTTTTTTTTTTTGATCAGACGTTAACTGAAAAAAAAATGAAAAAATAGATTAAATAATTTTGTTTTTAAAAATGTTATGTATGTTGTGACGGATGACTCGGATCGTCAAAACCATCAGATCCCTCTGCCTGCCAATTCCAGCGCTACACGCTGAGAATGATAATGTTTTAAAAATTGTCTCTTTTGTGAGGGCGAAGACATTGGATCCCCCTCCCTGCGAATTCCAGCACTACGCGCTGACGTGTAGTAGTGTAAAAAAAGTAAATTGTAAATCAGCCCGGTAACGTTATATCTATTGATTTTTGACTAGCAACAGCGACATCAGGTGGTGTGCGGGGGCTAATTGATGATAACCAAATTGTCATTAAATATGGGGCAATCATAATAATAATAATGTCACTTTATTTTTTAATTCACAAAAAAATTTATCATCTTCAAAAAGGAAAATTAGGAATAATTTAATTAAATTTTTGATCAAATATATGTTAATTTTTAAGTCCATTATTTTGTATGGGCCGTGAATGATATAAATATTCAAATGACCCTTGGCAGAGAAGAAGTTACCCACCCCTGATTTAGGCCAACTAAAGAGTGCTTGTTCAGCATGAAATGCATATTCAGCATCATTTGTATGTCATTATTGATTCATTTCAAGACTATTGTGGGGTGGAAATTTTAAGTAAAGTTAAAATATATATGTAAATTTTATTTGATAATGATGATCTTTTCAAACAAATGGAGATACTATTTTGATCATGATTTGTATAACAATGTAAACAGCTTTTTTAGACAAACACATCCAGTTTGATAAAATTAAGCAGCTCTTTGTAATCTCAAAAGTAAAAGGCTGCAAGTCCTATTGGTGAAATGCCAGCAGAATTTCTAAACTGTTAGACTTTTTTAGAAATATATGCCAGCTGATCTTAAAGATGCTTTTAATTGTTCCAATTTATGAAAATAAAAGAGACAGAAACAAACTTGTGATTATTGTGGAATATCATTATTATGCACTATTGCAAAGGTATTTTCAAAGATTTTATAGAATAGATTCCTTCCAATCTTATATTACTCGTGCTAAAAATTCAGTATTTTGTTTATAGAAAATAAAGATGCACTATAGATATGGTTTTTGATGCCAGGCAAAATGTAAGGAAAGTATTATGAATAAAAGTATAATTTTTATATTGTTTTTTTTTTTTTTTTGATGTAGCGGTGGCAAATGACTCACTCAAAAATGTTATTATTTAAAATTAGTTTATTATCTGCCAAAATTTATTCACATTATGAGTCCACACGAGGACATATGATTATCATATAATACTAAAACATTCATATACTTTACTACTGTTACACAATGCTTTATTTACCACTCTGATTCCTGTAGAGAATTATAAAGCAAAATGGTTTCCTGTTGCCTTCTTTGTCCAGCAATAACCTCCATCACAGGCTTAATGCTCTAGCTGAATCTCAAAAAGTGAACATCCATCTACTGCTTCCTCCTTATTGTTGTCACCTATAGTGATCTTCTGCTGACTTGAAAGAATGCTGTTGTTGAGCAAGCACCCAGTGGAGTGTTGACTTATTTAACGATGATCAACCTTCGCCATTATACATCCACCTTCATAAGAATTGTAGCATTTTATAGAATTAAATATGCTATTGTCTCCTTCACCACTTCCTGATAATAAATGTTGTCCCATTGTCAGAAACTGCTTATTTACAGTACTTTGCTTATTCAGAGCTAACTTTCATGTCTGAAGGCCATTCTCCTATTCGCAACCTGGGGAATGATGAGTGGACATAAGAAGAAAGGATGGAAAAAATTCACACTGTTGGATGATATAAGAAATGGGTAGAGTTACATGGAATTGAGAGCTGGGCAATGAAGATAATGGAATGGAAAAATGATGAATTGCTGATATATATACTCTCTGGGCCTGTCCACAGGACAGATTACTGTTGATGATGACATGAGAATATAAGTGGAAGTAATGGAAAGGTTGAAGCATTTGAAATGAAAAGTAGCGTTAAACAGGGATAGATAGTAGCTCTAACTTTTGTTTTCCATTTTATGACATAATAGTCTTTGTAAAATAGATATCAGTATGTAATAAAGCTTTGATAATTAAATCTTAGTCTAAATTGATTAAAAGCAAATGCTTCATCTTATTAGTTTCTAGTTTTACAATATGCTGATTATGCTGTCAATTTAAAAAGAGATCAGAATGTTCTTAATGTTTGAATGCAAATTAAAAGATTCAAGTACTTTATAAGTTAGTGATGGAAAAACATTTTCAATGATTAGGTTGGATTACTTAAGAATATGAATCAATTTATATATCTTGCTAGCTTTTTAGGTAAAAAGGCAAATTTAGATGTTGGCACAACATAGACTCCATTGTGGCATTTTTTAATTAACAGTTTTGAAAGACATGATATTTTATTAAAATGGTATGATTAATTTAACTAAATTAATTGCATAGAAGGCTGATATCCTGCCAAATTTATTATATGCAAATAGGGCATTGAAACATAAAAGCAGTAAAAAGTTTTTATGTAAGAATGCTTCAGAAGATTCTGAAGATACGATGGAAGCATTGAAAATTCAATCAGTCTATTATTGCAAGAATCATTTTTAGTGTATTGGACATTTGAAGCAGATGAATAGCAGCAGATTTCCTTAAAAATATTTTATAGTGACTTCAGCATAAAATTTTTGTGGAATTGCCAATTCTATTTATATTATAAAGATTATCTTAAAGACATTTTAAGAAAGGGCAATATTAATTACTTTGATTAAACGGATATGATTGCCAATAGAATAAAATAGTATTATAGAAATTGAAGAAAAAAGAAAAATTGTATGATTTTTTTCTTTGAGAAAAATGCTAAGCAAAAATGGATATTGAGATGTCCAAATAAAGGTACAGCAGAATTGAATTATATTTTGATTATCAGAAAATATTTATTTTAAGATTATAATGTTTAGATTTAACAAAGGGAGTGATCATCATTTAATGAGAAATAAGTCTGTGTTAATGCAAAATTAGAGATACAAAAACTATTAAAAAAGACAAGATTATCATTTGATTTTTCTAATCTTCAGAAATTCTCCAGTGAGTTAAAATTAGAACTTACAAATTGTTTTACAATATTGATAAAATTTGAACTTTGTTCAAACTTAACTGAGATCAATGAGAAGAAAAAAGAAATAGAAAAAATATTTGAAAATGATCTGTTAAAAAAAATCGACTATCCGGTTTACTGTAAAATAGTACAAAAAAAAAAAGATGTGAATAGGCAAGAAAAACTAAAAAAGAATATAAGTTTAAAATAACATCTTGATATTTGAAAAAAAGTTATTTTAGTACTAGAAAAAAAGATAGAATTATTAGTAAAAAGAAAGACGATATCATAAAAGATGTAAAAAAGTTTTACATAGAATTATGTACTAATAAAGAACAAGAAAACTCTGAATTGCAAAGAATTTTGAATTAAAAAGTAACCCATGCAAAAAGGGGAAAACTCCAAGAAATGATTGAATTATTATTGACATCTCAGAAACTAGTTAGCAAAATTATATATCAAATATCTAAATGTTAAATGTATATCAGATAATAAGAAATGCAATAAAAATTATATTGGAAATTAAAGACGTATCAGTCTTCTTTCAGTTTTATACAAAATCTTTTCTAAGATAATTACTTCTCATTTATACCAAACTTTGGATTTAAACAATCAAAAGAACAAGCTGGATTTAAAAATAGTTTTAAAACAATGAAAAAAGTTGTAAAAAAGGACCAATGAATGTGAGTTATTATATTTTAAGGATTGTAGATTATGAAAAGACATTTGATTCTATGAGCATTTCTATAGTGATTCAAATTTTGGACCATCAATATATAAACCGAGGTTATTTTCATATTCTGAAGATTATTTATCCAAATGCTATAACAATGATTAGAATCATGGTGATACTAGAAGATTAACTTTGAGATGGATGTATAACAGGGTGACTCCATATCATTAAAAAATGTTTACACCAGTTTTATAAGGAGTATTTTGTGAATTAAGATGTGGAACTAGATTATTTAAGTTTTTAGATTTTTCAGATAATATGATTGTTTTTGCAAATAATAGTTTAGAACCTCAAGAAATGTTATAGGCATTATCAGATGAAAGTAAGATGAAAACTAAATATTGAAAAGATTAAAGTAATGTTTAGTGAATTTTTTTTTATAAGAAGAAAAGATTGGTTGTCATGAATTAGAAGTTAAGAACTACAAATACCTTGGTCAGATATATCAAATATAGATGAAAGCATAATGGATGAAATTAACCATAGAATTAAATGTGGGAAGAGTGCTTTTGATAGTAATAATTTAATATTAAAAAAATGTATACCTCTATATTTGAAAAAGTTTTTAATAGATGTGTTTATCAGTTCTTACTTATAAACTTGAGACCATTAATGAAGTATAGATAAATGTATTTGTAAGTAACAAGAAGGGGTTGAAAATAAAACATTTGAGAAAACAAACAGATATCATTTCATAAAATCATTGAAAGAATTAAGAGTGAAATGAATAGTTGAAGTCTTAACCCTGATCCCAAGAATTGTAAAAGATCTAGAGTGAGACCATATGTGAGGCAGATGGAATGATAAATAGATGGATAGTTTAAGTTTTAAACTCGATCCTACAAAATTGTTTTATGACTTAGAATGAAACGACATACGTGATGGTTGAATGAAATAAAGAAATTTGTTAATATGATGTAAGAAGCTGTAGATCTTAAAAACTGAATTAAACTTAGAGAGACCTATATCCTGTAGTGCAGGGGTCCCCAACCTTTTTGCATTTAAGAGCACATTCTATAATACCGGCCAGGTGGCGGGCACCATTTATTTTTTTCAATGTAAATTTATAGTTAGATATTGTTAATAATACACATAATGTACAAAAAAATATTTATTTCAAAAATAAAATTTTAACATATAATTAACATTTATATTTTTACGCTGTAAAAGTATAGTATGCCCTACAATTTGATTACAATATAATACAATAATTTATAAGAAATTTTAAAAACTAAATTTATTTGTATCAGATAAATAATTTTGTATCGTGTTCGGATAGTGGCGGGCACCGTGGTGCCCGCAGGCATAGGGTTGGGGATCCCTGCTGTAATGGTTGAAAATGATCATGCTTATAATTGGATTTTGTAATTTGCAATCTGCTAATATTAATTTTCTAGAGACAAACTATTCTTTGTATGAATATTTATAAAAAAAATTTAAATCATTTTGAAATACAGCTTCTTTAAATAATCTGAGCAGAAGAAACTATAGATTTTATTATATTTTATTAATTGTGATTATATTCTCACAATCTGAAATATATTAGGGCTGCATTTCATTGATATGTCAGGAATTTAATATATGTTACTTGTGGAGGGTGTTACTTAGAAACTCTTTCTATGTGTTTTTGGGTTTTTTATCATTCAGCAGTCACTTGTTTCTGTTATGTATATTTAAAAATATATGCTATTGTTCTATTGTTTGGATATATGTTTTAATAATGCTAGGATCTAAAGTTGAAAAATGTATATATTGAAAGTTTTACATGGCTTTTTTCATAATTTTTTGTTCAAAATATTTTTTTCAAGTAATTTTTTGAAATTTATTTGACATCAAAATTATGTTTGTTTTTATATAATAATAAACTTATATTAAAAAAAAAATATTGTATCTTTTTTTTCTTATTAATGGAAGAAACTTTATTCACAAAACAACAATAATAATGTATCTGCTAATCCCTGAATTAACTACAAAAAGAAATCAAAGAGAAAAATTTGGAAAATGATTAGTTAAAAAAAATGTTTAAAAGCAATTTGTGTTTGTATGCTTATATATATATTTATTTATTTATAGGCATGTATATGTGTATAAATAATTGTGTATTTATATATTTTGGTTAATTTGTATAGATATATTGATTGATAAATGGATTTAAATATAGTAATGGTTAAAAATAAAATTTTGGGGATTAATTTATATAATTATCATCTTAATTTACAATTTTTTTTTTTAAATTTCTTTTTGTACTTAATTCTGAGGACGATTAACAAGGTTTGATGAAAAATTAATTATTGTTGTTTTATAAAAATGTTTTTTTATTATTAAGAAAAGAACATAAAAATATTTTATGATTATTTGTAAATGGAAAAAAAAAGTTTGAGGAAGGATAGAACTAAGAAAAAAATAACATTATTTCTATGACTTAGTTCCAGGACCAAAAAGAATAGATAAAAGTGTGGGAAAATGATGGAAATGATATTAATGTGGTTTCATTATATATATATGTGTTGGTTTATTTAATAAATTAAATTTTGCTTACTTGCATTTCATCAAATACTCATCACAGAACATTGCACTGATTAAATAATGTTTTGTTTTTTTTTCATGTGTCATGTTTTTTTTTAATCATTATTGTTGAAAAATTTACCTAATTTATCTTATCTACAATTTCTTCTGCCCCCCCCCCCCCATTTAACATATTGATTTTTTTTTCCCCAGGATAATTTTCTATCCATATTCATTTATAAAAATTCCAACAAAGTCATATATTCATTTTATGGATTCAATTCTGCCAACCTATGCATAAATTGAATAGAAATTAATTACATGATTTTGTATTGGTTCATAGCTTCATAAATCAGAGTGTTAAATTCCATTTCGATAAATATAGTGACTATAGATAATTCTGAACATATTAATGATATCGAAAGTCAAATACTGTTGAATTTATTGTTGAGTCCTCTATAAAGAAATTTATTTGTGGTCTATAAGATTATTTCTTATGCAACAATTCTTTGCTTTTTTGCTTGGAATTTTTCTGATTAAATATCCAGAAGAAAAAAAAGGAAATCTTGACTTGAGGCATATGTGTGTCTGGATTTATTATTTTTTTGATAAAGGAACAAACAAAGGGATCATCATAATAATATTTAATTTCTTATACAAAAATTTATGTGAGCTAATTTTCATTAAACAGTAATTGTATTCAACTATTGTTAGAATAGTTGCATCATCTTCTCATGTTAAACCAGTTACCTTTCAAAGAAGGTTAATTTTTGAATTTTTTTATCTAATCATTGATAAATCAGAAAAAAAAAAGTAGGTAATGATCTAAGATTATACCAAAAATAACATGGAATATGACTATGTTTTAGTTTTTTGTTGCAAATTATATTCAGTTTATGAGATGCTTTTTGTATAGATAAGAAAGTTATTTTTTTGTTTTGTTTTTTTACATTAGTGTATTTATATGCATAAATGAATTCCTATTTTGTATATTTGGAAAATTGCTGATGCATTTGCACTAAGTAAAGTTAGATAAGAACTAAACCCTGTTGGAGACCTATGTTGCAAGAAAGTGATGTAGTGAAAATTATACTACTGAAATATTATTTACTGCAGGAGGCCATTTCGTCAAATTTTCTGGTTGCTTTATTTATTATTTAGAGTGATTTTTTTGTCAAGTTAATTAACGTTTTTTATATATTTATGAATTTTAAAAGATTTTTAAACCATTTTTCAGACATAGGTCTGGAATAGAGATCAATAAAGTTAATACCAATTTTTGTTTTTGAAGCTCTTGTTAATGTGAATCATTGGATATACCTTTTTCATAGCATTTTTATTCTTGATTGAATCCATTTTAATTGTAAGTTAGATGTTTTTCAACTATTGGTAGAATTCTTAAGATTATTCTTTCAAAGATATCTATAATAAGATTAGGCAATAATTTTAATATTTGTAAAAAATATTTTTTGAGGGAAAAAAAAGCATTTTATTTAATAATTGTTTTGTTGTTTTTCAGTATCTAAGATGAAAACCCATGGAATATCATCAACATTAGCACATGGTGATGGCCACATGACATCTGAAGAAATTGAAAAGCATTTAGAATCAAGACAACAACTGATAGATTTATTACCAGAAAAAGCGCCGCCTACTGTTCCCAAGGAATTATTTAGCAACGAACCATCAACAAGCTTGGATAGGTACATAAATTATATAAAACATAATTTTTCAAACAATATTTATATGTATGTATTTACGTACACTATTGTGTTAGTGTCTTTTATAATTAATGATACAAAAAATTATAAAATTACATTTACAAACAAAATTTATTATTGCAGTTATATATATACACACACAGATATTTAGCTATAAATAGTTAGTTATAATATGAAATGATTCAATTCCAAATAACAGCAATTAAGGCTAAACTTTTAAAAGGATAAACGAAATTGTAATTGAATTATTTACAACGTTATTTAAATGATTAATTTCAAAACAACAGCAATTAAAGATTAACCTTAAATGTGGTACTTATGAAAATAATAAATAGCCTAACAGATTATCTTTGTTGCTTGAACCAAATTTAATCTCAGGTTAATTAACTTCTGATGATCGAAGGTTCTAGATGCATAATTTTATTGCCAGCAATTGTGATTTATTGGTAATAAGATCTCTTATATAAACTTTGCTAGAGCTAGCATTATAAGGCCCTTTATTATCTATGCAAATTATATATATATATACTTTTATAATAATATTAATAAGCCTGTAAATAAATTAAATATGTTATGCTGAGAATATAAACTTATTCAGGGAGCAATTAAGTTTGAATATATTACTGCAATAATTCTCAAATCAGATGCCAAAATAATTTTTTAACAAAATTGCAAGCAATGTAGTTGTATTTGGACATAGTTTGTATGTTTATTAAAAAATGATTTTTTGAGAATCTTACTCGCAAATTAAATTTATGAATTTGAACTCAGATGCTTTTTGAATAAGTTTATATTCTCAGCTTTACATATTTAATAGCCATAATTTATTTACAGGCTTATTAAAATTTTCATGCTGATTATTATTTGAAACTAAAAGCTGGCTTGAATAACACAAAATCATTGCTAATATAAAGTTTTAGCTTTTTAAGTGTCAATGTTTGATTTGTTTTGCCATACTACAATATGGAGACCAAATAAAAGTGGCCATTCTATATTCAATCAATAAATTGGTAGTGATATGAGAAAGTGAACATTGTTGCAAATTTGTTTAAAAATGTTTGTTTGGGAATCTGACTTGTAATTATTATAGTAATGTTTTGGATTTAATTGCTCAAATAAGGTTATATGCATTTATATATGTGAATATTGTATATTATATACCTTATATATGAAGGACCTAGCTGCATTCATGATTTAGAATTAAAATTTGTATATTTTATTAGATAGTTCACCAATAGCCAATCTACTAGACATTAAATTATTTGTCAGTAAATGGATAACTGTTTGTGAAGAAAACCTTTGTCTTGTAAAGAGCTTAATATCTAAGGTTTTTTATAATGTACATGAGCAAATATAAAAGTTCAAAAATTATAAAGCTATTATAGTATATAGTCTATTGCTACTTTTTCAATAAAATATGTTGTCTACCAGCACAGCATAAGTTTACCATATATAACGGTCAGAGAGTATTGGAAGTTAGAGTCTTATTGTATCTGCCATACAGGGTGCCACTAGGCTATTGGAACCTGGAAAATTTATATAGTAGGCAGATACGTCTGAAGATCTAATTTTATATTATTTTATTTTATTACGACCGTCAGCCCATGCCACTAGCTCATGGAGCAGCAGAGATAATTTATCATATAAATTCTTATAAGTCTTAATAAAGAAAGATTTATATTCTCAAAATATATTAATATAAATACACCTGGGTCTCATTTTACGCGATAGATAAGTTCCTCAGAAAACACGTGCAAACGAAATCGCGCAAAAATAGACATAACTTACCTTGAAAAAGGGGGGATACGGACTGTGATTTTTCAAAAGTCACATAAAAACAAAGCACCAACGTAAAATTACTTTAAAATTCGCGCAAAAAAAAAATAAGAAAATAAAATATGACTAATAAAAAATTTCAAATTTGAAAAAAATTGATACAAGACAAACTTTTTTTAACTATAATATTTAATTTTATTTAAAATAATATATTTTTATGCATAATTTACAGTACAGTAATTTACATTTTTTTATACACATTTTAATTATTATCAATAAACAGGTTCGTTTGCAAACTGGTAAAAAATCAGATTCTTCACAAGAGGAAATACAACTAGCACCAACTTCACTCTCATGATGTGTTAATGATTTTCTGGTGACAACGTAATTAGTAATTAATCTTTGAGACGATGATTTTATTAATTGTTTATGAAGCTCGCGATATCCAGACAGAAAACCATTTAGCTCTTGTTGGAATTTAAGAGCATGTTAATGATTAGTGTCATTAATAAGAAAATAATAATTGATTACATTCTTTTTTAAAAAGCAAAAACAGAATGTGATTTAAAATGCAAAATTAACATGCGCAATGTTTGAACAAATTTACATTATAATCTTGTAAAATTTAATGTGTGTATACATAAAGTGTGGAAATCATGATTGTAATTTCATTATTGCATAAAATCTTACTATTATAAAGCACTGAAAATATTGAAATTACTAAGATGAAAGTCGAATTCCAATAACGTGCTATTACTTTCAATATGACGTAAGTGCGCGAAATTTATTATTTAAAGTAATAGCGCATTATCGGAGTTCGACTTCCAAGGAAACATGAATTGCGTAACTTCAAAATTGCATTAAATAAGTCCACGTAAAAAGAGACCCAGGTGTAAATATTAATATATTAATATTTATATATTAATATAAATAAATAAGCCACTGCCAGTAATAACACACACAAAAAAAACATTTAAATATTTAAAAATTGAGAAATAAAATTTATCTTTAGATTTTAATATTAATTTTTAAATTTAAATTACTATTTTAAACAGTCCACACAGATGGTCATTTTAATAAATTTTACTTTAGAATGTTGAGTATAGATAGGCTACATAGATTACTCAGTTAAAACTTTTCAAAACAATCGTTCAATCTCAGACTAAAAGTTCGTAGCCAAACCAACGTCTGCTTCCTGATATATGGATGTAATGAATGCAATATGAAGATGCTAGCATAAAACCACGCTGTCAGGAATGTGCGTCTGCTGCGTGATATTATTTGAAGGACATGATCTTCGTCCAGTACAGGAATGTGCATCTGTCTGGCGAAGGAATCATGTATATAAAATAATTAAAGAGAAGTGCTACATATGGGGGAGAGCGTTCTATCTGCAGACTTAGTCCCTATCCATAGAGCTAAAAAGGGGTCAATGGCGCAGGAAATACGTCTGTGTCCATTGCAATGCAATGACTACATCTTTGAGTCATGCATTCAATTGGGCTTTGCCCTGTATGCTTAACACACTTCACATTACATTGATGTAAACACCCATATATCGTTCCACTAGCATTGACTTAACTACGAGACAAATAGTCTGAAATTAAAACCCATTCAAAATAGACATAAACGATTAAAATATAAAGTTACTGATGGAATTGCAGAGGGAAATTTACAATAAACCCAATGGCACTCATCATAAGGTGCCACATTGATACCAATAACTTAAAAGATATACGAATAAATATGTTTAGACACTCAGCATGAGGTGTCATATTTACCGACATCTATGTATTTTAATCAATGAAAATAAAATAAAAAATAACTAAATGTTAATGAATCTATGCAGCTATCCACACCCAATTTAAATTTAATACATTTAAATAATTTAGTCAATAAATATTAATAAAAAAATGGAAATGATTCCATTAAATTAGCAAACTCAAGTATATGAAATTAAATATTAATAACTGATTTTGGAAATCTTAATAAGTCAGATAAAAGTTCATTTTAACAATTATGTTTAGTTGATTATTAAAAGCCTGTCAAATATTGACGAAAGGTTCTAATTACTTTTTAAAATTTTACAGTTCATACTTTACAGTAGAAGAGCTCCCGGTTCCTGGTGCCAATTCCCGCGAAGTCTTTATTGGTCATATTTTCATGGAAGACCGGTCTGATGTTCCGGAGATAGCCTTAGCTGGTTCAATGCTGGTACTATTTTATTGCAGCACCCATATGATTCGGGGTCTGCAATAGTACCATTCATAATTCAACAGTCACTTCATTTTGAAATAAGTAAGAGAGTAAAAAGTGCATCTTTTCACCCTCCTCAAAAAATCAAACTGGAACTAACTTTGATTGGAAATTTTTTTCCTTTTATTTTAATCGTCCGGATTCATTGAACAATGTTTTCCTGTTCCAATGATTTTCATTAAGATCCGAGCGTTGGTCGCTGCTTCTATCGGACATCCTGCTTCAGAGCGGGAAACAATCTTTAATTTTTATCTATAACTACTATCTGACTTTTTAATTATATAAGAGCCCAAAGGGCTAGTTTGCTTTTCATTTAATTAATTAAACAATCATTTCCATTTACTGAGATTACATAGAAATTAACATTTATTTCTATTTTCATTTATGTTACTCTTTAATAAAAATATTTTATCTTTAGATCTTTTACTTTTTTTTTTATAAAAAAGTATGTTCAACTACCTTTTTTTTTTCATTTAAAAAAAAAAAATACTTTTAAAGTTTTTCATCTGTGCGATTTATATATATACGTGCAAGCTTTTTTTAATTTTTTTAGCTTTTAGTTTTTAATAAATTTATTTTTATTTACAAACTTTTTATTTTAATTTTAAATTAATGTAATGGCATATTATATACCGTTACACATGTGTGCTTACATTATATACTCATTTTCAAAAATAATCATCTTACTTATTAAATATACATAAATTCAAATTTTGCATCATACTTAATTTTTGAAATTAATATTTTTTCACTTTACTGACATCATGCTTATTAAAATAGAAATGTAATTTAAATAATACAAACTGCTAAATATCATTTTTAATTTTGATATTATTTAAATTTGCTTACATATAATATTCATTTTTTGAAATAAATATTTTGAAGTATAGTATACTGAAACTATGTACCAAGTAATTGTTGCATATTTGATAATATACTGCATATTGTCTGCATAAATGTAATTCTATAAAAGTTTATGTTTATATATGCTGTAATGTTAATAATATAATGAACTTCTTAAAATGTATGCTATTGTTCTAAATATTGAGATTCTAAAATGCTGTGGAAAATTATTGACAGCATTGGTTAAGTATTATTATTTAGTTGTAGTATTATATTGCCAAGCAGAGAATTTAATGCATATATTTGTATATGATTTGCTGTGCATCCTTCCAGACGCTTGTTAGTAAATCATGAATTATCATCTAATTTAAAATACTCCAAATCAATCTCTGCTACTATACATTTATTTCATGGATCAATATCCAATCTCAGGTAAGTTTGAAATTTGAAACATTTGAATATTCACAAAGAAATGATCAATATGATTTACTATTTATATGACTTCACTATGACCTCTTTAATTAAAATGTTTAACTTTTTTAATATATTGAGTATCATACTTATATATATGTTGTAACATTATGTAATCAGCTACAAATTCAAGAAAATGACAGAAAATATAATAATCCAGAAATAATTGCATTTATAAACAGTGAAGGCTCAGTGGTAAAAGGATTAAATAAATTCATGTAAAAGTGAATAAAATGTACTGATATTCTCTCTCATAATAAATATTTTATGCATCTATATTAAAAAAAAAAAAAGCTACTAGTCTCATAGCCGGGGGCGGCCGCTTGATGGCGTTGTTTATGTGCAAAAACACATAAAAATGATCAGACTAGTACCAAAAAAATTTGTTTTTATTAATTAATCATAATTTATAATTGCAAGAAAAAAAGATGTAAAACTGATTTAAAACAAAAAAAAAATTATTAAAAATATTTTTAAACACAAAAACTTAAAAGTAAAGTTTAAAAAAGAAGTATAAATAAATATAATAATAAGCTGAACGTTTTCAAGGATCCATGCCTCATAATCATAGCTTTCTTAAAAATATATAATAAAATATATACAAAGATATTTAAATTAGCACGTGTTACGTGGACCATTTCTTCGATATATCAAAGCAAGTGTCTTTTCTATTTATAGCATTAATATTTCCATTAATGTAGAATACTTTTGATCATAAGAGGAAAATAAAAGAAGCATTCTACATTAATGGAAATATTAATGCTATAAATAGAAAAGACACTTGCTTTGATATATCGAAGAAATGGTCCACGTAACACATGCTAATTTAAATATCTTTGTATACATTTTATTATATATTTTTAAGAAAGCTATGATTATGAGGCATGGATCCTTAAAAACGTTCAGCTTATTATTATATTTATTTATACTTCTCTTTTAAACTTTACTTTTAAGTTTTTGTGTTTATTTATATATAACGGGAAGTAAACTATTTTATTAAAAGTATTTTTATATTAATCAAATAAGAGTTTGTCAATTTATCAAAATTTTACGTATATAATGTGGTTTGTTTCAAAAGATTCAAATTCACAAGAACTTCTTTCTATATTTTTTGATTATTACTGTTGTTTATCAATAAACATGCCAGAGATATTAATTGAGATAGGTAAGATTTGAAGGGGGATGGCTTTAAGTATGATAAATATATTTATTGATAAATATTTTTTAATAAACATAAACAAGTATCTATAAAAAGGGGCTCTAATAATTAAATTGACAGAACATATTTTTGCTAGTGAAACTCTGATCTGAGTTAAAACTATCTAATGTATCATTCACTGCAGCCTTCCTTTGTGAATTCTATTTCACTATTATAATTGCAAAAATATAAGAATACTGCTAATATTATTAATAGTAAAAAAAATATGTAATGATCACATATGTTGTAATTTAATCACTGTGGTTGGCTATATTTCCAGTGACCCATTTCTCATCTAACATGCTGTTCCATAAAGGATAAGTTAAGAGATCGAATCTTATTTAAAATTACAGTCCTTGTATGAAAGAAAATGAAAATCATCATATTTTGAAAATTTGTGTTTATTTTATTTGATTTACGAATTGGAAACACTGTTCTACCTTCCATAATTTTATTTATCAACAGTACAAGAAAGAAGAGGAAAAACAAACTGATGCCAGCCAATTAATTGGTGAAGAAAAGGATTAATAAATTGATTTATTTGTCTATCAATCCAGTGAAGAAATACTTAATGATTTCAAGAAATAACTTAGATATTTATCAATCAATTTCTGAATTAAAAAATTGATCAATGGATTATAATTGAAATTACTTCATGGACAGAAAGAAAACAAAAAGGAAGGATTATTACATTTTTGTCATGAATAGCTAAATCAGGACAAATACAAGAATATTAAAAGTAATTTTTATATATATTTATGTTTTTGCTGGCTTTAACAATAACTTAAAATAAACAGACTGAATCATTCATCATTGAGCTGAATAATAAGACCGTTTTATTATTTTTTAAATATACACTATGTGACCAAATTTTTTTATTAATTAATATTTATTAAATTAATCATCCATTATATTTAATACTAATCTAGTTATTCTGAAATATTACATATTTTCTTGTTCGGAGTAATAATTTTTTTATTTATGTATGTAATTTCCAGTTTAGTCTAGGAAATTATTATTATGTTTTTATTCATTTATATAATTTAAACAGTGATCAGGCATGTAGATTAACACAGTATTTTAGTTTAAATTAATAACAGAGGGTAATGTAAATTATTAAAGGATCATTACCTAAAAAGACAATCTTCCATTTCAATGGTTACACTCTCCATTTGCAGTAGAGTCCATTATTTGAGGGATCTATTATTACATTGTATGATTGCTATTGCAAGGAATAAAATTATTGATAGCCTTTATACATTTCTCATTTGTGCATTTTATCAATTTTACCACAGGTTTAAAATACATAGTGCTATACCCAAAGCTGTACTGGGATGGCCATTAAATGGATATGGATTCAATCTAAGTTACTAGTAGTATTGTTATGAGTTTTGGATAGTATAAATCAGCCCAAGAAAGTAAATGTTTAAATGAGCTCAAGTCTCACAAATTATATCAATAGATATGTGCTAAATAGTATGCATGTGGTAATGACATATCCATATGATAAGCAGTAAATATTACTGATATTACCAACTATAGGTTTTAGTCTGGTATTACCTTTCAATATGCTCATCACCTATCTATGATTGGATCAGTAAAGAGTAAATCCTGTATATTTGGTAAGCCAAATGTGGCAAATTCAAATTTACTCATATGGCAATTCTGTTACAATATATATATATAAATCAAATAAAATGTTTTATAAATTAATTATTGTAATAATAAAACAATAAAGTATTAGCAGTAATAATAAAACTATTGTACATCATAGAAAATACTTTTACTTATTTTTATAATCATCTTCACTTCAAATCTTTTAAATTTGGTGGCACCAAATTTAAAAGGTTTCCAATTGAAAGTGATTATGAAAATAACTGAAAGTACTTTGGCATTGTATAATAGTTATTTTTAAGATTTATTATCACCTTTTATTTGTGTTTTAACTTATCTATACATTAGCATTCATATTTTATAATGGATGGAGAGAATTTATATCCTCTTTACAACATCTACAAAAACAGAAACATCACACTATAAGGAATGTATATGTAATAAATTGACTAATACTTCTGAGAATATTTGTAACCAACTAAATCTTTTAGGTTTGTGTGTGCACTCCTTCTAAAAACTTATTATTAAATTATGAGCTATCCTTCATTTTCAAATATCCCAGAACAGCCTCTCTCATTAGACATGTATTTCATAGATCCAATCATCAGGTAGCCAGAGGTTTGAACATTTGAATATTCACACAGCACACAGAAATGAGTCTGATTTTCTCTTTGAGTGTCTTAATTGTGATATTTAATTTAGAGTTTAAATGGTTTAGCAATTGTTTAACTTATTAGTGTATTAGCATTTGTGCTTTCAAATGGGTTGGAATAATTTATAAATCTCTGACTCACCATATGATCAGAGATTGATCTATGAAATACATTTATGTACTGAAGAAGGTTGATTTTTGATATTCTGCACCAGATGATGTAATAACAATCTTTCAGAAAGTGCGTAGCCAATCTAAAAGATTTGCTTGTTTGCAAATATTCTAAAATTAGTCAATATATTATATATATATTCCTTACAATGTGATGTTGCAGTGTGAATATAAATTATTTCTACCTATTGTCAAACACAAATGTTAATGCTTTAATAAATTAAATAAGTCATAGTTAAAACATATAAATAAAAAATTAGAACTTGTTTTTTTATCTGGATGTTTATGCCTTTCAAACCTCTGATTCACTTGATGATTAGATGTTAACCTGTGAAATACATATATAGTGAGAGGGGTGAGATATTTTTATTTGGCAATAGCTCATAATTTAATAAACTTTCAGGAGGAGAAATATATAGCAAATCTAAAACATTGATTGATTATAAGTATTTTTATGTGCTTTCTCAATTTATTGTATGTGTATATGCACATGTACATATATTTTGTAATTAGTTTTCTTATATAATCTTTTTTTTTTTTTTTTTTTTTAGTGAACCAAATGAAGCTACTGGTGGAGATTCTTCTCCCAGTAACTTTGAAGATAGTTATGCTGATGATGATAGTCTGGTAATAGATTTGCATGAATGAAAATGTAAAACGATTGATGAACATTAATCTTTTTTGTCCTCTATAACTGAATGATTCATGTCTAACAAAGTCTGTAAAGGTTAATGGCAGATCTTTGCAAATAAAAATGAAATAGCACTTATTTGGACAATAAAATAATTGAAGATCACTTTCACTTTTATAGAAATAGTTGGTCTAAAATTATTTAGCAGCAATTTCTTTGAAAAATATATATTGAAAGCTTCAAGTAATGTTATATCAAATATTGATTTAAATTAGTAGCTTAGTCCAGGTGTAGTATATGCATAATTTATTGCTCATATCTTGACTGCATTAAAAGTTGTAAAATATTTTGTTAATATGCATTTTCATTAGTTATCTGCTAAAAAATCAAACAGCCCTATCCATTA
Organism: Epiperipatus broadwayi; assembly: GCA_028023455.1. Lineage (NCBI taxonomy): Eukaryota > Metazoa > Onychophora > Udeonychophora > Euonychophora > Peripatidae > Epiperipatus > Epiperipatus broadwayi. Next base: position 2,078,173 of record JAQFVV010006224.1, on the reverse strand, counting down.
CTCTATACTTCAAGTAATTATCTTTTTTTAATTTCAACTTCTTTTCTTTTATTATTATTATCAAATTCTTTATTATTTCTCTGAGTATAAAAATGCTCAGGTCATTAATTCATATAATTTATTTCCTTAATAAAGTATCTTCAATTATTCTCTTTAATATTTCATCATAGCTAACTTTATTCTTCCAAACTTAACTTTTCCATTTTTTCCAGATCTAAATCTTAAAAACATTATTCTTTTTTGTGAAATACAAAGATTTTATGTCTTATAAAATCATTATTATTTTCCCTTTACTTCTTAAATATTTATAACAATGGTTCCTAATCTTTCGCATGTATAACCATGCATTTGCAAATACAGCATCTCTGGTAACTCTACCATGGAAATATAGCCAGAGATATTTTCTGTGCTTTGTAATTTATATATATATTATTATTAAGATTACTTATCAGAAACTAGCAGATTCATTACTTGTATTTTCTCAGTCATTTTTTTGAAATTTAGATATAAATATTTATTGTCAATTTTTTTCCATAAAATCCTTTTATAATTCTATAGCAGACTTTGGCCATGTCATTCTAATCTAGGTTTCTATCTATGATTGAACAGCTTCAAATAGATTCGAAAAAATGTTTGTGTATATTGAAACATTATAACAATAATAATAAAAAAGTTGTAAAATTAATTGATATGTATGAAATCTTTTTCAATTGAAAACAGTATATTTGTATCATTTCAGAAAATATTTCATTAATGCAGTAATCCTTATTATTTTTTACATAAGTTTTTCTTAAAAAAAAAATCAACCTTAGTAAAATTGGATATTGTATTTTTTTTATAAAAAAAAAAAAATCAAGTCAGATGTCACATGACCTAATTTAATAAGCTTCTATTTACAAATGTTATATATAGAGCTTGCAAAATAAGCTCTTAACAAGCTTTTTTTTTTTCGTATTTTTTTTTTAAATTTCATTGTGATAAGAAAATTCATTTATCTATAATATTTTTAGATTGTTTTGATGAATGTTTTAGATATGTTTATTTATGTTTTAAGAGTGCATGGTGATCTAGAAGTTTTAAGATTGTGGAAATAGTAGATACAGGCAAAAAAGAAATGATGGGAGTTGGATTAATAATACCACATGTAGATATATTAATCTTTAACAAAGTTTACATTTGGGCGAGGTGTGATGTAATAATCTCTAGCCTATTATATGATTAATAATCATTATTGTTTTAATTTAGGATGCATAATATCAGAATGTGGATGCAAAAATTTGGCCTTTGTAGTCAAATTATAATAATTTGATATTGATAAATAGTGAATAAATGATATAGATATGTGAGAGATTGTTATTTGGGCCAATTGAAGAGTGCTGGTTCAGCCAGAAATATATCTTAGAGTTCATTTATCTTTTCCAGATCTCTTTATTCATTTGTATGTGCAATGCTTATTGATATTACGACTATGCAACATTTTTCTAAAACTGCCCATTTATGTGGGAGAAAGCAATAAATCTTTTTCACTAACAAAATAAGTATATATATCTTCTTTTTATTAGACTCTATTTAATTACTAATTTATTCATTATATTAAATATTCCTAATATATATATATATATCTTATGTTCACTTAGTAGAATAAATGGTGTCAAAAAATAATTTTCAACAAATAAATATAAAATAATTAATATTTTATTTACACATATATATATATAATCAATTGACATTAACAGATTATATTTATCAGTAATATATATTATAATAAAATTTAATTGGTATTATAATGTTAAATACTGTATTTAGTTTTCCTCAGTATACTTTGGATAATTATATTATCTTTATGGATATATGTACTGTTTAAATTCACATTCAATTATAATATTTAAATGGATAATATATAAAATGAACTATAAATTTATTATTATTACTATACATCTTATTTAAATTTGTTTTAATAAATAATATTTATGGAAAATAAAATAAATATTATGAATGAACAAAAATAAACAATCATTAATTCACTTGGATTAATATTAAAATAATTGTAAAGAAGAAAATAAACCTTCAGTGTCATGCGCTGTTTATAAATGTATATTAAAAATCTCTGTGCACTCACCGGCCAATAATAGTTTAAAAGCATAAGTGAATTCACTTATGCTTAAAGTGTATTCTTATATATGCCTACTATTAATGGCCGTGCTTATCAGGGTTTGAATCTATTATATGCCTGATATTCTAATTGACAATTATACGAATTTAGATATTCTATCACAAGAGAGAGACAGAATCTCATTTTTAACCTCCTGCAATTAAACATATAAAAATGTATATTAAAATACTATAATTAAAATCAATAAGTCTATGTATTGATTGTTCTTCTTATAAGTTAAGTCCTTGTAATATAAAAATATTGTATATTTAATTAACAATTCAATGAATGTTATTCAATTTGTATGATACTATTTCATAGATATATTTTTCACTGATTTATTGAGTTGGTTCATTTTATTGGTAATAATACATCCAGGAATTTTATTGAATGAAATTCAGTTTTAAAATGTCCTTGATAAATATTTAAATCTATTTTGTAGTAATTTGACAAGTGATAATATTTTAACTTTACATTCCACATTTAAACACTGTTTAGTTTTATTTATTTTTAAAAATAATTCTTTCATTTTGATATTGTAAAAAAGTACATTTATTTTTTAATTTTGAATGTTTCCATTTTTCTTTTAAATATTCTTTATCTATCATATAACTTCATATATGTTACTCAATAAGAAAAGGCAAGACTGCTTAGTACTTCATTAAAGTTGACATTTTCATTGATATTATATTTAAATCGAGAGAATAACATTAAATTATTTTTTATATACAGTATACAACAATAAAAAGGTAATAAATATTAAAGTTTATAATTATAACAATAATATAAAACTCACAGACTTGAATCTTGAGTTAATCAAATGAACTTTATAATTCAGATTTATCATTTTAAACTTTTATTTCAAAAGAATAAAAAAAATTTTTTTTTAAACTCAAATACAGATTTTAAGTTTGAAATCAATATTGAAAATTATAGAATTGTCAAATTTACATTAATACTAAAGATATTAACAATGTACTGAAAAATTAAAATTGTTTGATTAATTTACTTTTTATATAACAAGTGAGCGCAGATTCTAGAATTTTATAATCAGTATGTGCACTCTCATGACCAAATTAAACAACTCCTTGATGTCATTATATATTATATTAAATTATATTCTTTTTATAACTTTAAATTATTTATTTATTGAATAAGATATCTGCTTTTAAATTTTTATTTTAAATATCTTTAATAAATTTAGTTAGTGAATTGCTGTTTTCTCAAAATTCACACATGTAGCATGAACTGCTATAGTTTTTTTAATTAAACAAATGGTGTGTATAATTAGGATATAAATCCACACTGTACCATTTGGATTAATTGTATTAAAATATTGAATTATTGTTAATATTAATTAAAATGTGGACTTCAAATTATTTGTAATAGTTAAGTTTTTATATTTATTTCCTCTATTTGGCACTCACTTCAATTTAAAATTATTTTTTTTATTCATAGTTGATATCAGATTTTGGGATATTGCTATTATAACGGTCGGATTGAATGGAGTCTTACCGTATCTGCACTATAGGGCGCCACCAGGCCATTTGAACCTGGAAAATTTATATAGTAGGCAGATACATAAGTTAAAGATTCACATTTTTACACATATTTTATTTCGACCGTCAGCCCTAGTCACTAGCTCATGGAGTAGCAGAGATTTAAAACATTTTTACAAGTTTTAATAAAGATTTATATTCTCAAAATATATTAATATTTAAAAAAATAAAATAAACCACTACCAGTAATTAACACACAAAACATTTATTAACGCACATATAAATAAAATTGAGGAATAAAATTTCTTTAGATTTTAATATTAATTTTTAAATTTAAATTATTATTTTAAACTATTCGCAGAGATGGACATTGTAATAAATTTTACTTTAGAATGTTGAGTATAGATAGGCTACATAGATTACTCAGTTAAAAACATTTCAAAATAAACATAAACGATCAAAATATAAAGTCATTGATGTAATTGCAGAGGGAAATTTACAAGAAACCCAATGGCATTCATCATAAGATGCCGCATTGACACCAATAACTTAAAAGACACTCGAATAAATACATTTTTAGATACTCAACGTGAGGTATCATATTTACCGAATATCTATATATTTTAATCAAATATGAAAATAAAAAAACATAATTAAACATTAACGAATCTATGCAGTCATCTATACCCAACTTAAATTTAATGCATTTAAATAATGTAATCAATAAATATTAAAATAAAAAAATGGAAATGATTAAGTCAGCAAACTCAAAAGTATAAAAATTAAACATTAATAATTGATTTGAAAAGTCAGATTAAAGTTCATTTTAAAAGATTTAGGTTTAGCTTGTCAAATCTTGAAAGTTCTTAATTATTTTTTTTTTAAATTTTTCAGTTATATCTCTTACAGTAGAAGAGTCCCGGTTCCTAGGTCAATTCCCATGAAGTCTTTATTTGAAGACCGGTCTATCTGAAGGTGGCCTTAGCTGGTTCAATCCTGGTATTATTTTATTTGGGTCTGCAACAGTACCATTCATAATTCAACAGTTATTTCATTTGAAATAAGTGAGAGAGGGTGACAAGTGCGTCTTATCGCCCTTCTCACAAAATCAAGCTGGAACTGTCCTTAATTTCAATATTTTTCTTTTTATACACATCGTCCGGATTCACTGAACAATCAATCATTTTCATTAGGGTCCGAGCGCTGGTTTTCTGCTTCTATTGGACATTCTGCTTCAGAGCGGGAAACAATCTTTAATTTTTATCTATATCTTTCATCTGACTTTTTAATTATATAAGATCCCCAAGGGCTAGTTTGCTTTTCGATAATTAATAACACAATCATTTCCATTTTGAGATTTCAGGAATTAATTAATACCTGTTTCTATTTTTACTTATGTTACTTTTTTTTTAAATGTTTTATATTTAGATCTTTTATCTTTTTTTATAAAAAAAAGTATGTTCAAATCCTTTTTTTTAATTTTATTTAAAAAAGAAATACTTTTAAAGTTTTTGCATCTGTGCGAATATATATATACATACATTGAACAACTCTTTTTAATTTTAGCTTTTAGTTTTTTATTTACGAACTTAAAGAAAATTTTTATTCTAATTTTAAATTAATGTAACGGCATATTATATACCATTACACTATATTTTAAGATATTAGAAATGACCATCCTTCCTAACTATTCTGATGTTTAGTTTCAACATACTAGAATTAATTGCAATAGTGAAAAATTTTCCATATATGCAAACCCAATTCCAAAGTAAACATTAAAGGCTTAATTAACCCTTTTCCCGCCTCTTACGAAGCTCCTCGTCGACATCTGACGTCACTCTAACTCTGCCAGTTCTTATGCTAAAATATTCGTTAGACAGGTATTGAATAGGTTTTTAAAAGTTCTGTAAGATGGTGCCCTCTTCCGAATTATTTTACAAGTAAAAAATAAAAAAAAACGCATTTAAACCTAAACAAAGAAAGAACATTACTTGTGATTGGTTCTTAGCATGCTCTCAGCCGAAAAAGACATTCTGATTGGCTGGAAAGAACAAAGAAACCGCCTGATCAAAGAAAATAAAGAAAAACACTGAGATTTTCATTTCAAATATGATTTAAATTATTATAAAAGAATATTTTGAGAAATTAAAATTATTTTCAGAGAGAATACTAAAAAAAACAAAATTATTTTCGAAAAATATTGAAGATTTTAGTAAAAATATTTAAGATTTAGTAAAAAGAAATATTTACTTTTCTATAACGTAAAAGTCGACCTTTTTGTTTATATTATAGCTTTTATGTTGCCGAAATTGAATATTTTAGAATAAATAAATAGCAATTTATTTTTGAAAGAACTTTCGTTCTCTTCATAACCTGAAAAATTAGTAATATACTTTTTATAAACGTATCTGAGTTGAATTTAATATTATAGGCAAATATGTTTTAACAATAGGCTTTGTCTTCAGTTTGTGAGTTGGCCAATTAAAAGATTTGATTTTTACCTCATACAACCAATAATATAATTAGCGGTTTAAGGGTTAATAAAAGATAATGCTGAATTATTAAATTTTGTTTTTAAATTTATTTACATTATTTCTCTACTTTCTGTTTTTAATTGAGATCTTTTAGAAATTATATATATATATTGTTGGGCTAAAGTAAATGTTTGTTCAACATCTGTCCTGATTTTATTTACTTAATGCTTTTTTTTAAAAAAAAAATTGAATAATTGCTATTATGTAATATTATGTCAGATAATATTCTGAAAGAATTATTTTTAAATTAATGTAACAATTATTTTTTAACAAAATTTGGTAAGTACTTCAGCATTTCATTTTTCTTATATTTTGATCAGATCAAAAAACAAATTGTTTCAAATATGTAAGCAAATAACTGTTTTGTTTATTTAAGTATGTTACACATACAGTAATATTTAAATACTTAGTGCTATTTTACTGAAAAAAAAAAAAATCTGGTGAGTCATATTTTACAACATATATGTGTGAAAATAAAATGAAAAGTTATTATCCTAAATATGAAAAAATTGAATGGAACCCAAATGTATTTGTTTGCTTAATTCCCTGAGAGGTTCATATACACTTTATAGCAATATAATAATCTCTTCATAATAAAAGATTTTCATATTGTTTGTTCTTTATATCTTACACTAAATAATAAAGTCTAGAAAGATAGCACGTAATTAGCAGACAGAAGTGAGACAGATAGATGAGGAAATGGATACTAGATCAATTCACAGTGTATGGGTGCCATTACACTGGTTTTCTTTGACAATTATTCTTCTTTGGTTTAGAAAAGTATATTTTTTATTTATGGTTCTTTTGGATTAAGCTACCCATAAGATACCATCACTAAAAGATTAAATAATTTCACTGACTTTTTATTATTAATCTCTTTTAGTAATCTTATCTCTATAATATAATCCGACACATATCATATTCTTGAAACTTCCAATAAAACTGGCTATGACATCATTAGATTATACAAATTTTTCTTTATTGGGAATTCAGCATGATTTTATTATTGTGATTGTTGTTTATACTATCTGTATTCTATTGAACAATCATTGTCAATATGTATGCATGCACTTATAAAAGACATTTAAAGTTCTAATAATTTATCTTGTCACTTTTCTGCTATTATTATATGGTTAAAAAAAAGATTTTGGATTTTATGTCCTACAACTGCTCTAAAACCATATGATATAAATCTAATCTTTGTACCTCATCTATTTTGATATATTGATTTTTATGTCAATTTTGTATATTTATGTGCCTAATTAACGTGTTAAATATTACTTACATTAGTTTGTTTTTTTACAGTTGTAATATAAATTTTGATTTCCATTTACTTTTTTATTTTGCATCATTCAAAATTCATATACGATTTGAATTCATATAATTTTTAAGAAAATTTTATTGCCATACTCTATGCAAATAAATTACAGATGTCCAAAATAATTATAATACTTTTTTAAGATCTTGACCATTAAATTCATTTTGTAATTTAGTCAAATTATATCACAGTTTGCACAAAAAAACATTACACCATGTGGATAAAACTTTTAATATCTCTCTTTTTAAGTTGATAAGCGAAATGTGAATTACTTTTGTTCTTATTTGCTTGAATGCCTAGCATTATTTGAACAAATATAAACTAATCTTTTCTTTGGTCTTGCAAAACATCATTGATAAGAGTATCATTTAATAATTTGGAAATTAATTGTTAAAAGATTGAAAACTGTTTCATCAATGAGTATTTTAAATCACTTATTTATCCTTTTAAATCCTTATATTTAATATTGATCAACTTGATTAAATTTAAATCATCAAAACAAAATTTAAAAATATAAAAAAAAAACATTCTTCCAATTTTCTTTCCAAATGCAGTTGTTTCTTTGATTCATAAGTACTTCATTCATTCGTAACAAATATTTGATGTAAATTACTAATATGTTAAGTATTTATATATCTTTTTTTTTATTAATATTGTCAAGGTATTTACAGCATATACAAAATGAAAATCATGAAAATGAAGATACAAATAGGAATTGAATAAATAAATATTATAAAATTTTAAAATGTAAGTTGAGAGAATAAGAGAGAAAAAAACTTATTTTTAATTTAAAAAAAGTAAAGCTATTTTAAAATTTTAGATATAGCTTGAAATTTTCATTTTGTGTATATAAGCATCTTGGTAGTGGCCAGTATAATTTGTGTAAAATGTTATGAATTCAGTAAAATAAACAAGATTTGAAGAGTTTGGATGAAGAAGGTATGAATTTAAATCAGTCTGCAGAACTTTATATGCTATGAACAAATTTCATAAAATCTTTTTAGATTCTGTCTATTAGATTCATATATTGTAATGTAGTCTAAAACATTGTATGCTCACACCTTTATATATTTGTTATTAAATTAGTCTTCTTTATTGCAATACTGAAATCCATAATAGATGTGATGACTTTTTCTTAAATATATTTCTTTGCTTATTTGATTGATTCTATTATTTTAAATAAATCCATTCAAGAAATGCAGTAGTCTAGAATAGCCCTTAATAATATAGCATTAAATATTCTAGTAATTTCATAATCTTGTCAGTGAAAATTTTTTTTAATTATAAAACAGTAGAGCTTTACTCATTTTTTGATAAAGATATTATTTTAAACCAGAAAGCATAGCATGATATTCAGGTAGTAGTTTTCTATCTGTAGTTAATTGCCATCCAGATTTTGTCTGTTGGATCCAATGGTTCTTTGGAATTCATTCAGATATCCATAATAATTTGAAAATATTTTAGAAAACTGTTTACATCTTAAAGAAGATGCTAAAATCTTGCCACTTACTTTCAGTTTCCTTTACCAATGGATCTACACAAACAAACAAAACAGTTAATGGTGAGCCTGTAGGATTCCTTTATTTGGCATAAAAAAATTAAGATTCTCGTAAAATTATTATTTTTTTAGTTTTTCATTGCTTGATTATAAAATTTATACTGTTATATCAATTTAATGTTTCCAGTAGATCTGAGCAATTAATTAAATCAAAAGTTGACAAAGTTTATTTGTATTCCATAATAATCCATCAATTTTATTCTTTGATGTATTTGTTTTTAGGATCTTCATAACTGTATTCACTACTCATCTATTTTTTTAGCATGATGGATAAGTGATAGTTGTTACTTTTATATCCAATGTATATTTATATATATCACAATATTTTAGAGTTATATCTTCAACTATTTCCAGATCATTCATAGTTATTTGGTGAGTCCCTTGTTCATGAAAGGCTGATCAATCCTTTCGTAGCATGATCTTATTATAGTATTTTTATATCAGTGATGTCAAGGTGTAATCTAAAAATTTGTAATTGCATCAGTTACCTTGTATTTTAGTTTATTAATCTACCATTGAATTTTTACTGTACATTCCTTATGTTCTCTATTATATTTGCTTTTGTATTTTTTTTCTTGTTGTTGTCATTTTCAATTTTACAGAATTTTGTTTTTAGCGTATACTCATCTACATATTACTGATATTAGCTTAGTCTCTTCATCTAACACTGCATATAATCATTGATTTTGATAATTTTCCCAAATTAGGATTGTTTTCTTATTAATTTATTTGATTGTAATTTGTCATATTCTTATTGAAAATTATAAATTAATTTTTGATTTGGATTAAATTATGTTTGGAATATTTTCTGAATCCTCTGCTTTATTTGGTTCTGTGGCAAATTTCTTTTTAGATCTTTTCCTGCATAAATCATTTAGCTCTTTCTAGTATCTTATATAGTAGTTAATCATTATCAAAGAATTTATTTTGTTTGTTATAATTTCATGTTATATATATATATTAACAGTAGCAAACTCTCTATACAGTAGTACCATCCAGTTATTAATCAATGGATGCAAAAAAGTTTGTGTATAAAATGCTTGCATCAGTGAGAAGCCTTGGATCTGAGAACCCTGCACCTAGATCTTAAAGTTCTAATGCAATCCTTCAACAACCACCTTTTACCTATTTAGTTAACTATAAAGCTATGAGGCCAAGATAAATAGACAATTAAGTTTTCAATCCAAATTCATTCGCTTGTATAGTCATATGATCGAAACCCAGTTCAATATTTATACATTTTGATGTCTTTGGGTTTTTAAAAACCACAATCATCCTATAGGCAAGATTGGAAAAAAATCACCAAATGTCACATGATCATCATGTCCTATGCTTACGCTTACACAAGCTGTTAAAAGAGTAGCAAACTCCATACAGTAGTGGTAAATGGTGGCTGCTGGAGGGCTGCATTCCTCACCAATAAAAGTTACAAGCTAGAAACTAGTCTGAGTATATTGGATGAGTAGACACTAGAGAAGGATTTTATGCACAAACCTTCTTGCATCCATTGATTACTAAAGCTTGCATTACTGAATGGAGTTTGTTTTAACAGCTTGTGCAAGCATGGTCATGGTAACCATGTGATGTTTAGTGGTTTTATATCAATTACACCTATAGGATGGTCAGCATGCTTTTTAAAAACCAGACACCAAAATATATAGATACTGAGTTCAGATCTATATGACTACACAAGTGAATGAGCTTGATTGAAAACATTGTGTTTTCATCTTGGGCTCAAACTTTATAGTTAACTAAATAGGTAAGAGATAGCTGCTGGAGGATTGCACTAGATTCTAAGATCTAGATGCAGTGCTCTCAGATCCATGACTTTTCACAACGAAAGCTAGAAACTAGTCTGGGGATATGAGCAGGCACTAAATGATTTTATACACAAATCTTCTTGCATCCAATGATTACTAAGGCTTACACTGGGTGCTACTGTATGGAGTGCTATTTTAACGGCTTGGATAAGGATAGGTTGTGGTCATGTGATGTTTAGGGGTTTTATATATATATAATACTTGTATATAGCTTCAATTTTTTTCATAGGATCTATCAATAGTTACATACTAAGATGAACTATAAATTCAACTAATGATGTATTTATTTTATCTTATGATCTAAAACAAAACGAAGGCAAATCAATAAGTGATATAGCTCTTCTATTACAAATAACTATGCATTAGATAAAAATTTCATTTGCAATAACCAACTTATTTTATGCTTTTGGAAAATATTCATAAGCAATATTTCGTATCACTTGCCAAATATTCCTGATTTTTGAAGAAATTTGTTTTGAACATTAAATAATGTTTACATTATATTTATTTTTTACTATAGAATAAATTGCAATGAAATACAGACATTTAATAAATAAAAGAATTACTTAATTTATAAGTTTATATCAAAATCATTATTATTTTTGAGTGAATATTTATCAATGTTGCTATGTATTAAATTTATCCATATTTCCTTCAATATAATTATATCATTTATTTGTTGCTGTATATAATTCTAATTTTTTTTTTTGTACTTTATCATTGAACTATTTATTTCTTTAATGTTATATGTCATTATTGTTTACCTTTTATGGTTTATGTCCCATTCTCCCCACTTCTTTCTATTTTACTTTCTACTATAGTATTAGTGTTTGATTGTTTTTGATTTTCATCAATTAATTTTAGGTCCTTTTGTATATGGTATTTTTTTCTCATCTATTTGTCTTGATTTTTATTAAAGAAGTTCTTTTCCCATTGGTTTGGTTGTGTTTTGACTTTCTAGTTCCCCAGATAGCATGTTATATATATATGAGCTACCATTTTTTTGGTCAGCAGTTATACTGTTAAGTCTCAATATCACTTATTTTCAGTACTTCTTATAAGCTATGCCTATAAATAGTATTCAAGCTTGATGATTCTAACTATTATTAACTTTAAGTCAATAAACATCACATGATCACCATTTCTTATGCTTGCTTATAACTGTTATTAACAAGCCTTCTGGCATCTATTGATTACTCTAGCTTGCAGTGTGTGGCAATAGTTTTGCCTGTTTTTCTACTATTAACTTCTTTCATATTTTTTATACTTCTGAATCGATATGAGAGTTATATCTCATTTGTTTGAAAGTCACCAAGTGGCTACAGTTTTTTTTTTGTTATATATATATATGATCCAATCTGCTGAATTTATTATATTTTGTGCAATTTCCTATTTCACAATTTATGGCTATATGCCCCACTCTCTTACATATAAAGCAGAAAATATCGAATTTATTATATTTTGTGCAATTTCCTATTTCACAATTTATGGCTATATGCCCCACTCTCTTACATATGAAGCAGAAAATATATTTTTCCTTTAATGTTATTGATAATAGCATATGATTCTGCTTAATAAACACTTGTTCTTAGTCTTCATTTCTATTCTTTATCTAAGTGATATACCTTCCCTACCCCCTAATGTGTTTTATTGTAAATAAATCTATTTTAAATATTAAAGAATAAAGCTTTTGTTTATTACAAATAAGATTTTTTAAAAAAGTTTTAAATTGATAAAATTATACAAATCCAATGAAATTGAACAAATTTCTTTATAAAATAGAATTGTTTGATTTTTTTTTTTTGGTGGTAGTGGTGGTGGTGGGGGGGGTATATTTTGTGCATTATATTTGTTGTTATTAATAAATCGATTGGACATTTATATAAATATTTGTGATACAAGATTTTATGAAAGGGAAACTATGTATATGGTTAAAAATTATTGCATTCATTAAATCTTCTTGAAAGAGATGTTGGTCTGCCATATTTCTCATAGAATCTCTGTAGAAAATAATTGAAAACTTCCTTATCAAAATATATATAATATTATGAAAATCAATGGATAAAACAGAATGGAATAAATCACTGCAGAGATAAGGCACATCTAAAACACTTCTGCATCTATAAAAACAATCCATTATGAATTTTATAGGCATATTATGTATGAGTTGATTCATCAGATCATTGATTTTTGATTGGATGTTACAACATAGAAGAAGCATTGTCAAAAAGTATAATAATTGGATACTGAGTTATCATTTACATTTTTCCTATCACTGGAAGAAATTTTTATTAGTAATCATTGAAAGAAGCATATAATTCATACTGCTTTTTTTTCTCTCACTTGTAAAAATGATATTGAAACTAGCGTGACTTGGGCAGCTATATCATATTCTTTTGGTCCAGTTATGACTACATGGAAACTCAGAACTGAGATAAAGATCATTTTAGAGGCAAGTTCATTCCATGAGGCAAACATAATATAGGTTTGAGAAACATGAGTATGATGCATCTCTCATTACATCCCAGTTATCCAATTTAAATAATTACATTCCTCATAGAATATAAGCAATTTTAGGTGCAAATGGAATCCTAGATCATGTTAAATAAAGACATCATGGATATTTCTGTTATTTACTTTAATTTTTTGTGTGAAATGTATATGTATGCGTGTCTGTATATGTGCATAGATAGAATAATTATTTAATATATAAAACAAGAACCTATTTTTATCCACAAATTATAATTTATATCATTTTACATAATAATGATTTGATATACATTTTTTTTTATAAATAGTTGCTTTGACTTCAAAGCTCGGACTTGTGGGTGACAATATACAAAAAGCAATGATGAAGTGATGAGGATGAGAACTAATTCCATGGAAAGTTCACAAAAGGCAAGAAAATGACTGTACAATGAATTATTGTTATTAAAATTGAGTTGAATCATAATTTTATCCTTTTCTGAGAGTCTGAGTTTGATTCTAATTCAGATGTCCTTTTTAAAGAATTTGAAGAACTGTCTTTTGCAGCATCATCTTTATTGGCTGAAACAGCTTCTGTGCTTGCTACAAGCACTGAAGTTTCCGTCACTAGCTGAACTGGAATAGGTATTAAATGTCCATTGCTGTCTGGGCCAGATGCCATTACAACTGATTTCCCTGCCATAGAAGTGATTGGTTGAGCTTTTACTTGTAATGCGATGCTGCCCTGAGTAAAAAGATGTGTTTTTTGAAGACAGGCTTGCTTCAATTGAGCCAATTGCTTATGTAAAAGTTCTTGATGTTGTGCTTGCATATTAGCCATTATTTGTCTCAAACTATCATCCACTGAAATATTTAATTGTTCAAGAAGTTCTCCTTGACGTGTCTGCAAATTTACAATTTCACTGGCTTGCATTTGAACCTACAAAAAATAGAAAATATACTATTGAAAAATTAAACAAAACAGACTATTTGTCTACTTATTATTATTTGCTACTATGAGTCATTTTTTAAAAGTTTAATTTTGAAAAAAAAAAATTAAAATTATTTTCATTTAGTTTTTTTGCTATTACATTTTAAAGTTAGGACATTTAATATCAATTGGAAATATATGTCTATGAGCTTAAAAAATTTAAATGTCAATAATAATAATTTCCAAAAATAAAAAAAGAAATGCATGAAATTGTTGTCTAGTTTCTAAATATTAATTCTGTTTCTATATATTCATTAATTTAACTGAAATTCATATTTTAGAAAAATAAGATTTCATAATGTTTTAATACTATATTTAAATCACTAATATTAAGAATAAAAAGAATTGTCAAATTTGTTATTTCTTAAAAATACTATTGGGAGAAGGGTAGCTTCTTTCTAATACTTTTTTTTCCAAATTAACTGATAATTGCTACATAAATAAAGCATTGAAATGATAATGAACTACTTGGATTTGCAAGATTTGTTTCATATCTCAGTGAAACTTGCAAGCTTTTTTATGCTAAAATCAGTTAATTGGAGATTTACATTCAAAAAGTTAGATTTTTATATTAGGAAGAGCAGCAAAGCTATAAAAATCCATGATAGTAGCTAAGTTGGAAATTAAAAAAAAATGTGCATACATCCAAATCAGTAGCTTTGAATTCTTGGTGTGAAAACACGGAATAATATATTGGATCCCTAAAGCCAAATGTATCTAAAAAATATATTTTAGTTAATAAAAATTGGCACTCTAACAAGTGATAAAATCATCGATTTCTTAATTAGAGTAAAAGTAAAGTCTCAAGATAAAATTAGAACAAGAGTTTAAGCTGAGAGTAATAAATTACTTGCAAAAAAAATATATAAATAAAATAAGGTAGTAGTACTAAAATTAATGCTGACAGCAGTTAAAATCAATCTGACTGATAAAAGAACAAAAAAAATGTAAAGATTTTCTTGATAATAAATAACATTATATACAACTATATGAACAGTATTTTATTGTCTTAAGAGTGCCTGAATATTATTACTCATATAAAAACATATTATTGGAGATATTATTCCATGAATTTATAAATATAAATGCAAAGGAATCAATCTTGTCAAAGTTGGCATATTTAATCATCTTGTTAAATCAGGCTTATTTCAATAAAGAAACTTGAAAATGGTGCTAGTTGAATAAACTAAAAAAAAAAAAAAAATGAAATCAATATGCATTCAGTACTTCGGGACAAAATTGTTCTTATCTGTCACCTTTAATGCAAACTATTTCCAATAAACTATTAGTAGACATGTAAAAATTCTTAAGTCAAAGATCTCCATTAACTGAATACTAAGTTTAATGTCTAACTCTTAAGATTTAGAAATAAAATTAAATTGACTGGTCTATAATGCTTTTCCACATCATGATGCATGTTATTTAAAATTATCAGCAGATATCACCTGTCTATCAGTTATACATGCAATTTCACTGAGTATGTTTATAACAACTTATATAGCAAATGGATATCTATCACAGAATAGGAAATGCTGAATGATATGATGATGCTAGAATAACATTAAAAATTTTCAAAAAAAAAAAAGATTTTGTGGATACAACGAAATAGACAAAGGCCCAGATATCATGGAATTTATTAAATTCGTTAATATTTATGGACAAAGGAAAAGTAGTGCATGGATAATCAAATGGACATTTTATAGCTAGCAGCAACAAATTCAGCGTTATCCCGGATTTTTTGAGTATAATCAAGATTGAGTATCTAATTATAATATTATAAGCAGATTATCCATTAGCTAAATACTGATATTGGTCTGGTCATAAATACTCATATTTCAAGTTTACTGAAATCTGTTAGTATGGTATATTAAAGTATAAGGTGTTACAGAATAGTCAAATTTGCCTGGCAGCTGAGGGCAAAGCAATTTAGTGATTTTTTTGATTCTTGTTAAGTGATTTGAATTGATATCTACAAAATATGGCATGCAACTTGATTCACTTTTGGTGAAAATTCTCAAGAGATTTTTATCTAATAATAAACTTTTATCATTTTCAATTTAATGGTCTTTAGATAAATAGCAAATTACAAAAAAAAATAGTTAAGTAGATTTAATAACCATTTAATATTATTAGTGCCATTTAAGATTATTAGTGCAAGATTTTAATTTAAGAAATTAAAGAAAAGTGTCTATTCATGTAATGATGATTTGTTATAACTTGTTTTTAGATTATACATTATTGCTATTTTGGCAAGTTTTTTTAGTTCAAGATATAATTTTTCATAATAACCTGCATTTATAGGGTTCAAAACTAATTTATGCTCATTATAAATATAAAAAAATTAACATTTTTAAAATTATTAATTTTATTTATAATTATAAATTTTGATAGATGAGTTTTGAAATTGATATTTCACTAACAGTTTTATTACATTTCTTATAAAATATTAAAATAATATAAAAAATCTTATCTATGTGACTAGTAATAAAAAAAAAAAATTTATATATTTAATTTTTTACTACATCCACATGTCTGCATTAATGTGAAGAATATTATGATACCACTTCTCTAGCAAAGAAAATAAAATTACTAAAACCATAAAAATTGCTTTCAAATGTTTATTAAAAATAATATTGATAAAGAATAATTTGAATGTGCAAATATATTGGGAGATTATTTACGCAAATGCAGACTAATTTTCCTTTTTTTTAAAAAAAAATAATAATAATAATTTTGAAATTCATTTATCAAAATTTGCAATTTAAAAATATTCATCTTCACGGTTATTTCTTAAGACACTAACAAATGGCACATTATATTATATTTTTCAACATATTTAAAACAGCCACTTCATTTATAGATAAATCTGTAATCCAAAGATCAAAATGCCTCTTTAAAAATTGTCTTAATAAGAAATATGATTATTTCAATTAATCATTAGAATTTATGATGGAATTCTTGCTGTAATAATGTATATTATCCCTACATAAGTGTTTTAGCATCATTACTTATATGAATGAATTTCAAATCATTTCAGATGTGTGAACAGATTATATTCATTTTTTTCTGTAGTAAGAAGCTCACCCAATAATATGAATAAATCTATCGTTCAATGGAAGAATAATGTGCAGACTGCATCTACATGTTTTTTTGACATGGAAAATTTTTTAAAACTTCTGGAGAATATATATCACATCTGCTTTTATTATACTTTTATCATCAACTTTATATGATGTACTTTACCATATATCATAGTTGCTGATAATCTATAAGTGATAACAAATATATAGCATACACAAATTATTATTACACTTTTGATCCAAAATAAAAATTAAATCATGAGTTATAGAAATATTGAACAAACTTCATCTTAAAGATTGTGTCAAATAAAGATTTCACTAAATATTAAGATGTTTGCAATTTAGTATGGCATCTTTTAAACAATCCATTGTAGGACACCTCCAAGCTACCTCTCTCATGGAGGAATAGTGGAGAAAGTATGATTGCTAACTGCCAAGTGATGAAGATTTTAGGTATCAATTAAACAATCAATATTGTACATCATTATGAGCTGACTACCTGAAAATTCTAAACCTGTTTGGATTTCTGTCCACATTAAATCATGTATGCACTAAACACTATGCCAACGAGCTCTTGTGAGATATAGATATAACACCATTAATTTAGTTTCCTAAAATTCAATATCTAAGATGCAGAAAAAATTACAAAGCAGCCTTTTAACTTTAATGAATGCCAGACTACTACTATGGCATGATTTATGATTTATCCGAATTAATATTTTAAAATACATTAAAAAATAATAAATGCAACATTATAAAATAATATACAATATATATTTAAGAAATGTAATTGATATGAGCATTGTGTTTTTGTTTTTTTTCTATACTAATTCAATGATTATTTAATTCACTATACCCCTCTCCCAAACCAAAGAAAACAATATTAATGCTAGTTTTTTAAAATATATATACTGTAGTTAATTCTTTAAAAAGGATGAATTGTTAAATCTTACAAAATGTTACCGAAATAAAAGATTGAAAAAAAAAAAAAAGGCATTTTAAATAAGAAAAAAAAAATCAGTAAATGTTTTTTTTTTTTGACATTACTGATATTATTAAAGTGGAAGTCAACCTCTGATAATGTGCTATTTCTTAAATATGAATCTCTGCACACTCGTCTGCCAGTAAGAGCTTAAAAAATTTAAGTGAATCACTTAAATTTAGAGTATATTTGTATATACACCAACTCTAACTGACCATGCTTAAATCAAGGCTTGAGTTTATTGTGTGCCTGATGTTATAATCATATATTGAATTGTACAAATTTAGTTAACCTATTGCAAGAGAAAGACAGTGTCTCATTTTTAATCACCTACGATTAGACTTATACAACTTATAAATGTAAATCTATTATTGTAAAGCACTGAAAATTTTGAAATTATTAAAGCGGAAGTCAACCTCCGATAATGTGCTATTTCTTAAATATTATAAATCATGCACTTGTCTGCCAGTAATAGTTTAAAAAACTTAAGTGAATCACTTAAGTTTAGAGCATATTTGTATATACACCAACTCTCACTATGCTTAAATCAGGGCTCGAGTCTATTGTGTGCCTGATGTTATAATCAAATACTGAATTGTACAAAATTAGTTAATCTATCGCAGGAGAAAGATAGAGTCTCACTTTTAACCATCTACGATTACTTTTACGACATAAATGTAAATCTATTATTATAAAGCGCTGAAAATTTTGAAATTATTAAAGCGGAAGTCAACCTCTGATAAATTGCTATTTCTTAAATATTATAAATTTCCATGCAGCAGTAAGAATTTAAAAAACTTGAGTGAATCACTTAAGTTTAGGTTAACTAAATTTATACAATTCAATATTTGATTATAACATCAGGCACACAATAGACTCAAGCCCTGATTTAAGCATGGTCAGTGAGAGTTAGTGTATATACAAATATGCTCTAAACTTAAGTGATTCACTTAAGTTTTTTAAATTCTTACTGACGGGCAAGTGCGCGAAGATTTATAATATTTAAGAAATAGCGCATTATTGGAGGTTGACTTCTGCTTTAATAATTTCAAAATTTTCAGCGCTTTATAATAACAGATTTACATTACTGATATATATATATGTTTAATAAGAATGTTTTTTTTATATTACTATGATATGTTTAATAAGAATATTAAAATCAATATAAATATGTATACATTTTAAATAATTTTCTATTGTTATTAATAATAAATTTATTATCAAAACCACTTAATAAGCAGAAGCTTTAAAAAACTAACAACTGCTATACTGCCTATTTTCTCCTCAACTTATGCTTGCGAGTTGTTATTTTCTGAAATAAATGTTATAGAAATAAGCTGACTGATGCGTACAGCATGTGCATTGTTTAAATTTACAACTTATGAACCTGATATACAACATTTGGTATCCAAAGTACAACAACAAAAATTTCATTAATAAAAGTTATAATTAGTATTGACTTTTGTATGGGAAAATGTATTGTATATAATTATTTTGTGAATTTTTTAAGTCAACTCCTTAATTTAATTTAATAAAATTTTATAACAATTAAATTTTACTGTTTGTTTTCTAATAAGAATTTCCCGGCACACCAGAGATTGGACAAAAAAATAATTGTAATATTTGGCATGTACATATAAAAAGGTTCACCACCGCTGCAATAGACAATGCCTCTTCACATGGTACATTCGTGAATAAACTTTCCACATCAAAGCTTACCAGTAAGTCACTTCTTTCAATTTTCATGTTCTTGATTAATTCTACAAAGTGTCTAGAATCCATGACAAATGACTCGGTCTTGTATGCCAAAGGACATAGAATTTGAGAAGAAATCTTGACAAATTTTGGCTCTGTGAATTTCTAGAACTAACAATAGGTCTTAATGGAACATGATCCTTATGGATTTTAGGTAGATCATAAAGATGAGGAATTTTGCTGAAATATGTTATTTTACTTTTTTTCTGAATCAATGAAGTACTTGCAATGCTTTCTGAGTAATGCTTGTAACTTTGTTTCCGTACTCGATATCGGATTTTTTGCCACTTTTCTATATTGGCCTGCTGTGAGGAGTTCTTGCATTTTGTTGACATAATCAGTTGCATCCATTACAACTGTTGCATTGCCTTTTTCAGCAAGGAGAATGATTATAGATTTATCTATTTTGAGAGATTTAATTGCTTTCCTCTCATCATAGGATATGTTTGACTTCAATTTTTGTGGCTTGTCGAAAGTTCTTTTTATTCTCCAGTGTAATTCTGCTGCTTCTTCTAAAAGCAATTTTTGAGTGACTTCCTCGGTGGTTGCCATTATAACTAATAAAAGGATATTAGATAGTGTTATGGCAAAGGTTAATCCTCTTTCAAGAACAGAAATTTCAGTATCTGTTAGATGATTAGAACAGATATATTTACCAGATGACGGAAAATGCTTGGTACATTATGATTTTTAGTATGTCTGTGTAGATTAGTAAGTTTCTTCTTTTGGCATTCTTTTATTTTTCCATATAAGGTAGAATATGATTTTCATATTTGGAATCTTTAAATAATTTTCTAAAGACATTCAACACTCATATTAGATGATGGAAATCTTCCAATATAAAAATACAACTATTATTTTGTTATTCTCTTTTTTTATTTTTATAACTAAAAAACATATAACTTACGTTGTCTAAACTAAGTCAGATTGTATTTATAAAATACTATTCTTTCTTTTCCAGGAATTTAATAATTTTAATTCTGAATTGCCAATGTCGATTGTACCACAAATATGGTACAATATATATATATATATATGTGTGTGTATATAGCTTTAATGGTTCAACAGGTGAAGGAATTTAGATATTTGGGTAGTTGGTTCAGTGAGGATGGAAGAAGTGAAGATGAAGTTAAAAGAATAGCATTGGCAAAGGAGACATTTGTGAAGAGAAAGATATTTTGTGGACCTTTGGAAAGAGAATTAAAGAAGAGATTAATTAAATGTTATGTGTGGAGTGTATTAATGTATGGTTGTGAGACATGGACATTGAGTAATAGAATTAAGAAACGATTGGAAGCTTTTGAGATGTGGACATGGAGAAAAATGGAAAAAAGTCAGTTGGGTGAGTAAAATAACAAATGAAGTTTTGAAAAGAATAAATGAAGAAAGAAGATTGATTAAGAATATCAGAGAGAGAAAGAGAAACTGGACTGGACATATATTGAAACGAGATTATAGTTTAATGAAAGATATTTTGGCGGGAATGGTGAGTGAAAATAAGAAGAAAGGATGAAGAGATTGACATTATTGGATGATATAAGAAATGGGACGACTTATGTGGAATTGAAAAAATGGCCTAGATGAATTGATGTTGTGACTACTTTCTGGACCTGTCTGTTGGACAGAATACTATTGATTGATTGAGTAGAAAGTTTGATAATTAAAATTTTCCAATTTTTTTATGTATTGATATTAAATAAAATGTTCCCTTGCTTGTTCTCTAGTTGTATCCTCACATTAGTAGAAAGTTCAATAATTAAAATATATTTACATATTATCTAAATTCCATTTTTGATTTTCTATGTATAAGATATTAACTAAAATGTTCCCTTGCTTTAACAAAAACTATAATTCCCCATTTCTCTAGCAGTACCCTCGCATTAGCAGAAAGTTTGATAATTAAAATATATGTAATATTTAGATGAGGATAATTATCAACAATATTGCAAAAAAATATAATTTATATTAAATACAATAAACAATTTTACAGAAAATTTTACATTTCTCATGTTTAACATCAAAATATAAATAATTTAAGATATATTTACACAATAAAATTTTATCTCCGAGTACGAAAAACTATAATTCTCTTTCTTTCTCTAGTATGTATTTCAATATGCATGCCACAATATTTTCCAAAATTCATAATCTTTTAATCAGTGTTGCTCTTTTTTGTGTTTTATATCATTACAAAATGGTTGCTATTCCAATGCATTTTTTATTGCAAATTACCAAAGTTTTTAAAACAATCAATTACCAAAAAGCAAAAATTCATAATCTATACAATTCTCCACAAAAAAAAGAAAGTAAATCATGTGATTGATCAAGATTGGTGTGATATTTGTTGAGTTGTGTAGTAATAAATAAACAAACTTTCATATTTATATAGTAATATAGATTCACTTTCTTTTCCAACTTTAACTTGTAAAATAGAGGAAATAAGATAATTTGATACTAACAAAAGAAAACACATTTCTACTAACAAAACAAAACATTTCTATCAATGATAGAAAGATAATCCACCTGTCTTTTTCATATTGTTGAATTGAATCATTATTTAACTTAAATATATTTTGAATATTTTTGTATGCATATCTCTCATCAGATCAAAAAATGTGGACATATGTATATATGAGAAATACATAACAATATTTCATGAATCTGGTATGTGTTTTAGACAGATTAATTAATATCAAATGCAATCAATATATGTACATATGCACATAACTGTAATTTAAACAAGGAACTTTAAATCAACAAAGCAAAACATTCATTTTGAATTTTTAATATTTATTCATGGATCGATGAATAACTTCTGGAGAAAACCAGTGTTTCTAATATCTAATTTGAATAATATCATCAAAAGATATTTGGACATGGTCAAGTTAATATATTTTAAAAAAGCAAGCAAAATCTATTTTTAAACAATAATGCATGATCAGATAGATGTATTTAAAATATCTCATCAGTGAGATAATCTTTTTTTAAAGTAAGATTTATTATATAACTGAAGCAAAGATGTACATTGAGAAGGTAAAATACCAAAGGAAAAAAAAACGAATACAATATAGGAACATACATATAATAAAACTGTCAAAATCTGAACATTCAAAAGACTTTAGCAGGAAATAGTTTTAAAATAAATTATGAAAAATTGAATTCAACTTGATAAGCAAGAACAGTCAATAAACAAAAAACTTGATTAAGATGACATATTTTTTATATGAAAGATATAAATAAAAGTACAGTTTATTCAGATGGAATATGAATCTTAGACCAAATATCATTATGAAGAGATGCAGGCAACAGTGCAGAATCTCTTAAGTTTAGCTCATCAAAGATGCTGTAGAGTAGAAGATTTTGAGTGACCAAAAATAAGCTTACATCTAGTCAACCATAAAGAGAATGTAAGACAAATAGAATCTTATAGCAGCAAAAATTCCAAATTTAATAGTGTTGTGTACTGAAAAGGCATCTCTGAAGTCAAGCGCAAGAGCGGGGCAGATATAAAGTAAATGAGCGATAGGTTCTTCAGCAGAAGAATAAAGTTGACAACACAAAGAGATCGAGGTATATCCCTTACGAACCACCAAGAACAGGCTTGTAGGAAGAGAGGCAAGGTTAAGCTTAGTGAGGAAATTCACGTTTAGATTCAATAACCCAAAGAAGTGATTTACGAAGTAAGACTTTGTTATTTAGACCAAGAGTACAAAATAGAGGAACTTGATTTTGATGTTTTAATTTATATATATCTCAAAAAGATTTCTTAGTGTCAAGAGTTAATTGGATCTGAGGAAGATCTCTGATGACTTGCTTCAGAATATTGCTTAGCCATTTGCTAGAAAGTGGAGGTGTATCAGTAGGATCGATAATATTTGGAAAATTCAATTGAGGAAGTTTAATACAAGTAGAGTAAAATAATGAAATTGACTTTTGAAGAAGTGTAGAAATAGAATGCAAACCAAGGCCATTCATATGTTTAGGCATCTGAACCTTTAAAATACTGATGGCAACAACTCTGCCCTTCCATAAGAGTTTCGAACAGAGGGAGTTTAATGCTCATTCAAAAATCCTTTGTAGGTTTAATAATCGGAAGGTGGTAGCTAAGCCTGGAGAAGACCAGAGTATTTAAGAGCATGACTTTTCCTGAAAGATATAGAGAGAATGTTCACCAGTGAAGCAACTATTTTCTGTAAAATCATGTTTTGAATATGCCTAATAATAGCTGTTCTAGATAAGGCAATTGGAAAGCCTAAGAAAGACTGTGGCTGCGAAGTGAAAATGGAATTAGAGAACCAGATCTGAGATTTCACATAGAAGACTTAAGAGAAATTTATAAGATGATTATAATCATTTTAATAAGTGTTTATCAGACAAAGAAGTGCCGGTGATGAGACTGATCAGAGGGAAAGACATCATCTACATATGAAATATGATGCACAGTTTGTTTAAAAGCTGGAATATAAAGACCAGGAAGCCCAGATTCTATTTTAAGAAGGAATGGATTGAGATATGTGATAAAAGATAATGTAGAAAGAGGAGAGTCTTGTGAAACAGATAAATGAAGCCATAAGACAATTTACCATCTAATGATGTGAAGATTGATCTATTGAGAAGAAGATTCCCAATAATACGAATATAAAGCTGTGGACTGATAGTCCTGCAATGTATGAAGAACTGATGGAATGATAATTAGAAATATGCTTATAAAGTTGCTGCTGAATACAGTTCTTTACTATAGACTCAATAGTTTAATAAGAAGTGGAATCATGGAAATTGATCTAATGTTAGATAAAGGCGAATGGTTGATACGTTTTTTTAGAAAAGGGACCATCGACACAGGATAAACGTCAGGTATATTTTGGAAGTCATGAGCAAGCACATCAATCATTTGACGAACTATTTTAGCAGTGAAATGAGAAAGATGAAGAAAAACAAAACATGGAATCCCATGAATGCCAGGATGAGTACTCTCAGGATAATCTCTTAACTTCTGAAGAATTGTAGCATCAGTAATATTATGATGCTCATCTAACTCAGTCTTCTTTGTATTTCAGAATTCTAATATTTTAAAGATTATTAGTTATCAGTAATAAACTTAATTTCAACATAACAGATTGAGCTAATTTTTTTAAAAAATTTATTAAGGAAATTAAATGGTTTAATTTATTGGAACAATGTAAAAAGAAAGACTCTGAATCTTTATTTTTGCATACTTATTATTAATTTTACAAATTAAAATGTTTTAAAAGAATTATGCAAAATAAAATAAAAACCATACATTTGACTACTAGAATAATGTAAAAAAATATTTTATTATTTCCTCTTATGAAAGATAACATTTTAAATAAGTATCTTTGAAAGAAGAAAATAGTTTTAGAATTAACATAATGTATGCAAATTGATACTTGTGCTTTTGAAGTTTATCTTTTAATTACATTTGCGATCTAAGAAACAATGTGAAAACTAATATATATAATTAGTATTGCATCAAAAACATAAAATATGTGTTATTTTGGTAATAATAATTTTTATCATAGAAAATATTTTGGTAATAACTGTTGAAATATACATTTTTATGTGATGGGCAACAAAAAGGATTAAGTGATAAAATAATGAAAAGAGAAAAACAAATCTGTGCCACTCACTATAAGATAATTTTTTATTAAAAAAAAAAAAGATACTGAATTTGTAATGCAAAAATATAAATCAGAATATTCTAGTAGATGACCTTATATTGCATCAGAAAGCTTTAAGTCTGTATGAAACAATTAGTCAAGAATCCACTGAGCAGAGAGATTTTAAGCCATTTACTGGAAGCAGAATTTGGTTGTATATATTCAAAAGTCAAAAGAACTTTAAAACATCAAAATTACTAGGAGGTTGCAACTGCTGAGATTGAGACTATTATTATATTTCCTATAGAATTTTTAAAAAAATTATTTTAAAGCAGATGGCTTTTTTTTTTTTTTTTTGAGTCATTCATCAAGTCAACAGTCTGACACTTTATCATCCATTTTCTTAATACAAATAAACAAAGATGGGAGAGTCTGATTGAATGAACACATACCAGTATCACATGTTTACATTGAAAAATCTACATTGCAAACATAAAATTACTATTATCAATTAGTTTACACTCATATTATGGCTTGGAACCAAATATGAAAAACATAGTAGTGTGTCTATGAAACAAATTAGAAATCTGAAAATTACATAGTGTATTCATTAAGATATCAATAAAAAGTAATTAACAAAAAATAAAGTGCTGTACAGTAAACAAACATATGTCCTTACAATGTATCAATTACAGAAATTAACATTAATAAATACAGCATACATGTTTAAAACATTCGTTCATGAACTTGAATTATTATGACGTAAAAAGACTTTTAAATGTTTTAAATATTTATCTAATTATTATATCCAATAAAAACTGGATCAAATTTTTGAGCAAAATATTGTAAATAAAAGAATAAGTATTAACTTTGATAAAATGCAAAAGATGCAACATATAAGTTATATTAAATTGCTATTTGTAATTTCAAATAAGCATGCTTGTTTTACAGATAGCTAGCTAGTTGCTAATTATTTTTGGTATAATGAAACATTTTACAATCACAGTGCATAATATGAACTAAAATATTAAAATTTTGATTTGTTTTTTCTCATTAATCTTAATTTTTTAATATATCTTTTTTGAATCATATTTAAGTGAATCAGTGGTTCTGAGATAATGAATATGGCAGTTCATCTGTACATTATACAATAATTTTATAAAGTTTGAAAAATAGTCACATATTCAAACAAATGCTGCAAAAAAAAAAAATGATTTAACTTTCCAATGATATTCAGTAAATTGAATCAGAAATATTAGTCATAATTACCCTCTTTGTTACTTCATGCAAGACTTTCATTTCATCAAGAATTATTTTATTTTTTGTCCTCATTTTAAGATATGTTTCATGATTTTTGTTATTACCTGTCTCAGATATTGGTAACTAGCCAAAAAATTGCCAACATAGTGTAACATAATCTAATATTAGTGTTATTATTGCATTAAACAATAACCATTATTGTGAAATGATAGATAAACAATTTTTCTTTGAGGCAATTTTGCTTTTCTGTAGAATATGTCAAGTTTATATCCAAAGTCTACAAAAATGTTCTAAAATCAAAAAGCATTAGCATGGATTTTAGGATCCTTGAATATCTGAGCTTTATGAATATCAAGTAAAACAAATCTCAAATGCTTATTAATTAAAACAATAAATTGGTTATAAATGTCGATTAAAAAAAATTTGTCTAAAATTTTTGAAAGTTTCTTGAAAAGAAAATAGATCTTATATGATAAAAATTCTCTGATTCCTAAATTTATTTATTTTTTTAAATCACAAAAGTGATCAGTTTATTTAGATGCAACAATTTCAATTACAAACTTTTTACATTGTGCAAACAAAATTTTTCTTTTTGTCTACATGCTAACTGATACTACAAATTCTGGACTTCATATTCCAGTTAATGCTAATCACTTTTGCTCTGCTACCAATACTATGACTAAGAGGTAATATAATAAAACTTACATTTTGTTTTTTACATTGTTTCAAAGACACTGGAAAATCAAATAACTGGAAAGAAACAGCAGGACATCCCTAATAATAATATAATTTGTTTCAACTTGAGAAATAATCTATGCAGAAGCATGGACTGTTTTTTTCAGTTTTGTTAAAATAACTGGTCAATATAAGAAAACTAAATCTAGTAGTGTCCATCATACATTTCTATCTGATGCATCAAGATAAAGTTTTCTCATATTGAAGAAATTAATATTGGCTTTGTTAAAAGTGAATCACTTTAATGATTGCCAGACATTCAACATATACAACTATGGCACAAATGTTTTCCAATAGATGATAAGCTTAGAGATATTCACGAACAATATCACTGATTGCTTTGTAAATTAATATCATTTCCTACAGACTTTTTTAATAATTTGAAAATTAAGAATGTTTAGTTTTATTGAAGTCTGTTTAAATTGTAAAAAAGTGTTTTAAAATTTCCATTACACAAAAGGTCCCCAATTCATCATGATCAAATAATTGCATACAATTTCTATGTAAAAATCACAGCATGATGATAGTTCATTAAATAAAATCATTTTGAAATGCGCAAAATGATTTAGAATATGCCTAGCCATATTAAATCAATGTGACACAGTTGATAAAAGTTGAAAAACATTTTAAAGTATTAATTTAAAGTGCACTGCTGTCAGATAATATACCATAATTAGTAATAGTTTATAAATTTTAAATAAATAAAAGATAAACTTTCTTTTTATTCAAAAATTACATGGTGCTAAGTTTTTATAAAAGAATGTCATCACAAACACATCATTGGCTAATGGAAATATTTTTTTAAAAAGTCAAAAATAAAGTAGAAATTTTAAACAAAATTGTTTGCATATTTTTTCCAATAATTTTTATCTCTTTTAATGAAAATGAAAAGAATAAGTATAAATGATTTAATTTTTTTATCTTCAAAGCTTATTTTATTAATATTTTTCAGAAACATTTTAATTAATGTTCAATATGAAAGACAACTTTTTAACAGTTAATTTTCTTTTGTTTTTAATTATGTATTAATACTGTACACATGTTTATAAATAGAAATTCAGAATCATTATACTATAGTCTCTATTAAACGTTAATAACATTATTTGGTCCCTATTTGTGAAGACCAAATGCAATTATTAAGCTTTTTTTTTCTGGAACCAATTAATCATGATCAATATGGATGTATTATATTATCTTAATCACTAGCAAGTCATTTTACTGCCAGAACAACACAAAATGTTATTTTATCAGATATAAACTATAAGAATAGGAGTGTGCATATTCAGATTTAATAATGTTACTGCTCCAAATATATTAATCCTAATTAAATAAAAGACTAAATTGAAAATAAATAAAATTTAAAAATATTAGCAAAATAAAATATCACATATTCATTTAATTTAATAAAATTCTTGGTTTTCCACCTCAGCCAAAAATGTTAAATGTTCCCATTAAATCCATTTTCATGGCAATTAAATTATTGGACATTTTAAATTATTTATTTTTGCTTTTGCATTATTTTTGCTTTTAGCAATATTTTTAGATTTAAGATTTCATTTGATGAAATATATAAGTTAATAAAATGGAATATTCAAATAAATAAAATGAAGTCTCATGATACCAATGACCTAATTTTTACCCCCTAAGAATAATGCTTTTTTTTTTTAAAAAAAAATCTATAACCAACGGATGCAAGAAAGCTTTAAAAAAAGAACAGAAAAGATGAAATATTATTGCAGTTAATGCTGTTATTCCACAATGTATCATATATATGTGCAATAAACAAACAGACATATGGAAATTTGAACGAAAATTAAGATTTCTTGCAAACCAGCAAAATATTAGACTTGTAAATTCAGGTAGAAATGATTAAGTTAACCTTACAAATTTTAATGTTCCTGATGAAAATAAAACAGTCATTCATGCCCCCAATTTATTGGTGGTCAATGGAAACAACCAAGAATGGAGGTAATTGCAGATGTAGAAGCACCTCTTATGAACAACACCAATAAAGATGAAATCATCAACTTAATAGCTAACACTAAGAAGGAGAAACAATTCCATAACAAAGCAAATTATTGGAATAATATGATATCACGCACTAAACAATATTTTGAAGACAAAGCCATTATTTGCTTGAAAGAAGATAAGGGGAATAGGTTTGTGTTGATGAACAACAATGATTATTTAGTTAAAGTTAACACACAGATTAATATATTAAACTTTGAACAATTAAATGATTTCAATTATAAACTCAATAGAGATAAGTTTGCATCTAATATACTTCGCACAAACCGTGATAAAACATTCTCTAAATCAGAATATCTCCGAATTTACCCCTCGACTTCTCCCCCTCGAATTTTTGCAAATATGAAACTTCATAAACCTGATGAACCCCTTAGGCTTATGAATTAGATTTCGGAAGTTATAGCATCAAATCTTTAGAGTTTGTAAACAAAATTAAAAAAGCAATTGTATTTCCAACATTTAAAATTGCATCTTTAAATATTACAGAATTATACTAGTCTACTGATCGTAAACAATCCATTAAATTAATTAGTCAAGTGCGGATAAGAACTTCTCATCTATACGGTTAGAATTCATCACTGATTTCTTAAAGTGGCTTGATACTAATATAATTGCTATATTTAGAAATAAAGTTTTGAATGCAAAATGATTGGTCTATGGGTCTTCCATTAAGTGGTATCATTTCCAATATAGTTCTCAACCATTTCTAACAGCAAATATTGCCTAAACACTTTAATGCCACACCAAATATATATACACGTTATGTTAACGACATATTTATTGCTGCTACAGAAAATATACTTGATATACAAACCAACTTGCAGAATCTCACCAAGCTTAACCTCACTATAGTTTGGGAAGATCAACAACAAGAAGTTAAATATCTGGATATTCGAATTAGTAGACATATATATAAGCTGGATTACCGAATGATTGTAAAACTTGTGGAAGTGGAAGGCTTAATTCACTCTGACTCACAAGTACCTCAAACTTGCAGCCCTCTCAACATTTCTTTTTAGAAACTACTCATTATGCAAATATGAAGCTGATATGAGAGACAATCTAATACATTATATAGATGATCTTGTCAAAATAGGACATAAAAGAACAATAACAATAAAAAAGTTAAACTATTTTTCTATAAAAGAAAGCAAACAAACCACACATCCTTATTCCATATATCCACTCACTATCCAAATAAATAATTAACAAACTTTCCAATGAATTTGAAATTGCCTTTCATTCACCTCCTTCCATTAACAGATTAATAAATAATACTAAAGACAAAATAACACCCAAATTGACTCCTCATGTTGTATATAAAATTACCTGCCCCCACAATAATTGCCATGCCTCATATTATTGTGAAACCAAGGCAAATATTGCAACCAGATTATCTCAGCACAAATACTTATATAATAGTACAAAAGCACTGGGTAATTCAATATTTGCAGAATATGAGAAAACTACTGGCCATATTTTTCAACCATTAGCAGCAAGTATTGTTTGTACAGAGAGAAATGATACAAAAAAAGAAAGGTGAAAGCTTTCTACATAGCAAGCGATCCTACAGCAATTAATCCAAGAGAAGCTTGCTTTTTCATTTAAAGAAAATGGACTTTGTGAATGACACACATAGGTTTAAATATGTTTGCATAGCATGTGCATAATATATATTTTTTCATTAAACTTAATGCTGTGAACATGGGATTACATATTTCCAGAAAGCACTCAGATGAATATTTTATTAAATTTTATTTTTAAGCTTCATGAATCATAAAGATTACATTTTTAACATTATTTTCAACAGAAAAGCTGTTTAGTAAATTTTAAACAGCATTAATACAAATATAACGTATGTACATGATTATTATTTAAATTAAAAAAATATATTCTCAATATCTTCTTTTAAAAATAAAAAAAATCTGTGAATACTAATTTTCAAAAAATATAATTCAAAATATTCCATATATATTACTTGAAAAATTTGCATGTGTATCAAAATCTTAACTAATGTGCTATAAAAAAAGCAATTAATTTTATTTCTTTAATTTTGTAAATAAAAAATAAAATTTTACATTAGCATTTATTTCTTTGGTTTTAGTCTTCATCTCTGAAAATGCAAAAGATTTTTTTTAAAAAAAAGCTTGCACAAACAAAAAAACTCCTCTTTTTAAATAATGAGTAGCAAAAGGAAAAAAGATTCGAAATGAAATTACCTATTTTAAAAACATTTCTAATTTTTAAAGAAAATCTAAATTATAAGAATTAGAAAAGATTATTTTTTTATTTATTAAATTAATAATTTTTTTTAAAAAAAACAACAACTAATCCACATGAAAAAATATTGCATTAGGAAATGAAATATTAATGATAAATATGACAAGAATGATAGATCAAAAAGCCACGGAACCATGAAAAAATAAGTATGTCTAGGATATTACTTTTGAGATTAAGCAGATAAAATGGATATCAAAAAACAATATATGCAAAAAATGATGGAACAAAAATTCACTATATTTATATATTATAATCTTGAAACTTGCTTCCAAATGTTATACAGAAAAAATAGAAAAAATCACTGTAAATCAGAAAAAAAAAAAAAAAACAACTATGAATTCTTATTTAACGTTTACCAAATTATTGAAAAATTTACCTGAAGTTTTAATTGTTCCACCTCTTTCTGTAACTGTTGTTCATTTTGAGATTTTTCTAACCGAAGATGTTGATTTTGATGTTGGAGTTCTACAATTCTATTTTCTAACTGCATTTTGACATCTAATAAACTGGTGAGTTGTAAACCCTATCATTGTAAACAAAAAAATTATAATTAATTAAGTGCGTATGTGTGTATGTATATATATATGCTATTTAAAAGCATTTTCATTAAAATTTGTTCATTTACATTATAAGATTGATATATACATATATTAATGGTATGATTAATTGCATCAAACAATTACCTCATATATAAAAATTAAGTAGGTTAAATATTTTAGTTAAGCATCTGAGTAGAAAATACTAAATATGTAATATATGGCATCAGAATCAAATAACATTATTTTCATTTTTCTTATCACATTATGTCAGGACTGGATATTTCAGCTGGTTCTCCCAGAATACCATTAATATTGTCAGTGAGCAGCTATACAGCTTTATGTGATGGAAAACATAAAATTCATAGTGAAATTACAGTGTTTGTAACAGAAGACAGAACAGAATAATAATGGAATTTATAATTATTATCATCCTACTTAAATTTTTAAACTTACTAAGAAATATTTTTTATATAGCTAATAATAATAATAAATCGCTTCAGAGGTCATAAAAATTTTGAGCGGGTGTGATCCATAAACCTTGAATTCCAAAGTCTGCCATTCTACCACAGTGTCAAATAATACAGAGTTTTTACATAACCAATCTTGGAATATAAAAAGTCATAAAAAAATTATTTTTCTTTTTAACATATTGCTTAAGTTTTTCTTTTGAAATGTTTTAAATGAACTCATCAATTATTATCAATATATATAAAAAAAACATATGATAGAAAGTTAAAAATATAATAGGAATAATAAGGATACAATTATATTTCTATAGTTTATATTGCCTTAACAGATAAAAAAATAAATAATGAAATTATTTTACTGTGTTTTATTAACTACAAATGTTTTAATATATATATATTTTTACATAATATCTAGTCATTCATTTGCCAATATTTTTTGTTTTCATAATTTATATCATCACAATTTAAAAAATATGTAATAATAAAGTTTTCAGTGATAATCATATATTAATATTTTGAAGAAATACTTAGAGACATCTTCAGTATTAATTTTAATTAAAAAAAAAACTAGTTCTTTTAATACAATGATGTAATTATTTGATTTTTAACCAATACATTTATTGTGTTAGTATCTCAAGAAGTAGATATAACAACAACAAAAAGTTTTTACTGCATTGGAAGATACTTCTAAATTGTTCATTTTTAACAATAAATAAATCTTTGTTTCCAAAAAAATATGATGTCAGGATAATTAATTTATAAGAAATTATTTTATTCAATCGGAATTTGTCCATTGACAAATATTATTCAATTTTTTTTGTGTCAGAGCAATTTAAAAATATGTGAGAATTAATGAAAGTAATGTATATATATATATTTCACATGAATAAAACATTCTATTTCTTAAATATATTTATTATCTCAGAATGCATACACCTTTATTCACCTCATCTAACCCAACTCAGATATATAAGTATCTATATTGAGCTGGTATTTTTCGGCCAGCTTATATAGATACACATATGTATATTTTATTAAGTTATTTTTAAAGAAAAAAAAAATGCATATATATTACTGTTAAAATAAAAAGAAATTACTTTATTTTAAATACTATTTTAAAAGTTTTGTTTTTATATATTTCCTTTATGAATTGACATTTTTTTTTAGTTGAATTATTTAAAATAGGGTAGAATTTTAAAAGCTTTTCTTATAAAAGTTTTTCTTTTGTTTCTAATTCTGAGAAATGGAAGGGGGAATGAAAAAATATGTAGATTTTTTTTTCTTCTAATTAGTTCTATTGTTGAAACTTTAATTAGGAAAGGTATTTTGTTATCTATTGTGCTCACTAACTTGGAATGTTGCTACAAGATTAAAGACAAAAATATGACCAAAAAAAGATATGAATACAGACTGTGAGAGACTAAAAAGACTACAAATTGCGGGATTGCCTTTTGTTCAAAAATTATTGATATTTTTGGCTTCCAGCCGTGATCAACTGCCTGAGTTTGATTCGTACAGGCTCATCCAGAAGCTAACCATTGCAAAAGCTAAATAAAATAGATCATATTTTAGAAAGTGCAGAGAATATGCCAAGTGGCTAATAGATCATAAAACTTTCCCCATTGGGGACATCTCTGCCAGACACCATCAGAAACTGCCATGTTAATGATGAGCCAAGAAAGGAATACTTGTAAAGCTAGCTGAGTTCATAAGACTAGAATGGAAATAACATATTTGGATGAAGGAAACCTTATTACCATGGAAGGAATCAATACACTGATCGGTCATGGTAAATAGACTTCTGTTTTTCTTTGTTTACAAGCACTATTCTTGATATATGTAAATTATAATAGTGCAATAGTCGTAAAATGCCTTTACTACACCTTCAAAGAAAAAAAACAGTTTCAACAATAGAAGGGGATGTTTCATTTTTCTTTATTACATATCTTATGTTAATACAAATAATATATTTTAATGTTTGCTTTTCTTACCTAGACTAACAGTAAAGATATATATTGTCAAAATAAATTATACCCTTGTGTTAAGAGTAATAAAAAAAGTTGAAAAGAGTAGCGAGCTTCAAAATAGGGTTTAACATTTGCAAGAGTTTGAGTCATCTTTAAGAGCACTCCTTGGTTGTATTGCCCGTGAATATTAAGGATTGTTGATATACTTGTATTAAGTGAAGGCATGTGTTCCTTCGAGAATGATACATTAAACTAGCAATAAGAGTAATAGAGTGGGAAGTGAATGAAAGGTCAAAAGGGAAATAAGAAATGAGAAGAGGGAAGAAGTAAAAGAAAAACTTTGGTATAATTATAATAGTAACATGGATAAATAAATCATAATTCAAAATAAAACTGCTGTTTGTTTAATTCTGTTATTTAAAATTTTAAGTCTTATTTAACTTTTTTTTAGCCTGATCATATCCTTGATATTACATTTTTAGGTTACCATTCATATATAAATAAAAATACAATTATTGAGCGTATCTCAGTCTGGTTCTAGGTTATTCCTAGTGGTCCCTTCGTTCAGTGATTTTGGGTTATATTTTGGGGGATAAGGATTACTAAAATTCGATCGTGACAAAAGGTCGTGGCACAGAGGGGATCGGCATGGAAAATGGCACCCAACATGGGGCTGTTAATAAATAAATGGTCTGAGATCAGGATAAAAATGGGGTAAGGCAGGTTTGGGTGGTTAAAATGGGAGTTAGTATTCTAGTGAGGGGGAATTTTGAGTTTGAAACAATTTTAAAAAATAGAATGAGTGAAAATGAAAAGACCATAAAAAGCCATCCCGAGCATCATCAGTTTGAAGAAATATTAAAAGCTAACGCTGATCTAAAAGAGTTAGTAATCAGAGATAGAGAAAAAATTAAAGAAATGAAAGTGATACAAGACCTCAGAAAAGACAAATGAATTTAAAAAGAGGAGAAAAAGGAAGGGGATCTAATAGGAGCAGGTTCCAAAGTTAATAAGGTTACGGAAGAGAAGGAAAGTGAAGGGAAAGAACAGTCCATAGGGAAAATAGAATCAAGTCTGAATAGAAAAAGAGACGCAACAATGGTCTTGAATAAAAGTATAATGGAAAGACCCTTAAAGCAGAGGAAGCTAATTCTGAAAGGACAGCATTAGCAAAATTTATCCAAAATAATAGTTAAAGGTGATGGGGAAGAAAACTCATTTGATTATTTGGAGATAGTTTACAAATTTTTTTTTATTTCCATAAATCAAGTGAAAAGGAGGTTACTATAGCAATGAGCCATTTAGGTCGTCTTGCTCAGGAATGGTGGAAGACGGTGAACAATAACCCTTAAGCATTTCAAGAATACAGAATAATGTTTATGGGGGGTTTCTGGAGTGTTGAAAAACAAGAGGCTATACACATGAAAATATCGTAAGAAAAATATAGTGGATAGAAATGAAATCTATAACCAGTTTTTTCAATGTCAGGTGGTGAAACTGAGAAAGCTGGAGGCTTACCCAATGGATCAATTCCAGATTGTAGGGACCATAAGTATAACCTTCCGAGTGGGGTTCAACATGTTAACTGAAAACCGTTTGTCGATAGAGGAACCACTAGAAATATTAATTGATATGGAATATAGTGATCCAGAAGGAGAAAATTCTAAAGTTAGGTGGGGAAATTGTAATGAACCCGCAGGGAGGAGTAACTATAACTCCAAGAAAGAATGAGAAAAGTCTCCACGGGGTAATTAAAATGTTTTTTTCTGAGAAAGAGTGTAATGAGCTGGTATTTTTCAACCAGCTCATATAGATACACCCATGTACATTTCAATAAGTTATTTTTAAATTTAAAAAATGTGTATATGTTACTGTTAAAATAAAAAGAAATTTTATTTTAAATACTATTTTAAAAGTTCTGTTTTTATATATTTGCTTTACGAATCAACATTTTTTTAAAGTTGAATTATATTAAAATAGAGATTACGGTGGAATTTTAAAAGCTTTTCAGAAGGGGCAAAGGAAAAGAAATATAGATTTTTTCTTCTAATTAGTTCTATTGAAACTTTAATTAGGGAAGATATTTTGTTATCTATTGCGCTCACCAGCATGGAATGCTGCTATGAGATTAAAGAGAAAAAAAATGATATAAAAAGGTGTGACATACAAACTGAGAAACTAAAAAGACTATAAATTGTGGGATTACCTTTTGTTCGAAAATTATTGATATTTTTGGCTGCTGGTCATGATCAACTGCCTGAGTTTGATTCGGTACAGGCTCATCCAGAAGGTAACCATTGCAAAAGCTAAATAAAATGTAGATAATATTTTAGAAAGTGCAGACAATATGCCGAGTGGCTAATAGGTCACAGAACTTTCCTCATTGGGGACATCTCCACTGGACATCACCAGGAATTGCCATGGAAATGAAGAGCCAAGAAAGGAGTACTTCCAGAGCTAGCCAAGTGCATAAAACTAGAATAGAAATAACAGACAAACTTTGGATGAAGGAAACATTACCATGAAAGGAATACACTGATCAATCAGGGTAAATAGACTTGTTTTTCTTTATTTACAAGCAGTATTCTTGATATGATATATAACTATAATAGCGCAATAGTGGTGAAATGCCTTCGCTACACCCTCAAAGAAAAAAAAACAGTTTCAACAATAGAAGGGGATGTTTAAATTTTTTTTTGATTACGTATCTTATGTTAATACAAATAATATATTTTAATATGTTTGCATTTCTAACCTAAACTAACAGTAAAGATATATAGGTCAAAATAATAATTATACCCTTGTGTTAAGAGCAATAAAAAAAGTTGTAAAGAGTAGCGAGCATCAAAATAGGGTTTAATGTTTGTAAGAGAGGATTTGAATGTGTTATTAAACACATTCTTATTAGTAAGTCGCCTTTAAGAGCACTCTTTGGTTGTATTCCCCATGAGTATTAAGGATTATTGATACACTTGTATTAAGTGAAGGTGCGTGTTCATTCGAGAATATGTTAAACTAGCTTTAAGATTGACAGAGTGGGAAGTGAAAGAAGGGTCGAAAGGGGAATAAGAAGAGGGAAGAAGTAAAAGAAAAACTTGGGTATAATTATAATAGAAATATGGATAAATAAATCATAATTCAAAATGAAACTGCTTAATTCTGTTATTTAAAATTTTATGTCTTATTTAATTTTTTTTTTAGCCCAATCATATCCTTGATATTTCATTTTTAGGCTTCCATTTGTATATAAATAAAAATACGTATCTCACAGTTTGGTTCTATGTTATTCCTAGTGGTGCCCTTGTTCGGTGATTTTGGGTTGTAGATTTGATACGAATTATTAAAATTTGATCATGACAAAATATCATAGCACAATATATTTAAATAAATTTGAAGAATTATTGCATAAAAAATGGAATTCTTATAAAGATCCAAACAATTTTTTTTCCTCCAATCCAACAATAGTCATCTGGACTTGTTCTTCCTTGAAGCAACTGGAGTTTCATTAATAGATTCAAGACAACCCATGGCTATCGCACTCATTTTCTTCATAAATAGAATTTAGCAAGTACTAATGTATGTAGATGTGAACGAAAACAAACTGAACCATACAGTTAATAATTGTCACAGCTATGGCTAAGTAGAAATATTGAAAATCTTAATAAAACCATTAGTAAATTTATTTCCTGATTGAATCTCTACAGCTTCATTTATAATATCTTAATAGTTAAGGTATTTTTAAAAAAATCTATATAGTAAATAAATATTTAAATATATAATTATTATTATTAGCAGGTTTTATAAATATATATGAGGGGAGACCCAAAAATAACTGAAATTTTATAATCAAAAATTGTTTATTTTTAAGTGTTAGAAATTTAATCTCTTTCAAATTACTTTCCATTTGATGCAATACACCAGTCTAAACATGTTTTTGATTTTTCAAAGTAGTCCAGAAATACTTGCGAAATTTTGCCAATTCTAAGTCTACAAAAAAAAAAGAGAGATTTTTCCATTCAAGAGATTAAAAAACAATTGCACAAAGTGAAATCAAGCAAATATGTCCGATAGATAAACAGGGTCATGCTGAATTTAATTAAAAAGTGTTTCACACTCAAGACTTTGAGAGATGACATTGCCGGGATGGTATTTGTACTCTTTTATTTGCCACAAAATGGAATGTTTAAGTTTTACTGTATCATGTAAATGCTTCAGAATTTGCAGATAAAAAGCTTGACTATTATAAACTAAATCTGAGAGAAAAATTCCATTTGTATAAAAAAAAAAAATTCAGTCTTAATGGTTCGAACATTTCAGTCATTATAAAAAAAATTGACAAATATGTGCACACTTTACAAAAAAAAACATGCTACATGGCCCCGCAATTTCATGCAATAATATCATATGGCAGATTGACGTAAGAGTTCCTGCAAAAAGTATATACACCCGGGTCTCGTTTTATGCGGATTTATTTAATACGATTTTTGAAGTTATGCGATTCATGATTCTTCTTAATATCTTTGTATGCGGTTTTCTTTTATGCGATAAAAATTATTAGATCAGAAGTCGAGCTCCAATAATGCGATATTACTTTAAATATTATAAATTTCGCACACTAACGTCATATTTAAAGTAATAGTGCATTATCAGAGTTCGACTTCCATCTAATAATTTCAATATTTTCAGCGCTTTATAATAGTACTGTAATAGATTTTATGTAATAAAGAAGTTCATAATTCACTTAAAATCAGAATTTCCCTATTTTATGTACACACATTAAATTTTACAAGACTATAATGTAAATCTGTTCAAACGTTATAGATGAAAAATACTGTGTTTGTTGTTGTTTTTGCATTTTAAATCACGTTCTATTTTTGCTTTTTATAAAAAGAGTATGTAATTAATTAATCATTTAGTGTCCGCAAGTAATAAATTTTACAAGATTATAATGCAAATCTGTTCAAACGTTATAGATGCCTATACGATGTATGTTGTTGTTTTTGCTTTTTATAAAACGAGTATGTAATTAATCATTTAGTGTCCGCAAGTTTATTTTTAAAAGGTGAGTTACAGCGGAGGGCACAATTAAATTTGACAATTAAAATCTGATTTTTAATTGTAATTAACAATTTAAAAATTATGTAACGAGGTGATATGAAACGATGAAATTTGATTTTTAAACGGAATTGAAAATTAAAAAATTAAAGACAAAAATAAGAATTTAATTTTTAATTGTTAGTTTTAATTAAATTTTGCCCAACAGTAGTGAGTCAGTGTCTTTTTATTATCGTAAGTCTAAGTTCTTATTTTTATTTTAAATTTTTAGTTTACTCTAATAGGGAGAAAAAAACACCCAAGAAAATGAATTTCTTTAGAAACAAAAATTTCAATTTTAGATTGCTTAGCGAAATGGGAAGCATCAATAGCAATTGGAAAATGTTTTAGTTGTATTTCCTCTTGACTTCGTTTAAGTAGAATCTACAGTACCTCACATCACATCATGACGAATCTGATGTCTCAAATAGCGATACTAAGTAAAATACCATACATGTATGAAAAAAATGTAAATTACGAACATAAAAATATATTGTTTTGAATAAAATTAAATACTGTAGTTAATAAAAAAAGTTTGTCTTGTATCAATTTTTTTCAAATTTGAAATTTTTTATTAGTCATATTTTATTTTATTTTTTTTATGCGAATTTTAAAGTGATTTTACTTGTTGCTTTGCTTTTATGCGATTTTTGGAAAATTACAGTACGTATCCCCCATTTTTCAAGGTAAGTTAAGTCTATTTTTGTGCAATTTCTTTTGTGCGCGTTTTCTGAGGAACCTATCTACCGCATAAAATGAGACCCAGGTGTAACAGCAAAAGTATGCACTATAACAGGTGTGCAAACTTATAGAATGATTCTGGTTGTTTTTGAGTCCACCCTCGTGTATATAGCCATTGTAATATCAACAGATTAAGAAACAGAAAAGACAAAGGAATAAATAAATTAAAGATAAGTTTTGCAATGATTATAGAATCTAATCTTTGTGAGCCATAAATATAATTACATAAAACGCATTTATCCTTTGTCATGTTTATTTGATATTTGGCAATATTGTCTTGTAACTATTACAGCAAGCTTTTTTTTTAAATAAAATATATTAACTTTCCATTAAATTTTATTCTCAGCCATGTTCTTTTAATAAAAGCAATTAATATTGCGCCTCTTTAGTTTCCCGAGATAAACCATTACAAAATAAACAATATGTCTCTCCCACTATATCATGATTAAGTTCACCATAAAATATTTTCTAGCAATCCTGTCACCATTCATTTGCTT
Organism: Epiperipatus broadwayi; assembly: GCA_028023455.1. Lineage (NCBI taxonomy): Eukaryota > Metazoa > Onychophora > Udeonychophora > Euonychophora > Peripatidae > Epiperipatus > Epiperipatus broadwayi. The sequence goes on along the minus strand of JAQFVV010006224.1, from coordinate 2,036,792 downwards.
CACATATCATCTGCTCTTACAATAACATCACATTTAGCTAGCTGAAAAACATACTGACTAATTTTATAATCTTGCTACTGTGTTTTCAGAATTACGCACACCATTTCTTAAATGAAAGTTTTTGAATATCTTTATGATAGCATATCGGGATAAGAGCATGTCTCAATTTTATCATAAATCTGAAAGAATAATATTTTTACATGCAACTAATTTAAATAAAGTATCACTAAAATAAAATATTTTAAATTGCTAAGTGTAGCAGCACAATGGAGTCAGTGTGGCACTTCAGCATCCAAATCTCTCTTTCTACCTAAAAGTTATTAGGATGTTTAAATGGATTCTTATACCCATCTAAGCCTAAGACTGCAAATGATTTTTCTTCCATCACTAATAGATTTATACATTAATTATTAAAACAATTTTTAATATATATTTAATAAACACAGCATTAAATTTATATATGTGATATAAACAGAAATAGATTACTTTTCAATGTGCTGACAATACAAATGTAAACATCCATTTTCTCTTTTCAAAAAAATACATATGAATAAAGCCTTAAAACATCCAAAGCAATAAGAATAAATGTTCACCTTATTCTTACAGATTTTTTGTCAAAGAGAAAATGAAAGTTGACAAATTTACATTAACAATATATAGGTTATATTTCTACTTATGTATATTGGATTAGTGTTAATCTAGGTTCAGTAAATATAATACCATCAATCTAGATATTGGTTCAATACTGTAAGAAAAGCATATCTTTTTAATGAAGTAAATCAATAAAATAATACTTTAATATTAGATGAAGTCACTTTTTTTTTTTTTTTTAACAATTTAAAATCATCTGTACTATTACATTATGCTAAGAATTTAGGTTTCACTTTTAGATTGTGCAGCACTTACATATCAAATAATTCAATACTCAAAAAATATTAGGCACATCTATAAGATATGAAATGAGATTCAGTTGTAAGGGTTATTTCATCAATAATTTCAATTATACCTGTACGAAAGCAGCAATTTCTCACCAAATCTTAATAAAATATTTCAATCAAATAGAAAACATTTTAACATTCATAGTTTTGCATATTTTATTCTAAAAAAAAAAAAAATTTTATGCAATTCCATTGAAGTTCTGTTATCTTGATATATAATTCTAGAAATTTCTCATTTTTAATAAATAAATTAAATAAGTAGGAAAAATGTTCATTTAAATTACTTTTAATATATAAATAATGTGTAAGTATCCAAGCATAATAAAATGACACCACCTTTTATAAGAATCGTACATGAATAAATGCTACTTTTGTGACCACAGAAATACCAAATGTGGAAACCTTTCCATCTCTTTACTATGTTAACTGTCAACAATGAGCTAGCTAATAATGGGAATTATCTTCCTAAAGACCCCTTTAGTTATCACATAGGGGACTGACTTTATAGGATTTGTTTTTAAATGCCACATTTAAACCTATTCATGGTATAATAGATATAATTATGAATAATTTAATTGTAAAATAATAAAATTACCTTAACTTCAGAAAACTGAAAGAGAGATGCATTATTTATTTCCTAATTCAATCTATTCTCATAACAAGATCTATTCATCTCATTGCTATCAATCTACTTCTGTAAAAAATCTGCCCAAAAAGAATAAAATATATCCATTATCTTAGCAAAATATTCCTTGGAAATGCCTATTCAATTTCCTCAAAAAAAAAATTCTTTTAATTTAGGCTTCTTTTTTCACTGATAATTATTAATCTATTTTCCATCATCAATTTTTATTTTTTTAGTTCTTTCATTTTATATACTAAATGCTGTAACTATAAAAATAAGTTAAAATACCATCTATATAATTTTTAAAATGTTTATGAACTAATAATTTTCGGTATTTGTAAAGTACAGTATTCACTGTACAGCCTTTGGTGGCGCTGTTTCTAGTTAAAAACAGAGCGATATAACATTATCAGGCCACTAGATTTTTTTTATCTCTAATATATCGTATTTTGACATACGGCTGTAATTTTTTTCTTTTTAATATATTGTTGTTGTTTTTGTTTTTGGACATAATTATTTTTTTTTGTTTTCATTTAATAAATTTAAAACTATAATGGACACTTTAGACTTTTTTTTGGATCTCAAAAGTACATAATTTTTGACATACGCCTTTTTTTTTTTTTGGATTTCCATTCTAAATCCACTGTTTTTTTACAGACGTCTTTTTTTTTTTGGTTTGGATTCAATATATTTAAAAATATAAGGGACAGTTTTAACTTTTTTTTTAATATCTCAAATATACACAAATTGTTTACATACGACTTTTTTTTTTTTTTTTTGCCTTTTAATATACTGTTTTTTTTTTTTGTATTATTTAAAATTAGAATTGACACTTTTTTAATTTGTTAAAAATGCGGGTTGCTGTTTATTGATTTAGCAAAAAAAAAATCAAAGCTGTCCAACAAACTCTGCCTCAGATGTCCGTATTTGCTTATAAACGAAAAGAATTGTTTGGTATTTTGACTAATATATCGATCAAGAGAGTCGATTCTCTTCCAACCAAAAGAAGCATGTTGTTGATTGATTTGAGAAGAATACGAAGCTGTCCAACCAACTCCGCCACACTCGGCTGTAAAGCCCTACCCTTTGAACACTGACATTCTGGGTGTTAATTAATTGACTTACAGATCAAAAGAATCACAAACAAAACACAGATTCTTTTAAATCAAATAAATTTTATTCACCACGTATGACTAAACCAAATCAACTGCATCATCTTTTTCTCGCTTTTTTGGGACATCCCCCAATTGCAATAACGTGGTAGCCATTTTGTTCTTCTTTTGTTACTCTCGTCCGAGTCGTGACAGAAACGGTACTTTTTCGCCAACAACTACAATCATCTGACAGAGACGTTGACATACTTTTTTGGGGTTCCAAATAACAACAAAGACCAAAAAAAAAAAGCTCGGACAAATCTCAAGAATATGCTGATAATTACTAGTAGGCCAAAAGATTTCAGTTGGGAAATACACAAAATCATAAACATCAACAAACAAACAGTTGCAAACCATTCCAGTGCACACACTCTCAGATTAAATTTGAGCCAGAATACAAATTTGCTCCCTATGCATAGGAATTAACACCACAATGAAATAAGTAGCAAACTAGATGATCATCTAGTGTTGTTACTTTAGACGTAGGGTTAGGACTGCGGAAGAATTGGCCACGGATTCTAACCACTACATCTATTGTCTCTTGTAAGCGGCTAATACGATCGCTAGTCGTGTATTAGCCGTAAGGTTTGGCCACGAAAGCGGTATTATTCTGTGTTTTTACACAGAAACAGCGCCACCACAGGCTGTACAGTGAATACTTTACAAATACCTAATTTTCTGTTCCTTCATAGCAACTTTTCTCAGAAAAATTATAAAAATATTATTATAGTCATCTATTGATCATTTAATATATATTATTATACATGCTAAATAATTAAAACAATGCAAAAGCAATAACAACAACAAAAAATGCATCAACATTTTTTTATAAAAATAAAAAATTGTAAATGTGTAATTTTTAAATTGTAGCAAAAAAATATATAATATAATAAAGTACATATTTTAAACGTACAATTATTTTATGAAAGAAATTATAAATGCACTACTATACATATATATATATGCACATTATTATAGACATCTCATATACTCATTCATCCATATATGCATAAATCTATAAGTATATTCTCATACATAAATCCACACATATACACACACACTTCAATACAAATAAACATACCTACATGGATCAACATACAATAATAATAAAAAAACAGTCACTTGTAACTAAGTATAGGCATTCCAATTCTAAAAATGAGTTTTGTGATGACTATACAAACCTATCTATGAACCATAAATGTGTCCAATTATAGAACATGGATTTAGTTGCTATTTTACAATGATGACTTTTAATTTCTTCAGCAGAAACGTTTCTTTCTGACAATACAATGTCCAATTGTAGCTCTCCAATGTATTCTTTTGTCTGCCATATCTTCCCAATGAAACAAATGATATTACACTTTTTTAGTATGTCTTTGAGATAATCCTAGTAATGTAGACAAGATCTACCTCTCCCATAAAAACCATGATCAAATGAATCATAAAACACAGTTTTAAGAAATCTTGCATTTTTCATTTGTTTTACAAGTCCAATGTGATTTTACAACCAGAGGACTCTATAGTATCATATCCAGCAAGTTGAACACCATATTGATTGATTTAGCTATTATATTTTTAAAATTTTACTATCATTAAAAGAAACTTTTCTATTGCCTTTAGAATATGCTGACAGAGTATCAAGTGTCATTTCCATACAATAAATTTGATAAAAAAAGTAGCTCTATATACAGTGAATTTAGTTGTAGTAGTTATTTCACTGTGAAAGCAGCAGCGACATTTTGAGTCTTGTGTTATATCTCAACATCTAAGTCCAACTTTCTACTCATAAAACTAGCAAGATATTTAACTCATTTACAGTCTCAAGCTGATAACTATCCAAACTAAAAATTTATCTTCTGTCACTGACTAAACAAAGAACTTTGAGTTTTTTGAACATTAATAAATCAAAGCCTTTATATATTGTATTCAAAACATTAGGAACATTCTGTAAATTGTTTTTTGAATTGGCAAAAAGACCACAATCATTCGGAATACTATAAGTCCAGAATCCTAAGAGCAAGTTCTTATTTTTAATTGATTCAAATTAAAAATTACATCATCAATGTATTTTGACTGCTGTTTGATTAAGTTATGTATAAACAATTCCAAAGACCACTGTCATTAAAATGAAAATTTTCCTGAAAGTAAGATCTGGTTTTATATTAATTTTTGCTCCAAAAGACACCATAGGGCTTATTGTCAGGGAATGGCTTATTTTTTCATATACAAAAATCTACAATTTTTCAAGTACAAAAATGTACATTTATTCAAAAACTGTAAGATTCTTAACCCAGGAACCCCCACAATGCCTTTCTTTTATTTGTTGGAATAGTTCTTTCTTTTTGCACTCATCTTATCTGGCAATTATAATATTATTCTGTTTAAATTTACCATTAAACCAAGTGTTAATTAAAGACTTGTGAGACAGGAGTGGCAACATAAACACTTTCCAAATTACTTGTAATCGCCCTGCTAGGGTATTCTTTTTAAAAACTTTTCTTTAGAAGAGAGATTGATGATTTAATTTAAACTAAACTTTGATAATTAAAGTCACTTCTGTTATTTTAATAATGTCTTTTAGGAGGGAAAAAAATGTGTAAGAAATCAAAATAATTTTTCTTTTATCTTGAATATTTAAAAGCTATTATGATAAAACTCTAAACTAAATCAAGCATTCTAAATCTAAGTAGTAAATAAAATAAGTACTTGAAAATACAAAAATGAAATTATAAATTAATATACTGAATTGTGCTAGATTACTTGTTTCTCAATACAGACAGAATTATGTTTAGTGAAAATGGTTGACGGAAAAATACACAAGAATCATATAATTTATATTTCCATTTATTTAAAGTATTAATGTCAACTATATTGTTTTTTAAACATACATTGCTTTGTAATTTAATATATCCATGTGTGTCAATGGGCAAAAAAAGCTGCCTAACTGGCTGATGATCTTAACTAAGACTTATTAAGCATCCTGAAAAATCATGCTAGGACTTATTTTCTGGTTATCTTATGTTGGGGGAAACATGGTATGCATCATTGTTTAATATCAGTTTTCATTTCAAATATCTCAGATTTTCCATCTGTAGTAACAATACTTCTTATTCCATCATGTAGAAGCTGTATAATATAAAGAAATTTTGATGGACAAATAATTAATTTCAAACAATGTCCTAGACATGTCCTAGTAACTAAATCAAATGCCTTGATAAAATCAATAACAGCAATATATAAATTTCTTTTTTCTTCCCAACACTTTCTTGGCAAAAAAAACCATGACTATGTGCTTCTAGATTCTCTAAAACCACATTCAGTCTCTGGTAACTGTTCATCTATAACAGGAAGCAACCTATTCAACAAAATTCTTGAAAATTTATTTGCTATAATGGATAATAATTACCGCAACCTTGTCTATTTCCTTAGTTTTGGAAATTGGAACAATAAAAATATTTTTAAAATTGAGTGGCACAACTTTATGGATCCACATATTCCTAAAAAATTCCAATACCATATTTTAAAAATTTTTCACATATTTCATCAGAACTAAAACCTTTCATTTTTAAAATTACAAAGAGCTTTTTTGACTTTACTAAGTTGGTTATTTTTGTCCAAATCTAAATGAGTAGATAAAATGGTTATATTGTTAAAAGTCATCATCTCAATTCTTGTACCATTATTCAAAAGATGATCAAAATAGTTCTTCCACTTGTTCGAAATATCATTTGCTATCATATAAGAGTGTCATTGCTAGAATTAATAGGATTGTGATACTATTATGTTGCTTTCAACTCACACAAAAAAAAATTTAGAGTGATCATGATCAGAAAATGTCTGTATCTTTGCAGTTTTAATTCATCAATCATTTTTAAGTTTTCTTTTCAGTTATTGAACTTCTATTTTCAGATCTTTTCATCTATTATTCTGACAAGCAGAAAATATCATGTTTTCTTTTAATTAAATTATTGATGATAAGAGCATTATCAGAAAACCAATCACGATTATTCTTTTTAGTGAATCTATTTATTTGTGTCCATAACACGCTCTTGAAGTGAATTTCATAACAGTCCTAAAGATCCAAATTAGCAATTTCACTATTTTATAGCTGTTGAAATTTTGAACATAAAGTAATTCTTCTAGAGAATGAACATCAGCTTTTTGGAAATATGATTGGAAAAATATATATTTTTCAATGCTGCTATCTTGAAATGTACTGATCTATGATCTATCCAACAATCTTTACTTGCAATTACTCATGTAATATGAACTTCTCTTGTACTCTGATTCCTAACTAAAATGTAATCTATTAAATAGCATCAGTTTGAGCAGCGATGCATTCATGTTACTTTGAGTTTTTCTGCCTAATAGTCAATTTAAGTGTTGTGCAAGAATTCAATAATACCAAACTATTTGAATTTACACCAACAATATACATGTTAAATATTAGATGTAGAAATATAGGTAGTCGCCCTTATTCAAATACATAAAAACATGCACACATTTTTCATTCATGCATATAAATTTCCATCTTAGTGGTATGTAATTCAAGGAAATAAGGGAAGTATTGATTCCCATTAATAATTATCATTTTTAAAATAAATTTTCCTATTTGTCAAATTTTTCAAGTTTTCTTAACTTTTTTTATTAAACAATGACAAAATCAAACATTTATATATTAAAGTTTTTTCATAAGAAATGGCAAAATCAAGTGTTTGGTTTATTCAAACTGATCTATTGAATAAAGTATATCTATTGATTCCAGAATATTATGCACCAATGTCTTCTCACACTAGCACATTTTTGTTATTTATTAGATGTATAAATGCTAATTGAAACCAATTTTTGAATTAAACACATACAGTAATTAGAAATTACAATGGCAATCACTGTGCCAGAATGGTTACAATACTTTGAAGATATTCAGAATAGGCTTCATCTTATACTTACGAATTGTCAATAAAATATTTAGCAAATTAATGAAAATAATGAACTAGTAAGAACTTATTCAAAAATGCAATCCATTCTGTTTTTAAATATTTATATATATCTTTAATTGCTCTTTTAATTTGTTTGATTTTTTTTTTCATTGCTTATATCTTTATACAAATTATTTTTTATTGAGAAATAATAATAAATATATATGAATGTTTTACATTATAAACATTAATGTAAAGTAATTGCTGTTATTTTTGTCTTACAATTGGCATCAGTAGTTATTTTGTAGTTACAAAAATATCACTAAAAATATTTTACATGTAATAATATAATATTAGGGTATGAGCACAGACTTTCACACGACCCACCACTTTCCACTCCATCTAATAACACTGATACACTTAAACATACATATGTTGAAAAGATAAATAATCACCAATATACGTATTTCATGCTAAACTAGCAATCATCAGTTGGTCCAGATTATCATCTCTACACATATATACTATAAGTGCTCAGATATATATTAAGACAGACAATCCTCATACTTTAATAGACAGGCTTCAATCTGCTCCACACTCCAACTCTTCAACCGTCCATCCAATTGAAAATCTGATGATGGAATGCTCAAAGGCCACCCTGAGGCCGAGATTATTGTCACACCCATGTTGACCTAAGGTCAATCTGAACCCCACATGTACAGGACATAATCCATTAAATACATATGCAAGGATGGGCAGACATCTCTATAATGTAATAACTGAAACATAGGATTGTCTGTCTTAATATATATCTGAGCACTTATAGTATATATGTGTAGAGATGATAATCTGGACCAACTGATGATTGCTGCTTTAGCATGAAATACGTATATTGGTGATTATTTATTTTTTCAACATATGTATGTTTAAGTGTATCAGTGTTATTAGATGGAGTGGAGAGTGGTGGGTCGTGTGAAAGTCTGTGCTCATACCCTAATATTACATATATATAGAAACAGGTATAAATAAGCCTATGTTTCAGTTATTACATTATAGAGATGTCTGCCCATCCTTGCATATGTATTTAATGGATTGTCCTGTACATGTGGGGTTCAGATTGACCTTAGGTCAACATGGGTGTGACAATAATCTCGGCCTCAGGGTGGCCTTTGAGCATTCCATCATCAGATTTTCAATTGGATGGACGGTTGAAGAGTTGGAGTGTGGAGTAGATTGAAGCCTGTCCATTAAAGTATGAGGATTGTCTGTCTTAATATATATCTGAGCATTTATAGTATATATGTGTAGAGATGATAATCTGGACCAACTGATGATTGCTGGTTGAAATACGTATATTGGTGATTATTTATCTTTTCAACATATGTATGTTTAAGTGTATCAGTGTTATTAGATGGAGTGGAGAGTGGTGGGTCGTGTGAAAGTCTGTGCTCATACCCTAATATTACATATATATAGACACAGGTATAAATAAGCCTATGTTTCAGTTATGTAATAATATAATAAATTAAAGAATTTTAAAAGTATGACTAAGGGGTTAATTAACAAAAATTGTTTTCCTCACTCTAATCTCCCCATGAATCTGACATATCTACACATTCATAACAATACTTCGCACATACTTATTGTAATGTGTAGAAATGTGTATTACCCACACACACACACATCATCACCTGTTATCATGTAATTGGATGTGACAATTTGGTGACCGATTATCTCAAACAATAACCAGCAAGTAATAAGACATTTTCTCAAGAAGTTCAACCCAAGTCATCCAGAACACCAGCTTATATTTGTTTCATAAGATAAATATGTTCATATTAGAGAATTTCACCTTTCAGATCCATAAAAGAGATGACATTATTTTAATTTCCGTATTTTTCTTTTTTATTATTCTAAACTGAGTTTCTAGAATAGTTCAACAATTCACAAGAGGACATTTGATTATACAATCACATACACATAGGATAAATATATGGATGCAGACAGAATGCACAACTGTCACAAACATTTGCAATTAATAATAAAATATAATTTATAACATCAGAAAACACAATACAAAATGCTGATAAATTATATACAAGCACATGTATAATGATTAGATAACTGGTAATTGTATTTTTATTGCCAATTGTACTTAAAATCTTGTTAAAATTTAAAAACTAAATTAATATCATAGCATTTTCATATATATATATATGATTACTTATCCCCTCCCCCCAACGAAGATAATATATCTAATAAGTATTAAAAAATTTATCCAAAAAAACCTTCTAACTAAAAATGATTTAGAAAAGAGATAAAAAAATTAGACATAAAAGGAAATTTCTCATAAATGAATTATGCAAATATATATATATAATGATTTTATAAAAGAAAAATTAATTATAAAAGAATTCTAGAATTGAATAACTTCACTTATCGAAAAGAAAAAAATTACGCAATGTGGAAAATAAATATATTTTAAGCCTTTATCATTTTAACAGATACATAATTCTAATCTATTTTACTTTAAAATTTATATGAACATAAAAAGATTTTGTCAGTATCATGTTATTTAATCCTTGAAAAATATATCCACAAGATAAGTTCTATGGACTTAAAAATTTCTTTCTTGATTGAAGATCTAATTCCTTAAAAATGCAATACCAAGTTTTAATCAGGTATCTCAGATTTAGTAGCTTCCTTCAATTTCACATATTTATGGAATAGGATTCACTCACCATAATGTAGAACAATGACAGACATTATATTACTAGGGACTTTTCTCTTAGTTTAATATTTATTTTTCCAAGAATTATATTTTCAGTCAACAAAATCACAACCCAAATAAAGGTTTGTTTAGCAATTCATGGTAATGGCATATTACACATGGAGATTACTTTAATCATAGTAATAGCTATAATAAAATTACTTATCAATGCTACTCACTATTTTTTTTTACTGATAACATGAACGTTTCATTGCTCTCTTTAGTTGAGATTTCACTACTGGGTTTTCAGTCAATTATTCCATGGTTAGCATTTCTGTTAAGATCTTAGATAAATTTCTGGTAGTTGTTTAGTTTAATATGGAACTTTAGGAATAGGAATGAAATAAATTAACCTTTGAATTTTATATGATTACCTGATCCTCATAAATTTCAAATATATTCAGGTGTTTTCTAAAATCATTTTAAATCTTTTTTTTGTTTTTGTTATTTATCAATTATTCTTATTTTTTCATAAGTTTCTTAATTAAAATTTATGTAACTTATTTATTTTTATATTGTAAGTTGTTTTCAAAAATTAACATCTATATTTTCTTTCAATAATAATTACATAGACTTTAGCATTACAAAATTTATTCAAGGCTAAATTCATAAAATTATTTTTAAATTGACTAATATTTCACCAACAATGTGCAATAGATTAATAAAACTTTATTAAATCATTAAAATAAGATATTTATTTTGTTAATCCAGATAATGTTCTCTCATTGTTATCTATCATCATCATCATCATCAACCATTATCAATCCACAGCAGGATGAAGGTCTCAATTAGATATTATAAATATTATTTTAGTGGAAATTTTGCATTAGTACATTATGAATTCAGTTTTTACCTTCTTTTTTTTATGAAACTAATGAAAAAAAGATAAATAATGAATGATTTCCGGAAAAATATTTATTTTTAATAAAAATAACATTAACTTCATTTATTTATTTCCTATTATTTTTTATGCTACAAAAAGAAAAATTTTAATTTACAAATGCATTTACTATTAAAACCTTTTAAATTCCTTTTTTACATTGCTTTATCCATATATAACACTAAAACTTAAAAAAAAACCACACATTTTCATACTCCTGAATACAACGCTTTTTTTATAATCAACAATTATAATAAAAAAAGTACTGGATTCAAATGCATAAAAGTGGGGATTTTTGAAGTTTTAATGTTTTTAAAATACAAATATAGCTAGCAATTAATCGATAATTAGATGCTTATCATTTCTGTATTAATCTAGGCTTGTCATCTAATAATTATAAAAGTTTACTTATATAATCATACATTATTTAAAATAAAGCTATATTCAGCAATGATAATAAAAATTAATTTTTATATGAACCAAAATTCATATCATCTCTAACACAAAAATATACTATTTGATTTTAAAGATCTGGTAACTTGTTAAGTAGTAGTCACTCATAATTGGAGTCTCTAATTTTAGATGAAAAAATAAATAAATAAAAAGACAAAAAACAAATAAAATGAACAACAAAAAAATTAGAGCCAGAATTGCAGTATATGTACTTAAAGAATGGAGATGTGATTGCACAAGCACACAATTCTATCATGGCTAGTACTGAGAGATAACCAATAACATAATAGATTCACGAAGAACAAACTCAGTTCTAAGTTAAGTTACTGAAGATAATAATAAGAAACAGAAAGGGAATAAGAAAAAGAATACGATTAATTTAATATTGATATTCATAACAATTACCAGTAAATCAATTAAGAAATAGAAAAATTTTCATTCACTATTCATTCAACTATATATATTTCATTTGCTTTTCTTGTGCATTTTATAAAAATATTTTACACATTTTTTTTTTTTTGTAATAGAATTTTACATATTAGCATATATAAATACTATTAATCTACATGCTGATAAAACTGCAGGACATTTTTAAAACCTCAAAACTTTCAAATTTTATTATTCTAACATGAGTTAAAATTTTATTCAAATAATTTTATCAACATACAAACTAAAAATTCAATAAAAGTACAGCAATTAAAATGATAGACACATATTTAAAAATGAAAAAAAGAGAGAGAAATACTCAAGTAAAATAAGCATGAAGACTACATTTGTATTTTGTCTTTTTTTTTTTTTTAATGAGATTTTGGGATTGACTAGTAATTTTTTAATACAAATATAGTCAGACTATTAATAAAAGTATCAAGTTATTCAAGATTAAATCAATGATTTGCAATAATTTGTCAATACTTCATTTTATTTATTGTTTAATTAAACAAGTGAATTTAATTTATAATCAATATGAAAAGGAAGTTAATATATAACTGAAATAATTTAAGAATTTTCATAACAGATTAAAAATAATTGGATGGTTTACTGTTCAGGAATTCATGTGAAATAAATGATCCACAAAATATGAATCTTGATATCTAGAAACTATCACTTTAAATACCATACTAGACACACAGCAGATTTAAGATACTGCTTTAATAGATTAATAAAAAATTATAATCATTTGCCTTTTCAAAATATTATTGGTTACCTGATGTATCCCCCTCTCCCCCACTTCCATCAATCTAAAGTAAAAATCTCCATATATTCTTTATGATGATAGGTGGACAATAGTGAGTTCATCAAATCTTTTTTTTATCTAGTAGATAATAAAGACTTTTTTGAAAATATACAGTTTCAAGCTTTTTAAAGATATAATTCTTCATAAGAGGTACTCTCAAGTAGTCTGGTGTTTGAAAATATATTATTACATCAATATCCTAATATAAAATAATTCAGAGTTAGCAAACAATAAGAAGCCAAAATGTCTAATATGACTAGCTTGAAAATAATAGCTAATCATCATCAGATGTAAAGACTAAATAATTACCAGGATCTAATCAATATCATTTTATTGCCATGCAGCTTAATATACTGTAGCTTTCAAATCTGGTGATACTTTTCAATCAGTCACTACAAAGATTGACAGGTTAAGTTTTCTATCAATGTTTACTCACTGTAATTTGTAACTAGCAATTCTTTGTAACAATTAGTACCTATCAAATAACAAATACAATCAGTGTGCAGTTTATTAACATCTGCTAATTTTATCATAATATCTAAAATATCTGTCTACTGGTCCTGCAAGCATTTTTTATAAAACTGTTTTCATATCTTACTAATCAATTTAAGGTACTTTGCTCAAAATCAAGTCTAATAAAAACTGTCTAATAAACTCTTCTGTTAAGTCTCTTAATGTTTCAATTATTGGAAATGTTATAACAATTCAAAACTATAACATGAAGTATATCTACTAACTAAATAACTTTATTTGCCTTTAATGATTTGCATATCTTAGGTATTGATTTACATCTGCTATGTTAAAAAATTGCTAATGAGTGAAGTAATACTATATTAAGCAGTTCATACATATATTGTAACTGGCAGGCATTTTCCCCTGCTATCTAACCTACACATTGATAAACCAAATTGTAACCGAAAGACACTACTACCATTGCTGTCAAATATAATAACTTATCAACAGTAGAATTTTTCAATCTTAATAAAGCTATTTTTTCACCTTCTATTTTGCTGATTATAATAATCATATAAGATATATATGGATTGAACACAAGTTTATTTGGCCATAAGAGCACCAATATCAGATATCACTAACAGATTAAGACTCAATAGATTTGACCCCCCAATTGTGTTTATAGCTTAATAAAACATATTGATTCTGTAACTCATGATCTTTCAAATCATATGTATGTAATATACACACAAATATAAGCTGAATGAAAAAATAAAGGGATTTCTAAATTTGATTTAATAATAAAAATTGAATCAGTATATGTGATCATAATTAGATACAGAAAAAATGTAAAAATTAAAAATTTTCTATCCAAAATAAATCATCATTCTTCAAAACTGACAGCATCAGTTTGCAAATACAGAACTTCTCCTCACTGATTGATTTGTTCTTTGTATCCAGTGCTAAAGTTAAAGACTCATTTATTGATACTTCTTTGGTAGCCTTCTCGAACCACTTAAGAATACTTCTCCAGATAAAGAATTATAGTTTAATTAAAAATAAAAGATATGCCTTTACTATAAAGAAGAACATTAGAAGTCAGATTTTCCTTTCGGTTGATCAGATTTCTAACATTATCATAGTGTCGAATTATTACAATCGGATTTCAAACCTGCCTCCATGTATTGCTTGGCATAAATTCAAAAAATTTATTTCAGAATTGTGCTCTGATAGTTCGAATAATATGATGTCCCAAAATCAAATGAAAAACAGAATTATAGAGATTAATAAAACAATGAGTGTCATTTCTGAATTGGGTGAAAATAAAGACCTGGTTGGTAAACCACAACAAGAATATAATAATATATATAGGAAAATGCATGAAGATACATATACATTAAGACTAAGGAAATTAATTTCAGGGCTTGGACAAATATTAAAACCAACCATTAATTATGCAAAAATTTATATACCTCACACAAATGGTATAGCATCTATGAAGACAATAGAAGATTCTCTAATATCAGGTGATGAGGTTGATGAATATATGGTTGAAAGACTGAAACAGACCATGGGTAATCGGGACATTGATGGTCATCAATATAGGATAATGACAATGCAAACAGGGAAGGAATATATTTTGTGTCAAGAAATTACAGATGAAATTAATAGATTGAAAATGCAAACAGTATTGGCTAATGATGCGATCCCAGCATCAGTTTATAAACAAATCACTTATCTTATGATAGGGCCTATGTTAAAATATTTTAATCAGATGTGCTCGCAAAGATTTGAATGGCCCAGCATAAATAAAAGTAATCTTTAGTGTTAAAAAAGAAAGGAACACATTAATACCTAAATTTGAAGACCTAAGAAATATATCGATTGAGGATATAGATTCTAAAATACTGGCTAGAATCCTACAAAGAAAATTGTTTAAAAGTGTCAGTGATAAAATTTCAACAGCACATCATGCTGTGAAAGGTAAGAGCGATAAATGCAGGTCTTAAAATACAAGAAGCTATCAAGTATGCCAAGGCCTTGAATCTGACTCAGTACTTTGCATTGAAAATTGACTTTAAATCTGCATTTGACTTGGTTGACTGGGCTTTTCTATTTCATGCCCTAAATGGGCTGATAAAAGATGATCAATATTTAATAAATGAAATAATTAATTATATTACTAATAATAAAATTTCTTATAAAAACTTTATGAGGAGGTCGGAGTTCTTTATCCCTAGTAAAGGTATCCCACAGGGTTCTCCATTGGCAGCACTCTTATTTGCTATTTATGTGGACCCTATGGTAAAGGAAATAGAAAAAATAATTAACGGAAGCTACCTGCCCCATTTGGGAGTTTCAATAAAAGTAACTGCCTTTATAGATGACATAATAATAATTTTTGAAAACAGCTATAATATTGATATAGTTATAAATAAGGTTAAAAAATTCCAACAGGCTACAGGATCAGTAGTACAGTTTGCTAAGTCAGCAGCGCGGCAATTGGCAACAGGAAAAAGAATACCAAGTGAGTTTTTAGCTCAGCCTAAGTCTTTTCTTGGCCTCCCCCTTTACTTATCCAAAACTAAAATGAATCGTCAATTAAATCAACTCATAACAAAAAAAAATAGAAGAAAGAATTAATAGTTTTTCATATTTTAAACTCTATGAAGTGACTAGAACCAAGATTTTCAATGCAATTGCAATAGGAGTGCTTAGTTATTATGGACCTTGGTTGAAATTTTACAACAAAACTATCCAAAAGATTATACAGATGGCAAAGAAGTTCATATGGGGGAAGAAATCTAGTCTCCTCTCAACCTCTGTACTCCAGCAACCAATAGATAAAGGTGGGCTTAACTTAATCGATCCAAAAGTTTATGTTAATTTTATTACTGCCAGGGCATATTTGAATGTAATGAAGGATCAGTCCTTTAGTCCTCCAATGGGAGATATAAGAATTTACAATGAAATGGGAGCTGAGAGAAGATCACATCTTGCGGACATGTTTATAACATACAAAGATTTACAAGATGATCTAAATGTCCAAAGTCTAGATGGAATAAAATATAAAGATTTAACAAAAGGAGATTATCAAAATGAGAATGCGTGGTTGGGCTGTTCACTGAAAAGTGTTCTTAAAAAATTCCACTCAATATATACTCCTCAATCATCCATGAAGTTTATTTTTAAGCTGATTAATGAAATCCTGCCGACTACCCCCTACCTTAATAAAAGGCTGGGGATGGGGTTGGATGATGTGTGTATGTTTTGTAAGAAGAGAAAAGAAACATTTACGCACCTGCTTGAGGAATGTCAGGCATTCAGGGATATAAGATCCACATATGCCAATAATAGACCTAAAGGATCTGATAAAAAAATATGTGATTAGGTTTAATCCACATAATGCAATGGTTATAATCCATGCATTAAAAACAATATGGCTAATTAGATGTTCTTTGGTATTTGACAATAAAAAATTCAACTGGCTGAGAAAGCTGGAGAGAGATTGGAGTGAGTACTTTAACCTATGTTTAAAATATTGGCCAAAGAATACTGTAGAATTGGTGTGGGGAGGGTCTGCTCTATCCACATGTGAAATATGGTAGGTAAACATCATTTCCAGTCTAAGAATGTATTGGTAAGGTAAAGAAAGACAACATGTAAATCACTGAGGAAAATACCTCAAGTATTATGACAGTAATTGAAGAAATGTTAGAGGAACTTAATATAACTTTTGTAATTATGTAAATATTTTTTGGTTTTTAATAAAGAATATTACTTTAAATAAAATAATTAATTATTTAATTTACATTTCATAAAATAATATGATAATATTTTCATGGATCACCCACACAGTGATCATTTATGCATGAAAATAAACATAATTACGCAAACTTAATCTTGATAAAAACTTCTCCCATGGAGCAATTTGTAACTAATATTCCTTTTTTTTTTTTGTTGGATGACCATGAAAATAATTAAAAATAAAATACTAGAATTTGCATTTAAAAAAAGAACAATAGAGTTGAAATTAGTTAAATTAACTGCATTCAAATGTTTAAGTAGACACATAAAATAAGAAGATCTATTAGCAAGATTAAAAAAACTTAAGAAGATTCTATTATAAATGGAATTGAACAAAAAAAAAATGAATTAGGAAGCTTTATGAGACTTAGCTTTATTAAAAACGATTTTTAGTTCCATTTTAGATGGTGACAAAAGAGATGAAAATTTCTCCATGAAAACATTTAAATAGCATAGATGAAATACTAAAAAAAAATATTTAAAAATATTATAAAGTGTTTTAAAATTATTGTATATCAACAAAATTCAGATACTATTAAAAATATAAATTGTAAAATTTACAGATGTGTGTAAAGACAAAAGAATAGTTTCTCTTTACAGTCATCTAATAAATAATTATTTATGCATAAAGTTAAAATAATTGCTAAAGAATTAAATAACACATTATTCTTATTTCCGAGGCTATTTAAAGATGAAGAAAAAAAACAGAAATTATTCTCATTGTTTAAATCAAATTTTAGATTTTACAATGTCAAAAATATGTAAAAATAAAAATGGTATGACAACTTTGTACATGAATATAAATAAAAATTGTTTTTAAATTAAACATGAAAAAAATTTACATCATAAAATATTTAAATGTAAAGATCAACTAAAAGAGAAAATTAATTGGCATGCTTACAAAAGTTAATTTTACAAAATCAGACAATTACCAGATAAAGCACAATGACAACATATTTAACAAATAATATCGACAGTAAAAGCAATTGACTTATTATAAATACAAGTGTTGGCTGAATTCTTAGTCAGTCAGATTATTCCACTATTCAGATTATTGAAGTTATTCAAGTCATCTTAGAATTGCAGAGAAAATTTATGAGAAAAAATCTAATCCACTGAAATCAAAATGTCACAGAATAGCTACATACAACAGCAGATTAAATTGCAAGTATTATTATAATTCAATTAATAAAACCACATTTTTGTCAAATTTATAAATAAAAACTGTCAAAATGACTGGCTAAAAGCATTCTTTCTTTGGATTATTATCACTAGCCATATAACATTATAGTCACTGTACAGAAAAACATGTAGTTAAACTTACAAATGCCCAAAAAGAAAAACAGTTGATAGCCCATTAAATGTGAATTGGGAAAAGATATAACCAGTCTATATTACCAGCAATAAGATGTTAAATACCAAGAAGGTATTAATACTAAGATAAAAATTATGGAACCCTAGCAGTAAAAGACATTTTGATATACAGGATCATCAAGAAATTCAACATTAAAGCTTTGTCAAAATCCATGAACTAAAACTATAAATTCTAAATGAGAATTTAAATTTTATAAAATATAAAACATGTATTTTTTTAATAAGTCTCAGTATTTAAATCTGATATTTTTTTCTTTCAACATTATTATTTATATTTTGTTTCTGAAGTGAATATTTACTATTTTCTTTATGTATATTTCTGTGATATAAATGTTGATTTGATATATAAATCAAGATGTAGCACACACATACTTTGCTAATGCTATTTGGTAAATTAATGTAAACAATCAATTTAACTATTCCTTGTTTAATAACTCGTGACATAATTAATTAACATATATATATTTTGCCTATAAAATTATTATTCTTTTATTTTTGATAAATATCTATAAAACTACACAATGACTTAATCTATGAAATCAAACTATAGCACACACGTATCCAATTGTCATGTGAAAAAGCAAAACAAATAGCAGATTTAGCTATTCTCTTTCTGATAATTTGTGGTAAAAAGAGAACATGTATGTATAGATCATATAATTGAAAACTGGCATATATATTTTGTTTTAATCAATTGCTTTTATTAAATTCCTATATTGAATATGATCTTTATTCATTAAAGTACATTCTATACTGGATCATTCACTCTTTGAGTATGTATAAATATCTGCTCATCATAATTTAATAACTATGTTCAAAAGATGGCATTTAATATTGAGAGAATGTAAGCTGGAAATGGAGCAGTCCATCTAGGAAGTGGTAGTGGCACTCACATAAAACAACTGCAGTTATGAGTAGGAAAAAAAGACTGGATTTCATTGTATAACCTTCATATATGTATTTATAAATCTGGAAAATATTCCCAAACATGATGAATATGAATTAGATTCCATGAAAATATGGACATTTGGATTATACACCAACATTCTGGTAATGGTACTCTAATGTATGATTGTGGACATACAGTCTGTTAATCACAACCAAATTAATTACAATATATTTAAACTTTCATTTTTCCATTTCATTCTTTAATAAATACTGAATTATTTAAAATACTATGGACTAAGTTTAAAAAAAAAACACAATATTTGGAATTACAAAAGTTATACATAAAATAGTGAAGTGAGGAGTATTCGCCTATCTACTACTGTTTTGGTTAATATTTATTTAAACAAACTTTTTTAATAAGTATAGATTTGATAAAAATGCATTTAGCATTGGGAATAAAGCTTAATGAAAATATGATTAAAACTGATGAAATTTGGAGTAAAAATCAATGTGTATAAGTATAAAGCAATGACTACAGGTAGAGATGTTAAATGATTGAAAATGACAGTCGAACAAAAAGTTTTAGAGCAGTTTAATATTTTTAAATGTATAGAAAATGAGAAGTACAAAAGATAAATGGGATTTTAATAAAGGAAGAAAATAATTTAGTGGATTACAAAATTGGAATTAAGATCATCATCATCATCATCATCAACCATTATCAATCCATTACAGGATGAAGGTCTTTCCAAGTTCAACTCATCTTCTCTGATCTTTAGCTCTCTTCCCCCCATTCCTTCATACTTTCTTATTTCATCCATCCATCTCACATGTGGTCTCTTTCTGGGTCTTTTACAATCTCTTGGAATCCAGTTTAAGATTTCAATGGTCCATCTATTATCATCTCTTCTAACAATATGTCCAGCCCAACTCTACTTCAGTCTTTTGATTTTTTCAATGAGGTCAGTAACACCTGTTTGTTTTCTTACCCATATATTGTGTTTTCGATCTCTTCTTGTTACTCCCAACATGCATTTCTCCATACTTCTTTGACTGGTCTGAAATCTCTGTATTGCTCTTCTATTAAGTGTCCAAGTCTCAGATCCATAAGTAAGAACTGGTAAAACACATTTATTAAAAAACCTTCCTTTTCAAACACATGGAGCACTCCAACAAAGTTTAATTCTATGATTAATTTCACCCATTATGTCTCCATCTGTATTAATACTCTGACCAAGATATTTGTAACTGATAACTTCTTCTAACTCATCATAATCAATCTTTATTTTCATATTTTGAGAAAATACATTAAGCATTACTTTAGTCTTTTTTAACACTTATCTTTAGTCCTACTTTCATCTGATAACTCCTGCAACATTTCCTGCAGCTCTAAAGCATTATTTGCAAAAACAACTACATCATCTGCAAAATCTAAATGACTTTATTTAAATGCACATTGATTACGTAAGTAATATTCACTAAGGCTGTAAACCTTAAGAATATGCGTGTGAAAATGCGAAGGTAGGGACCTCTATAGGACTTTAAATTATCATAATAGATTTCTAACCATAAGATCTTTCTATTGACTCATTGTAAATCGTAAGATTTCGTGAGTACTAATATGTAATAGGAATTGGGGGCTTAATCAGTGAAGTATTGAATATTTTCATGCTCTCAGATCTAACCGCTTCAGCTTCACCTATCCATATAGAAAGTAGGTTGAAGTAAGGAGGGGTTCCCCTCTTTTCTTACAAAGTGTAAGCTTGTGGTTAAGACCTGTAGAGGTCCCTACCTTCACATTTTCATACGCATATTCTTAAGGTTTAGAGCCTTAGTAAATATTACTAAATGACTTAAATAATCTTCATTTATTTTTACTCCTTTAGCTTTCCATTTTAACCCACAAAATACTTCTTGCAGCACTGCTGTAAAAAGTTTTGAAAATATGGAGTCACCCTGTTTTACACCCTTCTCAATGTTGACTTTCCCAGCATCATTATGTAATCTAATTGTTGCTATTGCATTTTTATAAATATTCTTTAAAATATGAAAATATCTTGGATCTATACCTTGATGATCCAATGCTTTAATCACTGAAGAAATGTTTATAGAATCAAATGCCTTTTCATAATCTACAAATCCATAGCATAATAGCAACTCATATTCATTTGTTCTTTCTATAACTTTTCTCAATAGCTGGATATGATCTACTGTACTAAAACCACTTTTAAATCCAGCTTGTTCTCTTGGTTGGTGGAAATCCAATGTTTTCTATAGACAAGTTGTAATTATCTTAGTAAAAATTTTGTATAAAACTGATAAAAGACTGATAGGTCTGTAATTTCTAATATCTTCTTTATCACCTTTTTTAAATATTAATATTAATACTGCATTCTTCCAATCATCTGGTACATCTTTATCATTTAGACATTTGGTATATAACTTTGCTAAAAAAAAAATTCTATTTCTTCACCTGCTTCTTTTAATATATCGATTATAATTCCATCATTACCTGAAGCCTTTCCTTTCTTCATACATTTAATTGCATGTCTCACTTCTTCATTTAAAATTCTGGGGAATTCGGAAGATGAAATAGATATAGGAGATATAAAAGTCTTCTATCCATTTCATGATGTCATCTCTCTTTTTAGTAATAATTCCATCTTTTTTTCTTATTACAGATATAAATTTCCTACCAATACCAAAATATTGTTTTACACTCTTGAGACTTTTATTCTTTATTTTTATTTTATTAAGATAAGATTTGTTAAATATTTTGTGTGACCTTATATGGATAAGAGAATTGGACAATTTTGAGTTGGTAAACTGTAGAAGAACAGAAAACATTAATTGAAAGGATAAGATTTGCAATATTAAAGTGTCTAATATATATATATACTGATAAAATAAAGAAATGAAGTCATTATGAATATTTGAAGGTTATAACAAGAAATAAAAAAGCATGTAAAAGTTTATGAGGCTAATGCATAAATATTTTAATTATGATCAAAAAAATCATTTAATTGTAACAAAGATTGGGAAGTGCTCATTGCATGTATGATCTATCTCTTGATATAGTTATCAATATCAAACTACATCAGAATAAGCTAATTGATAAGTTTCATTTTTTACTTAAAAAAAAAAATCAAAGAAAAAAACAAAAATAGTATTATTTAATTTAAACATAAAATATATATTCATAACAGACAATGATTGAAAAGCTAATAATATATTAAAAATATGAAATAAAATAATTTATTTTGAAAATGAATTTAAAATGTCTCCACAGGAAGTGATATGTGGAAAGCAATAAATATGTTTGAAAACATAAAAATAATTATCTTGAAAACAAACTGAAAGTAAGAATTTGTGGAAAATGTTATAACGAAGTGATGATACACATTGTACCGATACATACAACTTCAATTACATTCTATCCAAAAACAAATAAATGAATTTTATAATATGGCAGCACCCATTTTCTCATCTCAGAGCACCGAATGCAATGATATGAACTATTTTGAAAAGGAGAACTCTGTGCTTGATATATTAAAAAAGTTACATGTACATATTGTAATGGTTGGAATGAGCCAACAATTGCATAAATTATCACCAAAATGATTTAAGTAAACCACCACAACTCATTCCAACCTAGATACTACTTCATTTCTTTTTTAGACTCGGTGATCAGGGAGAGGTAGAGACTCTTAAAACTAGATTATTACCTATATGACTTCATTGTGGTAAACAAGACACCCAATGCAATGTATATAAAAGATACAAACACTTTATTAATATTAAAGTTACAAACAAATAAACAAAAGAAATGACTACTGCTTAATTTGATCGCTAGACTTATAAGATAGTGGAAATCATATTAACTGATGATTCCATATATAAAAGTTTCAATATATAACAGACATATAATAAGGGTGATGTATCTATTTTCATCTCTTGGACAGATGTCCCTCAAGCAGGTACATAATAATAAATAAAGCAAAGTAAGTTTAATTAACTCTAGAAAAATAAGGTTAAATAGATTAATACATAACTCTCATGATCATGACCAATAAATGCTCAAATATCAAACTTTAACATACATAAGGAATAAGGAATGCGGTATTGAGTTGCTAAAGTAATAAAAAAATCACAAGATAGACTGGAATATGATTGCCTCCGCAATGTCATTTTCAAGTCTTATAAAAATGCAACAACGAGAATATCTTCACTGTTGTGAAGTTAGATTCAAATTTCATAAAATAAATGGGTTATAGAATGAAGGAATGAGCATCTTCATAAAACCCTAAATAACTCTCATTAACAGGCAGGAATGATCCACTGCACTGGTAACAAGTCAAGAACAAGACCCTCTGGGTCTGAAAAATATAAGGAATGTTCTCGCACTTGCAGAACCTGCCAAATTAAATTTTCCTAAGCAGGCATATACATTGCTGAAAAAACATAATGAAATTAGACAACACAGTAACGCTATATTTATATGCAATAATAAACATTTGGACTTAAATTCAAATCTATATAAATAAAACTTAAATGGTCATGCCATAAGTTTATAATATTCAAATATCTATTATATGAGGCTAAACCAGGGGCACAGTTCAAAAATTTATAAAGAGATTACTCCCTGCTTAATCAGAGATCCACCCCATAGATCTTACATATATACAGAATTGTTGATACGATGATAATATATTAAATTGTGTTAAAAGTTTTAAAGAATTAAACTGTCGTATCAATATTTCATTATATATAACATAAGTTTTACAGAATTGGAAACTGTGTATCTGCAGTGTATATATATGTTTAAAAAAAAAAGAAACTAAGTTTTAATTTTTAACTTCGAACATTAAATTTTATTTTAAAACTGCAGGTTGTTTATCTGCATGCAGTATACATATATAATTGTCCCTTCCCAAAACAGAAAATAAAAGTTTTCTTTTAATACTCGATCTTAATTTTAATTTTAAAAAAGTTATATATAAACTCTTATAAATGCATTAATGGCTAAATGATATATTGAAAGAACCGATTTTAAACTGACAAGTTTAAAATCACAAATAATAAAAAAACAAAACAAATTAGAATCAGAGGGGGGGGGGGATTTTAAATATCTTGTTTTTATTTAATTACTGGACTTTTCTTTAAATAACATCAAATATTTTAATCATTGAAATATTTTACTAAATTTACCTCTGTCTGATTCTTAAACAGTAAGTCTAGCAAAATTTAAGAAAGATCGAATATTACAAAAGTCGATCTTGCTTAATATATATAATTAATTAAGTGTGAGTTAAGAAAATATTTAAATAATGCAATATCTAAATAATATGGTAAGAAAAATATATAATGATTAATATATAATTTACAGAAGCAAAGAAAATAGCATATTAAAGAGGTTTTAATTGTTTACCGGTAGCATTATATACTAGTGACTTCCTTTTGACGGCAACGGCATAGCATGTCAGTAATTTGAACGGTCAAATGTAGGCAAGGACTTGAACGGCCTAGCATTCTATAGTATGAGGGAAACTCCATACTCAGCTTCTTGGCAATGGCCAGAGAAAATGCAGCGATCTACTCATTCATAGCTTAATGTAATTTAACAGCTTAAAACTTTACAAGAACTCTCCCAGAAGTTTACAATAATTCTACAAAAAGTTTACAATAACTCTTCCAGAAGTTTACAATAACTAGTAATTATTCTTTTGCCCTATATGTATATCTCAAAACAAACCCATCGGCTGTTCTCCAAATTAATTAATTAATTTAAACTTAAAGAAAATTTTTTTCTTTATTATCTAAAAAGAATCTTACTGACTATAATCTTAATGCAATTTAATTTTGAAATTTTACTAATTGCATTTTTTAAGTAAATTCTGAATATCTTTTGATTTAATCCAATTCCCAGTAAGTATACCTATTTCTCGTTACCTTTTATTGTAATGACAATGCTACACTAAATATAAATTCTAAAACTAGAATTTAGTACCTACATTCTTTTAATATCAATTGATATTTTAATTAATTAGAAAGTTAAACTTTCTTTGCTGATTTGAATCCCATCTTTTTTCACACCAACTCATGATTAAATTTCATAATAAAATTTACGTTTTAATAATAAAATTACATTTTTTAAGGACATTATTTTTTTTAAAATACCTTAATATTTTGTAACTATATGACCACTTCAATACTGATAAGGCACAGTAATTCATGAAATATTTTCTAAGCAAAAAAAAAAAAATTCATAAAATATCTTTGTTAAGTGATAAAATGAAAGTTATCTATTTAGTAGTGGCATGAAAAAAGAACTATAAAACATTATTATATTACCCCAGAAAATTTAAGTTTGAAGAGTTTACCTGAGAATTTTGGGTAATGGCAAAATAGGGTGCTTGCAAAGAGTCTGAAATGGATACGGACTTAAATTACATAATAATAATTAGGATACATCATAGTCTGCTAATAATGAAACTGCTATTATGTTTCCATAAGAGAAAAAAAGTTATTGGAAAAAAAAAGTACATCATCCAGAACATGTTTAATTGCAATGAAAGTTCGATACTTCATTGTTCATTTTATTAAAAAATATAAAGATATGATATAGTAAGTTTTTTTAATTTTTGAGCGAATGCGAATGAGTGAATGCACATATAGTAAATACATATGTAAATGTACTCTCAATTTATTATTAATAACCATTACTATTTTTTTTTAATTTTGCTTATACTATAATCTTAATTCGTATATCCATACTATATGCATAAAAAAACCATCTATGTTATATATGTATGTGATGAAAAATACTGTAATATGCAATAGTAAACATACAATGAATTATAAGTATTTGTAAATAAATGATTATCACAAATAAATGAAATCACTCCCTGTCAATGTTTACCAATAATCAACAAAATAGCAAACTGTTATCGAAACAACACTAGGATAATAAATAAAAATCCATTTAGAATGTATTATTTTGCAAATTAAAACTAATTAATAAAACATGGGCTATTATCTACATTATACACAAAGGGGACTTGGAATATCAGATATTGCAATTCCATTGTATATATAAAAAGTGGGATAAATGTCATTAAGAAGCAAAATAAACAGGTCTTAATTCATGTCTCATTATGGCCAAGAAAACTTCTTGTCACTTATTAAATCAGTCAATGACAATATTTGAATCTTGTTCTGTAAGCTTTATGACCATTGCTATAGGAATCCATGACAAAAAGAAATACAAATCTCTAAAATCTCACAACATCAGACTGAAACATATGCTATCAGTCAAATCACAATAATGAAAGAACATTACCACCTTTGACTGAATGAGTTGTCTAGTAAGCTTTCTGTGGACCCTGCAAAATAGGTGTAAATTCTTTCGTGGAGTTTATTCTCTTTCTAATATGGCTATCCTTAAGGCTCTGCAAAAGCACAATCATTCAAGAGATTGTGATATAAAAATTGAATTCTCTTTTCATTATTTATCATTTGGCAATAAAGTTCTAACGACATGTAAAAATTATTATTTACAAATTTAAAATGAAGACTGGCAAATCACACATAAACAAACACTGTCATGAGTTTTTGTTACAATATTCAGAAATGCTGTGAGAAAATATTGACAGACAAGATCTATTTACATTCACTTTGAATGAATTTTTATGTTTCACTAATGTAAATAATAAGCTTTGTGGAATTAAAATTTTCCATTTCATTTTATTAGGGGATTGTGTTTTCTCTAATTAAATAATGAAAATCAAGAACTATTTACAATTTCTTTAAATGAATGTTCAAACATTTATTTTCTAAATAAATACTGTAATATTTTTTTCAAGATTTCAAACATATTACTTTTTTATCATCATTGTCTGTCTGCAAAAATATATTAATTTTAGGTTGTTGTTTTTTTTAAAAAAAATTGCATTATTTTCATGTTTCCAAACATTTTTTTTTTTCTTTTTGTGTATTTTTTTTTTAATGGAAAAAAATAAAAATGATCAATTAGCTTATTTTCGTATAGTTTATAAATATATGGAGCATTTACCAATGGATAGAACATAATTGCAATTAGTGCTAATTGGAATTTGTTGAGCAAATATTTTTGCCTTTAAATATATATATATATGTATGTTGTGTATGATATATTTTGATATCCATTCTCAAGATTTACAAATGTCTTTTTATTTCTCTTGTGTGCGTGTGTCTGTGTAATCAAATTATCATTAAATGATTTTTAAGATTGACAATAATGACAATGATAACAATATAAAAGATTTAACAAAATTACTTTCAAATACGAAGACAGAAACTTGTAAATGTCACAAGAGGTATTCAAAAAGTCAAATTTATACAAAAGTGTCAGTGTGCGTGTGTATTAATTAATATATTACTTACAAAATTATATTAATAAAATTTTAAAAATTAAGTACAAAGTAGAAACTCATTTAATAAAGATTCACCTCATTATTTAAGGTGGCACTGAATGTATGAGGTTCGACATCATGAGAGTTATCCAACTGCTCTTCATGAATGATCATTATGGCATGGGCTTCTGATGATGCAACAGTTTCATTAGCAGCCACTGTAACACCAATTTCCCCTTCACCTTTACCATTAGCCAATGAAGAATCATTTTCATTGTTTAAATTATCTACAAATAGTATTTTTGTTTATTTAATAATTTAAAAATAAAATTAAATTCAACAAAAATATTTAAATATATATTATGTTTTAAATAGAATTAAACTTTCTATCTCCCATTTTATCATTGATCTAAGTAAACAATGAGAAATCAAAGATAACAGTACAGACACTTAAAAAAAGGAATTAGCCAGAAAAATGTTGTTAGAACTTGGTTTGCACTGTCATTCAGTGTTCACAGAAGACTTTCATGGATTGGAAATAAAGATCATCAGAGGAGTTATGCGATGATAGCTATAGGTATATTCATACTTTATAAATAAATATCCTTATTAAATGGTTTCTCAATATATATTTTGACAAGACAAAAAGATTTAATACAGTGAATTCTTAATTTATATGTGTTAATATAATAAATATATTTTAAAATTAAAATGATCTTTATTTTAAGTAGATCACAACAGTTCAAATGTTGCATTATATTGAGCTTAAAAGTTAAAATTTAAAAAATAGTTTTTTTTTAAACCTACAATTAAATCTCATTTAATCTTTTTTTTCTACATATTTTTGTTGTTGCAATTTTATCTTGAAAATTTAAAATTTCACATTTTTATTTTAACTTAATAAAAAATACGTTATTTTTCAAATTTTAATTACATGATAAAAGATAAGTAGTACTGTATTTTTTAGAATTTTCACTTTTACAAATTAAAAATAGCTTTTTTTAATGTTTACATTTTTTTTTTCCAGGTTTTATCATGTCATCAAAATTATGCATTTATTTTGTAATGTAAGATGGTTAGCAATCAAAAATTTATTTTACCTGAACAAACATTTATTACATTTATATCATAATTTATTGTGACCTGGACCAATTGATCAGAGTTAGTTCAGCATGAAATGCATCTTAGGGAACATTTGCCCTTTTCAGATGACTTTATTCATGTGATTGGAATATAGTTGGTAAAATTAAAGATATAAATATATACCGGTATGGATTATGAAAGGAAACGTCAAGGCGGTCGCATCTCACTACAATCCGATTTGAAGTCTTCTTATAGGATGCTATAAATGATGAAATCTAATTTAAACCTAAACTACACCTATTTTAAAGAAATAATAACTTATTAAATTTTTAATATAAATGCAATTCAGATTAAATCATTTAATCTTCACCTTAACTAATTATACCATTATGCACAGAGTTCAAACTCAGGGAGGTTTTACAATCGACTCTCTTTAGGGGTTTCCATTAATATACTATATCAATGACAACATTCAATATAATTTTAATAAAGAATTAAATTATTAGAATATCAAATAAATATAATAAATATGTTTATAAAATCAATTTTATTTTATTTCGTAAAATGAATGAATCAAATAAATTAGAGACTTCATTAAGTTTAACATAAATTATAACAATGTTTATTTAACAAATAGACAATTTGAAATTTATTAAACATAATAAAAGAAAATGGAATTAGTGTTTTATCTACTTATTTACTATTTTATAATATTAAAATAATAATTATATTCCCTCTTTTCCCATAGTAATTTACTATTTTATAATATTACAATAATTATATTCCCACTTTTCCTATAGTAAATAAGTATTTCTTAACACTGACAGATTTAATAGTTGATAATATAATCAAGGGAGATCTTACAATTTATAAGAAAAATTATAAGATAAAAATATATTAAACTAGTTATATTTTATTTAATTTAATTTATAGTAAATCAATATAATTTGTATAAAAAATTTCCATTCATTAAGTTGATCTCTGTGTATTGTCAAATATTATAAAAAATAAATAAATCTTTCATACAAACGTTAATCATTTACACAACTATCAACAAGTAATTGTTAATAAATTAACTAAATTAGTAATAACACATTTGTGTCATGTCATAATAGATAATTTAAAATGAAGGATACCAAAAATATCTAAATAAATATAGTTCAGTATATTTTCATATATTTTAGATAATCTTTTAGTCAAGTTGCTTGAATGAAGATCTAAATTTTTATTAAATATAAACTTAGCATCAAAAAAAATAAAATTAATTCCCTATAAATCATGATTCTCGAAGATGATGTGATGTATTAAAAGTCCATGCAATTGTCTTATTCATTTTTATATTTCATGTTGCAATGTCCTTCAAGAATAAAGTTCTTTATCCTTTATTCATTGATAAAAACCATCAAAATATCCAGTTGTTCTCGAATATCCTTCTTGCATAATATAAGCATCTTCTAGAAATGATATCATTACCAATTGTAATCTAATTAGATAAATGAAATTTATATCAGTTTAGGCATTTTTTTAGGAATCAGCATTTACATTTATCTTCGGATTGGCAAAAATATTTTATCCCATAACAAATGGAGTTTTTACCCCTGCTGCATTCTATAAAACAATCTCCTTAGTTTAGATTTGGTTGAAGTTTATAAATACTTTTTGAAGGATTTATATATATTTCAAAACTTCTATTTAGAACAATCTTCTAGATTTTGCTAATAAAAATATATTATTTAATTTTTACAATATGAAATATATTTTTAATAAGGACTAATTTTTATTAAACTCTTTTATTTAAGTAATATTAGAATTTGTTTTGGTAATAACTTTTATTAAAATAAATCATTCAAAATATTGAATCCATCTTTTTAACTTGTTCTAAATTAGAACAATAATATAAATTATGTACATGTTTGCTAGTACATTAGCAAAAGATAGACTAATAATATAAATATTTAATTTGGTATTTATATTAGAATGAGCTTCAGCAACATATATTATATTTAAGATTCTTGAGTTCATATTCTAAGTTATAAATTGAATTATTTTTTTAATTTCATTTTCTTTGTTTCATCACTAAATTACGATCTTGACTTTAAGATTATTTCATGTCAAACATCTTGATTGTTGAATGGTTAGTTTTAAAACAAGTTTTATTTTAAGGAATGGGTCAATTCTATTCTACTACTTTCCTTCATTAAAATAATTTAATTAAAAATAATAATAATATATATAATAATCATATATATATATATATGGAGTATTCTATACTTTCATAATATATATATATATTTGCTTTTCCCATCAATATTTACAATTTTAATGTAGTCTTTACTTTAATCATTCACTAATTATTTGTTATTAATATTTACAATTTTAATGTAGTCTTTACTTTAATCATTCACTAATTATTTGTTATTGTATTTTTTACAGTGTTCTAATAATAGCCATAGGTATTGACAACTTTTAATTCACATTTAAGCTATAAATATACTATTTTCTTTTCTATCAAAAATATATTATGATTCTTCAAACTTATGTAGACAACTCTAGAATAGAATAATAAAATGGATTATTGTTTGTTTCATTTGATATGCAACATCCTTTTATCAAGGATTAAAAAAGCTTACTGTTGGCAAATAATTGGAGTAAAATTACAATCTACAGTGTGGAGTTGCTATCAGATCTAAATAGCTATACGAGTAAATTTCAAAACTAATTTCAAGTCATTGATTTGGATAGTAGCAAAGAAGATAACTGTTGTGAATATCCTGCCTAATTCTATTTCTGATTAAGGCCAAGATCACAAATTTATCCAGATTCAGTTCGCATTACCATCTGGTCTCTACTGATTACTCATGCTTATAAAGATAATTCCAATGTAGAATGAAAATGAATTACTCTTAATGCAGCATTTTCTTTTAAATTTAGAATGTATCAATAATATACTGCAACAAGAAAACGCATTACAAGAACTATGTGTTAATGGATAATATACTGAAAATGTCCATCATATTTTTAAATCAATCCAGCAATTTTGTTTTTATGAGTTTGTATAGTGCAAGTCTAGTCTAAACTCTACTGCAGAGTAAAGCCACAATCCATATAGCAATAAGAAACAACTTAAGCAAATGCATAAGTAATTGACAAGTTTCATACATTTTGAAAAATCAAAATACATAAAAATTTATAAATTTAAAATCATTAATGTTAAATATAGCATTCTCAAATATATTTTCTAATTATATTTTATTATTTTAATTAGAAATGGAAGTTAATTTATTATTTTCATGTTTATCTTTTTTTTTGGTTTTTGATTTTTTTACAAATGTGTAAAACTTATTAATGTTTAATTTGAATTCTGCTATGTGGATAATAAAATGATGAAGCATATAGTTCATAAACCTTCAACTTCATGAAGCAATGAAATCATTTCTCATACTCTACACCTTCTAAATTATGATCTAACAAAATTGTGGTTTAATGAACATTACTATATTATTATTCTAATAACTTTGTAATACTTCTTTGAATTACTTCTCAAAAGTAGTTTTGACTTTTTTACATGCATAAAAAATATTACTTCAATAGTTAATTTGCTGCCACTTGAAGATGCTTTTGTTTATGATATTCCAGAAATATTATTTAATTAATTCATTTTTATATATGTAAAATTGTTTGTAGATTATAGTTTCAATAAATATGAAATAAAAAAAGATGGTAATATTTCTTCTGAATGCTCATTATCTCTAACCAAAACAACAAAAAAAGTCACAATGAGCCAGTTTATAATATTGTTTAATAACAAATATTATAATAAATAACTAGATTTATAATTCATTTATATTTGAAATACAAGTATACTTTATATACCTGAGGTCTAAATGTAATATAAGTGATTTGAACCACAGACTTTGAAGCTCCCTTCAGCCATCGACTCTATCTCATACAACCGATACACATGACCACACACGTGAAAAAGATAAAAGATCTCCAATATATGTATTTCATGCTAATTAAATTATTTATTATTACAAAATGATTTCTGATTTAAAAAATTCTTGACTATTATTTTTCATCCTTTAAGTTTGCTTTATTGATATAAGTAAATGAGAGGAAGAACTTAGTATCTTCAACAGTAAATTTACTGGATTTTAGAAAGATTTATATATTCTGAGTTGCAGAGATAACTTTTATATGCATTCAGTTAATACAATAGGAATACTGTATATTGACAAAATAGGAAAGTATTTTCTTCGGGGGAGGGGGCAGGTATTGGTTCATTGTTTGAGAATACCATAAATAGCTTTACCTTGCTACAAATCAGATTACATAATATGAAAGATATATTATGGTCACAATATGTTACTGATTTAAACTTATTAATAAAAATACTTGATTACCCTTATGGACCTTGGCAATATATACAAATAGATCTAGCACATTAGATAATAAACAAAATAAAAATAGTAAGATGAATAACAGAGAAAAAACACTGAGGAAAGTTGACAAGTTCTGAATCAAACTCAGAGGTGCTATGTTTATAGCTAAAACAGATTATAATTATTGCATTTTCAATTAAGTATATATATAAAAATAAAGATTTATTCATTTCATTAATAAATATATTATTTATTTTTTCAATAAATAATAAATAGGCAATCAAACTTTATTATTTCATATTAGCCATAAGTTTAAAATAGTTTTTAGATGAGTAACTTTCACATAAATTAAGAATTCACTGCATTTGGGAATATGACATTTTAATTGCATTAACCACAAAATTACCATGTACATCAATATATCAACCCTCAATAAAAAATTGATAACACACATTTTAGATATACACACACATATATACATACAATTTTTTTAAACAAAAGCAGAAATTTACAGAGAAGTAATTCAATGTTACTTTTATAAAATTATATTAAAATGAATAATTTAATAATAAAACTTTTATTTTTACTTTTTTTAAAAATTGAGTAAGAGAAATAGATGCTAGTATAGAAAATGATCTATCCATTGGAATTTAGGGATTGATATTTAATCCAAAAATTAGAATGAACTAAATAAATTGCAGTTTTTATTATTAATAATTTATCATATTTATTATTTTAGGTAAATTACATATAAAATTTAAAAAATAAATAAATTAAAGATAATACAAATACTGTATTTGTCGAGAAAACATTGAAAATATTAAATATAGATGATTTGCACCGAACATAATGGCAGGAAATACAAAATTGAAGGGGCTTGATTCATTAATTACGTAGATTCAATGATGGACATAAAATTTAATAACGTTCAATTAAGAATAATCTATAACTTAAATGTGCAATTTTGTATTTATGGTTGTTTTTAATATTAATATTTTTAATGCATGAAGGTTATATTTAATATTTTCAATGAATTCTCCAAATATATGATATTAGCATTGTCTTTAATTTATTATATCTCTGTGACATAGTTATTAGAGTTGAATAAATAAGTACTATGTATTTTATAACAGTCATTAGGGAATCACCTCTCGACACATGTGCTGTATGAATTATATAATACTTGAGGAATACTTTCATTTTCTAAACACAAGATAAAGTCTTTGAAAAGATAAATTTAACTTACCTTTTTTACCTAAATTTATATATAAACTGATATAGCACATGTTTCGGGGTATGTGTTACAAATAAAACAGTGCTAGATAAATAAATATCATTATATATGTATGCTTTATAGTAATTTGTATAAAATATACAAAGACTTTATATATCAAACTGCACTGCTGTTTTCTCAATTGGAGTGCTAATGTCAAAAAAAAAAAAAAAATGTATGCAAAGCAAAGAATTTCTAAGATTAATATTGGAATCTGAAATAAATTGTATAAATTGATAGTTGTTGCTAGTATTACCATCTAAAGAAACTACAATGACTCACTGCAGATAAATCAACTCATGGTTGGGAGGATTTTTACTTATGGTTTTCTCCCATTTATGAATCAATAATTGAATATCTAGCTAGGATGTATATAATATGGTTATTTGAAAAAAAGAAAAGCTTTTTTGAAAATTCTCATCTACCTGTAAATACTTCCAAATTTCATCCCAAATTTGAACTACAATAATAGACACACACAAAAAGATGAACTGATTTCTGCATTACTACTAAATTACCATATTTACTTTTATTTATACAAACTTTATGTATATATAAATAATACTAATAAGTTATCTAATTTTATGACAGTTAATAGTTTAATAGAAACTAAATAAGGAAATTATTAAAAACTACAAATACTTTAAAACAAAACAGTACAGTATTTGAAATTTTTGCAATTACCCAAATATATATGTAATTTTCAAACAAAATATTCTACATTTTCTTTGAATATTGTTATCATTTACATAACATTTTTTTTGTTGTTGTTATTTTTACTAACATTTTACTGATAAATAAAAAATATGTATTATAAATATTTTTCCAGTAGTACTTCTTTCCATTCTATTTTCAGAGCCATCTACTGTTAGCATGAATAATCAATAGATAGTACATGATAAATTATATCCATATCCAAAAAAAAAATTTTGGTTTATGGCTATCATCAGTGAGGAGTTTTGGATCTAAAACTAGATCTAATGCACTCATAGTTCAAGTGATTATCTTTAGCCTTTTTATTTAATCAATTAATGGCCCAAATTCAGAAAAATTTTAATGTTTTGAATGAAATCTTACTAGTTTATGATTACATAAATCCAATATTAGGCAGAAATCTATATTTTATCAGTCTCAGTTTTATGTTAGCTATAGGCAATTTTTACTTTTTGACTAAGAATATATAGACTAACAAAACATCATATGAATTTTTCTATTCACATTTAATATATGTTTCCAGGGAGCACCTTTCTTTTCACTCAACACAAAAACCATCTATTGCAAACTTGAGTGTTTATATTTTAGTAGCATGCTCTTATATTTTTACAGTTTTTTTATATATATATTATTTTTAACTTATTAATTGTAAATTTCTGAGACTTTGTCCTATGTAATTTAAAGCAGTGGTAGAATGGCAGATTTTGGAACTCAAGGTACAAGGATCATGTATCCAGCTCTATCATTTCTGATGTTTAAATTTCTTATGAACTACAACAATAGAACATTTGATTATATTTTTTTATTGTGATTACGAATTATCCTGCAGCAACAGAATGAAACAAAATTCTATCCAGAAAGTCTTCTTGAACAGTAGTTTAATTTATTTTATTTATCTATCAATGATATGACCTAATATCAACCTCCTCAGAAAACTAACAGATATTAGTTGGGCTAGTGATACACTAAGAATAGCTTCATGATTACTAGCATGTTCTATTGCAATGTATTGTACTCTGTTTTCAAAAGTCTTTTTACACAAAACCTTTGGATATACAATTAAATATTAATAAGAGAAATATTAATGCCACTCTCAAATCCATTTTATTAATTCATTCTCCCTTTGTAGATTCCTCTACCAAATATTAGAAGACAAGTTACCTTGCAGAAAATGTATAAAAAATTATGTGGAATAAACTTACTATTAATTCTATATATAGTTATTTAAAATATGCCTAAAATCAATATTTTGTTTTAAAAAAAACAATTCTTCAAAAATTAAGAATTAAAGTATAAAGAATGCAAGGCCTCAAACAATTTCTCTTTTCAGGACCAACAATAAAACCAGCTGAATTTGTTAGACATTATGCTCCTTCAACTGATTGGATGTTATGCTTGCAATATTTTTTATATAAACAATTTTTTAAAAAATAAAGAAAGAAAGAAAATTTTAAAAACATGATAACATAACTATTTTTTTTCTTGACTTCAAGCATTTCCAATCACATTCTTTATTCATTCTATTTATTGATTTTTTTTTTGTTGAAAGTAAGTATTTTTTAATTATACATCTTGTCTTTGGGAATATCTAACTCTATAAAAATTATTAAAAATAATCAGCAACTCCATATTATTACATTAATTTAAATACGTGAATAAAAGTTCAATCTTAATTAAAAGAACTACTGCAGAATTCATGAAGTTGAGAATAAGTTAGTATATTACTATAAGTGAGAATAATCATAACTCTCTTTTAATTGTGCATTTATGAAATGGTATTTCTCTTTATCCCTCATTCTTTAGTCAATTTCATGTTCAAAGATGTATTTCTTAGATCTATTATTATTATAATATAAAATAAAAAGCACTTTATTCATAAACTATATATCAGAAAGTGTTGCCCCATCTACAAAGACAATTGGTAGATACATATATAAAATCAAAATTAGGACTCAATTATTTTTATTAAATCTTCTTTTAAGAATCTTTTCTCAGAGCTATTTCTTAGAAATAAAATTCTATACTATACAATCATTTTATCAAAGCATTTTAAATTTTACTTTAATATTTAAAAGAAATAAAGAACTTAGTGATTTTTAAAACAAATAGTATAACAAAGTAATAGCAAAAGTTTAAATATTTTACCTAATCACCATACAATGTTTTTCATATATTATTTTTAAATTTTTGTGTCTAGATTAATAGACAAAAGGCATCTATCAAGAAAATATATAAATTAAAGATAAAGTAAATTAATTATTATTATAGATATTCAAATACTGGAGACATGCATTTATACACATTATACATATATGTATAAAGAAATACAAAAATTAATTATAAATTATTATAATGAAAGCTATCTACATGTACATTTTAAAGAGCATTTATTGCCTTTAATAATTCATATTCATTAATGGCATATTGCTCACTCTACATAATGTTTCATTTCTGCTTCATACAAAAATAATCATTGTAAATAATATAATAACCATTATTCCATTGAAAGACATAATTCATTAATAGAAAAGTTAGTACTCAATATTCTTCCTCTGGTACATCCTGATTGGAAAACTTTACTAATCGCAAAATACAAAATCTTTTTTTAAAATTCAAACAGGCATGAATACAAAGATTTTTAAAAAAAAAACTCAAATGGGTATGAATTCAAATTTCTGTTCTCAGAAAAATACTTTATATTGAGTTAAAATCATTACTACTTAATTTAAACATGTCATCAAAAATCATTTTTATAATAATATTCAATGATTTAAATATTCAAATCCCATTTTGGCTAGTTTAATATTTTACAATAAATCTAATCATATAAACATCATATTATTTAAAGAAAGATAATTTTTTAATGTTCAGTAATAAGTAAAAATTATTCTTAACTTACTGCTATTGTTTGATGACGTTGTCATTATGGCTTCTGTCAAAACTGGATGAATTGTTGTTGTTGAAACTAAAGCATCATGAGAGATTACATGGGTGGTTTCCTGATTTTCATAAAGTTGTGTTGCTTGATTAACTTCCTGCAAATAAAAAAAAAATGTTTTTGATATACATATATAGACACATCTTCATATCTCATTTAAAAAAAAACTTAAAACTTAAAAACTATAAATATGTATAAGAGACTGTTTATATCCAACAATCATTTATATTTATAATCCAAATTACCAAATTGAATTGATTATAGTTATACATTATTTTGAAATGAATCATCAGTCCAATGTTATATTACAATTCTTTAATAAATGTCAAAATTAATCTTATTGGGCTATAGATAGAATAGCTATGTAACTTTATATATCTTTTACTTCAACATGAAATGGAAAAAAAACAATGCATATAAGAAGGTTTATTAAAAATAAGAGTTTTTAGACACTAATTCTTCAATCAATCTAAGATCATATACATATTATTTATATTAAATAAATGTCAATCCAACATCAACTCCTGGAGATCATATGAATAGTATTTCTCAATAACTTACCATGTGTATAGTTTTTAAAGAT
Organism: Epiperipatus broadwayi; assembly: GCA_028023455.1. Taxonomy (NCBI): domain Eukaryota; kingdom Metazoa; phylum Onychophora; class Udeonychophora; order Euonychophora; family Peripatidae; genus Epiperipatus; species Epiperipatus broadwayi. The sequence goes on along the minus strand of JAQFVV010006224.1, from coordinate 1,997,934 downwards.
ATCCAAAGATATATTCTGTGCATAAATATGAGAATCAAAATGAATAATTAAAATTATCACACAGAAATAATAAATATATTAACACAAACACTTTTTGAAAAGATTGATTTTTATAATCAAAGGTATATAATTACTTAACAGAAGCAAAAGAATTGAATGTTAGATTTCAATTTAAAGAACTAAATGCTATTCCTTTTCATAAAATAACTGACTTTCGATTTTTATGGCTACAATTTCTATATATATTTATCAATGAAAACATTAAGAAATTTATTTGAAAAAGTAAATTATTTACTCCAGCAGCTTTAAAAATATTAATTTTCCAACATCTCTTTGAAAGCACCAATGACATTATGCAGTACATTAAAGTCCAAAAAAAAAATAAAAATAATTATTATTAAATTAAATGATCTATCACTAAATGGAATGAAAGTTTGTAACAATTTAATATTAACAGACAAAAAACTCTATCAGGATATATATTACATTAGAAATATAGCAGAAAATGTTTTTTCATTTTATAATGACTAAGACAAAAAATAATTATTATTTTGCCAACTTCAGATGATTTTCTTAAGATTTTTGAAACAAACCAAATATAAAAAAAACACTCATTAAAAGCCAATTTTTATTACCTAAACGTGATTTTTTTATATATATATTTACTTATAACTTATAATAGGAGCATTTGTCTTTTACAAGTTCCCTTCAACATAACAGCCCAGAAAAAATTCTAGTAAAATCTTTCATATTGATACTTTGCAATAAGTTACTTTTTTTCTCAGAATAAATAATTTATTTTATTTAAGAAAATTATTTCTCAGGAAGTTCTGTATTGTTACATAGCTGAACAAGTAACAATCTAAAAGTTACTGAAAATTCTTACAATTTCTTTATTCCTTTGGGATTGATATACACAAACTTATATCTTACTGACTGCTTTCTTAGAGATTATAGTCAAATAATTGTGCCAGAGATGAATTGCAGCAGTTATTTTAATATTTTTCTACTTGTTAAAAAAAATTATACACTAATATTATAGAAAAAAAAACCTAATACAATTTTGTCTAAACTTCATTGTGTCAAGCTTAAATATTTTGCAATTATTTATTTTTCAACTTTCTTACCTATGTGAGACAATTTAACATTAAATAAAATCATACTACTTACAACAAAATGTCATTTGAATATTTTCCAGTTATGATTCTAGGATATTTATAAAAATGACTCATAAGAAAATATTGATTTTGCTTTCATTATTTTTTATATTTATTCTTCATCTTTTTCAAATTCCACTGCCTAATGCAGCTAGTGTATATACTGAACTGGGTGGGAGTTGGATCGAATAAATAAAAAAATAATATATAGAATAAAATGTTTTACTCTTTAATAATAAAAACAAAAATTATAGAACAAATTGTTGACTTTTATATAAAAACTTTACAAAATTATTATTATAAATTCGATCTACTCCAGCTGCAATTTCAGTAATGCATCACACTGGTCCCTCAGTCAGAGAAGCATAATACCCAGAGGATAACTATAACTAGACCGAAACTATACAAGGTATAATTTACAGCCATATTTCCAAGCTACAGAACTTCTTCTGCTGTTGAATTCAAACCCTGTCATACAAAGCACTTTATTTGTTTTGAAGTAAACTTCGGGCACCAGCTAACTACAAGAAATAGTTAACATGCCTTGAATGACAGCTTAATAATTCAGCACCTGAATATCCCAATTAGCTCAATCAAAAAGTAATATAATAAACTGCTTTAATTAGTAATATTAGTAAAAGAATGGACCGACAAATACTAATTTCCACAAATAAATTATTTTAAATACTTTAAAATTAATTAGAGAACCAATTCATCCCTTTCTTGAATAAAATAATAATTACATAATATCCCGGGCACACACATTATAATAAACATAAAACGTTAAATAAACAAAAGCATTAAAACATTATATACCATGCACACAAATTCTGTCATATAAGCTGTTGGTTTGTATGATTCGACAAGTTCTAGGACTATCAGTTTATTATACTAATCTGCATATAAAAAGTTCATTTTATGCTGGTTATAGAGTTCATTTCTGTTGACTCTGGATATTTCAAAGATTGCAAAAGCTACAATAATAAATTACTGACATAATAGGAATACAGAATAATTAATATTACTTATAGGTTTTTCAGATATGCGTTGCTCTGGATAGACGGCTGTCTTTTTCTCCTGTGTGATGTGTGTTGTACCAACCCGTTGGAATTTGGATTGCTGACCAATGTGATTCCTTGCTGCATTTCAGTCCTGTAGACAAATGTTCAAGTGGCTCAGGTTGGTAGATTTTCATTGCGGATAATTAGAGACCTTCAGATATTCTAGGGCGGTCACACTGGAGTACAGCGGCATACATCTGATTAGCAATACATGGTTTTCTTGATATTTACAAGAAATATAAATTTTATTTACTCAGACTAGAATAACATTGCTAAAAGAGATCTGATGATGAGTTTTTTTTAGACCTATTTATATGTAGTCCACTTATTGTTCAGCTTGATTAACATTTAAATTAATTAAATTCCCATTGTTTATTTGTTCACATTCCTTCCAGATTAATCTACTTAGGATAAGATGTAACTTTTTAAATTATTCCCATTGTTTAATCGTAGCCATTGCTAATTAATTACTCCCATTTCATCTTGGCTTATCAGTCGAGCAATCTTTGAATTTAACTTAACTTTTATATTACAAACTTTCTTTTCTTTTCTTTTTTATTTCAATATTATTATTATTATTATTTATGTAGTTTAATTAATTTGAGACCGAAAACCGCTTTTTTACGCATTAAAAAAAGTTTCCAATTTCGACCGCAATAGCGTGCAAACCGTATACGTCACAGTTACGCTTTTTTTTTCTTTCTCTCCGCCATTTTTCTATCTTTTTGTACGTCTAAAAATTTTTTCTGTGCGATGAAAATTAGATTTTTTATAGCAATTTTTGTAAAGTACATTATTAAAATTTTGTAATTTTTTTTATCTTTCTAGATTTTATCAACTGATAAAAAAAATATACGGAGAAAACAATTATTTTCGCCGCTAAACGTAATTACGTTTTTAACGAACTTTTCTGTTGATGTGTTTGATTTTGAGGTTTCGTATTCCCCATTACCTGTAAGTATTCAACATTCATCATCATCATCTCCCACTAATATATAATAATTGCTTGTAATTCCTTTGGGTTATTTATTTTATTTTATTTACTGTTTTTATACATTTCATTGTAGATAAGTTTTTATTCATTTTATAGCATACTGTGCTATTATGGTTTGCTATGTAATAATGCATAATTTAGCTCACTCTTACCCTCATGATATTCCAATAACGTAGTAATTATTTTTTACATGCATAACTTAGAATTTACTACATTTTTATTCATTTCATTGTAGATAACTTTTTATTCATTTTATAGCATACTTTGCAGATAACTTTTTATTCATTTGATAGCATACTTTGCTATTATGGTTTGCTATGTAATAATGCATAATTTAGCTCACTCTTACCCTCATGATATTCCAATAATGTAGTAATTATTTTTTACATGCATAACTTAGAATTTACTACATTTTTATTCGTTTCATTATAGATAACTTTTTATTTATTTGATAGCATACTTTGCTATTATGGTTTGCTATGTAATAATGCATAATTTAGCTCACTCTTACCCTCATGATATTCCAATAATGTAGTAATTATTTTTTACATGCATAACTTAGAATTTACTACGTTTTTATTCATTTCATTGTAGATAACTTTTTATTCATTTTATAGCATACTTTGAGATAACTTTTTATTCATTTGATAGCATACTTTGCTATTATGGTTTGCTATGTAATAATGCATAATTTAGCTCACTCTTACCCTCATGATATTCCAATAATGTAGTAATTATTTTTTACATGCATAACTTAGAATTTACTACGTTTTTATTCATTTCATTGTAGATAACTTTTTATTCATTTTATAGCATACTTTGCAGATAACTTTTTATTCATTTGATAGCATACTTTGCTATTATGGTTTGCTATGTAATAATGCATAATTTAGCTCACTCTTACCCTCATGATATTCCAATAATGTAGTAATTATTTTTTACATGCATAACTTAGAATTTACTACATTTTTATTCGTTTCATTATAGATAACTTTTTATTCATTTGATGGCATACTTTGCTATTATGATTTCCTATGTAATAATGCATAATTTAGCTCACCCTTACCAGTTGCTCCACATCATCATCATCAGTTATTTTGAAATTGATTTTGCTCATGCATTTATATTTTCAACAATTTGCAAACTGTCTTCAAACTATCCACTCTGTTCTGTGAAACTAACAAGGTGAAAAAAATAAATACCTCACAATGCTGAATCAACAGTCATCATCATCTCCCACTCATATATAATAATTGCTTGTAATTCCTTTTGATTATTTATTTTATTTTATTTACTATGTTGTTATTCATTTTATTTTAGAAACAAATTTTTAAATTATTTATTTGCATATTTGGCAATTATGATTTGCCATGAAATAATGCATAATTTATCTCGCCCCACCCCTGATTTTTCAATAATATAGTCATTATTTTTTACCCCCATAACTTAGAATTTACTATGTTGTTATTCATTTTATTTTAGAAACAAATTTTTAAATTATTTATTTGCATATTTGGCAATTATGATTTGCCATGAAATAATGCATAATTTATCTCGCCCCACCCCTGATTTTTCAATAATATAGTCATTATTTTTTACCCCCATAACTTAGAATTTACTAAAGTTATTACTGTTATTTTTTTTTTGATCCTCACTAAAACCTTGCATTTCTAATAGATATCCCGCATAGAGGGCCTAGAAAAACAACTGCTTGCAAAAATAGAACATATAGAGTGTCAAGCAGAAAAAAGAAATTGAAATGGTCACCTTTTGCCACATTACACCAACAATCTGTAACTCAGGTAGGTCATGTTATATATTATTTTTTTCTGCATTTTATGACGAATGTGATGAAGCTGTCTATGAAATTGTCATTTTAGGCTATATCTTTCAAAATGAGAGTTTGTGAACCAATGTAAAAATAAAGATATTTAAAAATGTGAAAAATCTCCTTTCTTTAATTATTTTTTTGTGGTAATGACTATTTTATCAGCTTCATTACATTCTTTCATATTTGCACTTTCTAAAAATGTATATATATTTGTTATTTATTGTAATAAATTAGACATTTCATTTAAAATTGTATGTCCTGTAATTTTTTCTGTGAATTCAAAATGGCCGTTCAGGTCTCTAGGGGTTAAAATCAACCCTCGCATTTACGCACATACATATTCCAATTTCTTTTAAATAAATGATAAGAAATGAAGTTGTGAATCCTTTTTAATTTAGTTAAATTTGACCCCCTCCTCAAATTATTTTTTTTTATTTTAAACTAATAAAACTTATACTAATAATTTGTGATATGACTTTACAACAAAATTAAACAAAACTTGTTTTTAAACCTTTACTATTGACATCGGACTTCTAACACTAATTATTTTTCCCTCTTAAATATTTTTGGAATAAAATTTTAGTCTTAAAACTTTTATTATGAATATGTAACACTTACTTAGCAGTACATTACACTGCTTCTCCGACAAAAGTAATATGCATCAGTTTGACCATTTTATCTCTTAATAACAATTTTTTTAATATATATTATTTCTGTTTACGCTATATTTTATCTAAGTTTCTTTCTTTACATCTGGACTACACTTGCTGAGGGCAATCTTCTTTGTTTCTCTTCTTCCTAGGCTGACAACATTGCTTACAATGATCTTGTGCTGAATGACGACCACCAAGACAACTTTCTTTTTGGTAAGACAAGGATTTTAAGACAAGGCGAATGCAGGATTTCCCTGTCTTAGACTGACTTACACATATGTAGATGAAGCTTCTATGCTGGGTTTCTACCGGATATAGGGATGAGCCCAAGACTTGCTCAGTTGGAATTACATCTATAAAGCACAACACAAAAGAAAAAGATTGCTGTGAATGGCAGGATTCAATTCGACTTATGCTTTGGAAACGATGTATGAGATATGGGGATTCTCCCCAGAAGAAGTGATCTGCGGCTTATCCTAGTTGTTCCCAGTGTGCATATTTAAAGAATAAAGGGATAGGCCCAAAACTTTCTGAACCCTCACCCTGAGAATATTCTCCCCTGTTAGTCCATTGCGGGTACTATTTCCACCCAGCCTACAGCCTTACACTTTTACCCCTTCTCTAAAACTCAATTCTATACTTCCTATCCTCCTTTCTTTCAATTACAATTCCTTCTACATTCCTAATGTAAACTTAGACTTATTTCATTTATATTATTTATTTATTAACCCTTATGAATACTATTTTAGATTACTTATTTACAAAATCACTTATTTAACTCTCATTTATTAAATGCATATATTCTAAATTATTTTATTTTATTATGCTAATTCCATTGTTAATTTTCTACAGATATTTTATTTTTACTTATTTATTTAACTTGATTTTATTATATGTATTTCCTGAAACATTTTTTTTTTTTTTTAATTTATTATTATTTTACTTTTAAATATAAAATTCTCATATTCAGGTTTATCACATACGTCAAAATGATTTTATTCAAACTCATTATCCATTTCCAGTCCTTTGTTTCTTTCCATTTTTATTGTCTGATTAATGTCAAATTATGCTGTCAGATGGTTCTTTCTTCCTTCCTACTAACTTTCTAATATAAATTACTTTCCCCCTTTCGTCTCTCGCCTGAAATCTATTATCTTGTCTCTTTCACATCATGTTCAATTTTCAATTTTGTATATCTGAAAACCTTTTTTCTGAACAAAACTCCACATTTCTTTAAAGTGTCTCACTTTCTTACTGATCACATTAATAACAGTGAATAGAAAGAATTAATTTTCTAGTCTTTTTGAATGTGTTAAATAATGTTGCTCTGTAAATGGCTTGTTTCTGTTTTAAAATCGTATACCCTGGTCTTTCTCTTAACTCTTCTTTGTTTTAAGTCTATGCTTAAAACGGACATTCACTTTAATCCTTTCATTTTTAGTTTCTTGTGAAAACTCTTTTATGTTATCTTGTCTTTTGATCTGCATTTTCTACTTTTTCCACCAGACTACCTATTTGTGTCCACTCTCTACCCACTTCTAACTTTATTTCCACCTTATCTATTCTAACACTATCATGTTCTAATTCATCTTTCAGATCTTTTACCACCTCAACTTCCTTTTCTACTTTCTGATTTTCTTTAGTTAAATCTAGCTCTATGGCTCCTATAGCTATATGATTTCTCTCTACTTTCCCCACTATTTCCTGTCTCATTTCCCTCACTTCTGCTCTGAATTCCCTAATTTCTTCCATCATTTCTGCTTTGAGCTCTTGCTGACTTTGCTTGAATTCTTGATGCATTTCTTTCATCTCGGCCTTTATCATATTCATCATTTTCTGATATCTTTTCTTTCTCTTTCTCTACTACATGTGGATTTTTTTAACGAGATCAGGCTTTCTTCCAACATTGTATCTTGATTGATTATTTCAGTACTCATATTTTCCTTTTTTATTTCAAATATTTATTCAAAGCATATTGCTGACTCCAAACCCTTTTAGTCCTATCATCTCTACCTGTCCCTAAATGCACATAGCATGCCTAAACATATATCTGCTGCTGATTATATTATATGTGACTATTATTTATTTTAATTCTTTTAAATTGTTTTTTTTTAATTCTATTTTATTATATTTTCTTTTTTCAACTTTGGAAGATATTTATTTCTCTTTACATAAAACCACCTTTAACCTTTCCACTCTCTTTTCACTTAAAAAAAATTGTTTTGGTCCATTCTTTGATTTGAATCCTACCACTTTACAACTCTAATTATATACAGTTTAACATTTCTTTACATTTTTGTTCTTTAATTCTATTTGACATATGATTACTTTAATTCTATTTGATATATGATTAATTACTGTCTTATACGATGGTTCTACCCCACATTGGGTGCCAAAATGAACCAGATAGGAGTTTGAATGAATAAATAAAATAAAAAATAATATATAGAATAAAATGTTTTACTCTTTAATAATAAAAAACAAAAATTGTAGAACAAATTATTGACTTTTATATAAAAACTTTATAAAATTATTTATTATAAATTTGATCCACTCCAGTTGCAATTTCAGTATTGCATCATACCAGTACCTCAGACAGAGAGCATAATATCCAGAGGGTAACTATAGCTAGACTGAAACTATATAAGGTATAATTTATAGCCACATTTCCAAGCTAAAGAACTTCTGCTGCTGAATTCAAACTGTCATTCAAAGCACTTTATTTGTTTTGAAGTAAATTTCAGGTGCGAGCTAACTACAATTAGTTAACATGCTCTGAATGACAACTTACTAATTCAGCGCCTGAATATCCCAACTAGCTCAATCGAAAATATAATAAACTTTCTTAATTAGTGGTATTAATAAAAGAATTGACCAACAAATACTAATTTCCAAAAATAATTTATTTTAAATACTTTAAAATTAATTAGAGAACTAATTCATCCCTTTCTTGAATAAAATAAATTACATATCCTGGTCACACATTATAATAAACATAAAACATTAAATAAACATAAGCATTAAATACCACACTCATATATTCTGTCATATAAGCTGTTGGTTTGTATGATTTGACAATTTCTAGGACTAGCGATTTATTATATTAACCTGCACATAAATAGTTCATTTTATGCTGGTTATACAATTCATTTCTGTTGACTGTATATTTTAAAGATTGCAATGGCTACAATAATAAATTACTGGTGTAATAGGAATGGGAATAAAGAATAATTAATATTATCTATAGGTTTTTCAGATACGCGTTCCTCTGGGTAGACGGCTGCTTCTTTCTCCTGTGTGATGTGTTATACCAATCAGTTGGAAAATTGCTGTTGAATGTGGTTCGTTACTGCATTTCAATCCGGCAGACAAATGTTTGAGCAGCTCAGGTTGTTAGAATTTCATTGTGGCTAATTAGAGACCTTCAGATATTCTAGGGCAGTCAGAGACTGGAGTACAGCAGCATACTTCTGATTAGCAACTCATGGTTTTCTTGGCGTTTATAAAAAATATAAGTTTTATTTACATAGACTGGAATATCACTGATAAGAGATCTGATGATGATGAATTTTTTTAGACCTATTTATATGTGCCCCTCTTATTGTTTAGCTTAACATTTAAATTTATTAATGAAATTCCCATTATTTGTTCACATTTCTTCCAGATTAATCTACTTAGGAAAGATATAACTTTTTAAATTATTCTCTTTGTAGCCATTGCTAATTAATTATTCCCATTCCATCTTGGCTTATCAGTCGAGCAATCTTTAAATTTAACTTAACTTTTATGTTACCAACTTTATTTTCTTCTTTTTTTTTATTTTAATTTTTTTTTTATGTAGTTTAAAATCGACCCTTGCATTTATGCACACATATATTCCAATTTCTTTTAAATAAATGAAAAGAGAGAAATAGTTTTAAATCCTTTTTAATTTAGTTAAATTTCTCCCTCCTCAAATTGTTTTTATTTTTATTTTAAACTAGTAAAACTTATACTAATAATCTGCACTATGTCTTTACAACAAAATAAAACAAAAGTTCTTTTTAAACCTTTACTATTGACATCGGACTTCTAACACTAATTATTTTTCCCTCTTAAATATTTTTAGAATAAAATTTTAATCTTAAAACTTTTATTATAAATATAAAATACTTACTTAGTGGTACAATATACATATATCTTGAGATTACATTATAAACATTTATTATTTTTATCAGTAAATAAATTTGAACAAGATGTCAATTCCAATCACCATGCATAATACATTAGTTCTGTGGGAATCCATAAATTGCTCTGCATTATTCATATATTTTAGGAATTCTGTGACATCTTTCTTCATTGAATGAATTACTTATTATTGTTGTTTGTTGATTTTTTAATGTAATATGGCAGCAACAATAAAAATATAATATGCATGACTGGAATTAACAGCAACAATAAAAGGTATAATATGCATGACTGGAATTAACATCTCTTCAAATACATTAATCTATTTATTATATTTACTAATAGTAAAATTTATGGCTAGAATAACATTATAAGGATATTGGACATTTAAAAGTTAAAAGATTCTAGATTTTACATTTAATTGAGTCACATTAAAACCTCCAATAAAGTTATATTACATTGTGATGTCTGTTATATGAAACCAACATTAAAATGTTACAAAAATTACTATTAAAATAAGTAAATTTACATTTTGTTAAAGCAAGAAATAAGCCATTTCTATAAGTGCATGTTAACAAAACAATACACATGTAACACCGCCTTTGATTCTATCCAAATAAATACCCTTTTAACCTTGCTTGGTGAGCATGACATTTCCTCTGGAATCATTAATATTATTAAGAACCTCCTCTACAATCCCTTTTCCATCACATCCTCCATCCTACAGGGCTCCCCTCTCAGTGCCCTGTTCTTCATCACTTACCTCAATCCTTTGCTCCTTCAAATAGGAAGATCCCTTCCCGAAATCAATATCCCAGCATTAAACACATCAATTCATCACATCATCTATATGGATAATTTGGCCATTTTTCTCCCATCAAAAAAGCTAATTCCCAGGCTTCTATCTGTGCTTGAGGAGTTCTCTGATCAATCCAGTCTCTAATTTAATATAGCCAAGTTGTCCGCCTGGCAGTTATCTTCCGGTAAGAACATTTCTGGCCCATTTGCAGCAAAGCCTCAGAATTTCTTAGGCTTTCCTTTATTTGAATCCACTTTGGCCATGAGGAGATCTGTCGAGGACAGATTACTACAATGGATGCAGAAAATTACATCCTCCCTTTCCAAAGTATATATGTCCATGTTCGCCAAGTCCTCCCTCATAAATATACTAATATTCCCTAAAATACCTTATTTCACCCCAGTGATCAACTTCACTAAAGCCTGTATCAGGAAGGTACATAAGATGTGTACCAATCTGATTAGAGGGGGCAAAAGTGCAACTATTAGCTTGAAAGGCCTACAGAAACACACAAAGCTCAGTGGGCTATCCCTACACTCCTTAGATACATTTAAATTTCAATGTTCCTATAACACCGTCTATAGAATGTTCCTGCAGTATCCTAACTTCTCGTCCTTTAAGGAGATATCTCCAACAGACATGCCTCCCCCTCTTAGCACTGGCTGGCTGGCAACCCTCACATCTCTTATTTCTATGTTTACTGTTATTCCTAATAAACCATCCTCTATGAAAATTCAATTTCTGAGAAGCTTATTGCATCTTATACCCTGATGTTTCTGCAGGATCAATCCTTCTTCGGCTCAACAACCATCTGCTGATCAAGAAATTTAAGTGATGGTTCCTTGAGCCTAAATTCTTTGACTTCCTGTTAAAGATAAACCTTAATGCTTTGCCTAATAAACACTTCCTAGTACATTGCAGAGGTTTCTCAAGCATTGATTCCACTTGCTCCCTAAGCCTCAGAGAGGAGGAAACTTCCCTTTATCTCCTCTACCACTGCCTTTCGCTTCAACGCTACAGACCTTATAGCCTCTATACTAAAAGACAAAATGCCTACCTTATCTATTCTCATTATCAACATACTACATGGATCCATCCCGGAAATTGTTTGTGTACATTCATATTATTTTCACTATGGTGCACGAGTTGCTGACTCACCTTTAATCATGTTATGGTTCATCTGCTTGATTTATTTATGGAAAAAATTAAAAAAATTCAGATGACAGACCAGAATTTGTCCCACCTCGTACATCTTCGAAGCCACATGGAAGCTGATTGCTATGCCCTAAAGCTGTACCTTTTATATCAAGATGGAAATTGCCTATCCTGGATCAATCAATAATTGGTTCGCATGCATTCCTTTGGGATTGATTACTATTTACCACCCTCCTCAGACCTATACCTCAGACCCTGGGTATTATAACATTGCCATTCATCCTGTAGGGTTTGATTTACCTCTGCAATGCTGTGGTTTTGCATGGTCAAAATTTTAGTGTGATCTTTGTACATTTCAAATAATGTAAACAGTCACCTATCTCCAAGACATTGAATCCAGAGCCCATTCCTTTGCCCTTATAGATCATTTTAGCCCTTTTAGGCTATGCCATAAAAGATGTGTCATCATTGAGCTTATTCCTGCTTTGAATACCATTTTTGATTGTATTATATGTGTTGTATCCCAATTTCAGAATAAAATTTACATTTTTATAAAAGAAAAAAAAGCTGAGATTTTAATAATTTTAATCGACATTAGTAATTTCCCATATACTGTTGTTCATTTTACAATTCAAATCTGTTTGACTAGAATGTTTATTGTTTCATTCAAGGACTGAACGACAATTATATAACAAGTCCTCCTAAAATAGAATGTTTGATAATCCTAGAAACAATAAGCTGCATTATTACATGTAAGAATGAAAGAAAACTTTCTATAATAAATATTCGGTGAGAAATCTACTGCATCATGATAATTTTTTCTGATTCTAGTTCCTCTATCACTTGCCCGAGAACATTTTACAAGGTATATTAGTAAAAAAAAATAGACTACTTAAAAAAAAAACAGAAATTATATGATGTAATTCTTTTATTATTCCCCCCTCCTCTTAACAAACTATGCTACCATATAAATTTATTCAACAGTTATTTAATTTAATGAATGCCAATTTTTCCCAAATAAATTATTTGTATATATTCAAAAATATTTCAAGAAGAAAACAAGCTAAAACAGCACTCCTATTTAAAAAGATCTTCAAAGTATAATTCTATATATATATAAAAGGTTTCCAATCCACTATTTTGTTTTAAAAATAATAAGATATAATGATTGCAAAATACAGACAAATTTTTAAGCATAGGGTGAAGGTGTGTGACAAAACTGTCGTCAATCAAAATATATATATATAATACAAAAACTCTGTCAGATAATGAAAATTATTCTTTACGTAAAAAGTGTGATAAACAGAGTAGCTAAAATTCAAAAAACATTAATCACAAAAAACTATTTGCCAAGCCCTTTCAGTACCATATACCAGAATCATATCACACTTTATATGTGAAGAATAATATATATATATATACAAATTAATAAGAGAATTTGCATGAGAAAGACTGAAAATTAAAATTGACATAAGTTGTATATTTTTATTAGTATTTATTATCTTTGGAAAATAATATTTCTTATTAGATTTTGTTATATGAGATTCATCATTATTAATAGATAATTGTAAAAGAGTATGGTTACTCTAACTAAAAAAAATAGGGAAAGATAAAAACCAAGAAATTAATAGTGGTTTTACAAAGGCTATACAAAAAAGTCCATGAACTGTGAGTACATTTACATATATTACAGTATATCCTCCCAATGAAAGTAATTCATGTTACCCCTCTTTTATGAGATAATCTTTATAATGTAAATGAGAATATACTCTTTTATTAAAGCCATGCTTAATCAAGTTGAAGTTCATTACTATTCATGCCCAATACAATGAAAATAAGATCTGACAATAATCCAGTAAAATTAAGAACATTGCAATTGATGTTACAATCTTATTTTCAGATTCTTAAGGTTAAAATGTTTCTAGTGCTTTATGTCAAAAATAATTCAATTTCTCACTTCATACAATATTTTTAGAAGAATAACAGCATAATATATAAAGATTAAGTTGAAGTTTTATCTTTTTAAATACAGTAATGGCCCGTTAAAATTTGTGTTACATGTCAAAATCCATATTCTCATTTATCTAAAAAGAGTTACCAAAATATTTAAATTTACATTCTCAAGGTAATAACTATAAGCCAGAAAATGTTGAAAATTTTATTTCTACTATTGGCTGATAAAGTACCATGCAGGTCTCTTAATTTAATATTGATTACTAAACCAAAGTCTGCATAGATTAAATTGCATTTAAAATATCATGATAATTCTGAAGATTTTAACTTTTGAATTAGCAAAATCCAGAGCTTAAAAAAATGAAGTTCTTCAAGTGTTTAAGTGATTTGAATTAAAAACCCCAGCAAATTCTATATCATACATTGATGCCTGCTTCATGCCACTGTCTATAAAATATTTGAAAGACCAATATTTCATCTATATTATTATGTAAAAGCTGTATTATATATATATATGTTGAATTAAATATTTTCATGGATTGTTATTATAATAAAAATGATATTGCCAGGAAACTATCAATTATTACTAATTGACATTTCTGAGGCTAAACAAATTTTCTCTATTAATCTATAATACCTCTTTTGTTTAAAAATAGTTGGATAAGAGGATAAAAGAGAAATTGAAAATAAATATATATATATAAGCTTAAAACATCCAACTATTTCCTAATATTACTACAAATCTTTTTGATTAACTGAATCAAATGACTACATAAATCTCATTTTTGCTCTTAATCTATTATTTTACAATTGCCTGATAATGAAGCCATGTCAATAATACTTCTTAATAATACAATAAATCTCTATAATTACTTTTCTATGAATGGAAATAATTTGTTCAATAGAATGTTGAAAGTACATTTGCTATTTAATGGATAATAGTGATATTTCTTGACAATTACTGCAATATTTTTATTGCCTTTATTATTTAGAAAGATCAAAAGAATTCATAACATCATATGGAATAAACTCATGGATCCAATAATTTGATGACATAACTCTATTGAATTTTAAAATATCTTCATCCTTTCAATATTGAAGATTACAAAATGTCATTTAACTTCACCAAAGTGAATATTTATCCAAATCTAAATGAATACGTATATTAATAAAAGCAGATATTTTAATCTTAGTATCATTACTCAAAATGAAATTAAAATACCACTCCACTTGTTTGAAATATCGGAAAGCTAGAGAAGAGAATAAAAGTTTCAAAAATGTAAAATAATATCTTAATATAGGAAGAAGAAAAAATTGTTTGAATAATAAAAAGAAAAGATGTAAATATAAAAAGAAAAGATGTAAATATTATTAGAGAGATGATCTCATGAAATGTGTGGAAGAGTTCTATAAAGAATTAAATAATAATAAATAACAAAAAATAAAGTATCCTCTACAATTATTACATCTTCTAAAATGACAAGGAGAGAATATGCAATTAAACCTATAAAGAAGAGAAAAGCTCCAGAAAATGATGGCATTATTATATTGATATTTTTTTTTAAAAAAGCAGATGAAGAAATATTTTCATAATATACCAAATATCTAAATAATAAGATGAACCAGAGGATTAAAAGAATGTAACCATTATATTGATATTTTAAGAAAGACAATAAAAAAGATAGTAGAAAATATAGATATACCAATCTTCTATCTGTGCTACATAAAATCTTCATCAAGATAATTATAACAAATCTCTAACAAACTTTACTTTCTAATCAATCAAAGAACAAGGTGGATTTAAAAGAACTTTTAGCACAGTAGATCATATCCAAGTATTAAGAGAAGTTATAGAAAGCATTAATGAACATGAGTTTTCATTAGATTATGAAAAAAACATTTAATTCTATAAGCATTTTCACAGTGATTAAAGCTTTGATTCATCAAGCTATAGTCTCATACTGTAATAGTATGAGGATTATTTATCAAAATGCAATAGCAGAAATGAAATTACATGATGATATTAAAAAGATTAACACAGAAAAAGTAGTATTACTGATAAATGCTAAAATGTCTAAAATAATATTCAATAGATTTTATCAGAAGAATAAAATAAAGATTGATAATCATGACTTAGATGAAGTTAACAACTACAAATACTTTGGTCAGATTATTAACATAAAAGGAAACATAATAAATAAAATTAGTCATAAAATTAAATTTTGATGGAGTGATTTTGATAGAAATAATTTCATATCAAAAGACAATATGCCTAAGTGTTTGAAAAGGAAGGTTTTAATTGATCTGAGACTTGACAATTAACAGAAGAGCAATATAGAGATTTCAGATCATTCAATAAGTATAGAGAAATATATATTAGGAGTGAAAAAAAAAAGAGGATAAGAGAAATTATCATTGACATCACTAAAAAGAATTAAGGGTCTGAAATGGAGGTGGATTAAATATAATGCTAGAAGATATGATAAGAGAAGGACAATTGAAATCTTAAATTGGACACCAAAAAATTGTAAAAGATCTAGATAGAGATCATACATGAAACGGATGATAAAATAGGAAAGTTTTCTGGTGTGGTGTGGAGAAGCGGTTATGGATCGGAAAAATTGAATTACATTTGGAAAAATTTACATCATGCAGTAGATTAATAATAAATGAAAACAGTGATGATGATAAGAATTGTTTATGAAATTCTATATTCAGTTTATCATTCAGTCATGCAGAGAATGTCATATTTTCTTTTAATGATGATACTAATAATATAATCATAATCAAAGAATCAGCCAGGATTCTTCTTTTTAGAGTTCTTAAGAACAAACTCTTATTTATAATATATTCCTTAAGAGATTTTATGCTTCAATAACATGATAAGCTTGAATATCAAAAGTGACAATTTTATTGTTAATAACTATCAAAATTATGATTTAGCTTATTACAAAATAGTATTAGATTTCCTACAATAAGATCATCTTTTTTTTTTAAAAGCATCTATCATTTTAATTTTGGAACGTAGGAATCTATGATTTGTCCATCAATTATTGCCTATAAATTCTATAATTAATGACTTTTTTTTTTACATTCTGACTTCTAACTTTAAAATAATCTCTAAGATATTATTATTGTGAATATTCCGAAGTATTTTGTAGCAAGTTTTCTGCCTAAGTGAAGTATTTGTGATAGCCAATATAAATCTTATATAAGAATTTAATAAGAACAGACCATTCAAATTCACAGAGGATAATATCATTATTTTGAATAACTTGGATATAGTTTCTTACCCCTTTCAACATATCAAAATTTCCAAGATGAAAAAGTGATTGCTTTAATTTTATTGATGCAATAGCATCAACATTTTTTGTAGGATTTTCTGAAATTAGTACTGGACATAATAGCACAAGTCCCATCAAATACAAATTAACTTTTAATATTATTAGTCTTTGATACATCTGAAAATTTTTAAATAGGGATCCATTCCAACAAATTGAATACATGCAGCCTCCTTTCACTAGATAAACTGCCTTTCTAAAACCACCAGTAGCCATTTTCCTGTTCAAGTAAGCTTTCCTCCTCTTAAAAATAGTATTTCACTAAGAGCAGCTATTAAAGAAATGCTATCACATCAAATCTTCTCTATAGACATCAACAAATGTGGTTATACATGCCCATATAAATGTGTTTCAGTATAAGATTCAAATATAAATATTGACTAAGGTAATGATTCTTGAGATACAAATCAACCTGTTTAAGTGTACATGAAAAATTTTGAATAATGGCAGGAAAAAGTATATATGGCAATGGTTAAGAAAAATACAAGTCAAAACTTGTGTAATTGACTGATGTTATAAATGGAGAAACAGATTTTCTTTGGTATTTAAACTTGAAAAGAG
Organism: Epiperipatus broadwayi; assembly: GCA_028023455.1. NCBI lineage: Eukaryota > Metazoa > Onychophora > Udeonychophora > Euonychophora > Peripatidae > Epiperipatus > Epiperipatus broadwayi. Next base: position 1,980,262 of record JAQFVV010006224.1, on the reverse strand, counting down.
ACTTGTTCTTTCATTTTATTTTAGTGAGTAATAATGAATCTTTCTCTGAACAATACGTTATGACAACATGACTTCATTCTCCTTTACTTTATAAACATACAAGAGCTATCACATCAATACCTTCTGTACTTATAAATGAACACTTAGTCATTTCTGAAACTAGCATTCAATAAGTGAATTGTTATGGATTATATAATGTGATATATGACTTGACTTACTTGCAATTATTGTTATGGGTTGGAAAATTAAACAATTGTAAATATTAATTACAATCAAATAAAAAAATGATTAATTTTTTTTTCTCTATGCTAGAGAATTTAGAAGTTAGCACCCTCCCCTCTTTTTTTTTCCTCTTTCTTTCTAAGAAATAGAGCTAATTCAAGGGCTATGAGAATAATAAGACAGCATCAGGTTTCACATTTATCAAGGCCCTGAGTCTGTATGATCTATATTTTCACAAAAATAAAAAAAGTTTTATTATTTGGTAAACGTAATTATGTTTCCTTTTTTTTTATTGTCAAAATTCTGTGATTTGAAGGCTCTATCACGTTGAAGTAATATAATTGTAGAAGCACTGGTTGTGTGGTGATGTAGATTTTTCAGCTACATATAGTGTTTATGCTTTTTATTATTGTCATGTTAAAGTGAAATCAGCATAGATCAAGAATAATTCTCTTCATTAGCAATTTTATCTATAGAATCAGAATTCGCAAAAAAGAATAAATTAGACAATGTTATTATTGGACTTGCACTAAAACATTCAAGGAAATAAAATATAATTTTTTGCATTATACATATTTTATTTTGTATTCTCAAATATTCATTCAATAAAATTGAGCAAAGCTGTATTTATAATTTATAAATAATCATCATAAATAATATTTATAGATTATATGTATTAATTTGTGCAATTTTATTAAATAAAAATTTTAACAAAGAGAATCGTTCTTATCTTGATTTATAATAATTGTAAAGCAATATATCAATATCTGCATATAAGATAATTTTTTAAAAATATTTAAGTATTTTTATCATGATTTTAAATCACATGCACACTCTGCATGGTCCCACTTTTCTCAGGCCAACTTTGCCAAGAAATATATTTTTAAAATGTTTTTTCCCATTGGTTATTTATATTAGCTTATTTAGACATTATTCCCCCCCCTCCCTCCCTCCCATCCTTTCTAGGAAAAACTGAACCATTAAAAAATAGTACACTTTAAAAGACAAAATAGAAATTTGTTGCACTCAGGTCAATTAGGTTTATTACTTTGTAGGAATTTGATTTAAGTGTTTGGTGTTTTTTTTTTTACACTTAATTTTAAAATATGTAAATGTTTATTCAATATTAAATAAAAAATATTAATTAATTAAATCATATTTCATGCTAAAATAAGGAAGTCTAAATAGAAATTGCTGAACTTTAGAAAGCCAAATTTTAGGATTCATACACGTATGTATAAAGGCATCACTAAGTCACCAAATTAACTTTCAGAAGCACTCATAACCATTGTTAGCTCTAGGTAGATAGGTATTAATTTACTGACCAATATTGTATAATTATTTGATTTGGTTAAAAAAATAAATAAATAAAACCCTGATTGGCACCAGTTTTTTACCTAATCAAATTCAAATTCACTAATGATAATTAAGAATTATCATTTACTAGTATCTTAATGTAAATATACAATAATAACATTACACAATGCAAGTGCATTACTTTATTATTCTACACTTTCAAAAATATATAACATTTCGACTTAGTTTTCTTCACAGCTGAAATATGCACAATGTATATAAATACTTTATCATAACAATAGTAATAATAAAAAGTCAGATGTCACATGACTTATATATAGCTTGCACTTACAAATATGTAAAATTAAGAGCATGCTAATTACCTCTAAACAAGCTTTTTTTATTCTATTTATGATAACACATTGAGCATACAAAACAAAAATTATTTATATATAATAAGATTACAAAAAAAATTAATTTGGTCTGATTTTTTTTATATATTAATTTTATGTTTATCAAAAAATATAAAACTAAATATTCAATTATATTTAATTTTAAAAATGAACAATTTGTATCTTTTTATCTTTTAAATTTATATATTATTATATTAAAACAGAGATTAACATTCTCCTGAACATGCTTTACCATCTATATTATGGATAGCATAAGCTTGATAGTTATAAATTTATTAAAATTAAACACACATTAAATACAATCCTGTATACCATAATCTGTATGAAAATTAGAGATTATTTTAAAAATTAATTTAATGTTATTTGTAATCGGAAAATTCTAATCATAATTCATTGCAAGTATTTTCATTGTAAAATTTTGTACAGAATTTTTTTTAAACTAATTTTTAATTCAATATTTTTTAATGGCATAAATAAAAAAAGAACTTTAAAACATGAAGCTATATTCGCCATATTTAATACCAATAATAATTGTTTATAAAAATGCATCACTTAAAAAAAAATTGGTTCCCAATGCAAAATTTGAGATTAAAATTTAAATTGCTGAAAAAAACTCAAACTGGATCATTTAAAACTTTTGATAATACTTTGTCTTCTGTGCTTACAAATTTCATTTGTATCATCCCATTCTCTATGATATGGGAATATTTTAAGCATCAGGTGCAGATAGTGAAAAGGATTCAGCACTATAAATTCAATTAAAATGAAAAATCAAAATAGACTGCAATTAGATCATTTATGAAAATCAAAATGTTTTTAATTAATAGTTCAATAATAAATGTAGATAATATCTACAAAGTATGGACTTCTATCAAGAACAAAAGGAAAAAATCCAAATCGTTGTGTAAATTTATTGCTTTCCATCTGCAGCAACATGGCCAATTTAACTCCTATAGAAAAAAAATAATTCACTAGAAGTGTTTTATGATTTTTTACTACACGATCAAACCTGTTAACCACAAATACATTCATGTATGTCATGATGATCCATTACTCTGTTTGATATTTTGCAATACTATATTTTAATTTCTTATGCAACAAACTTTTTTTTCTTAAATACTTCATGCCTAACTACAGTTCTTCATTGTATCTCCACCATATCATCCCAATGACAATAAACAACATTTCCTTCTTTAGAATGTCTTTGAAACTTATTGTTATATTGTTAATATTTTTATTATTATGTATGCATATATTTAATCCTATCTGGAAATTTTTTACTCAGATATGTTTCTAAACCGTGCAACAATAACAATAAAATTGGAGGGAACATAAAAGAACATAAAAGCTTTGACAAATAATGAGAAGATTTCTAAAATAGAAAAGATGAAAAAAACTAATATAATTAACATACAGAATTTTTAGCAGTGAATTAAGATAAGTCAGACTATAAGAGAAAAGAATTATAAAGAAGTAAATATGATTTAATTTACATTATAATGACCAGGAAAGATAAGATTGCAGAAATGAAACAATAATTCAATTAATAAATGATAAGTTGAGAAGATGCATAACAACTGGAAAAAATATTTGTGATTTGTATATTAAAAATAAGAAACTCTCTCAATAATGAGAAGTTGTAAAAGCTATAACTAAGATTAAATCTAGCAACAAATAAGAAATCTATGATATTCTAGGTGAAGTATTAAAAATTGTTGAAGGAGGGAGGGGGTAAAAAAATTAGTTGATACTTATATAATTCAGAATGGTTAACAATTTCCCCCCAAAAGTTACAAATTCTTTTTAAAAAAAGTTCTAATACAATTAAAGTTATAAATATAATTTGTCCAAACTTCAAACACTTTTTAGCAGAGTTTTGCTAAAAAGTGTTTGAAGTTTGGACAAATTATATTTATAGGATATTATGGCAAACATAAAGAAAAGTGTGATTTTGGTAATATTTACAATTAAAGTTATTGAGACAATTGAATAGACATATTTATGACATTATATATACCGACATCTAAAAAATAATTTGGATTTAGAAAAATACTAGAGATTGAGTCATAATAAAGACCAACATTGATATATATATATATTGCATAAGTATGTGTGTATGTTTTGCAAAGTGGTTTTATTAATTTTTTTCTTAATTATGATTATGGAGCTCTACGCCAAAAGAGTATTTAACTAAATTAAGAAAAGAAAAAAGCACACTTCATAAAGCATATGCATGCAAAAGAATGATATATATTGTAACCCTCATGGCTGATTTTACAGGCATGTTTTTTATATGCATTTTTTTTCCTATTATGTACTCTAAAATATATTAAAAGTCATGGGTATAAATAAATTGTAAAGTGTTTTGAAAATGATAATAATAATTGTAAAAAGTAAAATGTATTATAATTTTATTTTAAAATAAAGAATTATTATTTTAAAATAAAGAATGTTGCTATGGAAACCAAATGCTCTTCAATCATCTGCTTTACATAAAAGGTGGGAATTACTGTTATTTCTTAATTATCACTTAGAAGTCAGTAAAAATTGTAATGGTTATTTAAGTAAAAATTATGCAATCTTTAAAACTCCAGAATACTTTCCCTGATCTTTCCAATGGTATAGCTGACTATGGAGCTGAAAACAAAGGAATGCCTTCAAATTAACTTTGATCCTGCTGATCTCTTTCATTACTATCTAATGCTGAAGCTAAAATATAACACACTTACTTGCTATAAGAAGAAAACTTGTCATCTAAATTGATTATTACTTAGAAATATTCTTCTATGAATTAGTTTGTAAATTTACTTATTTCGATGCTCTAAATATCTGGAAAACCCTCATAGAAAAACTACCATGGAATAAATCAAAAGAAGTTAAAATATTAATATTTCTAGCAGACATTTAAAATTAATGATATTAATGGCCATATTCTGCATTCACAGAGACTGAAAATAAGTGAGATCACAAAGATAGTCAGGTAATTAACAGAACTTACCATTAACTTTTTCCTGATGAATTATTATAAAGCCTCAAAGGTTTTTTTCCTCTCATGCGTGTTCTTCATACAATTTTCAATGTAAATATGTAGATACACTTTTATTATTATTCTATTATTGTTAATAATTTTGTTGTTTGTTTATTTCTCATCTGAAATCCAACCTGATTATTTATTTTGTCATTTAATAGTAGTATTAAGGTGGAAGAGGATAGCGATCAAAAGATATTGAATCTGCATAGAGATTTGGTTTTTTGTGTGTGTGTTAATTTGATCGTTATCTGTGACTATTATAGATTTGCCAGCTAAAAATAAAATTGTTCAGTCACTCCACTATATACACGGTCACCCATTCATTATCTTTCTCCCCTGGACAAAAATTAATTTTCAAATACTGTGGGTTTTTTTACTATATGTATTATTTTGATCTATTATCAAATGTTTAAAAGGGTGGTTATCATTACAATATATATATAATATAGACACTGTAACAGAATGCACATTTTAAAATTGATTTTATCATATTTTCAATACATTAGTGTCATATTCATAACTACCAATATCATAACAACTCACTGTTAAATAGCATTTAAAAAAATTCAGTTTATTTATTTGAATGCTATCATGTATTTATTTTGTATAATAAATAGTTTCTTTCATTTTTTTCTTTCTATAATTTTTTTTTTCACAAATCATTTGACAAAGTAAATTATTGGATATTTTAAAAGAGAAAAAGTAGAAGTGTTACAATATATTAAATCAAATTGTTTTATTTAATTTAAACTCTAAAAATATTACAAATTTATAGCAAATTAGAAACCCCATTTCAAGAGACAGAATGCTGAAAAAATTCAATATAGTTAATCAAGTAGATAATTAAAAATATAATTTTTAAAAATTTATTATTGCAGATTTTTACTAATGAACTTAAAAAACTAAGGATTACTGGTTGATCTACAACAAATATAAAACTGCACTTTTCCACTGATTAATCTTCAAAATTAAGAAATCTTGTAACTTTAGACATCAAAATAAAATAATAATCAATAGAAAGCAATGGAAAAGCCTTAATTAATTAAATGAAATAAAAAATTAGAAGAATCCATGAAACAAATTCAAAATAAAAGTGATTTCACACCAGATAATTAAAATTATAAACATTCAGTGATTTAGTAAAATAAAAAAAGAGATTTAATATTTAAAAAATGGAAAAACAGCCACAATCTGAAAGCATTATTTAAAATAGTAGTAAGTAATAAAAAAAATATGAATTAAAAATGTGGCTGAAAATTATTATATACTTAGATTTAATTGAAATACATTTAAATATGATAAATTATTTTTAATATCAATAGGCTTATAATATATCAATAAGGAAATTTACAAATAAAAATAAATTTCAAATAAGCTATTTATTCAAAAGAATAATATAAAGCATAATAAGTGACATTTCATTGATGCATTTTTTTTTTTAGAGAAAGTTAGATTTTCTTCTGAAGAATATAGTCTTTAAACACAAAGAAACAAGTAATTATTAGATAATATGACAGAGAATTCATTTGAAAAATTGGAAAGTGAATTAATATTTGTTTAATCAGCCAGTTATTAAGTATGTTCTCAAGAACCTAGCCTATAATATACATTGTGAGGAAGAACCTACCTCTATGTATAGAGTGAGGCATAAGTGAGCTATGTAGATAATCTGCAATTCTTATTTTATTTGTCCAAAAATCCAGTCTAACAAAATAATAACATTGTATTAAAAATTTTATATAAGAAAGAGGCTAACTCTTAAGAATATAGAATAATTGAGATGCATTTAAACAAATATTTAATTTGGCAATTTATTTATAAATATAAGAATCTGAAATGAACAGAATAATATTATTACATAGATATATAATATTTTTAAATATAAGTTGATAATACTCTTCAACAACATAATTGACTGAAAATAAATTAACAAAATTTAAAATACACTACTTTGCTTAATGCCATTATTTCTATTCATAATGTGTGATAATAAATGTACATAAAAATGATCAAATATTGATAACCAATGTTGGATAAGAACTAATAATAACTGGTTTATTTAAATTTTTGAAATTTAATACACACATAGATGTGCTTATAACAGATGCATTAGATATTTGTTTAAAACAACGAAATAGTTTTGTAACTGCATGTGATATGGTCATAATGGCATCTTCTTGTCCAATGTACCATGGTTCTCTTAGGGAGTGCCTCAAATAGGTTATATCAGTGAGTAACATGATTTGACAGACTTGGAAAATAAATAAGAAAGACAATCAATGTGCATTTGCCTTTTCTACTCTCAGTTAACAGTAATTTTCATATGAAATAATGCTTTTGTAAGATTAAATACTATTCATAAAAAAAAATAAAGATATAGATAGGAGTTTAACAAAAGGATGTTACCGATGTATTTTGTAATATTTATTTACCTAGATAATTTATTAAATGGGTGTTGTTTTAGGGTAGAAGAAACTAGCATAAGGATTCAATACATTCATTCTGGTGGAAATATGACAGTTATTTTCAACCATTATCGATCCAATGCAGGATAAAATATCACAAAGTTTAATCCAGTTTCTCCAATCTGTAGCTTCTCCACATCCCTTCAGAAAACCTCCTTATTTTATCCACCATCTATTACTTAATGGTCTATTTTTATGTTCAATACTACCCTACTAATTAATATAAATAATGAAAGCACTTCTTTTATGCATTTTATAACTTTATATATCACGTTTGCAAAATAGCTGACAATTTTGTCTGTTAGAACAGATGATTTTTTTATAAATTTAAAACTGTTGAAAGGTCAAAATGATCAACTGTTTTGCAAATGTATATATATAAATTATTAAGTTGTATAAATAAAAGCAATATTTTCATTATTTACATTAGTAATAAATCAGTTAATGCCAAAAAAGATGATAAAAAGAAAGAACATTTAATACAATTCTCTTGGAAACCAATTTAATATTTTCAATTGTCCATCTAACATCATCTCTTTTAGCAATATAGCTAGTCTAACAACATTTCAGCTTCTTAATTTTTTCAATGATGTCAATAATAACTATTTGTTCTCTCATACATGTATTTCATTCTTGATCCTTTCTTGTTATTTCCAACATGTATTTTTCTATACTTCTAGTATGATTTGAAGTATCTAAATTGCTTTTCTACTAAACTTCCAAATCTCAAGATCCATATGAAAAAACTTGAAAAACACATTTATTAAAAAAAAAAAAACTTTTTTTTTCAAACATGTAGACTTATTTCCTTTATATGTAGGTTATCGACTGATTATTGATCTCCTGCAAAAAGCCATTAAACATTATTTTAAACTTTTTAGATTTTATTTTTAGTCCTATTTTTTTACTTTCATTTGATAAATCTTGTAACATTCCTAAGTTTGAAAGCATTATTTTCATAAACAATCACATAATCCAAAATAATTTTTTATACATATAAATTTGAAAGTTTATTTCTTTGTTAAATTAATAACTCAATAAATATTGCACCAATCTTGATGAATCTTGCATGATTTTCTTTTCTTTTTGGGGAGAAGGGGAGAGTTACATAGGCCATGGATTTTTGTTTATGGTATTTAATTGTTTGAAAAAAATTAGAATTTTATTATTAATGTGAGGAAAGCTGTGAATATAGAATTTGAAAGTTTATACTAGCAGTGACCTCTAGGAATCATCTAAAAGTAGTGTTTTCTAGAAAATTTGAAAATTATCAATATATTATTTCACTAAAAAAAAAAAAAAATTGTGTATACTAAAAATATTGGAGCAATATTTGTGAAATTATTAAATAACAAACAAACAAACTTTTAAATTTATATACATAAACCTAATAAAAATATATTTGAAGGATTATTTAAAATATTGTAGTGAATAATTTTTAAAACTGTTTAAATAAATCATTTTTATATAGCGCGATGTTTGTAAACTGCAATATTTAAAAAATCTTCAAAGTGCATGTGCAACAGCGTAATGCTGTTTTAAATAATACTGTTTAAAGTAATTTATAAAGTGCTTAATAAAAGATTGTTAATTTATTATGCACCCTGTTATTATTTTTAAAAGTAACTAATTTAGAAAAATCACATATGAAGAATTGATTGTCGTCTTGCATTGGTGGTCGAGAGGTCAGCGCGACTGCCTTGCACTTGCAGGCAGTTGCCCGGGTTGCGGGTTCGCGTCCCGGCTGATGCTATGACACTTAATAAAAAAAGAATTGATTGTCTGCATGTGTTAAAGGAATTACGAACAAAAGCAAGCATCAGCAATAGATGTTATAGTACAATTCAAATATTTCAATAAGGATTGAAGAATTTGTAGATAACCAGAATAAATACTAGAGTTCTAAAACAAATAAGTCAGGAATATTTAAATTAAAAACAGCTCTACTGTGCATAAGTTACCGATAATCCTTTGTTGTTTATCCTTTATATAAGTTGTTCATTTGTTTGTTACTTATTTTTTCAACAAATACTGCAACGATTTTAAAGAACCTGCATAATTTTCTTCCGTTTTTTTTTGATCTTTGCTTTATGGTATTTGTCTTAAAAAAATTTAATAATTTTCTACTAATGCAAGAGAAGTCACAGAGACACTAGTCTCCATATATTTTTATTCCTTTATCTTCTCATTCAATGCACAAAATGCTTCTCGTAAAAAGTATTGTATTTTTTTTTAGAAATAATTATACCTACCTAGTGTTCATTTTTATTGATGATAATGCTTTTGCAACTTAATAAATATTCTTCAGATTACAATATTCCAGATCTATATCTTGATGATCTAAAGTTTTAATTACTGTAGAAATGGTCATTAAATCAAATGACTTTTCAGATTTTAAAAACCAAAGAAATAATGGCAACTTATATTCATTAGCTCTATCTATAATTGCTTTCAATATTTAAACGAGATCTATTGAACTAAAATCACTTTTAAATCCAGCTTGTTCTTTTGGTTGTTTTGAATATAAACTTCACTGTAAATGAATTGTTCTTATAGATGTATTGAGAATGCATTTAACAAAATATTAAGTAGAATTAATAAATTTTCTAATAAGTGTGGTATGATAATAAATATATAAGCTCAAATATTACTTATAGGTTAAAATAATAAAAAATTAATACTGATTAGGATTACAAATGCTGAATTATTCAAAAACATTAATAAAAACCAACTACTTATTAAGATAATTCTGAAATAGATTTGGATGTGTTTTTAGAAATAAAGAAATAATGAAGAATTGTTTGAAGAGTAAAAGAAAAAGCTGATTTAAAAAAATAGGGCAAAGAATAAAAAGGCTTTAAAAAACTGCTAAAATAATGTGCAGAATGTGAACTTGACAGATAACTAATGATTATAGTGATACAATACAACTTTAATAATGTATAAAATATAAATGAAACATTATCTGCATGGTTTAGAGTAAAGGTAGACTAGTGGATTTTAGAACTTAAGATCTATGAATCACAATTTTATTGTCACTTTCGGCGTTCAAACTTCTTACAATTTCCTAAGCAATAAATAATTCAATTATTAACAATGAAATTTTTTTTAAAAGAGATTCAAATCCAATATTATTAAAAATTGTTTGCATTTAATAACAAACTTAATTCAGCTTTACAAATACATTTTATTTATACTACTTTTACATCTCAAGTTGGTTTGCACCATCTTAATCATTAGTCATTTGCCAAATAGCAAGTTCTGCATTTTAATTCAACATGCTTCTTTAATCTGTTTGCCCATGGTGATCATACTGGACTATCAGAAAATTTGGTTTAAAATATAATTTTCAAAATAACTTTAGATTGCATTACAAAAAAAAATATTTATGTTATCAGAACATTAAAATATCCAGAAAGGTAATAAAACTGAAAAAAAAATAGTCATTATATATTCAAAGTAATAATAATAATAAAAAATTTTAACATTTTAAAAAATATTATTTTTACGTTTCTTGAGAAAGTCTAAATTTTAACAAATACAAGTTCATTATATTCCTTATAAGATTTCAAGAAAATGACATATGACATGACTTATCTAAACCAATTCATTAATCCAAAACATTAGAAAACAGATATCAATATCTTTGATTTTTCCTAGAAACTTCATGAGAATTTTTCCTTGAAGGAATTTGAGTTTAATGAATGAAGAGAATGTGGCAGAAATTAATAAGCTTAAAAGAGTCTTCAGGATGTAAACGGCTCAGATTGAATATATGGTATATCCAAACAGAAAAAGTTTAAATTTAGTGCAATTTTGAATAATAATAATACTCATTTTATAATTTATCTTTTACTTTGTTAAAAAGATTCCATTCTGTTAGGTAGAATCCACCTAAAATATAGAATCAAATATTTATTATAAAATGATTATTTGCAAATAATAAAATATTATTGTAACCATACAATAAAAAAATAAGATATAAATAAAAATGCAGATATAACTTACCGAATAGAACTATTCATAACACATCCTCTTCTGATCATAAAGTAGAAGCATTTACATAGGAAGATATGTGGTGGAGCAGATAAGTCCACTCCTGAAGAAACTAAATAAGGTGAAGTTTGAAGATCTCAATTTTAGTTGATAATAAGCAATAAAACAGTCTCTCTGAACACATTTTGCCATGTGATTATCAAAAAAAGTCTATCAATCTAACTGTTTTAACTTAATTGTAAATATATATCTTAAAAATATTTATGAATTCGTTTATAAATACACATATCTTTAACTTACATATCTGAAACTTTTAAAAGAACAACATAATTGGATTAATAATGAAGTTTGAAACCAAAGTACACAGGTAAAAGAATTAAGGACTCAAATGGTGTTGGGCCTGACATATTGCTAGAAGAAATAAAAATAAATAAACATTTGAAGTCTTAATTTAATTTCAAGAGATTATAAAAGATTTAGAAAATCATATGTGACAGGGATGGATGAAATAAATATGTTTCCCTAAGTGTTACTAAGAAAAGAAGCATGCTTTATGTTTGATAATGATGATATAAAATCAATACAATTTCAACTTCTTAAATTCAGAAGTATTAATATTAAATTTTGTGAATTTGCTAATTATTTGACTAACTAATAAGAACATTTCTGCTGCACTTTCTAACTTTTGATTTTACTTTTAAATGTGATAAACAAACCAAAAAAAAAAAACCCGCCCCGGCAACATTATATTTATCTTTGTTTAAAACAAACCACACCCTCAGGCAGTTTCAACATGCTATTATAAAACTACCCTAATATTTTTAGTTTAAAGATTCAAATTAAAGATATCTTTCTTATAACTTTTTAAAAAAACTTTTAGATATCTTGATATTTTTAGGAAATTCTTCATTGATATCAACAAGAAACTAATTGATTGAAAAATTAATCTTGGTGAAAAATTCATTGAAGTTTACAGTTATTAAATTTTTTACTTAAGAAAAATTTAATTCTATATGTTACTGACTTCGAAATTTAAACAATATAATACTTTGGAAAATGTACACGATTAAAAGTCCCCACCCCCTTCAACCCATTTATTCAGAATTAATGATAAATCATATTTATTACATAAATATTTTTTCTATATATTAATAAATTCATATTTATGTGAATCCATTTTTTACTACAAAAAAAAAAAAACAACTTTCTCTAATGTTACTGATGTATATATTATAAGATGTGGCCTTACATCCCTCAGGCACCATTAAAAACATCCTTTGCCCAATTTGAATCCAAGACTCAATAAATGAAAATGAATTAAAATTCATTTCAATAAAAAAAAAAAATGAAATTAATCACAAACACTATAACTGAGAAACCATTAATTGCTTTCTCCAATTAAACACCTAATTTAATATTACGATAAATGTGTATCTTAATTAAACCATAAAAATATACATGAACACTACTCTTTGTTAAAACATTTCGTCAACTCCTGTTAAAGGAAAATATGATTGTATAAAGATTAGATGCAAGTAAGAAATGAAAAACTACATAAAGGAAATAAATAAATAAATTTTTTATTGTTATTAATGTATTATATATATAATAATCACTAATAATGTATATATATAATAATCACTAATAATGACGTAAATAATTAATCTAAATAATAATCATGAACCTGCTTGTTCAAGTCATTAAAAATCATATTATATAGAACATCTTCATTTTGGTAATTAGAGAAATATAAAAATCGACAAGCTTCTTCAAAAAGATCAGACAAAAAAATCTCATTGGCTGAACAACCTGCATAAAGTTTAAGCTGAGAAATCGAACTTGTAATTCAAATAGAGAATTCAGCCACCAATAAAGTGAAATTTTAATGGAAACAACTCTTTGGATATTTAGTAAAGAAATGAAAGGCATACAGATTCAAATCTAGGCAACTAAGAAATTCTAAAGTGAAATCTTCAAAATTTAATTCAAATTATTCGACATTTCCAAAGTGTTTCTAACTTTAAGCCAGAGATCAGATTAATTTTAAGTCAGGATATCTAATAGTAAAAATATTGCTTTTACTTCACTCAAGATATTCTATTAAATATATATAAATAGCAATACAGACAACCATGCATTACTAATCACAAAATGACATCGGGAGAAGAAAGTTACCACCCATGAAGCTGTAATTGCCAAAACTGAAATGAAATCAACTTAGCATTTACCATCTATGCTGTGAAATATCAAATTTATTATTGAAAAATGAATCTAAGAACTCTACACCTCAAAGCAGGCCTTCTAAGGAGAGAAATTATAAGTAACATAACAGGTGTTCTACAATACTCGAATTTTAATGCCTATAATCTGGAATGGTTTAAGGAGTAAGATTATAATCTTTTACTAGGACATTTTCCTTATAAACTCTGAAATTATATTTAGATTGACATCATAAATTTTAATTATTTATTTATTGTATGTAAATTACATTATCTTTTTTCCTTAATACGGATTAAAAGGGGTAAGTTATTGATACATAATAGAAGGATTAGATATTATTAGTCTTATTGTAAATTAAAATAAAAGTTCTGATGAGAACTTTCTTGCTTATAGATCCGATCATCATCAAGGGAGAGATAAGACTTTATCTTAACAAAACTTATATAGTGACATCATCATGTATGTTTTTTGTTTATTAGTACTAATCATTTACTTAATTGATTTCAGTGTACCTGACTAATTATTTCTAGTATAAATGATTTTAAATTGATAAAAAATCAAGTCAGATGTCATATGACCTAATTTTAATAAAGCTCGTATTTACAAATGTTATATATAGAGTACGTAAAAAACAAACTCTTAACAAGCTTCAAAAATACCCTCAACCCCAGACCGCAGTTTCTGCATCTAGCGTCGTCAGTGAGGTGTTAGGGATTAAAAATACTAGAACTAGTCTAGCATTTTATCAATGCCTAACTATTGAGAAAAAAATCTGAAACTTTCAGACATTTAAATGTCCAAAAATCCAGTTATCTAACTCAATTTATCAATTTAATTTTAGTTTTTGTTATTAAGGCTTTGGCAATTTTATATTGCTAGGGCTATTAATATATGGTGTATCTGAATTTGGTTCAGTCCTATACGGCTATTTGAGTTAGATAGCTGGATTTTTGGACATTTAAATGTCTGAAAGTTTCAGATTTTCTTCTCAATAGTTAGGCATTGATAAAATTCTAGACTAGTTCTAGTATTTTTAATCCCTAACACCTCACTGACGACGCTAGATACTGGGGTTGAGGGTATTTTTGAAGCTTGTTAAGAGTTTGTTTTTTACGTACTCTATATATAACATAAGTATAAATGATTTTTCCTGTCTTTATCATAATCAAACACTATAGCAGGGGATCCCAAATCATCAATATATGATTGATGTAAAGTAATCTACCAAGTTAGTGGGAGTAATGACAAATTATAATTTTAATAAAATAATTTAGCAAGCCAGGATGACTTAAATAATCATAAGTTGTAATATAATTTTTTATTGCTTTAATTTGGACATCAAATAGTTATTTTCTGAAGGCTGAAAAGAACAAGGGATTGGATCAATAATTAAAAATAATGATAATCAAAGAATATTCATCAATGTTAAATTAAATTATTTATATTTTGTTATAAATTTCATTACTATTATGCTCAATGTAAATAAATGTCTTATATATATTTTTTTATTTTAAATTAAAGACTATCATTTGTATATATCTACATTCATTTTTCAATGTGCCATATATTCTCACACATTTACATATGTTGTCACACTCTCACATACCCTCATATATTCATACACGTTTACACATACCCGCACATTAAGTGATAGTAATATACCCTGAACTAGATGACTATGCAGATTCTTCCTGAGTTTGAAATGTGGGAATAACGAAAATTAAAGATGATAAGAATGAGGTGAGTTTATAGATATAGTTTGATACATGCTTGAGTATTAATACCCCATCTACCAGGATTGAGAGTGAAGTGTCCATAGGTATATACATAGAGATCCTACCTAGACTCTCTTACCCACTATGATGATCTAGCTAATCTATTATCATACCATGTAAAAAAAATCGTTCCGTTACAATATATAATCTTTTCTTCTTTTTTTTTTAAAAAAAGAACGTGTTTATTAATCTGTCATGCCTTGGAGTTTAAATTATGAAATGAAGTTTGGAGATTTTTTCAGAATTCTCACTTTTAAATTTTTTCCAGGTAGTCTCACCATAAACAATTGGCCAGGTAGAAACGAAATTTTAGTTAGTATCTGGATATTTAAAGAAAAAATTCCAGGATAATTCAGGTTAATTAAATTATGTTAGCGCCACCTATAAAAAACACCCTTTCATAAATGGTATGACCTTCATCATTGCTGATATATTAAATAAAGACACTGAATTTATAGTATAGTATTATCTTTCTAAAAGCACAAGAATTGATTAAATTTTTTCTCATTGTTTTAAATTATTCCTTATTCTTACAAACTTTGATACTTGCTATAATTTTATTTAAAGATTTATTTCATAACTTGGACAGCTTTTAATATTGACATTTTAAATTCAGATTTTTTTTCCTTTTTCTTTTAATTTTCCATCATTTGACTTTAAAGTAATTTCTGAGATATTGTTATTTAGTCTTTATCAAAAACAACCAAAATTCATAAATAAATTAAAGCTTTTAAAAAAGAATAGAAATGATGAATTTTATTTTCATTTAAAATACATTATATGTGAATATATTGTATATATATAATTAGATACTCAGATCTCATTGTCCTGTAATACAATTTAATGGTAGCAAATAATTTAAGATTTATCTAGTGTTAGTTTCATTTATATATATAATAAACAAAATAAATGATTGCAAACTCTTTTAAAATAATTTTTTAGACTGAATATGTATATTTTTTTAATTGTAAAAAAGAAATTAAAAAAAAATTATTTTCTTTATAATTGATTGTTAATTTAAAAACCATGTTTACTTTAGTTAAAATACATTGGAAGTATTCCTTTAATTATATTTTTTTTTAATTCAAAATAATTAATTCTCAAAGTTAATTTAAAAATATTCAAGACATGGGATTTTTGTGTATGAGAGAAAAATCTATTTGTTAATGTAAAACAAATTACTTTGCCTATCAAACTTTCTGAATTAAAGAGAACAATTTGTCTTGCTTTCTTTTTTTCTGATTAAATCTTTTTTTTTTTTTTCATTTTATCTTATTTTATCTTTAAAAATTATTTTTCAATAAAAGAATATTAAGCTATGAAAGATCCTGCAAAATTGAAAATTCAGTTTTATTAGTTGTTCAGTATTTGTATTTATTACAGCAATAGCCATAATGACAAATATGTGGGTTAAGCCCAGCCATTATTGATTTTATCTGCATTCCTGCAATGATAATTAGCTAAAAAAAAAAAAAACATTGGATTATTTACTGCCTATCTTTATAAATGACCAAAAAAACATCATTTAGCAAATCTTATCAATTGTAAAAATTATATGCTCTATGCCCATAATTTATCTTAAATATAAAATATTAGTTACACAGAAAACCAATTGAAAATTTTATTTCAAGCTAAGATGTAACAATTACAAATCTTAATGGATTTAATTTCCATATTGCATGAGTTACATATATAGAATTAATGTCAATCTAATCATAAAAAAAAAAACAGATTTTCAGTCTCTTTCCAAATTATATCTGTATTCAAAAAATAATTTAAGCAAATTTGTCTTTCAGTAAACATAGCTAAAAAACGATATGTACTATGCGTGTATGACACATTACCTTATAGTATTTTCAAAATATTTCTAAGTTTTGGGATTTTTTTTTTATAAATTTTTTTTTTTTTTTAAATTAAATAGAATCAATGAAATCATGAAGAATTCAACTGCAAATATTTAAAAATAAATTAGTAGAAAACTTCAAGGTAAATATAGTATTAATGATTACAGTAAATACATGTTTTACATTGAATTGAATGGTCCTTAATAAATAATTTCAATTTTCTTCTTCAGAAAGTTAATATTATTTTTTAATCATACAAATAAAATTAAGATTTTCAATTATTTGTAGAAGAAATAGGTAAAAAATATATTTTTTCAGTTTTATTATATATTTTTAATTTATATGATTAATAATTTTTTTTGTAAATTATATGTATTGAGATATTTTGCCATTGCATACTGAAATAAAATTAATTTAGTAATTTAGATATTTTTTAAAAAAAAGTTATTTGAATTTAAAATGTCCGCGCATATAAAACTATATATGTAAGTAAAAGATTATTTATTTTATAAATAAACACAGATTTCTTCATTTTAATAACTTTCTCTTTACTGGAAAAATTTACTCTAGAAATTCAATGGAGAGATCATCCCAAAATTATAGATTGAATTAGAATAGAATTTGTATGCAAATAAAGCTAATTGCATACAAATTAGATTGTATATATATTTATTCCCCAGTAAATGAAGACAAGGGAGAAAGCAGCTAAAAGGATTAGACTGAATTAAAGTTAGAGCTCAGCGGTAAAAAATGGTCAATGGACTAATAGATCTACTAGTAGTGATTAAAGACTAAAATGAAACAGTAACAAGCAAGAAACAGTTATTTGTTTGTGTATTGAAAAGATTATTACCAGCGAAGAGTAATTAACTGAAGCAAAACTGCAAGAGACAAGTTGGGAATGGAGATGATTAATATCTAACATATAAATTGTGTGTGCTGATGCAAGCACTAATACTGCAAACTTTAATATATTTATTCTATATGTGAAATTAGATATATTTATTTGTGCTTCAAGAGGCATTTGATTTGAAAGCACAGATATAATAACTGGATTGGATTACTCCTGGTGTGAAAGAAGACTATTTTCACCTGAGGCGCATATGAATATTAATGGACTATTACCTTTTTATATTGTTTGGTATTAAATAAATCTTATTATATAAATATTTTGAAGTATATTGTTTATTTATTTAACTCCCTTACTGATCTTTAGAGATCCTCAGGACACAGTTGCATTAGAAATAACTTTTATGCATATAATAGTTTATATCCAAACAAAATATATTAGTAAAGTTCAAGTACATTACTATTATTATATATAAACCATTATTATTAATTTTACATACATTTAGTTATTAAAAATATAATTATAGCTCTTTATTCTCAATTCAATATTACTCTGGCTTGCACTGAGTGACAAAACGTATAGAGAGTTTTGCCTGTTTTAATAACAGTTAAGAGCAAGCATAAGAAATAGTGATCATGTGATGTTTATTGGCTTAAAACCAATCCTGCCTAATAGGATAGTGGTGGCTATGGTTATTAAAGAACCAAAGACACCAAAATGTATAGGTACTGAACTGAGTTAAGACCTATATGACTATATAAGCTGATGAGCTTGGATTGAAAATATTAGTGTTTTCAATTTAAGTCTCATAGTTTTGTAGTTAAGTAGAGATAAAAGGTGGCTGCTGGAGGGTTGCATTAGATCCTAAGATCTAGGTGCAGTGCTCTCAGATCCAAGGCTCCTCACTGACGAAGGCCACAAGCCAGAAACTAGTCTGGGGATATTGGATGAGTAGGCACTAGATGGGGATTTTATGCACAAGCCTTCTGGCATCCATTGATTACTCTGGCTTGCACTGAGTGGCAATACGTATAGAGAGTTTTGCCTGTTTTAATAACAGTTAAGAGCAAGCATAAGAAATAGTGATCATGTGATGTTTATTGGCTTAAAACCAATCCTGCCTAATAGGATAGTGGTGGCTATGGTTATTAAAGAACCAAAGACACCAAAATGTATAGGTACTGAACTGAGTTCAGACCTATATGACTATATAAGCTGATGAGCTTGGATTGAAAATATTATAGTGTTTTCAATTTAAGTCTCATAGTTTTGTAGTTAAGTAGAGATAAAAGGTGGCTGCTGGAGGGTTGCATTAGATCCTAAGATCTAGGGGCAGTGCTCTCAGATCCAAGGCTCCTCACTGACGAGGGCCACAAGCCAGAAACTAGTTTGGGGATATTGGATGAGTAGGCACTAGATGGGGATTTTATGCACAAGCCTTCTGTAATCCATTGATTACTCTGGTTTGCACTGAGTGGCAATATATATAGAGAGTTTTGCCAGTTTTAATAACAGTTAAGAGCAAGCATAAGAAATAGTGATCATGTGATGTTTACTGGCTTAAATTCAATATTCCTTCTATATATCATCATATCATCACATATATCCTTCTATATATGTCACTAGATATGAATGAATATTTTGACCTGATTTTCATTAGCTCAGAAAGTTATTATTTTTACTGAATGAGTTCTGTAGTTGATTTATAACAGATATTGATGAATGCACAGGCTAGTGTAGACAGTAGATGGCATGTTATGTACAAATGTTTCTTTTCTTTGAGGATACATGTATAATTAGGAATAATAGTTTAAATTATTGCCAAACATATAGGCACATACTTAAGATCATTCAATTGTACTGTCACAGATTTGGTGTAACCAAAAGTAGGACTTATCATACATAATTATCATCAACACTATCATTTACTTATTACTTCTTGACAATAACATATTTGATAATCCCAAAAGAGACACTGTTACTGTCACATTGTTTGCAAATCAATTTAAAACCTGGATGAATAAATGATCATTACTGCAACATGCAAAACTCTATATTTATTATCATGATAGATTGGTGGCCAAACAGGCAGAGAGCTTTACATAAAACAAACAGTTAAAAATTTATAACTAATTGTGAACTATAATACATTAATCACTCTATTTTTATCAGCTATTTTTCTCATATATGCTGCAAACTATTGATCTGCTTCTATTTCAGTGATATTTTTAATGTAGATTATTATTTCTATGTTTACATTTTTTTGTATCTCTTATTAAAACACCTAACATTACAATCCATGGCTTTTACACACTCAATTACAATTTGCTTTAATATTTTGTATAGTTTTTATTCCAAAATTCTTATGTTTCAACCTCTTACATGCAGAGATCAAAATATAGACATTTTGAAATAACAACTTTATAAAACATCTAACAAAATGACAGTGCTTTTAATAAAACATTAATTGTTTTATACATAGTGAGAGAGAGAGAGAGAGTGAAAATGGAAAAGAGGAATAAAGAACAAAACAGTATAAAAATTAAAATGGAAAGGGATTAAAAACAATATAACTTTAAATAATGACAGGACTTAGATTAAAAATAAGTTTGAAAGATCGTGTTGGGAGTGGAAGGTGAATGATTCTAATAAAAAAAAGTCTTCAAGTCAATTCAATAGAAAGTAGATAATTTAAAACAATTACAAACAAATATGAAGCAATCATCATAAAAAGTAGATAGTGAGACAGAGAAATGACCCTTTCTCTTTTTTCTTTAATTACAAAAGAAAGAATTTGTTTTAGCATATGTTCATTCTCAATTTTGTACAATCTATCCGCTAAAGGAATTCATATAGAATAACTCACGAAAATATATATATATTTATTATTGAACTCACTAACAGTTATGACAAAAATTATATTAAATAAAATCCATTAGAAATAAAATTAAACAAATTTTTTATTGAATTTGACTTAGAAGCTTTTTAGCAAGCAAAGCAAAACAAAAAGTATTCCATAAGAAATTAATTGATAGCAATAAGTATCTTGAATAAAACCAGTAAAGAAAGTAATCTATATTCCAAAAATTAATCCAATTACAGCTTCAAATAAAGATTTGAAAATAATTCAGGTTTAGCAAAGTAAGCAATATAAAAAGTAATCCATAAGAAATTAATTGAAGGCATTAAATATCTTGAATAAAAGTAGCATTCCAAAAACTAATCCAGTTACAGAAATGAATGTTTCAAATAAAAGAATAAACTTAATTAAATAATTGAATGACTTTATTAATCAGGACTTCATAAGAAATTTGAATGGTGAAAGTTTGTGAACTGGAATCAATCCAAGGACTGTACATGCCAGAATCCGACAGTTAATCACTGTATTAAATTATGCAAGGGTAACAATTTATCTTTTATCAAGCAAAACAATATAAAATCAATTACATGAGTTGACTGACATTCTTTGTATGAATAATGCAAAATTTGAATAAATTCTCCCTCTGGGTTTTTTGTTCTGTATGCAAGAACCACATTAGCCATAGCATTCTTTCAGGATACCATTCTTTCATGATACAGTCTACTAAAAGATTGGGTTGGTAAAAAAAATGCCGATGCTGCCTCTTCAGTGCATATTACCAAGGAATAAAATTCTTTTGACAATGTAATATAACTATTACAAATGATGACAACTAATAATTATTAAACTCAAGTGAGAAAACTGTCAGCTGACAAAATAAACATAATCAAGTATTATCATGACTTCTAATATTACAATGATATCCAGTGGAATAAAGTGAAAGTAATAAAACACGAAATTTATGGTGCTACATTTTATGAATAGGATATAAATAATTATTTGCTGTTATCTTAAAAATATTTTTAAAATCAGTTCTTTTTTTCTTTCTTTCTTTCTTGGGGGGGGGGGGAGGAATCATTTAAAAAATCAATAGTTTGTTGTAAAATTAGCAATAGTCAAATTATTTGCCATACTATTTCCACTAAAATTATTTGGCTTTGTGTCTGTTTCTTAGAACAAATAAATTTGTACATTTTATTTATTATTGTGTCTTTTTTTCTTTCTTACAGCGATAGTTAAGATAGAACACATGCTAGAATAATACTAAAAAAGAGACAAAAGATAAAGCAGTCGTGAAGAATTTACAAAAAAATCCAGATAAAATACCTGAAAAAGATAATTGAAATTGTGAACTTAAAAATACTGAGAATAGAAGACAAATCTGACAATGATATTATAAAAGAGCTTATTATAGATTTTAAAACTTATAGGAATATTATGGAGGAATATAAAGTTGATTGCAACATCATACAAAAAATTGATGAAGAAATTAAAGTTTATTTTAAAACTGAGGCAATAATTCTGGAAGAAGTTTAGAATGATGCAGAAATGAGGAAAGAGTCTAAAATAAAAGCAGAAACTATTGTCTGATCAAAATTTGATATTAAATAGTCTTAAATTGATATACAGATATTCAAATAAATATAATGGATAACAAAAGAGGTACAGAAAAGGATTAAGAATCATCCACAGAAAACTCTGAAAGTTGTAGAGAGTTATCAAGTGATAATAGTACCATATATAACTTTATTTTAAATATAAGAAGAGAATTAGGCAAGGTCAACATTTTTCAGTGTTTGTAACTCTTTATAGAAAATTCCAAAGTTAAGTTGAAATGAAACCAAGTACAAATTGTATAGAATTATATGAAATTTTTTCCCACAAAAACAGTAGAAAATGTACGTTCAAACTTGCCTTTCATAAATATTTTCCCATCAATTATATGGCCAGTGGACAAACCTGCTATAGGGAATATAATGTATGTGCTTTCAACATAAATCGAAGAAATTTTATTAATATGTATATATAATCATGTATATGCTCCAAAATGGAAAAATGGTTACTGGTGTTATTATAAAATTTCTTTACAAATGTTACTTTTTTATATAAATATGACTCAGAGAAGGAAAACTGGGAAATTTATAAATTTTAATGTTTTTTTTGTTTGTTTGTTTGTTTACATTAGTGTAATTAAATGCAGCTAATTCATTGTTCCACTGTAATTAATTCCTAAAGATAATGAAAAATATTCAAAACTTGTTTTTTTTTGTTGTTGTTGTTTTTGTTTGAAAGAGAGAAAAATCAATTTGTTACTATAAGATGTTTAAGAAATTTTCTGAATGCATCTAATTAAAAGATATCAATTTATTTTTCTAACAACATCATTTTATTTCTTTTTAGTTTTGAAAATTGTTTTCCAAAATAGAATGTTAAGTTATTACGATGTAATTTACAAATGCCAAATTCCCTTACACACACACATTTTAAATACCATTTACTTAGATAGATACATTGATGATTATTATTAATTATTTATTAATGATTAAGATATGTAAGAGATTGTGACCTGGACCAAATGAAGAGTGCAGATAGGGTCAGCTAGAAATACATCTTGAAAGTCATTTATTTTTACAGATATTTTTATTTAGAATGTTATGCTATAAAAGATCTATATAAGCTTGAAAATTCAGTTTTATTACTTATTCAGCAATAATAATTATTAGTATGAATAGCAGTAGCATTTGCAGCATGTAGTATTGAATACATGTACAAGCCCAGCCATTATTGATTTTACCCTCATTCCTGCATTGATTAAAAAAAACCTAGGGTTATTTGCTGCCCATATTTATGAATTACTAAGAAATAACAACTATTAACTTTCATCTCCAGTATAAATTATAAGCTGATGGATAGTTTATCTCAAATATGGAAACTAGTCAAGATTTATTAATCGCAAAGTTTCAATGAATTTATAGTTTCTATATCATGTATATAGAATTAATTTTAACCAAAACCAGAAGAGAATTATTTTCATTTAAAAGATTAAAAAAAAAAAGCCTTTAAATCATTAAATATTTTATTACTGAAATCCCCAAAATGTAATATACTACAAAATTATCATGCAAGGAAAAGGTTTTCATTAAGCTTTAAACGTCAAACAAACATATAAACTTACATATTTCACTATTTCTATCATCTAATATAAAGAATTGATTGTCTTTACAAAAATTTAACTTTAATTACATTTTCCAATTACCTTCAAGTGTTAATAATAGCACACAGGTTAGGATATGCACAATGCTTCGAGTGGTATTATTCTCCTCTCTTCTTCATGTGTTTCTAGCCTAATGAGTGATAGCATGGGAATCGAAATTGGACCCTACAGTTGAATGTAATTGGAAAATTCAATACTTAATATTAGATGATGGAAATAGTCCAATTTATATAAGACATCTCAGAACTCTGTTGTTTTATTTATAAATTTTTAACTTATATATATAATAATTTCTATTATAAATTGTATGCGTTTGATGCTCTTGATATACAGTTTAAAATATGTATGAAATTGGAGTACTTACCATTGCAAACTAAAATAAAATTAATTTTTTAATTAAAATGATTTTAAATAATAGAAATAATTTCAATTAAAAATTAGAAGTCAGGTGCATCTGAACATATACTTAACCCTTTTATATATTTAGCTGTTCATATTCAAATAAAGATATTTGTAATTATTAATATTATGTATGTAAACTATTATTGCTATTAAAAATATAGTCTTGGGTCTTTGATTCAATATTCATTCTATATATATATATGATTAGATGTAAATGAATATCTTCACTTTGTAGTTTTTATAAGCCACTAAATATCACATGGCCACTATTTCTTATGCTAGCACATAACTGTTATTAAAACAGGCAAAAATCTCCATATAGTAGTGCCACTCAGTTCCAACCAGAGTAATCAATGGATGCCAGAAGGCTTGTGCATAAAATCCCCATCTAGTGCCTACTCATCCAATATCCCCAGACTAGTTTCTGGCTTGTGGCCTTCGCCAGTGAGGATTTTTGGCTCTGAGAACACTGCACCTAGATCTTAGGATCTAATGCAATCCTACAGCAGCCACCTTTTATCTCTATTTAACTACAAAACTACGAGAATAAAATTGAAAACACAATAATATTTTCAATCTAAACTCAATAGCTCATATAGTCATATGAGTCTAAACCCAGTTCAGTACCCATACATTTTGGTGTCTTTGGCTCTTTAACAACCATAGCCACCACTATCCTATTAGGCAGTATTGGTGTTCAGACCCATATGACTATATAAGCTATTGAGCTTAGATTGAAAATATTGTTGGGTTTTCAAATTTTATTCTCATAGTTTTGTAGTTAAGTAGAGATATAAAAGGGGGCTGCTGGAGAGTTGCATTAGATCCTAAGATCTAAGTGCAGTGCTCTCAGATCCAAAGCTCCTCACTGATAAAGGCCACAAGTCAGAAACTAGTCTGGGGATATTGGATGAATAGGTACTAGATGTGGATTTTATGCACAAGCCTTCTGGCATCCATTGATTACTCTGGTTGCCACTGAGTGGCACTACTGTATGGAGACTTTTGCTAGTTTTTATAAGCTGAAGTTATCATTTCCACTGAATTCTGTAACTACTTTGTAATAGATATTAAAGTATATACATGCTTAATGATTAGATGCCATGTGCAAAGTATAGATATGCAATTTTTTCTTCTCTCTAGGATATGTCTATAACTAGGTATAACACTTTAACCAATGTCAAGCATATATGCACATAGTCAAAATCACTTAATTGTAATGATAGTATACTAAATAGTAGGCTAATTATATACAATCATCATTATGATTATTAACTACACTTACAATTACATATTTGTAACCCAATATGAAGCTCTATTTGGCAACCTATTACGAAGTTTAAACAAGTAGATAATCATCATTGTGAACCATTCGATACTCTAAACTTCAAATCATTATAATATATAATCAATTATTTTTCAAAATTTTTATTACTCTACAAGTTTTAAATTTTGAATCTCACCTGTGTTATTTGAATTTGAAAGGTGGTTTGGGGATTTCGAAAATGTGTTTTATAATGTTTAATAGCTTCATCTCGTCGATTAAAACCATTCTTACACTTATAGCAGTGCCAATGAGCTCCTTTAAATTTTTTTTCTCCTTTAATAGCACCGACGATATCACAATGATCACAGCATCGTAGAATTTTCAAACCTGTATTAAAATATTACAATAATATTACTAAACCATAATAGTTTTGTAAATAAAATAGCTACTGAAAAATAATAACAATAATTTCTTTATTTAAATCAATACATGAAATAACTATTTCTTTCTATTTTTGATTTCTAAATTATATTTTTTAATTTAATGAAAAAAATTTTTTTTAAATATATGTACTAAATATATTTTTATATAATTTGCTTAATCTATCAAAAATAAAAAAATGAATTTAGCAAACTACTGAACTTCTTTAGCAAAATGTCTTCCATTCAAGCCTCTATTTAAATACATGGGAGTGTGTGAAAACATCAATAACCTGTCATGTGTGTGATGAAAACTTGGAATTGCTGTTCAATCTTCATATAATTCAATACAATTATTTATTCTATTATATAAAAATGATTTTCAGACCATCAGCCAACTTCTGGACAAATGTGTCATAAGCCTTCATTTTCAATAATGATTTCTTACATCATCAACCCACTTCAAAGTCAGTCTTTTCCAAGAGAATGCTTATCTCTTGATTTCTAATTGAAAGTTTATTAGCCCATTCTCTTATGTGCTCAGTTCATCTCCAATTAAATTCTTTCATTTTTATAATAATCGATAATACTAAACTGGGAACAAATTCAATCATTTTTTTCTTATTATATTCCTTTGCATTTCTTGCAATCTTTGTTGTATTTTAAAATTGTCCACATTTTGTAGTCAAAAGTCAAAAGAGTCAAGGTATAATGATTAAAACCTTTTCTTTTAATATATATATATATATAACATATTAAATCTATAATTTTAAATCATTTTAATTTTTACATTTATTTTATTTGCATTATATGATATCAAATAAACAAGTACATTTAATTTTCTTTCAATTAATTAACTTTACTAAAATTTATTCACAAATCTTTGGTCAGGGGTTTGAGGAGGGGTTCCTGACAGAGATATTTTAAGTGCTGGCTCTGGCTAAGCATTTATCATAAAGCTTGTAGAGGAATTGGCAATCCTCACTGTTTATAACTTACAAGCTTAAGAGATAGGGTCATGTGATCTATGAATTGATCTATGACTCTTATTTTGACTATTTATAGTCTCTGCCAAAAGTCTTATACAATTTTATATTGCTATGACTACTAATATATGGTATGGCTGAAGATCTATCAGCCCCATATAGCTATTTGAGTTGGATAGCTGGGTTTGAAGACATGTAGATGTCTGAAAATTTCAGATTTTCCACTCAATAGATAACTTTTAGCTAAGTGCTTGGCTTTGGGTTGGTATTTTTAGATCTAGTGTCTGAACCTACCTTGACACCTCTCTGAGGAATGCCAAAGCACGAAACCATGGTCAGGAGTTTGAGGAGGGGTTCCTGACAGAGATATTTTAAGTGCTGGCTCTGGCTAAACATTTATCGTAAAGCTTGTAGAGGAATTGGCAATCCTCACTGTTTATAACTTACAAGCAGATAGGGTCATGTGATCTATGACTCTTATTTTGACCGATTAAGAGTAGTTTGTTAATTATTGATTCTAAAGTCTCTCAGCTATTGTTGCAAAAATAACAACATCATCTGCAAATTTAAGATAATTTAGATAATCATTGCTTAATTTGTGATTCTAATCTAAATCTTTTAAAAACTTTAGAAATTGCTAAACATAATTTCAGGAAATTGAGTCATGTTTCATACATCCATTTCTGTCACAAATTGTTCAGTAATTCATGGAACTTTATCAATGAAGCAGCATTTTTGTATATTTTCTTAATAATCTCAATGTCTTCCAATTCTTTGATTTTTTTTTTTAAGAATAAATCTCAGTTATTATATATATTATTCATTATCAATAATAGCCTTTCATAAAAAATATAAAAAAATAAAAATGAGTTTTGCAATGACTATACAAACCAATCCATGAAATACAAATATTGCAAAACAAATGAAACAGGAATCAGTATAAAATTGATCATAACATAACACTAATTATCTGTTGACTAAAGTTTTTTTAAACCCTGTATTGAAAAGTATTCAATAATTACCATAACATTGTTAATTGTATGAATAAATATTAAACAATTATAATTTAATATTTATCCATATAATTAGCATTGGCATAGTAAATTTTATATGATTAGCTCCAATTTCATGTATCACCTTAGCCTGTCATACCTATAATCTGATTTAAATCCAAGCTGAGTTTTCTCAGGTTCTCTTCAAATCTTTTTTTTTTTTCAGTTAACTAGCCAATAGTCAACCCAAATAATAACCCAATACTGAGAAGTAATTATATATTTAGTTTTTCTTAGAAGGTAAAACAAAGATAAAAAAATGTTCAAACCCTCATTCTTGCAACTGGCAAGCCTAGTAAATAATATTTTCTCCTTCATTGTTTATCTATGACATATTTTTATCTTTGCTATATATTATACATCTAAAAATAATTATTATATTCCATGGAATAATAGTATGTAAAATCAGCATATATGTTTTGCAAATATTAATGATCACAACATTATTTACTTACAAGACTTACCACGCTGTTTTTCTACATATCACTATATATGCTTTAATAATTATTTTGTTATATTTCATCATGTTTATATTTCATCATGTTTATATATATTAGTCTTTTATGGTCTAACTCCAGTAAGCATATTTTCTAACAGCTGATTTATAAGTTTATTAAATTTACTAATATATATATATATGTATGCATACAAAATTGAAAGCTTTTAAACTTACAAAATCTAATCACCATATATTCATCTTCATTAAATATTTAAATTATTTCATTCACTATTTGTAAATGATCCATAATATTAAAATACACTTATAAAATACAATCAAATTTTTTGGAGTAAATGCCAGTTTTCCTTTTAATTTTTTACCAAATATTTTACTGAATGGATAACAAATAAATAGATTTATATAAGCTAATTTGTTAAATCTTACTTTATTCCAATTGTTGAAAATATTGTTTTCTTTTACTCATTTTATAGATAAGACATATTTATCAATCCATTCCATTAGTTTTTAATCATTTCAGTTCCTGTACCATCTTTATCACATTTAATTATTAGTTGGCATTATTAATTTATCTAGACCTATTGAATCAACTTTCTTTCTATTGACTTCATCAAAAAAAAAAAAAAAACTTTTAAATAAAGAGAATTATGAACATATGCTGAACTTTTTTTCCAATCCATTTAACTTTTTATTACTTACCTAATTATTTAACATCAAAATATCATGTTTTATTACATTCTAGCAATTAAACTTGAAGCTTCTATATTATGATAACTATATTAATTACACACATCATATAATCAAGTTTTTAAGAACAGAAACCTATTTTTGAGCTTTATCCAAAATGTTGGATTTGTTGACTAACTTTACAATCTAAAATACAATAGATATTTAAATCTATAGTGAAGTTGTTATGTTTTAAGCAATATTCTTATTAATAGACAAAATATAAACATTTTATTACAGATACGGGATGGTTTCTATAATTTATTTTCAATTAAGATTTTTCCTTAAAACAAATATAATCAATTGGTATCTTTTTAAATATTTTATTTTGCCCCCCTCCCCCTGCCAATTATCAAGACTAATTTCAATTTTTGCATTAAAACTTCCATAATTTTAATGTAAAAACAATGTCTTCAATTAATCTTTGAATAATCATATGAATTCCTTTATTTTCTCATCATTTATTGGCTGAAAATTGGCATCAATATCTTTTACATTTTCCTATGATAATAAATAATGGCAGCTTACAAAATTCAAGATAAATTTTAAAAGTCTATTCTGATATACAGAAGTTTGTGTATTATGTAAGGATTTGGAAATTCTACATTTTCAAGATACAAAAGATTCTTAATATTATTCAGTGAATCAGAATATTTCTTAATTGTAACGAAAAGATGAATTTTTATGCATAAATTTCATTAGCAAAATCTCATTGCCAATTCCATAATTAATTATTTAGATTTTCTTTTTTTAGATGAAATTCTAAGACAGTGCTGTGCAATAAAAATATGATGCAAGCCAGATTAAAAGATAAATAAATAAAAATATTTATAAATATTTCATTTACTCAATGTATCTAAGTTTATAGGTGTTATCATAATTAAACAAATACACATCTTGTATATAAACATATCACCACCATTTTCAACATTATCAATTCATTGTATGGTGAAGATCTCTCAAAATTGGATCCAATTTCTTCAATCCAAGAATTTCTCTTCTGATATAGATAATTAGGAAAATACCATGATCAAGCAATAATCCTGTTTGTCATTTCCTTAATGTACCATCTCAATACCTGAATTACAATGATAAACTTTAATGACAAATGTATCATTACAATGAAATTAAAATATTTGTTAATATAAAAGCAAATATTTTATCTTTCAAACATGATTGTGAAATTTGCCGCTGTTTAAATATGGCAATGTTTTCCAAATTAGGTGAATTTGAAGGCATAGTTAAAACAGCAAATATTGTTCCAAATATGTATTAGTTATTTTATTTCTCAATTTACAGAGATTTTGATAAATCTAGATTTAAATTATTATGTTTTGAAATAAAATTTAGTAAAAATGATAAAACTTATCATTTAATTTAAAATGAAAAATCAATTTTTTCAAGAAGAAAAAATTATGTCAAAAATTTATTTCCACTGACCCAGTGAATATAATCCTACAAAAAGAAAGTTCTCTGTCATTATCTTCATTTTGTACTTAAAAGGAAACATCTCTGAAGTATGTTTATCTTGGACAAAATTAATTACAGTATATGCAATTACTTTCCACAATGAGCCTATTATAATTTTTTCTTTTCTTTTTTTTAAATAATTGCTTTTTATTTTTCTATCATTTTATTTATTATTATTTTCTAGAGTTAAAATGGCCATACTCATTTATAAATGGCTTAAAATGATGAACTTACTGCATAACACTTGCAAATGAACAATGTATGATACATTATCTTTAAAAAAAATTGGTATTTATCATCTTTTTTATACGCACATAATCAGTTTAAGCAACTTCTCATAGAGAGAGCCTTGCAGTTCTTAATACACATGAATTTGAAAAGAGGAAATCCGTCTTTCACAAATGTTACAAATATTATTCAGTCATTTCATTTCCTTAATAATAATCTGATTTCAGAAATATAATTCAGTAAATATATTTAAATCTTCAACTTTTTCTAATAGTAACTACTCTCGAATAATGTAAATCTTTATCAGCAATGTAATTTCAATTTTATTTTTGAAATTGGAAAAAACAATTTCTGCCGCTACTACAAAAATACTTTATTAATTCTCCATCACTAAATGCTTTTTTGGTTTGCTTTAGGTAAAAAATAATATATCTTCAAATAAAATTGATTTATTCATTGTTTTGATGCAGAGAAAGATCATGTTCGATTTTAAAACAGCTACATTAGTTATAGTAAAAAAAAAAAATCATATTCCTAATCACCATAAATTTTAAGATTTATTTTCAATATTTATAATTTTGACTATGAACAAAAAAGAGGAAAAATAGTTATTTTCTGAACCATGCTATTTGCTAAATTATGTATATTATTTCCTATCTTTATGACTATTCCAAGTCTATCTATTTAATCTAATTTATCTATCTATCTGCATGACTCCTTCTATACCTGGCTGCTTGTGTTAATCTGTTTGCCTTTCTCTACCTGTCTCTCTTTGTATCCATCTGTAATTCCATCTACCTTGTCAATCATCCATTCACCTATCATCAATCTATTTATCTATCAGAATTCTTGCATAAATATGAAATAAAACTTAAGTTTTAATATTTGCTTTAAGTTTTGCATATTGATTTAAATATAAAAAACTGACTTCAAAAATTTTGTTAAAATGAATTTGTTTTTGACTGAGTTTCAAGTTAGAATTTAAATATTATACCTAATTATTGAGAAATTTTACCAGGAAATTCTCTAAAAGATTTATTTACAACTTGTAACAGCAAATTGACTAAAAATAATATGGTAATCTATGACAGATCACAAAAAAAAAGATTGAACACCAGTGATCTGTTGATTCTCTTAACTGAAATAGACTTAACAAGATAAATTACAAATTGCTGTAATGTTAATTTGAAAATAATTTCTAGAACTTATTTAAGC
This sequence comes from Epiperipatus broadwayi, assembly GCA_028023455.1. NCBI lineage: Eukaryota > Metazoa > Onychophora > Udeonychophora > Euonychophora > Peripatidae > Epiperipatus > Epiperipatus broadwayi. The sequence continues at coordinate 1,947,854 of JAQFVV010006224.1, read as the reverse complement.
ACTTTTTCCAATACTTAAATTTTATTTTTCAATCAGAAAATAGATCATAACTTAGAAGCATTTAAAAATCATGAATATGAAAAGCAGAAGTAGGGAATTAAACTTACAAGTTACATTATATGTTACTTGCTTAAAAACATTAGTTTTATTCCTAACATTTTTTGTTTTCCAAAATTATTACCAAATATCCTAACATTCTTCATGCTCTTGAAACTTACTGTAATTAATTACAAATTTCAAATATTTCTAATTTAGTTATTTTCACCCTCAAAATTTACAAAATTAGCTTCTAACTAAATACTAAATATTATCAATTGTTAAACCAGTGCTTAAGATCTGTTAAATTACTTTACTTCTTCTTCTTGAATGAGTTTAACTCTGATGCAAAATCTTGAGAAAAAAAAAAAAAAACTTTATATCAAACTATATCATCAGATAAAGAATTGATATTTGTAAAAATTATCTAAATCCTTTTAAATAAGAATACTATGAAAATTAATAACAGCATAAGAATTTTGTTTTAATTGAAGTGCAATTTTCTTTTTGTAATTATTAGTAATTACATTTGTGTGGCTAGAAACAATTTCAAAGTTATTTTGATTCCAAGAGTTGTGATTTATCTTTGATTTAATAACATTTTCCTGAGAATAATAAATCAGCTTATATTAAAGTATAAGCAGTACTACTGATCAGGATTAAAAACATAGCATACCCAACTCATAAGGATGCCTGGAATTTTTATACTGGTGGACAGTCACCTTATGATTGACTAAAAGTATGAAAAGTGCACTAATAAATCAAGAGTTTAGGTTAGTTACATATATTTCCGTAGTGAAAGTAGATATTTATATATGTTATATAATGAGCTTGCAAGTAGCTCTTAACAAGCTTTTCAGAATATCCCCAACTTCAGACCAGTTTCTGCTACAGGCTTCCTCAGTGAGGTGCTAGGATATTCAAGCATTAGATTTAAAATACCAGGCCAAGCCCAGCACTTTATCTAATGGATAACTATTAAGTAGAAAATTTGAAATTTTCATTTATGTCTTCCAATCCAGCAATCTAACTTAAATAACCATATACATTAATAGCTTTAGCAATATAAAATCGCCAAAACCTTAATAGCAAAAAATATAATTACAAAGAAATCAAATCATATATCACATGACCTAATTTAACAAGCTTATATTACAAATGTTATATAAATTTGAGTGATGGATAAATGCTTGAATATCATAGCACCTCACTGAGGAAGCCAGTAGCAGAAAGCAGTCTAAGGTTGGGGATATTCTGAAAAGCTTGTTAAGAGCTACTTGCAAGCTCATTATATAACATTTATAATACAAGCTTGTTAAATTAGATCATGTGATATATGACTTGATTTCTTTGTGATTACATATACATATATATTGTGGCACTCTACATCATGTGATGTTGATAATAACTGTTAATGGTAAAGTTATTTTATATTCTTTATCATGAATTAGAAAAAAAAGTAATAATGATAGAATATCATGGGTTATGTTAATAATATGCAAAAATATATATTTGTTTATATAAAATAATTATTGTATTTATTTTATATGCTATATTTTAGAATATTTTTTTATAAAATAAAACTCATCAAGAATGATTACAACTGTTTTTTTTTATCTTTTATAATGAAAACTATGATATGATAGAATGTTGAATAAATAAAAAATTAAATAAGATAATTCATAGGCAAAGGAATTAAGGAAAAACATAGTATTAAAAAGCAATTTAATCAGGTAGAATACAAAAGTTAGCTTTTTTTGTGTGTGATTCATAATGGAAATAAATCATGTTCAGCTGGAAAGTCATTTATATAAGCTTAAAAAGTCATTAACCTAGCCAGCTAGAGAACTACTAACTGATTCAACTGATGCAGAATTTTGTTAGCGATATTGTATTGATATATATATCCAAATTAAAAATGTAAGCATGTGAAAAATATTAGACATTTTTATGATATCCAAAAGGATTTGCGTAAATAAAAAAAACCACTAGAATTTGTTTTAGCTAAGTTAAACTATCAGTGAATTAACTAAACTATATAAAGATATTAATAATTATACAAGTGAATATAAGTCAGTCTTGACATACCTTAGTCTCAGTTACTACCTTTATATTAATTTATTTTTTCAAATCAAAAAATGTTAGAAGGGTTTGCTAATGCACATTTGTAATTTTTTTTTTTTAATTTAATTTTTTAACTTAAAGCTGTGTTACACAAAAAGATAATTATTTTCCAAATAATTTATTCGATTACAAATGATATATATGAAGATAATATAAAAGATATCAGTTGTGGTTGTAATCAATTAAAATTATAATTAAAATAAAATATTTGTAAAACTATGACTAAGGCAATAACTGATCTCCAAAATAATATTTATTTATCTAAAATATATTTAATCTTAACTTGTCTTTTGATATGAATATTACTAATGATTGTTTTGCCATCTTTACTTCATAATATTTTGTTTTGTATTTAATTTCTTTTTTAAATCATCATTCATTGATTCATTGCCTACTTGTAAATCTTCAAGAGTAGTTCTCTTCATTCAACTTTTGTGCCAGCTATTGCAAGCTTGAGTAATCAATAACAGCAGATGATATAGTGTTATGATATCATCATCATTTCCAGTCTGTTTTCTGGATTTTGCCTTCATTGGTGAAAATTAGGGTTCAAAGCTGAAACTAATGCATTTATAAATCTAAAAGTCATCTTTTACTCCTTTATACATACAAAGCAATAGCCTAAAATTAAAAAAAAAAAAAATAAAGATTTGAATCTAAACTAACTTGCTTGCATAATGATATAAATTTGATAGCAAGTTGGTTTCTACATATTTTACAGATCTTGGTTTTATGACAATTTTTCTACACTTTAGTTAGGAAATTACAAGACTTTCTCATATGCTACTTCATATACTTCCCCTACTCTAGAATTTATAAGCTTGAGTAATCAGTGAACACCAGATGGTATCATTTCAGACTGGCTTTTGCTTTCATCAGTGAGGCTATTAGTTAGAATAGTAAAAAACAATAAAAGATGGTTGTGAAATGCATAAGTGCATTTGTTCATGTCACTGACAAAGACCAAACCAACCTCAGGATATTATAGAAAAATACCAAATTCAGTTGATTGATTATATAAGTTTATTTAATATTTTTTTCTTTTCATTTTTTTATTACTGCAGTGTTATCTTACTTTTGCTTGTAATAAATTAATTACTTTTTGCTAACATTTATGTAAACAGTATTTCATCAACTATAGTATAGTTTTTGTGTTTTTACTTGCCATTTTCTAAGAAAAAAAGAAGAAAAACATTAATTATGTAGAGCAGTTATACTAAGAAAACAAAAATATGATCATATCAAGAATATTAATTTGAAAAATTGTAATGCTGCTGTTTTTTATGCAAGTGTTGAAAGGCTTCCCTCATACTTTTAAGTGAATTTTAAAAAAATTAGTTGTCAAATTAACTGTGTAGTATATTTGCATTATAATACATAAAACTAAATAACCTCATTATGAAACTCCTGCTGATAAAAGAAAACACATTGGAAATTCAGCATAATGAAAAATGAGCTTTCTAGAGAAACTTTTCTAATTTAAAAGCCATTATATAAGCAGGACAAAATAATGATTAATGATATAATAAAGAACAAACATAAATTTGATTATTAAACAGAATTTTATTTATAATAATCAAACATAAATACTTCTGATGTTTTGTATTTCAATCTAAACATGTATATTAATTATAATAAATAAATAAAATCATATACAACAGCTACATAAATATTGAAGCAGTCAATCTTAGCTTAAGATTGTGCTTCATGTTTCTACCTACTAACCTATATTTAAACCTTATATCCCATCCCGCTCCTTTTGTCGTGTATATATATTTTATGTATATATTTGAGATGCGCGCCTAGGTTATAAAATTTTTATTAATTTTATGATTATTAATTCTTTTTATTAAAATACATAGGTGCTGCTCAAATATATATATATAGGAGCAAAATACTAACAATATTGATTTTTTTGTAAATATTTTATTATACGTCATTTTTTAAACTTTTTCTTTTTAAAGTACTTTTTCTATTAAACTGTATATTTTTATAAAATCCAATATGGAAGATGCTACAGTTGATTGTCTAAAAATAATTAAGGGTTGGAAACACTATTGTTTTAATCTGGGGAAGGTATTTTTAATTAAAGTTTTTACTTAAAATGGGATTAAGATTAGAGATACTTTTGTTAAAAACATGTTGTCAAATCTATTTCTAATCTGGAAATAGATTTGAATTTATTTTTGGATGTTATCTTACTGTTGCATCTTCAAAAACAACCAATAAAGAAAAAGTATAAAATGACGGAATTTTGAGTCACAGATTAGATTAGCTACTCTAGTGAAAATGATTGTTAACATTGCGGTGAAACTAAAAATGATGTAGCAGTAAATCCACCACTCTTCATCCGCCCTATAGGTCATCATCTGCCGCTACCGTAATATCCTGCTACCCTGAAATGAAGAAAGGTCTAAAAAAAGAACTTTAGAATGCTAATAGAAGCTTGCTGCCACAGGAGAACTTGCATTTCAATTGCCGTGCAAGTGCAACTACTAAATTGGACTCTTAAAATTGCAAGGTAAATTATTTCAAACCGCCACCATTGACACTAAATCTAGCCTAATTCATCTATCAAGATTTCTTCTAATATGTGATTTAACTTTATTTTGTAACTTTATGTAAAATGTAATTTGCTCTTAAATAATTTCAGTAAATCTAATTTTCTCTTATATGCTCTAACTTTCTTTAACTTGGTGCGGTCATTTATTTATTACTTGATTTTATATACATATATGCTTTTCTAATTAATATGCCAATCTTAAACAATCTGACGACCGAATTTTGTAAAATCCTTTCTTCTTTTTAAGTAAGCCTTCATTAATTAAGTTTATTAACGTCCCTTAAAATAAAATGTATTGTTAATTAATACGCTCGCCAGATTGCTTTACGTGAACAATTTGTTCATGCTTTAATATCAAAATATATATATATTTGTTTAACTCTGGATTTTCTACCTGGGGAGAATCCAGAACTTTGGCTAATTACCGCTTGGAAATCTTATAAAATATTCTTTATTCATTTCTAAAAAGGTAACCGATTATTTGTTTTCTATATAACTGCTAGTTATTTTTTTTCTATACTCTTAAAATAGTCTATGCTTAAAATATCAAATACAGTATTTGATATATTCCAGTTATTGTAAAATCAAAGAAGGTGGGATTGATTTATTTAAAAATAACAAAAAAAAAGGGATGGGGAAAAATCTTAATGTTTCCTTTACTAAATCAAATCTTAACGTATATTTTATTAATTTGAAATCTAAATCTTAATGTTTCTTTTACTAAATCAAATCTTCAAGTATATTTTAATAAATGAAATTTCTCTCTCTATATATATATATAACTGCATAGCGTATTATTTGTCTAAATTATAGTACTCAAACAAGGGTCATTTATTTTAAAGCAGTAAAATTTATTCAATGTTGTTAGTGACATTTATCATTCATACTGCGTTACTGACATTTAGCATATTTTCGTATATATACACTACGTGCTTCTAGTCTTCTAATCTGGGAGTTGCGACAAGTTCGAACCCATAGATTTCTTTTCATATCTCATTCTGTAGATAGTTGAGCTATCCGGAATCACATTTATTTCGTATAAAATGCCTCTGGTGGTGATCCCATAAATTTGGCACACGCTATGCATATTCACTTCGTAAATAAAAGACCTCTCGCGTCGGTTATACCAGCAAAAGTCTGGACCATGCCATGCCTATCCAATTTTCTCTAACCACTACCCAAGAAGGGGATGTGAGATTTCGTTTTCGTCCAGAAGCACGACCTTTTCCTCTTAGTTATTTTTAGGCTATTATGTCAGCACCGCAAACTTCTTCGTATTTATTTCTTTTGCTTCATGACCCAGTTTTAATGCTCTAATATCAAAATTGCGCTCTGCTTAAAATATATATATAAATGCCAATTACTTCTATTTTATTAATTAAATTTATTTCAGTCTTATACAATCCCACCGTCCGTAATTTATATATCTATATTTAAGAGTATCTATATGCCTTGGGGAAAATAAAGTGTTCGTCTTACTATTAAAATAATTTGTCATTAAATATTTTGTCATTTAGATTCAAATATAATCTTTCAAATGTATTTTGTTTATTTTCACGACCTTTCACTATGTTTCAGAACCGTAATCCAAAGCGTTAATAGCAATTTTATGTAACTTCTTTCTAATAACTGATTGGCATCTTAATATTGGACCCACCAAAGATGTGTGTTTATTTGTAATATATTATTTAGCTAATAAAGAGCATATAAGAAATAATAGCGTGAATGACACTATGTAATTATCTACCCCTTGCTCATTCACGCACATACTAATATAATTAATTTATAAATGTATAATAATTTGTCAGTATATTAAACTATATTTTATTGTTAACTTATTTGAGTAGTTCGAATTCCTTTTCCTCCACTTCCACATATTACAGCCATGCTTATGTATATTTTAATATAGTCATAGTTAATAGATGTCTCATTGTTTTGCTCAGCTTTGCTAGTTGGCCGGATTAAAATTAATTCTCATGTGCCATCGCTATTATGTTATTCATTAGGTGTTTGATCTGGGGTTTAGAGAGTGGGTTTGGATCCAGGCTGGTCCCTGATCTAAACTTGGGCTTGACTGGGTTTGAAGTACACTTTGTGAGTTCCAGCTCATGTTATATGGATAATATTAAATATAATTAAACATAAAAAATATTTTTCAGCACATGGTTTAGTGCCTATTCAAATGTTAATAATCTATTTTAATGTTAACCAATTATTGCATATATAACACCATCTAGGGTTCCATAATGGAAGGCAAATCACAACAATAACAAAATAAAACATCAGTAAAATAGAATAAAACCTTCATGTAAAGATCCAATATAACTTCAAAAAAATTGGCTATGTGATATAACAATATACAAAACAAATAATGCATATATTACACAACTTTATACATATATTGTCTTATATAATTTCCCAATTGATCACTTCTAAACTAAATTTGTTGAAATTATACTAAAAATCCAAAGAGAAGACCAATATCTGAAACATATAACATTTAAAATAAAAAATTATATAAATATTTACAAAACTATAATAAATTTAATTAACCATTGGTTAATTGGAAATGGATGGAAAATTATATAAGACAATATACATAAAGTTGTATAATATATGTATTATTTGTTTTGTATATTTTTATGTAATATAATCAATTTTCTAAAGTTATATTGAATCTCTCTGTATAAGTTTTATTCTATTTTACTGATGTTTTATTTTGTTATTATTGTTATTTAACTTTCATTGTGGAACACTAGATGATGTTATACATGTACTAAGTAATTAACATTAAAATACATTATTAATATTTGAAATGAGTACTAAATCATGTGCCAAAAAAGGCTTTTTATATATAATTATTTTTAATATATATATAGCTGTTATATATGGGTTTTTTTTATCTATAATTATAATTTATATGAAAAAACAGCAGTAATGGATTTAACTAATTTCCATTTTTGATGATATTAATTATAATTAAATAACATTTGATACCTTGTACATATGCTAAAAAATGTAATAATAAAAAAATACTATATCAGTTCTAGGTTATTATTCATTAGGGAGTAAAAAGAAAAATTAACTTTCTACCTTTTTATATATATATTGTAATGGTAGGGATGAAGAGGTAATATTTCAATACATGTTTTTATTTATGTGGTAATTTTCATTTTCTAAACAATTCTTAATTATACACTGATACTATTATATATGTGTGTGTGCATATGCAGGATTCTTTGTCATTTTTTTTAATATTATTTCTTTCATTTTCTTTCTTTCTCTTTTTTTAATATATTTTTTTTTTTTATAGATGGTTGCATTTTCATATATAAATGAAATATTCTCTATCAAATTTTCTTTTCTTTTTACAAGGTTTTTTAGTGATAGTTTTTGTTTATATATTGTAATGGGGGGATTGGTATCCCTTTTTATATCTTTAAAAAATTATATACTGGGGTAAATCGGTGTTAGGAATAATTACAGAATATATTTAGACTTAATGTTCTAAGTAACTATAATGATCAGACTGAGCATTTAGCCATATTTCCTGAAAATCATTCCCATTAGAGGTTCAAGTAAAGAGAGGGTCTATCCCTTGTCACTATAGATATTATTTATTTATAATATATATCATATTGCAGATTAGGGCATCATCCCAATAATGAGACACATCTATAGGTAGGGTTTAAATCCTTCCCTAGCTTCTTAGATGTTAAATTTCCTCATTAACCACAACTGGTTCAGATATAAACATAGTAATGCATCACAGGGTAATCATTTTATTTGACACAATAAACATGAACCAACACTCATAATAATATGAAAAAACCAATAGTATTTCTATACAGCAATTATACAGACTGATAGACTGATACGAGAACTTTACGGGGGAAAAAAACTAGAGACTATCTTTAATGAATTGATAAATCCAATTTATTAATATATGATAATTGGGTTGGTCCTGAATATTTACAAACCATAAAAGTTCAACTCGCAACATGATATTAAAAAAAAAAATTAATTAAACAATACAAAAAAAAATCCTAATAATAATAAAAGAAATAAAAACGCATTAGAATAAAATAAATAAATAAAAATATCAATTGATATGCACTCATGAGATATATAAGAAAAATATTGATTACAAAATATATTACGAAAATATTTATGGATGTGCACTCATGAAATATATAAAGAAAGTAAAAAAAATTGATTACAGAAATACTAAGAAAACATTTTTTATTTAGTTGTTTCTATGAGTTTATGTATTTTAATTACTTATTTTAGGCCTAGTAATAAAAAAATGGACTAATAAATTCTTATAAATTTATTTATTATTTATTTGATCACAATTTTATGTCTTTCAGCTCTTTACTTTGAACTCAGATATGTGATTACTTGATTTCCACAAACATTCGGCCAGTTTAATGGTTAACTCAGTTATAATGAGTTGAATAAGTTCATGTAGTTTCCACAGTCATTATTATTTTCTAGTTTCTTGTTTACAATATTATCTGATTTTAGCAGATGAGCCTTTGATAGAAGGATATTTTAGTTAATGGCAAATATCTTTCAAAAAGTGAAAGACTTACTTTTAATTCTGGCGCATTCTCTTTACACTATGGCAAGATCAGAACATAATACACATGGAATTTAGCCTGCCATCACAAAGATACCTATATAAACATCATATTTTTCACCTTTGCAGATTATTATTATTATTTGACCAGCTAATATATCAATACTTCATCTGAGTGTCTCAACTGCTCACACTTCACATAGTCATGCTCATTTAAATTTGATCTAAGAGAAAAGAACAACAACAATCAAGGAAACAAGAAAAAAGATAAATTAAGACAAGATACAAAAGATTTTAAGCTTCTTTTATACTTTTTCTCATCACTAATTTTTGAAAGGAATTTTTTTAATCCATCATCTGTCTGGCATATAAATTTTTGGCTTATCTGTATGTACATATTTATTACATTATTTAATTAATTTATTACCTGTGGTATTTAGTAACCATTTACCTAAATTGTTATTTAAACAGGCAAAACTCTCCATACAGTATTGCCACTCAGTGCAAGCCAGAGTAATCAATGGATGCCAGAAGGCTTGTGCACAAGCTCTCTGGCATCCATTGATTACTCTGGCTTGCAATGAGTGGCAATACTGTATGGAGAGTTTTGCCTGTTTTAAAAACAGTTATAAACAAGCATAAGAAATGGTGATCATGTGATGTTTATTGGCTTAATTGTTATTTACTCAAATCTTATCAAAATATCAAATATTCAGGACTAATTACTTTTTTTTTTTAATTCTTTTTCGTATATATTTTATCTATTTAATGAATTAAATCTGTGGTTTCCTGTATCCATTTTTATTTTATCTAAAAAAAATATTATTTAGTTTACAAAAATAAATTTATTCTACTGACATATAGAAAAATCTATTTTATATAAGTTTCTCTTTTTTTTCTTCTTTATCTTATGTATATCAATTTTTAAAACTAAATGTAATTTATGCTATGATGTATATATATATGTAATATAAAAAAAAGGGAATAAATTTCTGGTCATGCACTTTTTATGAATTTACATGCACTCACATATAAGTATCATTTGTTAAGTTATATAAGGCACACAATAGGTTAAAGCCCTGATTTCAGCATGGTGAGAAAAAATTAGCTTATATAATGATAAGCTCTAAGCATAAGTGGTCCACCTTTTCAGGGGTGAGGGCATGTAAATTCGTAAAAAGCATATGATTGGAGATTTATTCCCTTCTTTATAGTAATATGAATATTAAAAGATAATTGTTAATGATTATATACATGGAGTTTGTCAAATAATCATAAACAATATACATATATATAAAGAGAGAGAAAAACTATATGTACAACAACATTATATATGGAAAAAATAATAATTGGTATAAAATGAAAGTTAAATATCCTTACCAGCAAAATCTAAACCTTTATCTACATGTTTTACCCTGTAGTGAGCTTTTAATATGACTGGATCAAGGTAGCATTCTGTCTTGATACAAAATGGGCAATGCATATGTGGACTCTTATTATGACAGTTAGGATCTAAACACTGGGTTGGAATATAATTATTTTCTGTACCTCGAATTCTGACACTAGGATGTGTCTGGAAAAAAATAATAATAATTCATTAGATCTATATTATCAAATATGAAATATAAAGTTACATGTATGAATTATTTGTATTTATTATTTACAAGTTTTATCTACAATTAATAATTTTTTTTAATAGACTTTATAATACTTTACAAAATAATCATACTTCCCATAATGCACTTTTCCTAAAGCTTTATTTACGACTGTTTTGACTGTTTCAGTCTTCTTTAGATATTTGTAGTTTGAAAGAACTAAGTGAATGATATTTCAAATACTTTTCATTACTTTTTTCAAGCTACAACTAAATGAAGAAGACTGCTAATCAGTCAAACTGTTATAAATTGAAGTGTGTTTAAAAAAAAAAAAAGATTTAGCAAAAAGTAATGCAATGTGAGTGGAAGACGTTTTAGCTATCTTGGAAGAATTTTTTATAATTCTTACATGTTTTGACATATGTTTCAGCATATCATTTACATCTGGATGTGAGATTAATAATTAATTTTAACAGTTTTCGTAATTTTAATTCATAAGACTGAATGATAATTTATTGTTAAAAACATTATATTATTAAAGATATTAAATCATACATGTATAAAATTCTATAAATATTATAAATACCTGTTAGTGGTAAACTTACTAATTCAGTTATTTAATTCAAGCAGGATATTTTTGACTAAATTGATTATTTAGCTAAGAAAAGTTAATGCTTTAGTTTATCAATGAAACATTTTTTAGTTTTTCCGAGTACATTTTTTTTTTTTTCAATATTAAAAAAATTGTAGCTAAATAATTTTATTGCAAATGATCTTTTCTTTCTTTCTTAATTTTCCTACATTTCAAATATATATTATATTTTAACAATTTTCATAACATAATTGAAGATAACTTAATTATTTCATAGATCTAATATTTTTACAGTGCCTAATGTGAATTTGCTCAGTTCATATATCAAATCATATAATACAATGTGAAAGATGTTAAATCCTTAGTTAAACATAAACAATGACTTGGTTATCTGCAAAGGTTTGTAGGAATATATTTTTTAGATTTTTTTTTTTTATTTAAAAAAAAACAAAACTTCTGTACCAATAGAGCTTTCTTTATATATAGAATTCATTCTTTCCAGAAAAAAATAATTCCATGTTGGAAATTTTTTTCCAATTTTTTTCAATTCCAATACTCTTACTAGTAAACAGTTTGCAAAACTCTATTAAAATATTTGAACAAGTATAAGAATAAATGAGGTTGACATGAACAACTAGATATGATACTTTCAAACTAGATTTATCAAAATAATACAACTAGTAAATTATGGCTAATAAATGAATTACAGTTATCATTAGTGAGTAACCCAAAATAGGCAAAAAAAAAAAAAATCTCCTTAATAATTAAATCAGCCCTACAATTAGCTCAAAATTATGAATCAACAATGAAAATAAGAGTTAAAGCATGTTTCATGGTGTCTTAAAATTTTTAACAATGTATTCCTATGACTGCTAAATTTTTTTTTATATAAATCTTAATGCAAAAAAAGAATTATATCTTAAGCCAATTTGGCTTTCAAATCAGTATATATCCTAAAATCTTAAATAGACAATGATTGGATATTGATTTTAGAAAGATTATTATAAATTACAAAAAAATGTTAACTTGTGAAATCATCAAGTAAGATTGATAACATATAATAATACTAATGCTATTTTTCCTACATATTCAATACTTTTTTTTTGCCTTTTGTATTGCTTATAATAAAAAAAATCTCCATACAATGCATTTTCTCTTTGCAATTTCCCTATACTTTTTATTAAAATGTTTGATATTTTTAACTCTTCTTCAGATTTATAAAATGTAATTGAAGGCAAAAAGAAGATGCATTATTATTAGATTTTTCTATTGTATTTGAATTAATCCTGAATTTGATATATAGAGGACAATCTCATATCAATAATAAAAATGAACTAAAAGTCTTTACAATTTGTAACTGTTTATAATTTGTAAATCTATGTGCAAATATAACTTATGTAAATTGAATACTACAATTTTTTTAAATGTTTGTAAGAACAAAGTAAACAACTCATTATGATTCAAAAGAATAAAAAATATGTAAATAGTAATGGCAGTCATCAAAACAATAAGTTAGCTTTCAGATTTTTGTAGATCACTGATCCCCCCCCCCCCTGAAAATTTAGAATACTATTTTCAGGCAAAAAGATTATATCTTTAAAGTTTCAAGATTATGCCTCATCATAATTGATCATTGCTGGGGTTTTTTTTATTATGACCACAATTCTTCAGAGTTAACTAGCATTTCAGTTAATAAGTAGAATTGGATGTCTGATACAAAAATAAATTGCAATAACCATCTTATCACATTGCATATTTTAATAAATGAGTCCATTCACATAGAGACACAAGTGCAAGCTAGAGTAATCAATGGATGCAAAAAGATTTGTGTATAAAATCCCTATCTAGTACCTACTGTATGGAGCATTTAATGTTTGTGTAAACAGCTTTGTAAGCATAAGAAATGGTGATCATGTGATATGTTGAGTCCATTTATATATAGTAGTAATAGTAGTCTATTTTTCTCTTTCTTCTTTTAGAAGTAATATTTTTATGTAACTACTAAGATTTTTGTTTAAATTATGATTCTATTGCCTAGTTTAAAACAGATAGATCCTACAAATTTTTCATCATATGAAACCCATTAAATATTAGGAACAACAGTATTGATTTATATATAAAATTCCTAACATATTTTGTTAGAAATTACTGAAATGAATAATTTAACTTTTATAAATTCTTCAAAACAAAGATCAAATTATCAGTTTGACAAAATACTTAAATCTGGAACCTTTCAGCAGCGTGATATAATCAGATTGTGTTTTTTTAAATTTCTTCTCATAATATTATCTTGACTAAAAGAAACTCTTATGATCATTCAATTTTTTTTTTTTTTTTTAAGATTCCTCATCAACAAAAGTCGTCCATAAATGTTCACAACTACCATGCTCACAAAACATTAATATCGCAATATACCAGCTATATAACCCAATCTATCATATCTATTGACACTGGCAGAATATATTTTTTAAAAATCAACAGAAACGTTTAGTATAATTAACCAAGTGTATATCATGTTCTGAACAATCAAATTTTAACCTATATCTAAACTAAAGAATTTCTTTTTAAAAAAGGAGGAAATCAGACATTATCTCAAATACAATCATGGCCTCAAAAACTACACTATTACAAGTACAATATCACTTATAAAAATTGAATACAGCAGCAACAGCAGGTTGCTCAAAAATTTCAACAACAACTGACAGAAGTATCTACTTTTCTATTGAAGAACTTTTTATAAAAACAATTATAATAAAATAAAGATATTTGTATATGTAATCTTAACATACTCATTTTGATAAGTTAAATGACAATAATGTGTAGCTTTATATATGATTGTGAGAATTCTTCGGTCTAGCAAAACGTGCAAAAAAAAGAACTTGTTCAATATAAGTATCTAACAGCTATCTATTTTATATATATATATTTGAAAATAATATTTCTTTATTCTGTAATTTTATTATTCATTATACAAAAATCTGATGACAGTGTGAATTTGGTTTCCTAATTCTTGCAATTCTATTTACAAATTAGCACATTATTTGTTTTAAAATCAAATCTGAACTTGTTTATATATGCATTTGTCACTTTAACAATCCCTTCAGCAGCTTGTAACATTGAAGTCTGCTAAGATATGTATGCAAATGAGTTCCAAGTTTATGCATTACCTTTTATTTATATTGTTAAAGGTTTTTATAACTTAACCACAAAAACTATTTCATAATGCCTAAAGAATAATCAGTAGTTTTTGGTTAGTTGCACCCTGGCCACCAGGTGACGCTGCAAAACCATCAAGAAACATGCAAGTGATAAATTTATTTTTGAAATTAAAAATAGCATAAAAATATGTGATGTGTGAAAGTTAAAAATACATGCTTCTGAAAAATCTGAGGCTATACATGATAAGAATAAAATATCCTGTTTGATATATGACAGTTGATTTCTATATACATATTTGAAATCAACCTTATGCCAAACTCTTAAAAATAGGATACTGAACCTTTTAAAAATGTATTATTTTTCAGATGTCAATGCTGCTCATTATAAAAATATAAAAAAATATTCTCAATGTATGTTGACATATACAATATTTTGAACTTGATGATGAATAACATTTCTTTGCCACAACTCACAATAAGGCTGCATCTGATGACTTATGGTGATGGGTTGTCAAACATAGTCTCCAAAGATATTAATTTGATCATGATTCCAAAGGATCTTTTGGATTTGTCAAATTCCTTCCAGTCACAATCTTAACTCACTGCTGAGCTGCATTCATTCAAGGATAATAGAAACTTTCCATGTAGGCATAAAACTATTTCAGAAAAAGTCTGATTTTATTGAATATAATGGCTCATAATGACTGGATTGTATTCTGACTAAATATGATATCACTAACAAATTATTAGTCAGTTGTTTTTTTTTGCATTTGTGAGGACTATCACTATATTACTTTATACTTCTGATGCTGCACAGTGTTAATTCAGGTAAAATCTGTTACTCCACTAATCTTATATATATATATTAAGTGAAGAAATACTTAATCAAATGTTAAATTATAGAATAGACTAAATTTTGCACAATAAATGTCTATATTTAGAAATTATTTTAAATAACTTGGTAAGATCAAGAAAATGGTAATGCAATATATGCTAAATCAATTTGGTAAAGGCAATGAATAGAATTAATTTAGTAAGCTTAAAAATCTTGAGTTTCACTTTATATAGTTGTTTTATTTATTTTCATAAGACTTATATTAGATGTATGATTAAATTTTATTTTTTTAAAAAACAAATGAAAACCAATATTATATACATTTTTAAATTTTATAATTATAATCATATTTAGGCAAAAAAATCAATATATGCCAATATCATAAAGCATAGCAGAAACTATGTTCATGAATAAAACATAATTTTACATAATATCTGAATTTAACATAATTTTTTTTTAAAAATTGAAATTAATGTTTGAGATTTTCAAAAATCAAAATTTTAAAAACTAATAAATAAAAAAATATATTGCAAAAGTATTTCCTTACACATCAAATAAAAAGGCATTAAAAAAGCTTCAAAACAAACAAAATTCAATTTTCTACAACAAAGGATTATTTATTTATAATAATTTTTGTATAACAAAACAGAATTTTTTTGCATTTCCACCATTTTCAAAATTCTACATAAAATAATATATAAAAAAAATATTTTATAATATATGCTTTTACTTACTGGGCACTAAAAAGTCAAAAACAATTGTTTTCTTCAACCACAATTCAGATTTTTATATTTAATTTAAAATAAAAGCATGAAATATCCAGAAATTATTTCAAGTTAAATATAAAAACCCAATTGTGTGATTGAAAACAATTACTTTTGACATTTTAGTGCCTAATAAATAAAAGTGTTTTATATAAAATATATATATATATATTATTTTTAACTTTTTAGTATTGGGATCTTTTTCGTACTTATTCCAGTTTTAATTAAAATGAATATTAAATGCAATCTATATCATATTTGAAACTTTAAAAATTGATTCCTAGAACCATCTGGCTAGTTTGCTGTTATATCATATTTGATAACAAGAAATTCAATGTTCTTAAAAATATAATAGAGTGGTTTAATATGTACTTAAATGCTCTAAAATTCTTATCTAGAAAAACCATAAACAAAATTTAGTAGTATAATATTTTTCTGTATATTATGTTAGCATTAATTCACAATGCTATTAGCGTCCTAAACAAACTTATCCTTCAATGCAATTATATTTGAAGTGTATAAATTGTAAATAAAAATATGCATCCACCTACATAAGAGATTTTATTTTCAAGTTCAAATCATTTTTCAGCTGCCTTGAAAAAACAATTGCTTTGCATGTGTTTTCAAATATAATGTATTGCATGTTATGTAATTTGAATTTATTTTTTTTTACATATGTTAATAATTAAAAATAACTATAATAAACTATAGATGTATTTTTCACTGTTATACTTTATTATTTTTATTACAATTATTCTATAAAGATATTGTATTTTATTTATGGTAATACTTGTATATAATTTGCTATTAATAAAGTTTATTTTATTAAAAAAAAAATCAATTCCAATTTTGCTTATGAAGCATTTTAAAAACAAAATTATAATCAAGAGAAATTAAGATTTTTTTTATATATATGTAAATTTGGCTTAAACAATTTTTAATATTTTCTTTAAAAAATATACTAAAAACTTGTACATATCACTAAAAATTTATTGAATTGATACAATAACTCTGAAATATTTCATTATCATATTAAATTGGCATTGATTTATAATACATGTATATGTATAAAATTTGAAGTGAATTCACTTGTTAGAAATATATTAAATCTCAATTTCAAAATTTATCCAAACAAATTAACGAACAAACAAACAACTTAAATAAAAGCATTAAAAAAAAACTACAATTACCAAAATTATAAACCTTTGGATTTTCAATGTCCTCCAAAGATGAAATAAATCTAAAATATTAAAATTCAAAATTAATTTTCACTTAATTAATATAATAAGAAAGGATCTATTTATTGAATACTAGAAAAATATAATATCCATAAACTGATGTCTCACAATGACACATTTTATTTTCAGCAAAAGCTCACTCGAGTATCTATTGAAATCAAACTCCTAATTTTAAGGTAACAATGAACTATTTAATAAAAATGCACTCAAATTTCTATTAAAATTGAATCAATATTAGGAAAATATATTTCAAAAATAAATCATCATGTTTTTAAATAATTACCATTTACTAAATTAAATTTTTCTGCATATAATACAGTTATAAAGTCCATCTTAAGAATGATAGACAAACATTTTCTGAGTAACAATTCAAATGTCAATTCCCACTTGAGAATGTTTGTTTTGCGAGAAAATAAATATTAATAGTCAAATGAACAACAGACATTGGAGTTACTATCACTGCAATAAAAAAATAATACTTTAAATGTGATTAATTCCTGATTTAATTTATTTTCATTTATATTCGATGATGATATTATAGTGTATCAACAAGAGGAAACTTTTATTAATGTAATGTTCTCATCATTACAAACATCTATTTGACAAATTCTTGGTTAGAAAAAAATATTATTTTGTTTAAGAAAAGTGATATGAAAATGTAACATCTGCACTAAAAAGCAACTATTTCCATATTCACTTGATTGTAAAGATTTTTATTTTTTCATTAAATAAAAGGTAAGCTTTCATCAAAATATCAATTAATATAATTTTATAAATAGTTGAATAATAGTCATTTAAATATATATATATATGTCAAAATAATCTTCATCGTAATAAAGCTTTTTAAAAACATCTTTAGGAAAAGTTGCTTTGAAATTTTAAAAGGATAATATTTCTGTTTTATTTTCTTTTTAAATCTTTTGAAATTTTTGTGTGCAAACAATCATTTCATCAAAATTAATAATATAATCTAAAATCAACTTTTTGTTTAAAAACTATAATTTCATTACTGAAATGTAATAAATTAAATAATACTAACACTTTTTCATACACAAAGATGTATGGGATGGAACAATATTGGTGTTATTTTTAACTTTTTGTTTACTTAAAGCTCTATATGTGTGTGATTTTTGGGGGATATTTATAGTTTTCTTTATGATAACAGAATATGCATAGTCTTGTTGTACCAATATTCATTAATTAGACATTCAAATATTCATAAGTAAACGATTCACAATATTACAAAATTCTTTGAAAACAAACACTGAAAACATATCAATTCAATTCAATTTTATTATTAAGCATATAACAACAGACTAGTAACAATCCAATTATAGAATAGCTTTTACAAATCAAGAATTAATTTACATTAACTTAAGAAATTATGAAAATTCAAATGAAATATATCAACATCCGAAAATATCTTATTAAACAACAGGCATTCTAATCATGGCAGAATTTCTATAACAATTATGATATTTTTTAATATAAAATAAATCACTATTTCTAGTTATATTAGGAATTATATAATTTATATTATGAATAAAATCTTTTACATCGTATTTATATAACACAATTTTTCTTAAAAACATTATATTATTAAACATTCTTTTTTTCATGTTTCGTACTCACAGGTAATTGTAAAACTACATACTCAAAATAGCTTTTCTTTATATTCTTAAATCATTTCTCATAACATTTTGTGTTAGAATTCCAAACAACAGAACAATAATTAATTGTATGAATAAGTACTACATAAAATAAATAAATGCATGATTACTTATATAAAACTTTTTTTGACCTTCTTATAATCCCAATTCTATTACATTTAAAAATAATTTCATTGATGTGGTTCAAAAATAAACCATTACTATTAAAACAAACCCCTAAATCCTTTAGCCTATCCTTTCTAAGAACAACAATATTATTAACAGAACAGTAAAAAAACTGGGTAATGTTTTAATACAATGTGAAACAACAAATGTTTTCTCAATATTAACAATCATCTTTTTTTTTTTACATCAAATCACAAAGCTATTTATAAAATTCTGCAACCTTAAATGATCAGATAAATTATCAATTTTAAAAAATAACTATATTATCAGCAAACTATAAAATATTACAAGTGCTAACAATTTCATATATATCATAAGTATATAATGAAAATAAAAATTGGTCTAAGACTCTTCTATGAGGAACTCCACTTTTATAATAGTAAATTTCAGATTTTTTGAATTTGTAATAAACATAATTTGGACTATTAGTTAAATAGGATTTAAGCCATAATAAAAGAGAGGAAGAAAATCCCAAACAATCTAATTTAAGATAATAAAATACTATGATTCAATGTACCAAAAACTCTACTAAGATCATAATACATTATGTCTAAACAACCTCGATCATACATTATTATCAGATTTGTCTCCATTGATCTTAGAATAAATCCATATTGAAAATTGGGTATACATCTCTTAGCTTGAAATAAAGGAAAATTATCTCCCCATCTTTTGAAAATTTTTGAAATATTGCCTAACAATGATATTGGCTTATAGGGGTTTTTTTTTTGGGGGGGGGGGGGGAGGGGATCATTTTTACACTCCTTTTTTCAAATTGGAAGAACTCTAAATAATTTATACATATCAGGAAAAACATTTTTGTAAAGAAAATGTAAAATATAGCTTAAAGCAGAAGTGACAAACTCTGCACACCAATTAATAATAAACATAGGAATATCATCAATAGAAATAGATTTATTACTTTTTATATCTTTAATAGCATCAATTACCTCATCATTTGATATCTTGGCTATTTGAACAAAAGAAGTTATAGTTTCATCACATATAGCTACAAAATTATTAATGTGATTACAAAAGAATTGTTTTCTAAAGTCTTCGGCATTTTAAGAGTTACTTGAAACACTATTGAGTGATTTAAATTTAAAGCCATTAAAACCTTTAACATATGGCCAAAAACGCTTTAGATCATATTTAATATTTTACTGCACATTATCAATATACAAATGATGACAGACTTTTTCTTCACATTGAAACAATTTCCTAAAATTAACAAAATTGTTTCAATAAAATACTGATTTTGTTTTTTTATACAATTTATGTTACCTATTTTTTCTCCTTACAATTAATATAAATTTACTAGAAAATCAAATGGGATATTTATTACTACTACTTTTAGTTTGACACAAAGGTATCCATTTATCTATATTTATCATAGCATCATTAAAAGTTATTACTGCTTTATCAACATTATTTAAAGAACAAATGTCTCTCCATCCAAAATTCAAGACATCATAATAGACTCAAATAATCACCATTTTTATAATTACTATATGTTAGTCTAACATTAGCTGTTTTAACAAAATTTATATCTATAGAAAATTCTAAGCAAGAATAATGCAAATTCTCAATGACTAATAATGATCTCTTTTTACAATCCAAATAACAAAAATTAGTCAAGACTAAATCAAATATTTTATTAAAACCATTACATACAAAATTAAATTGAATCTAACCAAGGTCCCTAAAAAATTCTAAGATTTTTTGACTTTTCTGTAAATAATAATCTGAATAACCATTCCCATTTGCTGAAAATTGGAATATTAAAATCCCCTACTAATAATATATAATTTTTATAAGAAACTAACTTATTCTTCAAAGACTCTATTGCTAAATCCAGTTGACTTAATACAATATTTGGAGGAATATATAAATTCCCAAATTAATAATTTATTTTTGTGTTGTAGTGAAACCTCAATGCAAATTAGTCAATAATATCAATCTCAATAGTAATTTCACTACAAAACATTTCTTTTTTTAGTGTTATGAAAATACCTTCACTCCTTGTTCCAAAAACAAGTGAGCAATCTTTTCTGAAAACCTACTATCAATACACTGGCTATTCAAATATGAATTATTTAACCATGTTTCTTTCTGTTAAATAATTAAATCATAAATTGCAATTAAGATTGTATGTAAACTATTACGTTTACATACAATCTTAATTGCAAATGATATTCTGATGTGCAATTAATACAATCATTATTTTTGTATACCATCTGAAAGACTATCCAAAGTTTAAATCTGTCATTTAAAATTATAAAATAAAAAAACTTGCATTTCCATTGCAATCAAGTAAAAAATTACAATAAGGGAAAAAAATTTTTGGAAACCAAATCATACCTTTCAAAGTATGCTCATGAATAGCAAAAAGATTACATTTTATTTTATGAGAATGGGCGAATCTGCAGACACAGAATATACAAATAGTAAAGATTAATTTTACTTCATATCATGACTTTAAAAAAAATAATAGTTCAAATGACAATTTTCAACTTGTTCTAAATTTCACAATGTAAAAGATAAGACAAAATTATAGAAATATGGCCAAAAAAGAATACAGATCTATTATTGTAAATAGAATCTTAAGTTTGAAAGTTATATGAAAGTATCATGTTATTAGAAAGACTGTAAGGTATTTCCGAAATTATCTTGAAAGAAATCTCTAAAATGTAGATTAAAAAAGCTTAACACTTATAATTAAAATTCTCTGAGAAAGCATGAAATATAATCAAATAACTTATGATATTAGTTCATCTTTTGGTACTGTAAAGTGGTCCAATGGGAACGAAAGAAAGATAATGATTCAGCATACTTTTTTGAAAAGCTTCTGGTTAAAAATTTTAATTATCTAATTGTTAAGGCATTTCACCTTTTAAAAAATATTTTTATATTAAAAGCCAAACTCAAGATATTTTTATTCTTAATGTTCATTAGATTATATACGCAATTTACTAAATTTTAAAAATAAATTCTACATTAACAGTTAGCTGAGAGTAATCGATGCTAAGAAGAATAAATTTTATAATAACACAAAAGTTGGCATAAATTATGGATCATTAGATAGCTGAGATGTTAATAATAATAAAAAAGATGGTTGCAAATATTTAAGTGTATTTAGTGATGTACCTTTTATATACAGTACAATGATAAAAACTTGTAAACACTATCCCAATAGATCTACCAATCCCATACCATGTAATTTACATGATTCATTCAAATTTGAGCAATAAATATTAAATAATGAAAAATAAATTTGTATTTTGATCAATAAAAATATTTGATCAAATATCATGAATTATAAAATTCAGTGGTATTTATTTTGTTATAAAATATTTTTATTCAAAATTAGAGCACATTTCCATGTTATTATGTTAAAACATGATTTAGTAGTATATGCAAAATTATGCTGTATTTTAGTTAAAAACACAGTTGCAAATAAATTGTTTTTCTTTATAACCATTAATGTTAATAATTCAATCAAAAGAAGTAAACAAATATGATCAAATTCCTCAAATTTTACAATAAAGCAAATTCATAAAATTTAACATGATTTATACATTTCTCTTTTGGTGATATTTTTATATAATCTGTAGTATTATCACGGTCACTTATAATGAATAAGAAACTTTTTATCCTAGTTAAAGTCTCAGGTTTCATAGCTAAAACTTTATAAGTTGTTGTTTTTTTCTTTCTAATATTTATTGGCTTAAATATAAATCTTAAAATAGTCTTCAACAGAAATAATTTATAAATATAGTCTACATCTTTTCTTACATTTCCTTTTTTCATTGGTTATATTATAATTAGTATATGCAAATAAAAAACCATTTGTGCACTTATTTCCATGCAACAAAACAAATATAGCAATAAGTTCTGACAAAGTCTATTGTTTAGCATAAAATCAAAAAACTGTAAGTAAGAAAATACATTGAAGTAATTATAACTGCATCCACACCAGCATCAATAACCTCATTACAAATAATGAGTCTAAATAATATTAATAATCACATGAAAAAAAGTTTCCATTTGAAATAATTTTTCTTTGTCAATATTTAGTTTTCTGATCAGTAAATGTTAGACTGCCTACTGTGCTTCATTAATTTATTGGTAAATTTCTGAACACTTTCTTAAAATTAGTGAACATAAATGATCATCCATATCTTCAATCTAATGAAAAATGACAACGAATAATCTAATCTTATTTTTTTGTTCTGAAAATAAGACTTTCATAGTTCCTAATATGCAAGATTTTCTATCTTTCAACAATAGCTTATTAGACTTTATAAAGGTTAATATATAGTTGATAGCAGAAAAATGTGACAGGATAACTTTTGCATATATTCAATGCATAAAATACACTGACAAAATAGAAAAGTATTTTCTTGGGAAGGAAAAGAAAATTAGACATTCTTTCAATGTCAGAGAGCAAACTGCTTAAAATCTTACTCTATTCTAAGTCTGACTATATAATTTAATAGAGATTATTTTTTAATTATGATTTCTTATTGACTTAAACTTATTAATAATTGTGTTCGGATATTGTGTTTATTTCTTTCGAGTTACCTGTTAATCTTAAATAGATTTTTACATTTGATTGAATGATTCACTATATATAAGTTTCTCCACTATTTAATAAATATATACATTTGTCCAAGGTTTGAATAAATAAAAAAAAGATTATGTAAATCCTCATTTATTCATGTAACATTCAAAATAATCTTATATAGCTACCACCACTCCCAACCCTGTTTATCTAATTCATACATCATTATTAATATGCTGTAGTATAATTTACAGAAGTGACTTGAAACAAGGCAAATATTATCCACTACAAAACAAATTACTGTGGCAACAATGCTTTTTCCATAAGCCTAGTTGTTTAAAAGTAAATAAATCTGCTGCTGTTATTTGTGAAAGATATAATTAGCCCTTCGTAAATGGTTTTTAAACTGGAAAATGCATTTAATTTCCATTAATGCGACTTTATTATAATCAATTGCCATCCTTTGCGCGGTTTAGCGGCGATGAATGATGAACTCAAGGTTTCTGGATAGAAGTTTAGTCCGAGACTTCTGATGCTCGAATGTCAATTTCCTGCACGAGTAAATATTTGATAATTAATATACGTTAATAGGTCAAAATCTAGGCGACTTGTCATATTTTTGACATAATATCTATCTCGGATTTCATACTATTTCCATCTTCCGTAGTTTTAAACATAACATTCATGATGAAAAATAATCCCATATTTATTTATTGTTCTACTTAAAAAAAAGTTTAGATACTTCAGCACTTAGTACTAATATTTCATCTCTAAACATTTTCCTCTTGTTTAGATTTCGCTGAAAGTTATTCTCAGTGAATTACTACTTAGAAAGGCAAATTTGAAATATTTTCCTACATACAAGATTTTCTATTACATGTAAAAAAAATATCTGTAATGATAACTTGAAATAACATTAAATAATATTTTACTATATGAAGAATACTGCCTCTAGCAGATAATAGTGTTCGATTTTTAATCAACGCAAAATGTATAAACGTGTCTAACTAAATATGTGTAGATATATAGAGAAGCGGTATCAAAGACAACGAAGCTTGCATATGATGTTTATGAAAGAGGAATATTGATTTTTGCAATAAAACTAACAAAGATTTAAAATAAGTAGCATCTACGATCTTACCACAAATGTAGTCATCTTTCAGATTTTCAAAACACCGAAAATAAATACAATGTATGCTGGTTTTCATGCAGAAAGTAGATCGTAATGTCCACCCTGAACTTTAGCAATTGTGTTAACGTCACTAATTTCTACGCAACTAAATGATGACTTCATAAAAAAGATGGCGAAGATTTAAAAAAAAAAAACAGTACATGCTCAGCATATTACATTACTTTTTTAAATTTTCTCAGTCAGCGCCATCTCAACGTTGTGTGATTCTTCTGTTAAGGAGAGCTTTAGTGGTCCTTGATTATATTATAAAATTCATGGACTTATCGACGTGATTTGAATAAAATAATCAATGGACAATTGAAACTATACATTATGTAACTATTCTAATACTGTATATACCGTATATAGAATATAAAATTAATTTGCTTTACGTAGAGAATATGTAAAATTATTACGTATGTTTTTTGCGTTTAAGTAGATATAAAAAGATTCTAAAAAAAATATGTATTATCTGTCATGATTCATAGCCTACGAATTCTGTTGCTATTAGATTAATTTCAAATATTGTAAACAAAATACTGGAATTACTATTAGTAATAAAAATTTAAAAAACTAATTCTTGGTGCTTGAAGTAATGGGATCAGTAGTGTGGAATTAGATCTAGAAAGCGTAAATAGTACATTATGGTCCAATAACACGCCACTGAATTAGCGTTAAACAATAGTTTTTTTCATTAATTTATAATATAGGGTATAAGAGCACAGACTTTCACACCACCCACCTCTCTCCACTCTATCTAATAACACTGATACACCTAAACACATATATGCTGAAAAGATAAATAATCAGCAATATACGTATTTCATGCTAAACCAGCAATCATCAGTTGGTCCAGACTATCATCTTTACACACATATATAGAATAAGTATATTGGTGATTATTTATCTTTTCAGCACATATGTGTTTAGGTGTATCAGTGTTATTAGATAGAGTGGAGAGAGGTGGGTGGTGTGAAAGTCTGTGCTATTATACCCTATATTACATATATATAGCCACAGGTATATAACAAGCCTGTGTTTCAGTTATTAATTTATATAGAGATATATTTTACAAGGGTTTTTTTTTTTTAAGTTAAGCTTTTACATTAAGTTTACATTTGAGATGAAGAGGCGCTACCTTCAAAACAAATTCGCATCTTTGTAGCAATACATTTAAAATTTTGATGCATTCATCTTAATTTGCATAGTTATTAATTGAAGGGCAATGCATGTATTTAGAGAATAGATATATAGACTCGGACTAAATTTTCTTAAAATGTTATATTTTATGTTTGTGTATATTTTGTGAACTGCAAAATTAATTAGTTTTCAAATACAAGTAACCCTCTTACAGCATAGTTTCGCTCTAACAGGATAAAATAAATTGCAGAAACACTTGTATACATGCTACTTACAACTGGGTTTTGCTCTAACACGATCAGAAATTTACTTTGCGGAGATCATCTTATAGCACTGTATTACTATTTAATGTATGTATTGTACCTGTAAACTTTATCAGTAAGAAGTGCATGCAAATAAATCAATGTTCTTTAAGATTACTTAATATGTGATCTTTAGAAATTGTTTCTATGACATCTATAATACTTAATTATTTTCAATTCCATAGTAATTCCTTTTCCAGAGTCAAATCCATTTGTTCCCTTTATGAAAGTTCTTTTCCAATGAACTGATGTTCCATGCTATTGCAATGCTTTTTACAAGACTTTATAATATATATATTTTTGTATACTATGTTTTTAAAATAATAACACATAAATTACAAACTAGAATACAAAATATATTCAAATTATATTTAAATAAAATTGACATACCTTCCTATTCATTTATTTTAAGTAAGATAATATTAGAATACCTATTTTAAAAATGTTTTCTTTTGTATATTTATAATTTAATTGCAAAGAAATCAAGTCATATATCACATGATCTAATTTAATAAGCTTGTACTACAAATGTTATCTAATGACCATGCCAATAGCTCTTAACAAGCTTTTCAGAATATCCCTAACCTCAGACCGGTTTCTAGTTTCTGACTTTCCTCAGTGAGGTGCTAGGATATTTAAGCATTAGATTTAAAATACCAGATCAAGCCCAGCATTTTATCTAATGGTTAACTATTAAATAGAAAATTGAAATTTTCAGACATCCATATGCCTTTGTTAAGAGCTATTGGCATACTCATTAGATAACATTGTAATATATAGATAACATTGTGATATATGATGTGGTTTCTTTGCAATTATATTTTTTGTGCTTAAGGCTTTGGCAATTTTATATTGCTAAAGCTATTAAAATATGGTGTATCTGAACTTAATTCAGTCCCATATGGCTATTTAAGTTAGATAGCTGGATTTGAAGACATGGATGTCTGAAATTTTCAGATTTTCTACTTAATAATTAACCATTAGATAAAGTGCTGCACTTGACCTGGTATTTTAAATCTAATTCTTGAATATCCTAGCACTTCACCGAGAAAAGCCAGAAGCTCGAAAATGGTCTGAGATTAGGGAGATTCTGAAAAGCTTGTTAAGAGCTATTGGCATGCTCATCAGATAACATGTATAATTTAATACTGTTTAGTCATACCAACATATAAATATACATAGACACATATCTCAACAATAGTTTAATATTCTCCTTTAAAAATTTTGAAACTGTGCAGTAAATAAAATTTTAGTAAATAAATTTATCAATATGTACTTTCATAAATGCAATTTACCCACTCTACTTTCAACACTTTTTAGCAAAAACCTTTTATTGTACATATATGCATACACAATCTTACATTTTGACTATCCTGCAGTCTTCTTCAGAGCTATGATATAGTGAACAAAATAAAATATATAACTATATAAATAATACCATAAAAAATGTAAACAATAAAATTAATTTTAAAAAATATATAACAAAACATAATAAAACAAATAAATATAATCAAACCCAAAGTAATCCAGTTAATATAAAATAAAATATACAATATATATGTGTATTCCAGACTGTATATACACATTCATGAACAATTATTAATCTAAATATATTCATTTTTATTATTTTTAATAATCTCCTAATTACTTCTCTTTATAAACTTTAGTTTAATGAATAATATATTTAAATTAATTGTATATACAGTCAGGAATACACATGCATAATTTATATTTATTTTATATTTATACTGTATATTTTATTTTATATTAGCTGGATTATTTTGGGTTTGATTATATTTATTTCAGTTTTATTATGTTTTGTTATTTATTTATTTTTTAATTAATTTTATTATTTACATTTTTTACTGTATTATTTATATAGTTATGTATTTTATTTTGTTCATTATATCATAGCTCTGAAGAAGACTGCAGGACAGTTGAAACGTAAGATTGTGTATGCATATATATACAATAACAGATTTTTGTTAAAGTGTTCAAAGTACAGTGAATAAATTGCATTTATATAAGATATTATAAAGGAAGTGGTGAATTTGGTAATATTTTTGAAGAATATGTACTTTATTTTACTATTATTTATATACTTTTATTAATATATTACTAACATAATATATATGTCATTATTTTTATTGTATAGTCCTTAGTCTAAGAATAGCCCCTGTTAATCTTAAAGATTTTGGTGCAAGATAAATTTTTAGTTAACCAAGCTAATTAATTTTTTTTGTTGTTGTTGTAGATAACATTACAAGGCTTAAACTCAAATCCTACTACTACAGTATGTATATATTTTGAAATCTAAATTACACACTATGGGCACATAGTTATATATGTATACAAACATACAAAAGTAAAATGGGGAAATACCTGATTTTTATTATCACCTCATTGAATACATACAATTGGGAGAATACCCAAATTTTATTTTATCAAGACTCTCTGAATTAAGTGCACATCACTGCATGTTTTGTGTTTCAAGTATTCAGTTCATAAATTGCAGAAAATATTTTAATAAATTCTAAGTTTTATAAGGAACTTACTTTAAGCTTTTTTGGGTATATGTTAAAGAGTATCTTTGTAGTTTCAAGACTAATTTTTGGAAAATTAAATTTCAGTCCCAAATTTATTAAAAAAAACAATGTTTAAGATAAAATTAATTTCTCTGGATATAAAAATACAAATTTTGAATCATCTTATAAAAGGAGAAAGAGCATCAGACATTGCAAAAAACTCTAAATTTAAATGAAATAATAGTCAAACCATTAAGAAAAATAAAAGAAAATTAGAAGTGTTGTTGCTGTAGGATTTTAGACATCTGCAGCTTGTCCCCATATGCCACTAATTGAGAAAATGGAAAAGGCACTCAGCATTTGGATTGATGATAGCTGCCAAAAAAGAATTATATTGGATTGCAATATCATTAAATAAAAATTTCTTACAATTTACAAAGACCTTAAAGAAAATGGAGAATCTTCTGTCAGCCCAGATTTTGTGACTAGTAAAGGTTGGTTGAAAAATTCAAAGCATTTTGCAATATATAAGCTAAGAATTCAAGACAAATCTGTGTTGGCTGATCATGAATATGCCAGGACATATCCAGAAAAAAATTAAAAAATAGGAGAGCAAGAATATTCACCACCTCAAGTTTTTAATGACAATGAAACTGGGCTTTGGTGGAAAAAATGCCTAATAGAACTTTTATGTCTAAACAAAAAAAAACCATCTAGATTTCAGGTATCTAAAGATCATGTAATGTTACTTTTGTATAGTATTGCATTAGGAGACTTTATGACAAAACTCTCACTTGTTCATAATCTTCAAATCCTCATACACTTAAAGGCATAAATAAAAACACCTTACCAGTATATTGGAAAGCAAATTCAAAAGCTTGGGTAACTAGATTTATTTAGAGAATGTTTTTTAAAATATTTGGTGCCAAAGATTGAAAATTATTTAAAAAAGAATTTGGACTTCAAGGTGTTGTCACTATTAGAGAGTCATCTCAATATCCAAGTAGTGTTTCTACTACCAAACACTACTTCGTTGTTTCAGCCATTGAATCAAGATATTATTTATACCTTTAAAATTTACTATATCAGAAGGTCATTACAATGGATTTTAGACAAATGAATCAAGATCTCTTGGTGTAATAGAAACTTGGAAGTAATTTTCAGTTAAGCATTGTATCAAAACTATATTCTTATCATTGAAAGAACTAAAAATATCAATGTTAAATGCATGTTGGAAAAAGATATGGTCATCATCAGTTGAAATAGAAACAGGCTTGAATCATCAGAAAATGAAATTGATGGCATAAAGAAAGATCTTGCTAAATTGAT
Organism: Epiperipatus broadwayi; assembly: GCA_028023455.1. Lineage (NCBI taxonomy): Eukaryota > Metazoa > Onychophora > Udeonychophora > Euonychophora > Peripatidae > Epiperipatus > Epiperipatus broadwayi. The sequence continues at coordinate 1,917,501 of JAQFVV010006224.1, read as the reverse complement.
CAGAGTGGTGGTTTTGAGGATATGGCTATTCAGGATATTCAAGATTTATTGATGGAAGAAGAAATTAGCAAAGCAGATTTGCTGGAAGTGACATCAGAAGTTCTTAACCAAGTCAATTCTGAGAACAGCAGTGATGAAGATTGTAAAGTTAATAAATTAGCATTAAAAAAATTGCAAAAAGGTCTATGCTTAGCTAAAAATCTAGAATCATTTATGTTTGTTTGTACCAAGCAGTGATGAGGAAAAAAATTATTAAATTAAGGTTAATAAAATGAAAATAGTTAAAGTTTGTTTTTTTTCCTTTTGTGTTATACATACATATTTTAATATTTTTAATAAAAATGAACTTGTTTGTATCGATTTTTTTTAAAATATTTGTTTTTAATAAGTTTTCGAAACAAGGCAAAACTCTCCATACAGTAGTGCCACCCTGTGCCAACCAGAGTAATCAATGAATGCCAGAAGGCTTTTGCATAAAATCCCTATCTAATGCCTACTCATCCAATATCCTCAGACTAGTTTCTGGCTTATGGCATTCACTGATTACTCTGGTTGGCACAGGGTGGTACTACTGTATGGAGAGTTTTGCCTTGTTTATAAACAATTATGTGCTAGTATAAGAGATGGTGATCATGTGATACTTAATGGTTTAAGTTTTCGAAACCTGACCCTTTTTATACTGGCTCTAGATCTCTTGTAATAGTTTTATACAAAATAACCTTTTTTCTAGGAAACTATCATTTTAAAGAAAAGTTATCTGTATACTAATGAATAAAAAAAATTAGAACTCCATATGAAAATGTATAGTAAACAAGAGATTAAGTTAATCTCTATGTACAGAGGAATTTGGAAATAAGTAATTAAAAGATAAGCTGGAGATTGTTTTTAAAAGCAAGCTATATTCATTACTTATGATAATTCCTATTCTGTTTTCTCCAGATACTTGAATGATATAAATCAAGAGGGTTCAGTAGTTTGGCTTCCCTGGGGCATATTGAAAAAGGAAGAGTTGTCTTGAGCCATGCATTAACTATATAAACATCATTGTAAGCTGATAAAAAAAAATCCATATAAAATTTTTGCGATTTCCATAACCACAGATAAGCAAAAAAGTGCAACAGCCTGTTCAGAGTCTTAAAAATTATTGAGTAGATTCCAGGTTGTGATCACTAATGTAAAAAATGTACATATTTAAGTAGTAAAACATATTAAGGTTTTTAATATTATAAAAAAAAAGAAAGTAATATAAATCTAATGGGATATTTGAAATTATATTTAAAAGCATGTGTATGTTTATTTTACGCACATTGCAATATTTAATTACAAGAAAATCTCATAATGTTCTAAATAAGTATATGATTCATAGCCAATGTGCAAGTTGGATACTTCTAATATAAATACAATCAAAGGTAATTATAGAGGGAGAGTTAGAGCACTTGCTACAAAAAGTTAAGTCCCAGGATATCCACTCCTACATTAAAATAAGTGGGTGCAAGAAAAAACATGGCAGATTATATAGATCTTAAGTATTATTTCAGTAAGCCTTTAGATTAATGATATATTTTTTGGATGTTATTTATATTTGTGTTGTTTTAGTGTTATTAATGCTAAAAGTATTTAATTTATAACTTGTTAAATCATTTTTTGATTTAATTCCTCATTTGTGCATGTCTGACTAAACAAAAATTGAAACAGCCATATATGGTAGATAGTTGTCATATATTACATGCACCTTTGCTTTTTTTTATTTTAAGCAAAGACTATAAGTTTTTTTATTATATATACTTTGAAAAACATGTTGAACTCTACCATTGTGACTATTTTATAGTATTTCTTTATCATATTAAGACGTGTTATATGTATAAATAGAGATTTACTAGGTTTTTTCATTAATAAAAATCATAATTTTTAGAATTTATGTACTAATAAACATATTTAATTTTATCATTCCAGAAGTTTTTTAAAAAGAAATTCAATCCAAAATACATTGTTTCAGTACATCAATTTTTTCCCCACTTTAGAATAATTAGCTTTTTAAATAAAGTGCATGTTAGCAGACATGTTTAATTAAATTAAATAAACATTGAATAGGCATTGAATTCATTATTATTTTGGAATATTCTTAATAAAATTTGTGTATTTTCAAAAAAATGTATACTTAATGATAGAAATAATAATTATCTTAACCACAAATTGGCAGCATTAAAATTGTAATGGTAAAAAGTGAATCTTGAGTTTATCATAGCTACATGTTGGCAGCACCAAAACTGTAATGGTGCATTTAGCTATGTGAAAAAATATACACTGTTAACAGGATACTATCATCCAACTATGTAAGTATGAACAAATCTATTAATTAAAAAATTGATTGCAATTTATCCCAACTTGCAATCATTTCTAAATTATGAATACCATGCAAGTCAGGATACATACCCATTCCATTTTCATACTACTTCTTCATATTTTATTACATTAATTTTATAGTTGGCACACTGGACCTATAAATTGTAACAGAAATTTTGATTGTTTTGCTGAATACATGATGAAATTATGTTATAAACTCATTTTAAAGTAAAATAATGCACAATGAAATTGAGAGGCGTAGGAATCACTATAGAAATTGATAACAGCGATATAAGTTTTTATTCCAAAACATTTACAAGTACAATAAAAATTAAACTAATGATTTACCAAATAAATAACAATAAATAAATACCTGATGTGTACAACATTTTTTTTTTATTTACTGAAATTTGTTACGTATTATTATTGTGTTTAAATAATTGTAATTATAGAGAAGGAAATCAACCTTCAGTCATGTGCTATTTATAAATGTATTCTATAATTACACTTTTATATCCCTCTGCAAAAAATAATTAATTGAAAACCATTTTTATGAGCAATGAATAAATCCACATCCCACTACTAAAATTTACAGATACATGGCAAATGAATTGAAGACATTTGAATACAATAACATCATCTTGTGTGTTTATCATCTCTAATTTATATTGATTTATTACTACTTCAATTATGAACCTGAGCAGAAATTTTATGTAATAACATCAAATTAAATTAATAATCATAAAACCTCTTAAACATTACACCAGATGAAAATATTCTATAAAACATCATGCTATTCTATTCAACGCAGAAAATATCTTTATATTATCAAGAATACACGTTTTTTAACTTTACTGTTATATAAAATATTCTCACTAGGATCTTTTATACTTGACATAAAAAATAAATATTGTTGAATATTCATCAACAACATTTTTATGCTTAATACATATAATAATTGTCATATAAATAAAATATTTGTTTTTCTAAAGGTTACACTTTATATACAATCAATACATTCACTTATAAAAAAGCTGAAATCTTCCTTTAATACAAATTTTTATCTCAGTTGGAAAACTATGACAAGCACAATCTCTTTACAAATGTATATAAAATAAAAGACTAATCACTTTCATAAAATAAAGTCTATTTTATGTATTCCAAAAACTGAGATTTATAAGCATATATTTTATATAAAATTTACATCTATTTTAAAAATCATAAACAATATCCAATTACAAAATTATAAATATGTATGCTTACTTTTAATTATCTGTTTTGAAAACTTATAGATATTCAAATATGGGTGTATAGAAAATCAATGAAAACATTTTCCTATCAATATTTTTTTGAATATTTTTTTGGTACTCATCTTATAGCTAAAGACGCCTCTGTGGCTCCATGGCCGACACGTTCGAACCCATGTTTTTTATAACACAACTTTTTTGTTGTGCTACAGAATGCAAGTCGCTATGTTGCGTTGCAGTACAGCATGTATGTCACATCGCAGCAATTACATTTTCCGAATTCGCACAGTTTATAAAATAGTTACAGCTTGATGAGAGAGTTTGTATTTGAATTGGATGGAAATGTTGTTTTCATTGGATTTTTTTTTATTTTAAAGTATTGAAATGTTCAGATTTTTTAAAGTAATAATTCTAAGACTTTTTACAATGTACTGTATTGAAGTTTTAATTGGGAAAATGTTAAATATCTATGTTTTTAGTGAGTTGCAATTAGGTAACACGTCAAGTAATGTACTGTTCGTAACATTCCATGAGACAAAGAAGATTCTACTGTGTGTATATTTTTGAAGTAAAAAAGATCGGTACCAAAAAAATATCCAGTAATAAAAGTACAAATATACACGATTTTTTGTAAATTTCATAAAAAGCAAATATTATAAACATGTTTAATAAGTAAAGAAGACATTTATATGTATTTGTTGTTGTTTAAAAAAGGTTGAATTTCTTTATTTTGTCCGAGTACGGTTACAATTTTGAATTTTTTTATTTTAGCATTACAAACAACAGAACACTAACCCTAAAACTAACCCTAACTCTAAAACTAACCCTAAACCTAACACTAAAACTAACCCTAAACCTAACTGTAACAACTTTTACTTTTTATTGTCATTCTATTTTAAGTAAAAAATAGCTGTAATATCTCTTTGTAAAAAAAAAAAAGAAATGTAAAACGAAGACTAAAAAAATAAAAAATAGACTAAGAAATTTTACTTTTTATTACGATTATTATTTTTTAGTTAAACAACAACAAAAAAAATAGTCGTAATACAAATAAAAAAATATCCGATAGAAAATTTATAAAAAAAAGCCGTAACACAATTAAAAAAATATACGATAGAAAAAAACACGAATCAAATTGCAATTTGTTGATTTTATTTTACATTTATTATTATCATTTAAATTATATACGTTAATAAAAAATAATATTTATAAAAGACGATTTTGTTTTGTTTTTATTTTCGCATTACAAAAAAGCACAGAAAAATTATTATAATCAACGGTCTGGGAAAACAGTGCCATCCAATGGCATCTTTATCTATAAGACAAGCACCTTAAAATTCATATTTTCTTTCTCCCTTTTTTTTATAATTTATTTAGATATTCCAATGAATTACATATATTTTTAAATTAAAATTATGAAGGAAATATATATAAATGAATTATGCAATTCATTGTTTCATTTAATAATAGCACTTATCAATAAAATAAAGAATTAACAATAATAATAAAATAAACAATATATATAAGCATAAATAATACTTCCCGAAGTCTTAGTTATTTTCCAGGCTCGGATTCTGAAGGTGATATATATCTGCTGTGCAGGTGACTACTAACATGGTTTCAATGGAGGTTGGCAAAATTGTCTATAGCAGCTACACTTTAAGAAATAGAAAATCACCTCACTTGATGGCTATGTAGGATTTTGAGCAGTGCATATGTACCAAACTGGGTTTTCTACTCCATGTTTATTGTTGTGTCCTGAATAAGTCCTGACTCCATTCCTTTAGTGATATAAAACTTTAGCTTAAATTTCACTTGCTGCTTTTTGTTCTTGAATGTCGTGTCTGACCTGTATATTGCCTCACATAAAAAATGTTTCGATTTAAATATCTGAGTTTCTTATGTATTGCTTTCTTCCTTCTTTATTTATTTGGTCCATATTCTTTCTTTCTCTTTTCAGTTAACCCTTCTCAGGAAATGTATTTGACAATAATAATTTCATTTAATTTTTCCTTAGTCAATAATTCTTATATTTCTTGATCTGCACTTTTCAAAAATATGTTCATCTATTAATAACTTTTTTTTTAGCGTTCTGAAAAGATATTTCTTATATTTCATGGTCTGCACTTTGCAAAAATATGTTCGGCTATCAATAACTCGTTCAGCGTTCCGAAAAAATATTTCTTATATTTCACAGTCTGCATTTTTTTTTTTTTTTAGTCAGCCCTCTCCGAAAACTATACTGCAAAAAAGAGACCCCAACTTCACCTGACCAGCATTTATATATCACCCCCATTATAGGGTGTATTCTCTCATCCCCTCCATAAGCTATTGCTCTTTCATTTTTGTTTTAATTAAATTACTAATCTTTGTTTATAAATACTTAAGTCCCAACAATGGACTCATTTTTAGTTATCGCTTAAAAATTTTTTTTATCTTATGATAACTTTATTTTTTAATTAATTTAAGAATTTCTTAGACCATTTAAATTCCAATCCCTGGGTTTCTTTAGATAATAAAATAAAATCACATTTTTTTAATTAAATAATTTTGTGCAGGTGTCAAGCCGAATGATCACTAATATAATTTCTACATTTTTTGTCCTAAAACATTATACAATAAAAAAAGAGGTCATTGGCTAGCCTGCAGTCATGAAAATTAAGTTCTAAACAAAAAAAAATTGAAACTTAAAATGTACATGTGTTGTCACATTTTTAAAGTTTTCGAAAAAAAAAATTCAATACGCAACAAAGGAAAAAAAATACAAAGTTTCACAATCTGAAAAAATAATAAAACATATTTACTGCTAGATTACTTGCAAATACATTTAAATTTCCTGCAATAATTTCTTTACTCCCCCATATATTTATTTATATATATATAAAAAAGCATTTATTAGACATCAAAATACATATTTACATGTGTCCATATTCATTTATTTATAAGTGTATTATGTGTGTAAGCAAAAGAGAAAATATACCTGCACAGATCATTCCTTTTATTATATGTACATTTGTTTGGGCTGCAACTATGCCTGCAGCCATCTTTGTGCCTGTCATTTAAGACTGACTGGCACAATATATATATATTTATTTTTCACTGATTTTATACAGTAATAGATTATCAATTAATTATATATTAAATAGAAGTAGTATTTGTACTTTTAACTGGGTATGACTTTAGACAATTGTATACATCATTTGTGTTTTTTTTATATTTTCATTACCATCATTATTAATTTTATTATAAATCAATAAATTGAGTGTTGATTAAAACCTACAAATCTGTCTAAATTTTTTTTTAGTGTGTAAGGTAATTTTGATATTTAAATCTTAATATAAAATCAAACAAATATAGGTAAGTAAAGGATGGCTATATATATATGTACTTTTTAATATACAATTGTTAAGTTTAATTGGATATAAATTCTGTATTGTCATTACATTAAAATATTTGTTTGTTTATCTAAGTTGATATTAGTTGTATAAATATTTTCATTAGTTTATGGCTAATTATTATGACGTTTCTTATCTTGTCCAATTAATAAAATCTTAATAGATTTTACTATCATTAGTCTGAATGATCTGCTTAAATTTATCTTTAAATTTCTTTGAGGTAGATCATAAATCTTATTAACTATTATAATATCTGTCTTTATCTTTGACTAAAAATAGAAACCAATAGTTACTTTATATAGTTTGTTATAAAATTTATTTAAATAATTGATTAACCAATTATATGTATAAGATTAGTAGACTGTGATTCAGTAAATAATCAATAGAAACTTATTGTATATATGATATAACAATATGATTGGTGTTGTATTTTGTAAAAATTGCATACAAGTTTATGCATTCCAGAAAAACTAGTATTTATTCGAGAGATTGTTATTTAGATTGTGTACTGATAACTGAGGAATTTAATTAAGTCATTAATGGAATGGCGAACGATAATTCCAAGAAATATTTGCTGATTGCAAATATTTCTAGATAACAGACCTTACCTTATTGGACAATGTAATTAATTGTTACAATTATCAGAAAGCTATAAAAAGACTGTGTAACATCTATGTCAGGGGAGTATTTGAGTGCATTTCCAGTAGACGTTCCTGTTCAATTCCAGTAGATATCTCGCATCAGTGCTTTTGGTTAATGTACAGCACTCAGTGGAAATGTAGTTCACAGGTATATCTAAAAGAGCCCATAGAGATGGGGAAACCATAGCCTGAGGAAACCATCCAGATAGCAGCTGAATAAAGAGTTGAATTTCTAGCGGGTTTCAAGTGAAATATCTGATAGACTGTTGCAGAGATGGAAGCTGTAAGGAGCTTAAGGCCAGTCACAGTAGTATACTACGAAGTGTTTGTGTGCAGATAAACTGGACTAGAGTCAAGGTGTGTGTAAACCTTGCCCATTGTGAACCGTTTTTGTAGCAGCCAGCCTGAATGTACATTGAGGGAATTGAACATTAGCGAACTGTAGAAAGAGTTGTTGCAGGCTATTTGCTATTCTAATTATTTAAAAACATTGTGTCTTAATGTATATAGTCATACTTATGGACCCATCAATGGCACAATCGACAGGATGGAGCCTGTGAGTAGCGAATAAGTTTTGCATTACAACAAGTTTAGCTGTAGATGGAGAAACCGGGTGAAAATGGAAATCCCAGTTAGTAAAACATTAAGGTTGTATTCTCATCCTTGGTGTTCACCTTCAGATGGCATTGATGCTAATCAAAAACATATACATATAACGATTCCGGGCCGGACCTAAATGATTGATTTGATCTAAAAAGATCTGATTTCTTAGATTTGTAATAAAATATTCTACTAACTAATACTATTATATGATGTTTTTTTTTTTTTCATTTTTGTAAATGTTTATTAATCTTATCTTGTTTTTGAGTTTGTGTGTGTATGTCTTTAAAGTTACGGTGTTTTTCTAATTTTTTTTTTTTTTTTTTGACTTTACGTGTGTCTTTTTAAAGTTACGGTCTTTTTTTTTTTTTTTTTGCAAGAGTAAATCAATAATTTTATTCAAAAGCAAGACGTAATAAGTAAATGTTTATTATTCTTATCTTGTTTTTAAGTTTGTGTGTGTATCTTTAAAGTTACAGGGCTTTTTCAAATTTTTTTTTTTTTTTGGACTTTAGGTGTGTCTTTTTAAAGTTACGGTATTTTTTTTGCAAGAGTAAATCAATAATTTGATTCAAAAGCAAGACATAATAAGTCAATGTTTATTAATCTTAGATTGTTTTTGAGTTTGTGTGTGTCTTTAAAGTTACGGGGCTTTTTCTCATTTTTTTTTTTTGGACTTTATGTGTGTCTTTTTTTTTAAAGTTACAGTATTTTTGGTCAAGAGTAAATCAATCATTTTATTAAAAAAGCAAAAGGTAATTCTAAATCTATTAAAAGTAACATAATTTATATACTATAATTTAGAATTGATATCTGACTATTATTAGTAAGGACCGTCATTAAAAGACTTGATTGAAAAATGATACCTGACTTAATTTCCATTTTCTTTTTTTTTTGGGGGGGGGACACAGTAATAAATCAGAAAGTGAGTTGTTTTTGTTAAGTCTGTCTATATAAAAAGGGTTCCGTTATTGAAATACTAAATTTAAAAATGATAGCCGACTAATTTGCATTTCTTTTGACAGTAATTAATCAGAAAGTGGGTTTCTTTTTTTTTTTTGGTAAATCTTGGGTATATATAAAAACAAACAAACCATAATTCAAAGACTCCATTGAAAAAATCAAACCCCGTTGAATTTGCTTTTTTTTTTTTTAAAGACAATAATTAATCAGGAACTGGGTTGTTTTTGTTAGTGTGTAGATATAAAAACTAATCTTATTTTGAAATAATAAATGTAACAAAACAAAAAAAAATAATAATACCCGACTAATTTTATTTTTCGGACAAGTAATTCCTAATAATTAGACAGTGGGTTGTTTTTGTTTGTGCGTATATATATATAGTGAAAGTAACTGGTCATGAACAAATTCTCATGAAAACGGTACTTTTCGCGTGATCCTTGAATTTTTTTTCCCTTTCGCACCCTTAAAAGCAATTTTTGAGGGTTACCCCTTTGTAATGGAATCTTCAGGACATTATTACTAAACTTACAACAGTAAAGTAAGTTACAACACATAAAAAAAATAGACGTCTTATCAAATTTAAAAAAACTACGACTGCTTCAAAGACACACACTCTCACACGAAACTACAGAGAAAATAGATATTCTACTATTACGAGAAAATGATGAACAAAATCGACTACTACGGCAACCGATGAAGGCATTTCTTTCTCTTTGCTTTTAGCATAGAAAAAAAGCCATAACCAGCAGCCGTCGGGAACTCTTTCTGTGTTTTATCATAGAAAGAAGTCTCTTTGTGTTGGTTTCTGTCACCGTCACCTCCTCCGTCCAACATAACGTGAGGACTTTTCTGCATTTATAATGTAGAAAAATTCCTCTTTGGTTGGGTGAAGGCCGGTGAAATGGTATATTTCTAGGAATTTACCTAGAAGTAACAACATCTGAAGGCGAACACCAAGGATGAGAAAACAACCAACGTTAATAATGGAAGTGAATAGCAAATCTATGTGATATAACAGTGGTGAAAGTTTGGAAATAAAATGCTTGCACAGTCAACATTGCAATCTGAGTTCCACCATGTTTGCGCAGTCACCATTGAACATGTAACTGGTGAAGAAGTTCAGCAGCAGTTTTGAATCAAACATTGCTGAGTGAAATATATGTTTCCTCCAAGTAGGAATAGAAAAACAAAACACCAAGAAATTGCAACAAGAGTTTTTCTGGAGTGGGGGAAAGTGTTGTATTTTGTAAAAATTGAATTACAAGTTTATGCACTCCAGAAAAACTAGTATTTATTCAAGAGGTTGTTTTTAGATTGTGCACTGGTAACTGAGGAATTTAATTAAGGCATTAATGGAATGGCAAATGATAATTCCAAGAAATATTTGCTGATTGCAAATATTTCTAGATAAGAGACCTTACCTTATTGGACAGTGTAATTAATTGTTACAGTTATCAGAAAGCTATAAAAAGACTGTGTAACAACTACATCAGGGGAGTATTTGAATGCATTTCCAGTAGATGTTCCTGTTCAATTCCAATTGGAGATATCTTGCGTCAGTGCTTTTGGTTAATGTACAGCACTCAGTGGAAATGTAGTCCATGGATATAGCTGAAAGAGCCCACAGAGAGGGGGAGACCATAGCCTGAGGAAACTGTCTGGATAGCAGCTGAATAAAGAGTTGAATTTCCAGCAGTTTTCAAATGAAATATGATAGACTGTTGCAGAGATGGAGTTTAAGGCCAGTTGCAATGCTATACTACAAAGCATTCATGTGCAACTAAACTGGACTGGGGTCAAGGTGTGTATAAACCTTGCCCATTGTGAACGGTTTCTGTAGCAGCCAGCCTGAATGTACATCAAGGGAGTTGAACATTAGCGAACTGTAGAAATAGATTTGTTGCAGACTATTTGCTATTCTAATTATTTAAAAACATTGTGTCTTAATGTATATAGTCATACTTATGGATACATCAATTGGATATTATAAAATGCAAGATTATCTAATCAATTTATTGAGTTCTTGTAGTGTTTCATTTAATATATAACTCAATCAATAATTGCATACTGATGTATATATAAAATATTAATATTATATAATAATTTATTCAATTTAATATAAAGATTATTAAAGGATTTATTTTGTTCAACATCATAGATGTTATAGATTTATAATGCATTCTATAAGTGTTATCATAAGCATTTTAAAAATTAGTTTATTTAGGTAAAGAATATTATTAAATTTTAATATAAATTTACAGAAGTATATGTAATATTTGCTTAGTAAAAATATATCAGAACTTATTTACTGATTTCAATTTGGTTTCATTCAATTTTTAATTAAAGATATCTTAAGCATATATCATTGTTTAAGACAATGATATCTGATTTCAATGCTTAATGTAGTTTATTTTGGGATAGTGAATAGATTTGGTGATATTTGAGGCAATCTTGTTTGCTTTCTTGTTTTAAATGCTATTTGAAAAATTAGGTTTTAACAATGTCATTAGTATTTTATTTTAGTGTAGTGGACAATCTGAATAATTATGTATTGGAAATATTGTTATTGCATAGTGTGATCAGTGGCTGAGCTAGATGCTTTTATACAGCTTATAATAGTTACTGTTTATGGACACATTTTGCTGTTATAAACAATATTTAAACCACAAGGACATTTCTTTATTATCTTTTATTTTCATTTTGTGTCAGTAATAGATGGTTGCATAAAAAACCTATAGGACAATTTCTTTTATGACCAATGCTGATCAAGCCAATGTAGAGATAGTGGGGTAGATCCATTATTATTGTTACAAAATATCTATCTAATGCTGGCAGATGATGATATACAGGTGGAAATTGTTATAAAATGCCATATCAACTTTAAGGCTATTAAAAATAGCACTCCACATTTAGGCTAGATTTATATTATTATAAATGATGTCTCAATTCTGAGACATACTAAATTTTTTATATTCTCACCCCATATTATAATCATTTTTGTTACAAAAATGATGACCAATGATTGGATTGTTCATTCAGATTATATTAATCATTTCCCAGTCTCATTTTTTATTCCATTACAAAATAGCACCCAACATGGGGCTCAACTGTTTAAAAACCCAAATTTGAGTCTCATATAATGCTGAAATGATATTGTATTTACATAGATTAAATGGAATTTTATAGCTGATTGTATTATATTAAGGAATGAAGTAAGATATTAAGAATTTTACTATTGTTGTCATTCTTTATGGATTTTATCAATACTGGAAAATCAAAGTATTTCATAATTTATTTTGTAAAAAAAGATATATTTGATATAAAATAATAAGCAAAGATGGAAACCAGTAATGTAGAAGTATTCATAGGACTTGAAGGAGGTCTCTATCAAATGCTGAGAGAATTGATGGAAAAGATGGATAGTCAAAATAAAGAACTAAGAAAAAATAAAGAGCTAAGGGAAGATGTAATAATAAATTTAGTGATATGAGTAGAGATATGGATAATAAATTAAGACATAAGTAGAGAAAATAAAGAACTGAGAGATATAAGTAGAGAAAATGGAGAACTAAGAAATGTAAATAATAAAATTGGTTTATGTAAAATTGAATTGAATACTACTAATGTGAGATTTGTCGAATTTAAATACAATTTGGATACAAGGAATCTGATGGTAAATACAATTGTAGATTTCGTGAATTGAGTGATCAGATAGATAAGTCACAGGGATGCTTAGAAGTTAGACTTAACATTTTAGATGAAAGTTAAAAGCTGTAAAATTGGTTATCAAAATTTGGAGAAATGTATTTTGAAATTGATCAAATTTATGAGGATGCTCAGAAAGCATCAACATTAAAAATAAATGATATTATAAGAGAGTTAAATGATATTCAGTTATATGAAGGTAGAATGTAAAGAAGCAAAAATAGAAAATTATAAAGTGTCAGAAGAACTGCCTTTAGAAATAAAAATTATGGTTGAAAGGTTTGAAAAGGTAGAAATAAATTGTTCTGATGATTTAGTCGAAATAAAATATATAAATGAGCAGAAAAGATTAGATACAAAGCTTTCAGATGGTGAACAGTTATGACAAAATGAGAAAGTAAAGACTGAAAATACAGAATTATAAGTGAAGTGTGGTTGAAAAATAAATTTAAGTCCAAAGGAGTTGAAAATTTGAAAAGTAAATTTAGGGACAATGTAGATTGTAAATGTGTAACACAAGGATATAAAAACATATATCATAGGGTAAAGGAAAGGTGAAAACTAAATACTGAAAGAGTTATGGCTATAATAATGAAAAAAGGGAATATATATTATAGAAGACAAGTTAAGCACTCATTCCATGGAAAAGTTCACCGTAACACAGTAAAAGGAAATAGATAAACCCTCTGAAAAACGGATTAAGAGTTTGTTTCATGAGAAAGTTTATAATAAGGATAACTATGTAGTAGTTGATAATGTGAATAGTGACATTTGTTATTTTATTTAGATATGTTGAAAATTACATGAAGACAGGGAAAACTTAATCCCAATTTGATAAATTTTGATGGCATTATTTCCTCAAAGACCCATGATTTAAATTAACGGATTTATTTATGACTGGAAAATAAAAGATAATTTGATAGGAGCATTTAAAAAAAAATAAAGATATCATGAGACAAAGAACAATTTTGGGATACAAGGAAGAACTTTAAAAAAAAGGGTGAGAAATATTCAAACTTAAAATACTTTAAAAATTTTAATTATATATCATGCAAGTAATATTTGCTATTATACTTTATGAAATTAACTAGTAATGGTGAGTAGATAGTTTGATAAGTTAGAGATATAAAATGTAATGTTTTAGTATATATACTAATGACAGATTGAAATTATCTGTATGATTAAGCCTTTTTATTTGCCAGTCAGCAGAACCACAGAAGTGTGGAAAAACAGGATATTATTAAGCTCATTGGAGAAATAAAACATTTAAATATATTTGTTTAATGGTGCAAATATAATATATAATGAAAACATATCTATTAGATAGTAACTAGTGATGTTTGATTTTATAGATTTTTTTAAATGAGATATTTAGTTTCCATGAAAGAAATACTAAATATATTATTTGACTATAACTTTAAAGTGTTATTATTAAGGAAATTACTGGAAAATATAAGAATATAGAAGATTAATTGTAAATCCAATATAAAATTTTAACTATAAAAAAAACAACCTAGAGATATAGTTGTATTTTATGGTACACTGGCAATGAACAGTGAAAAAAATAAACATATATATGCTAAGAATGTAAAGATCAAAAGGAATAAATAAATTCTGTATTGTTTTGGTGAAGATAATGTATTTAAAATATATTAAACTGATTTATTAAATGATACATAAAGATGAGGAAGGTGGAGAAAATAAATATTCATCTATATTAAGATGAAAGTAGTTTATTGAGAGAAAGGGAAAAGTCCTTTATTTTATTTTTTTGTTGATTGGGAAATATTATACCTGCCCAGATTAGAACTGTATATCTCACATTATATATATAAAAGAAGTTTATTGATCTTAATTTCATTTCACTTAATGTATGGATAATGGAGGTGTTGAAGTATAAATGTTAACTAGATAACCATGGCAACCTAATATTTTAAAATATAATTTATTATTAATATTAGCATCAAATCCTAAATTGGTTGTGAGCAATTTTAGTGCAAAATATGAAGAATTGAATAGATAAGTAAATATTGGAAAATAATTAAATGAATTATAAAATAGATCGCTTGAATAAAATCGTTACTATTATTTATTACATGTCAATTTTGTTATTGCATTCACAATAACAGCTTACTTATTATACAATTATGTATCTCATATTTAATTATTATTTTATTGGACTATATTAATAAAGATATATGTTAATTTTTTGTATTAAATATGTATATTCATCAGCAGGTATTGGAAATATCATATAAATTCTTTATTTTTAGTTTTTTTTTAAAAAAAATGTATTCGAACTGTGAAACAATGTTTTTTACTATATCCAATATTTTAAAGTTTTTATTTCATTTATTAATTGGAGGCAAATTTTATTAAACTCAAAAAGTTATCTTTGAGTTTAAATAAACAGTTGTCTTAGTAATATTAACAACAAAAAAGATATTATAAATAGAATTGAAATGCTTCAATTTGGATCTTATAAAATTTTATTGTTGCTTAGAATGGATGCATCACCTTAGTCTTAAAAATTATCAATTTTATTTTTCTAAAGTGATTAATTTCTAAAGCAATGGAAGAATAAAAATTTACCCCTCTCCCCATCCAATTGGGGCAATTCGTTGATGAAATTTCAAGGGAAATGACAAAATGTATTATAAAAAAGAAACCATTAAAATTCATTGTATTGCAGATAACCTATAAAATGTTCCCTTGCTAAAATCTAGGATTTTATCTATTTATTTGTGATGAATATGAACCCCATGATGTGTATATGGATGTTATATTTCTGATCAATGAATTTCACAGGATCGATTAATTCAATTTCTATGTGATATTAAGCGATTGAAATTTCCTTTTATTGACTTGAAAAAACACTAGCATTTATTATTCATTTGGATGTAACTGAATTTTGTCAATGAAAGAATTCTCTTCATATATTCTTACCAATAAAAGAAAAAATAAAGCCAGTGATGTGCAGTTTTGCATCAACCAAGTATTTATTTTAAAAGGTTAAATATATTTGTATACTTGAAAGAAAAATACCGGGATTTAAAACAAAAGGAATTGAATTCACATCCTCGATTGTTATTATTCATGCTTGTCTTCTCTACTTCAATTGTTTCTATGCATTAGAATCAGAAATAAGGAAACAGAACCACGATGGACTAGAGAGTAAAAGAGGAATGAGACTTTTCACTTGTGGTAATATCTCTGAATATATTTTTCATTAAAAAAAAGTGCATGTTTTGTTCATATTTTATTTTAAAATATAGAATCAAACAGTATATATAGGTTATTATATGATTCACACAACAAAAGGTTGAGATTATTATTATTATTTAAACTCTTATCTGATGATATAGTTTAATTTAAGATCTGATGTTTTCAAATCTTCATTTTTTTTAAATTTAAGATTTGAAATGGGGATATTCATATTTAAATACAATACATTTTTATATTGGTTTTTGGTTATGCAAACTGTGGCCACTAGGCCATGCTGCAGCACCACCAAGAAGCCTGCAAGTGATAAATTTCTATCCAAAAATGGCTGAAATCAATTGAGAATTAAAATGCCTAAGGCAAGACATCCAAAAAATCAGTGAAGGATGTAAAATTAAAATGTCTAAGTCAAGAATATCAAAAGTAAGTAAAAAATCAAGTAAAAAAAATCGGTTTGCCTAAGGCAGGGGTTCCCAACCTTTTTGCACTTAAGAGCACATTCTATAATACTAGCCAGGTGGCGGGCACCATTTATTTTTTCAACCAGATGGTGAACACCATTTATTTTTTCAATGTAAATTTATAGTTGGATATTGTTAATAATACACATAATGTATAAAAAAAATATTTATTTTAAAAATAAAATTTTAACATATAATTAATGTTTATATTTTTATGCTGTAAAAGTATATAGTATGTCCTACAATTTGATTACAATATAATACAATAATTTATAAGAAAGTTTAAAAATTAAATTTATTTGTATCAGATAAATAATTTTTTATCATGTTCGGATAGCGGGGGGCATACATAAAATGGTCTGTGGGCACTATGGTGCCCATGGTCATAGGGTTGGGGACCCCTGGCCTAAGGCAAGACATCAAAAGTAAGCAAAAAAAAAATCAAGTGAAATAATGCATAAATTTTAAAAAAGTACACACACACACACACACAAAATCAGTAAAAATACAAATTAAAAAATCGTGGAATTCGGTAAAATACATAAAATACCTCCACCCCAAGTGATAAATTGAAATGGCTCAAAAATAAATAAAATACAAATTACAAAAATAGAAATCAGTGAAATACTACCTCAAAATTGTCACTCTTATGCAAAGAAAAGCAAATTTTGGATAACTTAGAATTCAATAATTAAAAAAAATAGTAACGCTTAAAAATCTATAACCTTGCCACTCTCTTCGCATATATGTATGTGTGAAAACCCACACAACAGGTAATGTTTACATATATTATTTAAATTTATAACTCTAAATTGGTAATTGTTTATGTGTGCCTTAACTATATATATATCAGCTAGTATTATTTTAAGTACGCATTTATATAAATATATGCACACACACGCATTTATGTATTATCATTTTAAGTTGCTTTTAATTAATATATGCTAACTTGGAGGGATTTAAACTAAGAAAAATATACTACTATGGAACATAGTAGGTGAAACGTTATAATAGATAAAGAATACCGTTTCAATATTAAAAGTTGTAAAATGAAATGTGACGTAAGACCTCTCACATTAAAAAATCACTTGCAAAATGAAATGTGACATAAAACACAAACTCCCCCCCTTACTAATTTCTAAATTGAATTCATAACATGAAAAAATCCCAAGTGCAACACACACACAAAACCCACAAATACTTACAAAAAAAAGTACTTACAAAAGATAGACATCATGGGCAATTTGAAAGTAGGCAAAAAAACATTCAAACTTTGAGACTTCTATGTGAAAATTATTTGGAGAAGCTAATTCAAACAGATGATTATAAAAACACAACAAGGATGGCTTCAAAGTAGGCAAAAAAAACATTCAAACTTTGAGACTTTGCATGAAAATTATTTGGAGCTTGTTCAATTGGTTTTTACTCCTGTAATAAATGATTCAAATGGCTGAGACAAATGATAATCTACAGTCCTCAAACCAGGTTCCTTTTCTAAATGCTATGCAATTTTGACAGGCTCATATAGTCTCATTTGATCACCATTGTCACACTTTTTGAGAGGGTAGAACACTTTTACTTTGTAAAAACTCCACTGCCTCATCTTGTTTTTGGGAGATTCCACATTTTCATCATTTTGGCTAAGCAGATAAAAACACTATATTTACTTTAATTTCAGCATGGTTTTTTGAAATGTTGCCTGAAATGTTTGTGCATGTTTACTTTCATCTGCATAAAAAGTCCATATTAACACCATCAAAAAAAACAAAAAACCCCAAAAAATTGTTTTTCAGCACTCCAAAATAATTAATAAGTGATAATAAAACTAAGCAGGTATTTCAAAAGTCTAGTTTAGTTAGATTTTGATTAAATTTGTTGGCCCAATCAATTATATTTTTCATGCGAACAGTCTATTACATATTTCTTTCTTAGAAATTTATAGTATAGCATGCCACATTTTTATGTCCTATCTTTTGTAACCATTTTTTCAACACAATGATTTAGAAAAATGGTGTGGCACTGGTTAACGCTTTTGCTGCATTAATTTTAGTTCCATTTTTGGTTGCATTTTTTTGAACAATTATGTTTTGAAAATAATTGCAAAATTTAACATTATGATTATTTAAGTTCAAATTCACAATTGAATTTGAAAAAATTACACAAAGCATAGGTAGTATTACTTACTAATTTTTTTTTACTAATACTAACATTTTCTTAAAATGTACAAAGATTTTTGCTATCAGATGTCTTTATTTCTTGGTGCATATTTGCGACCCATTAAAAATTTAAAACAAATGCTGGTATACAATAATCACCCCAAATATGTTTGTGCACTCAATATACATTCCGATTACATGAGCTTTGTTTTAATATATTATTACCATTATAGCATACTGAAATATTTCACCATCATCCTGTTTCACCTACTATGTCTTAGTAATACCCTTTCAAAGTTCAAACCCTCCCAAATGCATGTATATTCACTTAAATTCATCATAACTAATCTATAGTAAGGTATATTTGCATGTATGTGCATCTATATAGGTATAGCATACATTAACTGTAATAATTATGTGTATGCTTAATATACATATTGAAACAATCAGATCTAGTGATCCTCCTGTTTCACCTACTATATTACATAGTATGTATTTATTTGTTTCAGTATGCGTATATTAACTTTAAACCTATCCTGATAGTCATATTAAATATAGGCATGTGCATATTTATTATTATATAATTATGTATATGTGAAATGAGCATCTATGCACATACAAGTTATAATTTGTAAAATTAAAACTAAGGTAAACCTTGATGTATGTGTAATGAGAACATATATATGTGAAAGGCCTAGTAGTGTAATAGATTTAAGAGAATTACAATTCTTTGTTTATTTTAGAATTAAATTATTATAGGCTGATGTGTAAATTAATTTTTTCACATATAAAGTCAATTAAAATCAAATGAGTTGCATGTGGTAAGTTGTTTATGAATTTTAAAGTTTGCTTTTTAAAAATCCTTTTGCTGAATCTTGACTTAATTTGCTATTAAAAAAAAGATGGAGGGGGGAGGGTAGGAGAAAAAATAACAGGTTGCAAATCTATTTTAAAATCAACCTCAGGTAAAAAAATCTGGAACTGCCTTCAAAGATCGATAATTCAGCAGGATTCACTGTCTTTGATAAAAAAAATAGTGTAAATCAAATAACTGAGAGAAAAATAAATTATAAACAAGTTTAAGAATGAGCAGTGTATAAACTAAAATTTCGGCTTTGGTAAAACTTTTCCCTTTTATTTAGTTGTGATTTTATGATGTACATTGTGGGGTAGAAGACAATTATTAGTGTCTATCTTAAGGGAACTGTTAAGTCAGGATGGGAGATCCGCAACACCTGCTCACCTTACCGCACTGATGGAGAAAGCAACCTAGACTGTGCCCACCATGCCAGCTAGAAGCAGAAAGACAGTAATAAACTTCTGCAGAACTCTATTTCAATTCTAAAATCAGGCTAAACTTAAAAGCTATCTATCTATCCTATTCTGTAAATGTGCACAACAAAAAATCTTTCTCATTATTTAAATTTCTTAAGCTATGAAATATATCTAAGGACTAAAGTATAATTTTATGTTAAATCTAATCTTGTAAGCCTTGCTCGATCTTATATAACTTTAAATTCGTCTAAACTAAATGAAACTCACTTGACATGATTATACCTATTTTGTTTTTTCTTTTTTTGAAAATATATGAATTTTGCAGATTGATTTGGAATGGAGTTTAATATAAAATTTAATTATTTAAGGTCATTACAACTGTTTTTGATGTGTGTGTGTACACTTTTAAAATTTATGTATTTTGAGCGATGTTTTTGATCTGTTCTTTTAAAAAATATTCCACCATTACAACTGTTTTGATGTCTCAAAGTTTGAATGTTGTTTTTGCCTACTTTAAAACCATCTTTGTTGTATTTTATAATCATCTGGTATCTGTTTGAACAAGCTTCTCCAAATAATTTTCATGCAGTCTTAAAGTTTGAATATTCTTTTTACCTACTTTGAAGCCATCTTTGGTGTATTTTTATAATCATCTGCAATCTTCTCCAAATAATTTTCATGCAAGTCTTAAAGTTTGAATGTTCTTTTTGCCTACTTTCAAATTGCCCATGATGTCCATCTTTTGTAAATACTTTTTTTTTGTAAGTATTTGTGTTTTTTTTGTGTGTGTTGGACTTGGGTTTTTTGGATGTTACAAATCCAATTTAGAAATTAGTGAGGGAGCGGGATATATTTTTCTTAGTTTAAACCCTTCCACGTTAGAGTATGTTAATTAAAAGCAACTTAATAAAATGATAATACATAAATGCATGTATGTGCATATATTTATATAAATGCGTATTTAAAAATAATACTAGCTGATATATATATAGTTAAAGCACACATAAATAATTACCAATTTAAAGTTATAAATTTAAATAAGATGTAAACATTACCTGGTGTGTGCGTTTTGACACATACATATATGCAGCATTATAGATTTTTAAGCTTTGCGATTTTTTAAAATTATTTAATTCTAAGTTATCCAAAATTTGCTTTTCTTTGCATAAGAGTGACAATTTCAAGGTAATCGATTCACATATATAGAGAAATATTTTTCCAAGCTAAAATTTGTTTTTGTAGTTTATTTCTTGGAAATTATCCAATCATCCCTTGGAAAAATAAGAATAAACTTGGAAATAATTTTAAAATGTACATTTGGAACAAAGAGAAAGTCAGCCCACTTGCGCGATTATATTTTTTAATGTTAAATTTTTCCCTTTTACTCAACATTTTTCTTTCAAAACTGTTTTAATACATTGTAATAAAAGTTAAACAGGTGTATCAAAAGATGCTACATGTCTATCTTTTGTAAGTATTTTTTCAATAATTTTAAATTAGTGAGGGGGAAAGGCAATTTCTGTTTTTGCAATTTGTATTTTATTTATTTTTGAGCCATTTCAATTTATTGCTTGGGAAGGGTTTGTATTTCACCAATTTGTTTTTGTAATTTATATTCCAGCCATTTCAATTTATCACCGAGGGAGAGGTTGTATTTCGCTGATTTCCATGATTTTTTAATTTGTATTTTAATTATTTTTGAGCCAGTTCAACTTATCGCTGGGGGGAGGGGGTGTTTTATATTTTTACCGATTTTGTGTGTGTGTGTACTTTTTTAAAATTTATGTATTATTTCACTTGATTTTTATTTACGTTTGATGTCTTGCTTTAGGCAAACCAATTTTTTTTACTTGATTCTTTATTTACTTTTGATGTCTTGCCTTAGGTAAACCGATTTTTTCAACAGTATTTTTTTACTTTTTTTTGATGTCTTGCCTTAGACGTTTTAATTTTACAGACTTCAGTGATTTTTTGGGATGTCTTGCCATAGGCATTTTAATTTCCCATCAATTTCAGCCATTTTTGGATACAAATTTATCACTTGCAGGCTTCTTGGTGGTGCTCCAGCTTCAGCTAGTGGCCACCATATGCATAACCGAAAACTACTGTATTTTTATTTGATCACATTTTTTTTGTATATCCTATTCAAAGTCTAAGGAAAATATTTGGAACCTTTCCTTCAGTTTATATATAGTATTATTGTCGTACAACACACTTTTGACTTTCATATATATATGTTTATTTATTATTCATCGATTTTTATACAGTAAGACTATCAATTAATTATATATTAAATAGAAATAGTATTTGTACTTTTAACTGGGTACGATTTTAGTCAATTGTATACACCATGTTTTATTTTCATTAACATAATTATTAATTTTATTATAAATCAATAAATTTAAAGTTGATTGAAATCCAAGAAATCTAATTTTTTTTTTAGTGTGTAAGGTAATTTTGATATTTAAATCTTGATCTAAAATCAAACCAATATAGATAAGTGAAGGATAGTTATATACTTTTTTTTTCCTGTCATAGCATCGGCCGGGAGGTGAACTCACAAGTCTGCAACCAACTGCTTGCTTGCAAGGCGTCTGCACTGACCTCTCAGCTAACAATGCTTGATAGGATGGTTATACACTTGTACTTTTTAATAATACAATTGTTCAGTTTAATTAGATATAAATTCTATATTGTCAGTACATTGAAATATTTGTTTATCTAACTTGATATTAGTTGTCTAAATAGTCCCATTAGTTTATGCTTAATTAAGTTTGCTTATGTTGTCCAGTTAATAAAATCTTAATAGATTTCATTGTCATTAGTCAGAATGATGATCTGCCTTAATTATCTTGAAATTTCTTTGAGGTAGATCATAAATCTTATTAACTACTAATCTGTGTTTACCTTTGACTTAAAATAGAAGCCAATAGTTATTTTATATAGTTTTTTATAAAATCCATTTTAATAATTGATTGACCAATTAGATATATAGGATTAGTTGATCATGATTCAGTAAATATCCAATAGAAACCTATTGTATATTTGATATGATATGATTGGACATTATAAAATGTGAGATTATCTAATAGCTTTATTGATAATGAGTTCTTGTTGAGCGTTTCATTTAATATATAACTCAAGTTATAATTGTATACTGATGTAAAGTATAGATAAAATATTAATATTATATAACTATTTATCGAACTTAATATAAAGCTGTTTAGTGGATTTATTTTGTTAAACATCATAGATTTAAAAAGCATTCTATAAGTGTTATCATAACAATTTTAGGAACTAGTTTATTTAGGTAGGGAATATTCTTAAATTTTAACATAAATTTAATATTTGATTAGTAAAAATATATCAGACCTTAGTTATTTGTTGATTTGAATTCATTCAATTATAAATTAAATAAATATCGTAGGCATATATCATTGTTTAGAACAATGATATATGATTTCACTACTTAGATTTGGTGATATCTGAGGTGATGATCTTGTTTGCTTTCTTTAGTTTTACGTGCTATTTGAATAAATTAGATTTTAACAGAGTGTCATTAGCATTTTATTCTAGTATAATAGGCAATCTAAATAATTATGTATTGGAAATATTGTTATTGCATATGAAACAGTAAGATTCGTATTCGAATCTTAAGTTTCACCTTTTTCTGTCGTCTCTCACTGACCGGTCTATCCCGCCCAAATTTAAACTTTTTGGTATCGAATTGTGTGTGTAGCAATATTAAAAATGTATAAATATATGTAGAATTCAGCATAAACACGCACACATTTCGATCTCAAATTAAAGGCAATAAATAGGTATAAAATAATATAATTTAGATTTCTTTTAGTTATATAATTTTGTATAATTTTAATCATTTATTTTGGATTATAAAGTTCGTATTTATTGCTGTTTAAATTTCGTTTAATAATAATTCTAAAAAAATCTGATGTAATATTTAATTAAAAGTTAAAATAATCTTATGTTCCCTTTTTGTCTTTGAAATTTAAAAGCATCGGTCAGTGATAGATAATAGATTAATTAAAGAAAAATTCCCCAAAATGTAATTAGTAAATGTAAACAATAGAACAGCAGCTTTCTTTATAATTAAAACCAACAAAATGCATTGATTATCCTCAGGGCAGATTAAGTAGAACCTAAAAATACCTTAACAAAAATGTGAAAGATCAAGATAAGAAAAGAGGCCATCTTAGACTTGCGGGAGACATTCACTTAAACTTTAACTTTGCTCTCGATCACTGAGTCTCCAAAATATAAAAAATTGTTCCTGCCAAGGTATGACCGAGTAAAAGCACCTAGATTATTCTCCATCGGGAGATGGCCTATCGGATGCCGAACTTTCCATTGCCCGTCATAAATTCACCATGAAGATCTGCTGCCTGAAATAAATGAGAAAGCTGCTGCTGCTGTTAAAATAAATGAAACGCCTAAATACAAGAAAGAACTGCTAATCACGAACCTTTTGCTACTAAACTAATGGAATCAGAAAACTTCTTATAAAACAGGTACCTGTCTGTGTTCAAACTCTAGAGTAATCTAATAACATGCTATAGCTCTTCTTCATATTACTTATCTAAATTATAAAAACTATCATTTGTATAACTAAAATTGAATAATTAATTTAATGTGTAAATTTCTCTAATAATCTAGCTTACCTTACTCTATCTTTCTTGGGTGCGTATTTCTCAAATCTACATTTTATCTATATTTATTATTTAATTATTGCATGCTCATAATTGTCTCCATTTTCAAAGTTTATTTTCATTAATATTTACTTTCATAAATCACTTAACTTTCATATAAATCAACACGCATTCAATGCATCATTTATTGTAATGCAGGGTCTACTACTTCGCAAATGGCTGGCATATTAGTTGTAATAATTCCCAGTTTATATATGTTTTGTATTTATTAAATCTTAATGAATAATTCTAGAAAATTACATTTCTTTGAGAGTCGCCAACGTTCTTTAGTAAATGTTGATAATGTAGGGCCGAATTAGAAATCTATTTAAAATCTTATCATAATCGTTTATACATTATACATATGTTACGTTTTAGAGACACGATGACCCATTCCGCCATGAAATTTCCGGATTCTTCAGGGTTGAAATTAACCCGTCATCCTACACAAGCGGACATAATGGGTGCTCTCGTAGGACTTGACGTCATGCAACCAGCCGGCAAACTGCGACACAGACCGCTTGTCCCTGGTTATGCTTATGTGACACCTTACTTCATCGGGCCGATGGCAGAGACCAGCCTGACATTCTTATAAACTCATTCACGGCATTGCAGTTTTGATATACTGCCATTCCATATCGCCTTTCTAAAGCGTAAGTGTTCCTTTACTTAATTTTATTATTCTATATATCACTCCGCCTCTGCATTATCTTCATAATTCACTCTCAAATAAATGTTTGACCTTAGTGATAAATAAATATTTTAATTAATATATGTCCGCCGCTACTCTTAAATCTTACTTTAGAGTCCTGCATTGCAAAGGTATAAATCCCTCAAGGCATGCGCATTAGAAATGCTTACTCGAGAATTTTAGGTAGCTAGATTACGCCTTCAAATAAATGAATTCCTTTTGTCAACAAATAAATAAATGTATTCTTTAAAATATAATCATATCGCAAATCCTGCTACTGAAGCTTTTAATCCATAAAATATTATTAATAAATGATTTTTTTATTAAAATGTGTTAATAAATAATTTTAAACTATACGTCTGCAGTTACGTTTCATTTATTCGATACCCATTCTATATAATATTTCCTCGATTATGTAGTTTGATTATTGGTTAATCCGAAAATAAAATCATGAATCTCTTGCATAACCCTGACCACCGTGCCTAAAGAAATATTTGCTAATGTCGCATCAGATGCATTGTTTCGTGGATTGTATTGTGGAACCGATAAACTATGTTCGAACTCAGTACCATGGGTGGCTTCGCTACCTCGATGGTGCTGTTCTGGGTGGTGGTCGAATTCTGCATGTTTACGAGTCACACGTTTTCTGACTGTTACACATACTGTGACCAGTGACTGAGCTAGATGATTTTATACAGGTTATAATAGTTACTATTTATTGATGCATGTTTTGCTGTTATAAATAATATTTAAATCATAAGGGCATTTCTTCATTATCTTTTTTTTTTCATTTTGTGTCAGTAAATAGAGGATTGCATAAAAAAAATCTATGGGGCAATTTCTTTTATGACAAATGCTGACCAAAACAATGTAGAAAGATATTGGGATAGAAGATCCATTATTATTTTTACAAAATAGCTACCTAATGCTGGCAGATGTGGCGATTGTTACAAAATGCCACATCAACTTTAGGGCTGTTACAAAATGGAAATCCACATTTAGACTAGATTTATTTTATTATGAATCATGTATCAATTCTGAGACATATTAAAGTTTTAATATTCTCATCCCATATTCTAATCATTTTTATATTGTTACAAAAATGGTGACCAACTATTGGGTTATGTTTTCATTCAGATTATAAAACTCAGTGTCATAATCATTTTTATTCTGTTACAATATATATATATATAGATTTAACTATGCAATTCTGTCCATTTACAAAATGTTATTTTTTAGTATCACTGCTGTGGACTGAACTTTCTTACCTCAAACAATGTTCCATTATAAATGACTACTTTCTTTCGATGTGAATGAAACACAGCCATTGTTTGGCTATAAAATTAGTAGCAAAACCAACATTTTGACTAATAGTTTTCTCCTCATCGAAATATTATCTAATATTCACATACAAAATGAATTCATTTACTTAGAAGATAGTAAATGTGTTTAATTCGGTCTTTATGTACAAATTTGTTTTGGTGACTTCCATCAGAACTAATATATAAGACCATAAACTAAAACCATTTGCAAAATACGAATTCTGACTATATATATATTTATTTCAGATTGTATTATATTTACTCCATAGTAGTTGCATTGTCTCCCTTTCTTATTTTAAGCTATAAAGTCTAACATATTTTATTTAATTGTCTGACTAAGATATTTACAATTATGAGTAAATTAGCTTATAATTATATGCTTGTCTGCACTTTCATATGAAAATTTTAAGTTATCTTAACAAATTTAACATTAACTACTCTTTTAAGATTTAATATTGTGATTATCATTTTAATATTCCCCTGTCTGATATTCAAACTTTGGTTTGATTTAGGATATGTAACGGGCACATACGTACATTACATTGTTTTTTATTAGTAAACATGAAAAGAATAAAAGTTCGCAAATAAAACTTCCTTTTTAAGAATTAAAAATTGAAAATTAAAATTCTATACTAAACTCATATTTATAAAATCGCACAGATGAAAAAAATTATTAAAATAAAACTTTATTAAAATAGAAAAGGTATTTTAAAAACAAAAACTCAAAAAGATTAAAGATAAAAATATATCTTTAATTTTGGAAAACACATTAAGTAATCAGAAAATGGAAATGATTGTTTTAATTAGTTAAAGTGAACTAGCCATTGGACATTTAAATGTATAAGCAACGGTCAGATAGGAAAACAATAGAAACTAATAGCAAATGAGAGAAATCCATCGGGAAATCGGACCTCAACGGAAGGATCATCATCATCGATGATGTAATGTCAATTGAATCCTTAAAATTAATATAAAAGGAAAAGTTTGGAAATTATTAGTTAGTTATGACGATGTGATTATATGTGTTAGTGCGGAGTTGAAGGAGAAGGGATTGAAAAGATGCACTCTTCAATCCCTTCAGTTTTGTTAAAAAAAAAAAGAAATGACATCGTTTTTTCTACATTAAGGACCAGCTAAACTAAAAGACCTCCGGATAAATAAAAAACCAACGGCTAACTCAACCAATCTCTTTAGGACGGCGTGGGAATTCACGTTCAAACGGCAAGCAACGGATAAAAATGAACTGTTTAAAACCATAAAAACTTTATAATTAATGAACATTAAATTAAAAACTTTCCATATTTAAAATAATTGCAATAGAATCCTATCTTATCAACTTTATTTACTAATAAGTAATTTTAATTTGATGTATTTCTTTTGTAAAATCATTTCCATTTATTTTTTTTTTGTTCTTTGAGTTTTATTTATGAGTTTTGTTTTCGTTAAATTAAATTATATAAATGTTAAACTTAAGTCGGGCTTGAATGGCTATATAGATTTGTAAAGTTATATTAGGGGAGGGTAATCTTAGGTTATTTGTTTTGTAGTTAAATTGGGTCAATGGATTGGATATATTGGTGTAATTAGTAGATGTAGTACAAGATTCGCTACGGGCAGAATCGCTTTATACACCGCACACTTCCTTTTTGGCCTATGGAATGCGATTCGTAAGTCGGCAAAATGACCGCAGTCCTTTCCTATGGAGTTTTTTTTTATTGCTCTTCTTGTCAGATAGATGTAGTATTCCTATCTGACGAGAGGCAATTTCTTCTCTTAACCTTTTGTGCTGCCGTATTTCGTATTACATTGAATGCATCGATATATCAGATGAATTGACGTTAGTTTGACTGCGAACTTTTGGCCTAAGGTTAAATAAGGATAGAATATTTTCTTTCAAATGCAAATCTATGTAGTCTATTCATACTCGACACTCTAAATAAAAATGCATTAAATTTAAGTTGGGTATGGACGTTGCATGGATTCGTTATCGGTTAATTATGTTTTTGGTTTTCATATTTGATCAAAATATATAGACATTCGGTAAATAATGATACCTTATGGTGAGTATCTAAAATGTATTTATTCGGATGTCTTTTAAGTTATTGGTGTCTCTGCGGTATCTTATGATGAATACCATTGGGTTTCTTGTATTCCCTATGCAATTGACGGTATCAATGACTTTGTATTTTGATCGTTTATGTTTATTTTGAAATGTTTTTTAACCGTGTAATCTATGTAACCGATCTATACTCAACATTTTAAAACAAACTTTTATAAACCCATCTGTGTGAACTTATAATAGTATAAAAATTAAAATGTAAATTAAAATCTAAAATAAAAGTTAAAAATAATGTTAAATGTTAAAGTAAACATGCTAAAATAATAATGTTAAATTTTATATATATGTGCGTAAATAAATGTTTGTGTGTATAATTACTGGCAGTGGCTTATTTTATTCTTTTTTAAAATACTCTTAGATAAGAATTTATAGAAATAAAATTTAAATCTCTGCTACTCCCTGAGCTAGTGACAATGGGCTAACGACCGGAATCAACCAATATAAATTTTTTTTTTTACTTACGTATCTGCCTACTATATAAATTTTTCTAGGTTCAAATGCCTAGATGGCGCCCTATAGTGCATATTACGTTAAGTCTAACTAACTCCGGATCGTTATAATATATATATAAAATTACTACAACAGAGATGAAATATGTTAAATGAAATTAAGTAAACCTAGTATATTCTCAACGTTTGTGGTATACTCGGTTTACTTAATTTCATTTGTATTTAATTTCTGTTATAGGATTTTCACATTATTATTAAATATCAGAAAATCTAGACATTACATATATATTTGTGTGCTTATTATCGCCATATCTCAATATGTAAAAAGCTTTTTTTTGTATGGCAAGACTTTTTTCTCTAATAGACTTATAAAAAAGAATAGTGAAAGAGAGGGCACTATTCAACACACTTTCTAAATACTTGATGATGGGAATTTTAATTTTATCCTACAGCTACATACTATCAATGTTTTGAGTAAGAAGAATTATTACATATCATAATCTGTATATACTAATGTTTTCAATTTGTTTTGTTTTTTTAAATTGCATTATAATAAATTAGTCATCAGGTGACATTTAAAATATATATCTTGTTAAGCTGATTAAAACAGATTTTAAAAAAGATATTTCCTTAAGTGGGAATTAATGCATGAATTTTTGGTAATTTTTATATAGAAGAATAATTTAATTAGATATTCAAATCTAACATACAACACTGTTAAAAACTATATTTGAAAAGTTTAAAACGCATTTAATTTCAATTAAAATATAAATTAATGATGTTAAAATAATAAGCATTTTATTAAATTAAATAAGTAAAAATACAAAAACCATTTTTTATTTCAGCAAATGGAACAAATTAAAAAACAAAATCCCATTAATAATATAAAATATAAATTTGTTTTATTGACAGCAATGCAATTAAATGATTGAAGATTCAAGAGGCATTAAGAATAAGTTACTCCTTGTCATTTTTTTTTTTTGACAAAGGCACAACTGAAATTGGATTAACATGGGTGTAAATAGCCCCAGTAAATAAATAAATAATTTTATTCATTTTTTTTATGTTTTGACCCCCCCCCCCCATCCCTTTTAAAACCAATGAATTCTATTTAGAAAAAAATATATATATTGTAAATGGAGGAACTATGTTCAATTTTTTCTTCTTTTTTTTAAAAAAAAATAAATCGTAAGAAATATACTTTTTTCCAATAAAACTCCCTTCAATTCATATTTGTAAACAATAGATTTAAATTAAAAGCTTAGGTTTTTGTTGTTGTTTTAAATAGAGTCCAGACTTTTATTGTACACAGTAATTACTGAAATCAAGTAATAACAGTTCTCGTAAGCATAATCCTTATATCTGTCATGCTAAAAATGAATATTACTTTTCTGTAAGTGATAACTGTAAAATTTTTTCTAGCATTTCTTCCTCTTCTTTATGTTTTCGCTCTTCTTCTTCTCTTTCACGTTCTGATAACTCTAATGCCATTCTGAGATGTTCATCCAATATATTTATGGAAGCAGAGTCAACGTTATTATCTGATATATGATCATAATTAGAATCACATGACTGGTTTGAAAGTAAACTTTCTTGAATAGCTCTGAAAAAAAAAAAAAATTGTAATCAGAAGTATATGAAAATATGTGCTTATGTATTAATTATAATAATAAAAAATATGATTCCTTATCTAGATTCTTATTGGCAGTAACCTACAAATTTCTAATTACAAAAAGGAGAATATAATTTATCTATAGTTATTTTTTGGCCAAAATACAAGTATTTGTATAATTTAAAACCTACATGTTAATGATGCAGTTGATATCAAAAATCTTCATCAATCAAGCTTGATCATTATATTCAAACATTATTAAAACCCTGCAGATCAAAGTTTAATCCAGTTTCTCTAGTCCATATCCTCTCTTTTCCACATTATATCAATAAATTTCCTTATTATTTATGAATATCTCACGTATTTGTCTAGGATTTTTACAGCTTCTTATATTTCAGTTTACTGATTTATTATCATCTCGTCTAACAATGTGTTCAGCCTAGCTTTATTCCTATCTCTTAATTCTTTGAAGATATTAGTGATACTAATTTATTCTTTCATCCAAGTATTTTAACTTTGACCCTTTCTTGTTATTTATAACTTACATCTCTCCATACTTTATTGAATGGTTTGAAGTATCTCTATTAATTCAAATATCAGATCCAGAAGTAGAAAAAGTTAAAACACATCTATTAAAAAATCTTTCTTTTCAAACAAAAGGCATATTTCCATTTATTATTATTTCTATCAAGGCATCTAATCCAACTTTAATTCTATGATTACTTTCATACATTGTTTCTTCCATCTATACTAATAATCTGAGTAAGATATTCAATTTATGATTGATCTTTATTTTTTTCTTCTGCGAAAGTCCATTGAACATTACTTTAGTCCAGGGATAGGGAATTGGCAGCTCTGGAGTTGCATGCAGCTCTTTAGTGGAAAAAGTGTGATCCTCTTATTTTGGATAAAAAAAATATTTTATTAAAAATTTAATATATATTTTATTTATGTATTCCAATATATAATTTGTAACTAATTGTATTAATTCTATTATAATTTAATTATTTTAAATACAAGTATATAATGAAACGGTATTATTTAGCCATCATCCCAATTCACCTACTATGTTCCATAGTAGTATCTTTTTTCCCAATTCAAACCCATCCCAGTCCATGTTTATAAGCATCTAATAAATTATTTTATATGAAATAGCATATATTTACGTGTATGTGCATGTAGCTTGTATAAGTGTGCACATACAACAGCCCTATTAATGTTTGCGTGCGTATAATGCATACGCCTTTATAAATTTAAAATTTAATAAAATGATATAATTTAAATTAAGTGTGAACATTGTTATATGTGTGTAATTACCTACACATATATGCGAAAGAAGCCATTATGCAATAGATTTAAAAGCATTACAACTCTTTTAAATTAATTTAAATTATTATTTTTAGTTAAAAACTTTCTTTAAGGGCATTCATATATAAAATTCAATTTACGAACTTAAACTCTTTTAAAAAAAAGTTAGCTGTTGTTATAAAAATTTGTAATTCTTAGAAAACCATCTGCAAGTAATTAATAAAACTTGTAGTCAAAATTTTTAATGTCTTTTAAAATAAAAACTAAGAACAAAAGTGATCTGTCTGACCATTATTGTCTTAGCCAAAGAAATTACCAAAGCTGTCATTTTTATGCATTTTAAATTACTTATGAAAACTTTGTAAAAGTTGTAAACAGGTCATTCGAATTAGATTTCTCTGGAATAACTAAGTTTTGCTAAGGGGGGTTCACTTATTAACTTTTACCATGAGAACTTTTGAGTAAAGCAACCACTGTCTCTCTCCCTTTGTGGAGAAACTGGTCAATGCTCAAGCTGGAGTTCAAGCCCCCCAGCCAGTCAGAAAACATCAGAAACAGATCAGCCTAGCCGAATATGATGGTGATCAACTAAGGCTCAACAAAGATGTGGCAACAAAATTTCCCCACAGAGATCTTTAAAATAACTCGAAGAACTTTATAAATGAATCTATAAAAACTATTAAGCTAGTTAATATTAATCGTGTACAAATTCTTAAACTGTAAAATGTTTTCATAAATTAAAAACTGAGTTAATCTGTAAATTATAATTTAAATTTTAAAATAATACCTGTAAACTTGCCTACTTATTAAATTAAAGTATAACATTCTAAATACTTATTAATAATAACTTATTTAGTTATTATTCTGTCTTTTAATCTGCGGTAGTGCCTCCTTTATTTGATGTTATATATTTATTTTATAATTTATGCTATGCCCAGTTCAAAACAGAGATTGATTCTAGTAATAAAGTTGGAGGGGAAGACATGATTAGAGGCTCTCTCCAAATTAAGTAATGTTGCTCTTTAGCACACACCCACAAATCTCTGTTCTGAAAACCTAAATATATTTGTTAAGCTATTATGTTTAGCTTACTATTATTGTTGTCATTAAAATTAGGTTTAAGCATGCTGGTTGTTATGTATTTGTCTTCTCCTTAAACAAAGTCAAGAATATCTCAGCAATTATGCCCAGATAAACCTGTTAGCCACTTTATTTTCCATTCCCCACTCTAAGTCTTCCCATATTCTGCCCCATCCCATTTCCACAACATAATATTTGTCAACTCTATGGCCTTTATATCTAAATCCCCCTTATCTTTTCGCAAACCCAGCATAAAAACAACTCACTTTCTGTATAATCACTTTGTTCATATCTATTCTCCCATAACTTCATTATCTGTACCCTTTCTTCTTTCAAGCATTTACATTCTATCAACAGATGCCTAATATTTTCTATACCTTACACAATTTGCAAACTAAATCACCCATAGTTTTCCATTTACATGTAAATTCTCTTGTTGCTAAAGATCCCGTTCGAGCGCTAAACAATAAACTACTTTCCTTACTATTATCATAAATTAATTCGCATACAATATTCCGTTTACTTCTATATATATTTAAACTCTTCTTACCCTCCATACTAGTTCTCCATCTCTCCAACTCCCTATTTTTTATTAACTCTCCATACAAGTAGTGCCACTCAGTGCCAACCCGAGTAATCAATGGATGTTAGAAGGCTTGTGCATAAAATTCCTATCTAGTGCCTACTCATCCAATATCTCCAGACTAGTTTCTGGCTTGTGACCTTTGTCAGTGAAGAGCTTTGTATCTGAGAGCAGATCTAAATGCAATGCTCTCAGATCCAAAGCTCCTCACTGATGAAGGCCACAAGTGAGAAACTAGTCTGGGAATATTGGATGAGTAGGCACTAGATAGGGATTTTATGCACATGCCTTCTGGCATCCATTGATTACTCTGGTTGGTACTACTGTATGGAGAGTTTTGCCTGTTTTAATAATAGTAATGTGCTAGCATAAGAAATAGTGATCATATGATGTTTAGTGGTTTAAATTAGGTTTGCAAGTCAATAAAGTAATTAGTTAGTAAATGCAAAAATGAGTTATAGGGGTACTATATGTATTATTTAAGTCCCAGATATGCTTTAGCCCTCTTTTTATTTATATTATAAACTGTGCAGATTGGCTAATGAAATTAGATTACTTTTAATTATTCATTTTAGCATGTATAAAGAATGCTAATTATGAACTGGCGCATGGTAGTTTTGCGGAAAGAAACTATAGAACTTTGTGTACTTTTAGTTATTAATTAAAATTATGATTAGCGTGGCGAACGTGCACATATGCCTTGCTGTATGTTTTTATATGAATGAGCTTCAGGTTTTAATGGCCACCCCATCTCCTTAGTTCAGACAGCTATTCTTTAGAACTGGAATATGAGGGTCCAGACTGCTTTTATAAGCCGCTCTGATCACAGAACTATGTGTTCACTTTATTCGCAGCGGGTCATACAGTCCACGGGAACTGAGTACTTGGTAATGAATCCCCTGATTAACTACATAATAGAGATGCAGTTCTCTAGTAATATATATACTTATATAGGCAGTAGTATCTGAACTTATACTACAAAGCTCCAGTTCATCCCTCCATGTTAGGTAATATTTCAGCACTGATCTGAATCGGTAATTGATTTGTACATATATAATCTGCACATGGAGCCTATTGCAGCTCATTATGTATTAAATGATCTTTTATTAAGTGTCATGATGATCAATTAACATTCTTGCACTGACTTAACCGTCACAACCCTAATAGGTAGAGCAAAGTGAAATTAAGGCATCATTAGAAAACATAGATTATTAAAATTGTAACAAAGTCTTAAATTATAGTGCATCAGATACTGTGTACAAATTTGCTCATCATTGTTTATACCTGTGTGTGTCCTTCAATGCACACATGTTTTTTTTATTTATATTTATTAATTAAAATATATTGAATTACAATAATTGTGTTGAGTTTCATTCATAATCCATCCCAAATCTTAATCCCAGATTAGTTTTACTTATTCATATATGCATTATCTAGCCAGCCATAAATGTGTGTGGGTATTTAAAATAGTAATTTAGTTAATATTCCCAGAGTCTCTTGCTCCACCCTTTGCTACTGCTGGCATGCGAACTAAGAAATTCTGAGTATAACCTCATATGTCATTTATAAAGTAGTAAGTCATGTTGGTGGAGATGAGGTGTGATAAGATTCAAGGTCTCAACCCCTCATCTAGATCAGCCTTGGTATAATTTGCCAGTACTCTGGATTTTGTTGCGTGAATGTACAAATCTGACCGTTTCAATATATACTTGAGCTAGATCTAATTAGAAGAGATTTAAACCCAAACTTTCAAGCTCCCCTCAGTCATCCACCCCTTATATAATGGATACACACCATACTCGTAAAAAAGATAAATGATCTCCAATCAGTGCTGAACCAGCACTCATCAATTAGTCCATGCACAGTTAATTGCTATCTTAATACAAACCG
Source organism: Epiperipatus broadwayi (assembly GCA_028023455.1). NCBI lineage: Eukaryota > Metazoa > Onychophora > Udeonychophora > Euonychophora > Peripatidae > Epiperipatus > Epiperipatus broadwayi. The sequence goes on along the minus strand of JAQFVV010006224.1, from coordinate 1,881,733 downwards.
AGCACTGATTATATATATATGTGTGTGGGAGATGATGATCTGGACCATCTGATAAATGCTGGTTCAGCATGAAATATGTATTATGGAAATCATTTATATTTTTCACATGTATGTGGTCATTTGTATTGGTTGCACAAAATAAAGTGAATGACTGATGGGAGCTTGATTCAAATTCCCTCTAATTATAATTTAATTAATATAATTAGTACAAAAATGGATATATTATTGTGATAAGTGCAAGTGATTTAAATTTAAAATAGCATATCATTATGCACTATAATGTGCATAGTAGAATTGTCATTATTAATATATATATGACTCATCAGCGAATTTTTTCTATCAGTGTTTCATCTTCTTTCATGAAATAGATATCACACATGGGCAGTATATATATGACCAGAGTAATTTCTTTCAGGTAGTATTGCTGCTATTGATATATAAACAAAGCACTAGATTTAGAGAGTGATAATCCAGCTGGCTTCTTATAATCATATCTGTGATATAAATAGTTATGATAATGATGGCAGTCCTCAACTCTATTGAGCCTTAATAATTTGATGAACTGCTTCCAGGTAAATGGTCTACTTCTCACATATTGGCTATGAATTTACAAGAAAAAACATATTCCATAACTCTCTGAAACTTCAGACTTGACCAATATAAAACTCACAGTTGTCTTGATGCATTGTTTCCAATCTATAATAAAAAATCTCAAATTTGAACTCACTATTTATAGTAAATAGTAAAATTTAAAAGCAGAATAATTAAAGTAAGCCATTTTTCATCTTGATTAATAATTTAATTGCAATTCTCCATTTTTTCAATATCATTTTCAACTATTATTAATCCACTGCAGGATGAAGCTCTCTCTAAGTTCAATCCAGTTTTTTTGATTTTTAGTCTCTTTTCTACATCACCCCAGCATCCTGCTTTCAACTATCCATCTCACAGGTGGCTATTTCTAGATATTTTATAATCTCTTGAAATATGGTTTAAGATTTCGTCCATCTTTTATCATCTATTCTAGCATCCCATCTTATTTCTGAATTCTTTCAATATCAGTAACACCTGTTTTCTCTTTCACCATATATTTCACTTTCAATCTCTTTTAGTTATTCCTGATATATATCTCTCCATACTTCATTGAGTGGTCTGAAGTTATTGTATTGCTCTTCTGTTAAGTATCCAAGTCTCAGATCCATAAATAAGGACTGCTAAAACATATTTCCTGCATATATTTATTAAACATACTCTGAATTATTTAAAATCAAATATAGTAAAAAAAAGTTTTAAAATTCTTATTTAAAACAAGTATTTTTAGTAAATTTATTTGATGTTTCTGATTTTGACAAAAACAAAATATTTCAATGGAACCATGAAAGGAAAATAATTTTTGGAAATAAGTGTTTTTTAATGTACATTAATCCTATAATCTATTTTAATTAATAAATTAATAGATTAAAAAAAGTTAATCAATTAATTTTAATGAATATATACTATAAAATGGCTGCAAAATATAGTTTGCTATTAACTGAAAGAAGATCCTTTGATTCCTCTTTGAGGCCCTAAAAGAACCGAACAGAGAAAATTCCTAATAATCATTCCATAAAGCTCTTGCCATTGCAGTTATTATAACGGTATACAAACTTGTATGGGCTTCTCTCAACATACATTAGCCAGCATGGTAAACTAATTGGCTTTTTTTTAAATCTTTGAATGTAAGATCAACAAACGCTATGGTCTTTCTTCTCAGTTGCCCAAAAACTCTTAACTGAAAAATGTTAGTTGAGTTTTTTTGATGACAGAATGAATATGTGTGTGAATGAATTTTTTTCTTAATAGATATTCACAATCATGGCAGCCAAAACTAAATCATGGCCCTTATTCCCAGGAGACTGTAAAGTTGGCAGCCGAGGTCGTAGTTGGTGGCTGCAGACAGAGGGTGATAAAAAATTGTGAACCCAGACTATCATTTGATGATGACCTTTTATTTAGATACTTACAACTGTAGATCACTTTCAAGTAAAGGAATATTGCAAAAATTGGGAAGAATTATCTAATAGAAAATGAAACATTATTGGACTTAGGAAGTTAGAAGAAAAAGTGAAGAGACAATTAATTTAAAAAGTGGACATGTACTATACTGTAAACGCACAAACATTGAAGCTCAAATGAAGTATGATTCATTATAAACAAAATCATTGTGGAGACTGATGGTGTATCAGAGATAATGGCAAGATTAATTATTCAATTTAATGGCAGATACCAAATGCAAATAATTCAGGTTTATGCCCTAAAACATTCTCATTGTGATGAAGAAGTAGAGGATTTTTATATGGATATACAAAAGATTTTTGATAAGACCAAACAAGATTTTAAAATTGTCATGAAAAACTTTAATGCTAGAATTGGTAAATTTGATTATGGGGATAGAAATGAGAGAGGACATACACTTGTGGAGTTTGTAGAGAAAGAAAAAAATTGTATTAACCATTTTTTTCTTTGAAAAAAATGTTAAACAAAAATGGACACGGAAGCAGAAGAATTGAATTATAAGTTGATTAATAGAAACTATGTATTTCAAATTTGTAATGTTCTTAATAAATTCAACATAAGTAATGTTCATTGATTAGTGAGATGTAAGATATGTTAATGTAAAACTAAAGACAAAAATTCACAGTTGTTATTCCTAACTTTCAGAAATATTCCAATGAATTTCAATTAAAACTTGCAATTCATTTTCAAATATTAATAGATTTTGAATATGATTCAGATTTGATTGAAATTAATTGGAAGATAATTGAAAACTACAACAAAGATAGCTGATAAAAAAACAATTGACCAGTAAAATTTCTACTGAGAGAAAAATAATTTATGAAGAAAAAAATTAATATAAAAATGATGCATTAAGAAAGATTGAATATTTAAAATTTTGTAAAATGATACTAAAAAAGAATTAATAAAAATATAATTGTGAATTAGCAAGGAAAGCTATAGTCCCAAAAGTGTAAAACAGCATCTTAGTATTGATAGGAAACTTGTGTCTGCAAAAAGAAATAGGGATGGTACTATTATGAAGTGAGATGACATCATAAAATCAGTAGTTCTATGAAGAATTATACAATAATAAAAAACAAACAAAAGTATCTCTTACAACTACTATATGTATTAAATTGCCCAGGACTGTAAATGAAGAAGTGAGGTAAGCAAACTTCCAGGTAATGATAAAATTATAATATGATATTAAAAAAAAAAAAAAACAGGTGAAGAAATATAATTTTTTTTGGGAAAGTTATACACCAAATATTTTCTTGAATCTGTAATCAGTATAACATCAGGACATATTTCCAGATCTATACCATACTACGAGAAATTCTAGCATTTACAAAGCCCAAATTTTAAATGCTAAAAAAACAACAACCTGCAACTATGAAATACCATGTGAATGTGGAAGAACATATATCGGTGAGACCAGGCGAACCATGAAAAGCACTTGCAAGAACAGAAACTGATGATTAGAAGAGAGAAAACAGATAAATCTAAAGTAGCAGACCATATATTTGCCAATGAATATATGTTCAATTGGGAAAATGCAAAAATATTGAATAGAGAAGAAAAAGTACAAAGAAGAAAATTTAAAAAAGCAGCTCACATGATAACGGCAAACATTCCCAAAAGCCAACCTAGTGTGACTATACATAATATATGTCAACTCTGCTCTTAGGAAAAAGTGGAGAAATCAGGAGGAACCTCATAGATAAGTATATGAAATTTGTACTCACCATTGCCTTTGGCAGGATGGCTAAATTGGTTAGAACGTTATCTTAAAATTCAATACCCAAGAATTTAAGAGTCCAGGTTCAAATCCCATGCTAGTACTGTCACTGGTCAGGTCAGTAACACCTGAAGAAGAGAGAAGAATAATACCTATCGAAACATTGTGCATATACTAACTGTTTGATGTGCAATTACTAACAGATGATTGTATTTGGAATATTTAAATAAAGTTAAATTTTTCTAAAGACATTCAATACTCATATTAGATGTTGGGAATAGTCCAATATAAACATACAACTTATATACCAAATGTCTAAATAATAAAGACATTTTACATGAGTGGAAAAATGCAGCATTAATATTTTAAAAAGATAGTAAAGAAGATATTAAAAATTGCAGACATATCAGACTTTTATCAATTTTGTACAAAATTTTTACCAAAGATAATTACAACCCATCTACAAAGAATTTTGAATTTTAACTAACCAATAAAACAGGCTAGATTTAAAAGTGATTTTAGTACAGTGGATCATATCTAAATATTGAGAGAAGTTATAGAAAGAATCAATGAATACGAGTTTCCATTATGCTTTGTATTTATAGTTTATGAAAAGGCATTTGATTCTATAAGCCTTTGTGCAGTGATTAAACATTGGATCATCAAGGTATAGAAACAAAATATTGTCATATTCTGAAAAATTTCTATAAAAATTCAACAATACCAATTAGATTACATAATAATAAGAAGAAATTAAGATTGAGAATAATGTACTACAGGGAGAACCCATACCTCCACTTTTTATAACAGATTTGCAATAAGTATTTTGTGGATTAAAATAAATATTATTTAAATTATCTAGATATTGCAGATGATGTAATAGTTTTTGCAAATAATGCTTCAAAGCTTCAAGAAATGTTGCAAGAGTTATCAGATAAAAATAAGAATGTAGGACTAAATGCAAATGTTAAAAAAAGTAATTTTCAATGAATTTTCTCAAAAGAAAATAAATATTAACAATGATGAGTTAAAAGTTAGCAACTATAAATTATCTTGGTTGGATTCTTACTACAGATGGAAATATAATAGAAAAAATTAATCATAGAATTATATTTGGTCAGAGTGCTTTTGGTAGAAGCAATTTAATATTAAAATAAAATATAATTATATGTTTGAATATGAAAGAAATGTGTTTTATCAGTTCTTGCGTATGGTCCCGAAACATGGACAATTAACAGAAGAGCAATATAGAAACTTCAGACCACTCAATAAAATAGGGAGAGATATATATCAGGAGTAACAAAAAGACATTGAAAATGTAATACATGGAAGACATAACAGATGTTACTGATATTATTGAAAAAATTGAGACTAAACTGGAGTTGGGTTATATTGCTAGAAGAGATGATATTGGATAGACAATTAAAATGTTAAGAGATAAAAGACCTAGAAATAGACATGTGAGATGGATGGATAAAAGATGAGTGCTAGGTGACATAGAGAAGAGAAGCTAGAAATAAAAAAAACTGAATTAAACTTAAGAGAGATCTTCATCCTGCAGTGGATCAATAATAGTTGAAAATGATGATAGTGAAAAATGGGAAAATCCTAATTAAAATTATTAATTAAAATGGAAAATGGATTACTTTAATTATTCTGCTTTTAAATTTCACTATATACTATAAATAATGAGTTCAAATTTGAGATTTTTTATTATATTAAATTATTAGATTGGAGACAGCGCACCAAGATGTGGGTGTCATTTTGGTTAAGTCTGAAGTTCTAAAGAATTATAGAATGTGGTTTTTGTTGTAATTTCATAGCCAATATGTGAGAAGTAGACTATATGCCTAGCTGCAGTTCATCACATTATTGGGGCTCAATGGAGTTGAAAACTGCCTTCATTACCATAACTATCTATATCGCAGACATAATCATAAGAAGCCAGCTGAGCTATCAGTCTCTAAATTCTAATACTATGTTTTATATATCACCATCAGCAACAGCACAAACAAAAAAAATACTGCTCATCATATTGTAACAAGATGGGGAAGATGGGGTGGATGCAAATTATCCCCAAATAAACAAAATTTTAAAATTAAATATTAAAGCATTGAAATAATTAAGTATTAAAGTAAGTAATATTAAAGAGATGAGATTTTATCAAAAAATATATATAAGCAATTTTAAACATTAATTCTTATTAAGTGCATGATCAGCATATAAATATATATAAGGCTTTAACCTTACTACTATGGGCCTTGAGAGCTCAATTTTATGAGAGGGACTTCTACACATCTTAGCACAAATTACAACTTTATAAAGATAAGAACAGCTGTCTTATCTTCAACCTATTTTCTAATTATATAGGCAAATCTAAAGCATTTTGAAATCTTTGAGATCAGCCAGATAGATCAGTTAACTCCTTAGAGCAACCAATTAGTACAATTAACAAGCATTATAAATAAGTATAAGTAATACTCAAAAGAAATAACCATTCACCATTAAGAATGATGATCAACATATATCAACAGTCCATTATGTGACTGGATTGTATATGGGTCTTCTGTAGACCATGCTAACTATTTAACCTTTGCCAACTTGTGGGAGATTATTGAGATCATTAATTTGGATGCACCACTTAAATGCTAATCCATCAGAATACATAACCAAAAAAATCTAAACAATAATGCTGTAATATTAAAACAGCCTGATTATCATGAATGCTCTACATTGGTCACTTATTACCATTAATGTACTGGTCAATTATAAACTCAATTTCTAATAGACTAAATGAACATAAAATGTAGTGCAGGGACTTTGAAGAATATACTTTCATGCCAAAACAGGACCATTATCAAATAAATGCCACTAAAGCACTAAATATGCCCCCATTTACATATTCAGCCCATGCTTGACTCTAGCTCAAAGTACTTCAAACTCAAGTACTGTTATGGTAACCAAGAAATGATGATTTAATATAATTTTAATAATTGAATTCAGCTTATTAACAACAACAAAAAAATAAATAAAATTAAAGTCTTTAGAATAAGGCTATGCACATATCAATTAAATCCATATACACACATATACATGTGTGTGCATGTAATTTCTGATCATATTTGACTATTACAAAATACATTTTTTAGTTGTCACTTTCAAATGACACAAACACATGGGTTTACATATATATCTCAAATAGGTTTACTCAAAACACATCTATATAATCTGTGCACATATGGGCAATACAATAATTGATTAATTATATAAATGAATTTCATTTTCTATCATATTTGATAATAGCAAAAACTCATTTTCCTTTTTATAGAACAAGATTTAATATATATGTGTGTGCATATTGAATTGCAGACACAGAAGTCTATATCATATATTTCATTTTTGTCAAAATAGTTATTAAAAATTATTTTTTCATACAGATGCATGCATATAATGTGTATAAATAAATTATAGATGATATAAATTAATTATAAACACTTTAATAAAAAGTTTTCTTTTTCATAAAAAAAGTCATTTTTTTTCCCCAGGTAATTGTTTTGATTAATTAATTTCGATAGGATTTTAAATTTAAAATGAGTTTCTTTTTTTTTTTCTAAAAAAAAAATTTTTTTTTTTAAGTGTCATAGCATCGTCCGGGACGCGAACCTGCAACCCGGGCAACTGCCTGCAAGTGCAAGGCAGTCGTGCTGACCTCTTGACCACCAATGCAAAGTGTTTTTTCTTTTAAAACATAATTCTTTCTGTATATAGCTATGGTTATCATAGGTAACTTCCCTAAAAGATTTTAAAACATTTTTTTTTAATGTTAATTCTAACTCTTAGATATTTTTAATCCAAGAAGTTATTTATTTGCATTACCCTTTTTAAAAATATATAGAGTTTAATTAAACAATTTAAGATAATACTGTTCTATATTATATATCTCACTTTTAGAATGCCATTTTTGAATGAATTATTTAAAAAAACTTATTTAAAATTTAGTTCACTTTATATATAATGCTACTCATCATTATATATGCATTTACCTGTGCTTCTCTGCATGCATAGATGAACAGCAACATATGTATACCAATTCTTCAAGCTTTCTCTTGGTAAATTTGGTTTTTGGTCTATTATCAAAATAGGTATAATCTAGGCAATTGTCAGCATTGGGAAAGTATAATCAGGTATATTGACATTCCCCCTTCTGTCTAGGGCTTGATAAGCTTCAGGCCAGCAACCTGTCTTCTAGAACACATTTGTATAGGCTAATTGATCCATTTCAAATTGAACCAGTCTTCAAGTGAATCAAAACTTCAGTATGTAGAATTAGTAGACTGCTCATTGTTGGATCTACTGGCTTGACTTCAGCTACATCTTCATGGGATGTTTTTATAACTCTCCAAACACTAAATCTGCTAGCCAACTACTTCACAAAAATATTAAAACAAGAACTGTCTTCAAAAAAATTACTATCCAAACTGAAATGATCTTTTTATCAACTCTTTTATAGTCTTGGATTGGGGTGATAACAATACATTACAGACTGTTTTTAATCTGTCTAATCTTAATTAAAAACAATTTTAATCAAAAGCTACTTTTAGATTTTTACTAAAGCGTCATCTCCATGTTTTTACTCTTTTCAAATCACTAATCTTTCAAAAGCAAGTTTGAAGCTTTATCTAGGTGTGATATACAAAGATTTTAAAAAATACATAATTGACCAATTAATTAAAAGATTTCAAAAATACCATACTTGTTTTTAAATTTCAAAATCAGAATAATAATATAATATTAATATTTATTTAGACCTTTTTAAATGTTTTAATTTATAGTAAAATTCTGTTTTAAATTCAGAATTACTTAACCCTTTATTTATTATTTTAATTCCAGGAAATGTAGAAAAATCTCTACAAAAATTTATGACTATGTTTATTTCTACTTTTCTTTTACTTTATAAATATGCACACACACAACTATGCTGCTGTATGCTATGTGTGAAAAAGATATAAAACACTGATGGAAAAAATTAGCTGATAAATCAAATATATATATATATATTAATAATCACTTATTTCAAATATTAACTTTGCAGTTAAAGAAAGTTGATTTATTGCATAGAGATTAAATAATTTTTGAATACAATTAAAGCAATCATCATAAAATAAATATGAGAAACTGTCTTAAAATTAGAGGACAAAAGTTAAAAACAAAAGAACTTTCAGGAGGATTTTTAAAGATAAACAGTGTTTCTCAATTTGCAAGGACTTTGAAAGAAGTAATCTTTCTTTTTCATTTTATTTTAAAAACTAATTAAACATTTTAAATTTAGTAATTTATTATATGATAAAAAATAGTTAGTGAAATATTTTGTTTTTGTAATAAATAAAATACTTGTGTGTGCATTTATTGTAGATATTATTTAATCCTTTATGTGTAACATAGAATAAGGTCTGTGGATTTAATGAATTATCGACAAATGAAATATTGGGATATTATAATGTGCAGTGTGCACACATATCTACCCATGTACAATATTTCTAAAATCAGCCATTATTTAATTATTAAAATAGAAAAATCTTCATTAGATTAATAATTTAGATATTTTGTTTTATCATATATAAATGTTTATATATATGTATGCATTATATAAACCATTTATTTACATATCTTTGTAAATATAATTGTGAGTCAAAACAAAATAATGTATTTGTATTATATTAGAGTACTTAATAGTTTTTTCATTTTTTTATTATTATTTCTAATTAATAAATTTGTTAATCATTATTTTAAGTTATTCTAGTGAAGTTATTTGATACTAAAACAGATTAAGTTTTATACATGGGTATTTTTACTTGTTCACAATCTCAATTACAATCCCTAGAGTCCTCATAATCCAAAACTAGTTCAAGCATAGTGGTATTTCATATATGTATGTGAAGACAAAGCTGGAGGAAGGGTTAACATCGCCTTTATGCAAAACAGTCATTGATGCCCCTCTCCCTTCAAAAAAAAAGTTTTAATATCTTAAATATAACAATGAAAAAAATAATCATTACTTAATTTAAATACAAGTACAGTATATATGCTGAACTTTAGATGTAATTAGAAGGGATTTGAACAAAGACTTTCAAGCTCATTCAGCTATTCATTGCATTTTATATAACCGATCTCCAATGTACATATTTCATGCTGGACCAACACATATAAGTTGGTCCAATTATCATCTCCCACACACATATATATATATACAATCAGTGCTCAGTTTATATTGGTATAGCAAATCTTCAAACTTTAATGGTCAGACTTTAATTTTCTCCACTCTCTAATTCTAGTTTCATATGATGGAATACTCAAAACCCTTGTTGATGCCATTATTGTTGTCATACCCATGTTGACACTGACCTTTCATATACAGAATCTTAATCATTATCAATTCACTGCAGGATGAAGGTCATTTCAACTTTTATCCATCTTCTCCAATCTCTAGCCTAGTTTCTCCACATCACCCCTGCACCCTTTCTTATTTCATCCATCCATCTCACATGTGAGCACTTTCTGGGTCTTTTACAATCTCTTGGAATACAATTTAACATTTCAATTGTCCATCCATTATCATCTCTTCTAGCAATATGAACAGCCTAACTCCAGCTTAGTCTCTTAATTCTTTCAATAGTGACAGTGTTATCTCACACATGTATTGTGTTTTTGATCTCTTCTTGTTACTCCTACCATGCATCTCTCCATACATCTTTGAGTGGTATGAAGTCTCTGTATTGCTCTTTTATTAAGAGTCAAAGTCTCAGATCCATATGTAAGAAGTGATAAAACACATTTATTAAAAACTTTCCCTTTCAAACACAGACATATTTTCTTTTAGTATTAAGTTATTTCTACCAAAATCACTCCAAACAAGTTTGATTCTATGATTAATTTTATTCATTATATTTACTGATATTTGTAATTGTTAACTTTTCACGTCATAGCATCGGCTGGGAGGCAAACCCGTAACAACCGTCTGCAACCAACTGCTTGCTTGCAAGGTGGATCCGCTGACCTCTCAGCTAACAACGCTTGACTTGTAATTGTTAACTTCTAACTAATCATAATCAATCTTTATTTTCATCTTTTGAAAAAATCCACTGAACACTTCTTTAGTCCTTTTAACATTTACCTTTAGTCCTACTTTTTTACTTTCATCTGATAATTCTTGCAACATTTCCTGAAGCATTATTTGCAAAATGTAAATGACTTAAATAATGGAGCTCCATTTACTTTTATTCCTTTAACTTCCCATTTTAATCCACAAAATATTTCTTGCAGCACTGCTGTAAAAAGTTTTGGAGATATGAAGTCACCCTGTCTTATACCCATATCTCAATGTTACTTTTCCTCGTATCATTATGCAATCTAATTATTGCTGTTGCATTTTTATAAATATTCTTCAGAATATTACAATATCCTGGGTCTATACCTTGATGATCCAATGCTTTAATCACTGAAGAAATGCTTATAGAATTAAATGCCCTTTCATAACTTACAGATTCAAAGCATAATGGCAACTCATACTCATTGGTCCTTTTTATAACTTCTTAATATTTGGATATGATCTACTGTACTAAAACCATTTTTAAATTCAGCTTATTCTTTTCATTGGTTGAAAGCCAATGTTCTCTGCAGATGAGTTGTAATTATCTTGATAAAATTTTTTGTATAAAATTGATAAAAGACTGATAGATCTGTAATTTCTAATATCTTCTTTATCACCTTTTAAACATATTAATATGAATATTGCATTCTTCCAATCATCTGGTACATCTTTATCATTTATACATTTGGTATATAACTTTGCAAAAACATTTTCTATTTTTTCACCTGTCTCTTTTAATATATCGGTTATAATTCCACTATTACCTGAACTTTTCTTTCTTCATAAATTTAATTGATGCCTCACTTCTTCATTTAAAATCCTGGCAATTCAGAAGAGATAATAGATGTAGGAAGTACTTGTTCTTTATTACTATAAAATTCTTGACAGAACTCTTCTACCCATTTCATGATGTCATCTCTCTTTTTAGTAATAATTCCATCTTTTTTTCTTGTTGCAGATATAAGTTTCCTACCAATAACAAAATATTGTTTTAGATTCTCTTCTACAGCTTTCTTTGATAGTTCACATTTATACTTTCTTATATCATTATCAACTCTTTTTCACATCATTTTACAAAATTTAAGACATTCAATCCATCGTAATGCATCATTTTTATATATCTTCACAATCCTTCTTTTCTTCATAAATTGACTAGTCTCAGTAGAAATTTTAATACCCAGAAGAGAAATGGGCAGAATTCAGGTTGAATCTGTAATATTTTAAATACATATATATTACATATACTGAACTTTAGATACAATTAGAAGGGATTTGAACACAGACTTCCAAGCTCCCTTCATATATCCACTCCATCTTATATAACCAATGCAAGAATTGGAGGGTGAAGAAGATTGAAGACTGTCCATTAAAGTTTGAAGATTTGCTATCTTAATATAAACTGAGCACTGATTGTATATATGTGCAGAGGATGATGCCCTGGACCAAGTGACGAGTTCTAATTCAGCATGAAATATATATATTGGAGATCATTTATGCTTTCAAGTTTATTTGGTCATGTGTATTAGTTATATAAGATGGAATGAATAGCTGAAAGGAGCTTGAAGGACTGTGTTTAAATTCCATCTAATTATTAATACATAGTTATAAACTTACTTTCTGAGCTTTTACAAAACTGAATTTAGATATATCATCATCAATATTTAGAATATTGCACATGCTATTCTCTGTAGCTATCGTTGACAAATTTAAATAATTTTTTATGATTTTTGACTTTGAAAGTGATCTCTCTCCACTAGCTATACTTTTAGGAAGAAGTAATAATATTCTTAATGATATACTCAAATTTGGGAATGAAACCATCAAATTATTTTCATGGATATAAGTTAAAATATCCAGTGGATTTTTAAATTGAGATAATTCACTTGAAAATAAGTTTTTAAGTAGACATAGTTCTTCATATAATTAATTCCTCTCCATTTATGTCTTTATTATTATCACTGTCACTTAAATGAATTTGTAGATTGAAACATTCTTTTCAATTTTTTAAAAAATAAATTTCACAGAATTTATTTATAGTTCACAAAAATAATTCATTACATAAAACAAATTACTCACCTATTAAGTCATCAATATTGAAATAATAATATATATAATTTAAATTATATTACCTATATAACCTGTTTTTTTTTTACTCTAGGTTTTTTCTTGTAAAAACATTAAAGCAACTACATTACATAATCTATATATAATACATAAAAACAAATATCCTTTACAATCTAAAGTTCATTTAAAGTCCTTAAGAGTTTCAATTATTGTTATCCCAGTAAAATCTTTTAGAATGTTTTTCTTTTAAAAAAAAAAAGATTGAAAATCATAGGCACTTTAATTATAAAACCACAGAAGAGTGAGAAGGCTAATTCCTGTTAGAACAATAAATGATGAAGAAATTTTACCTTTTGAATCAATCCATTAATGTGATAAAATTTAAGTAATTCACAACACATTTTTTTTTTCATTTTTAAAAATGCAAGGATAATCAATGATTTTCTAAAAAATGAAATTCACTAGTTTTAGTTATTTCTTACTTAACTGTTGTATTTCAGATTTAAAATAACTTTACATAAATATTTTAAAATGGTATTGTTTTATATTTAAATACATCAGAGAAACATAAACATTCATATACATATCGACACATTTAATTATAACATAAAAAGTTTGTAACTATTTAGCTTCATCATTATGTGTACACTAATATAAATATTGCTTTAACAGATTCTATTTTAATTGATTTATACATGTATATACAATATTACACACTTTATTAGTAATTGTCCTTTTTGTTTACATGTGTGTGTTTTTAAAACTAAACTAAAATTGCTACAAGAATTTCAAACGCTATAAAAAATACAGGCAGACATCTTGGATTTTTTTTAAAATTTTGTTTGATATAGTAAATTTAAGATATTTTTAATAAGCCAATAAAAGTTTTTGAAATTTGTGTATTGTTACTATTTTACAAATACCAAATAAACATTACAATATGAATATAAATGACATGGATATTAATAGTAAAACAGACTGTTCCATTTTTGCATCACATAGCAACATGATTTGAAATATACATCATATAAACCCAGAATAAAAAAACATAACTGAGAATATCATAAGAAAAAAAAAACTGTAGAAAATTATAATTGACAAATCATATTTTAAGAAGTGATTATTTATTTTAATATATTTATATTTCCTTATTTTGTAGAAATAATGAATCAAGTTGCAATAATTAATAATCTTAATTTTGCACAGTTTCCACACCCCTCTTGTATTGGTGCCCTCATGTCTTGCTTACTTTGCTTAATGCCTTCTTCTGGCCCTGTGTGAAGGTGTATAAGTGTGTAAACATCCTGATATTTTATAGGATTATTTGGGTAATGCAAAGATAAAGATCACCTTTAAAGACCACATACTTCATTTTATTTTATAGATTTGCTAATTAGTTTACAGATGGCCAGTATACCTATGGTTCCAGATAGACTAGAGCAGGAGTTGGAAAACTTTTTAATATGATGAGCCATTTTGTTTAAATCCCCCACCCCCTACTCCCATTACAGAGTTGCAAGGAAAGAGGTGAAAAATATGAATTTCTGAATGGCTGAGGATATACTTCAACATTTATTTTAGTAATAAAACTTAATAGAATTTCTATACATCCTAACAAAAATAAAATTTCTCTTAAAAACAAATAAATATAGAAATAAAAAAATATTTTTGATAGTTTGCTTTTTCACAAATTTCTAATATTTAAATATTCATCATATTTAACTTAAGGTGAAAAATATGAATTTTGAATGGCTGTGTATATACTTCAACATTTATTTTATAATAAAACATAAGAGAATCTGTATACATCTAAACAAAAATAAAATTTCTCTTAAAAACAAATAAATAAAAAAAAAAATTATTTTGGCAGTTTGATTTATTCACAAATTTCTAACATTTAAATATTCATTATATTTAATTTTTATAAAAAAAAACCTTTTTATATTAAATTACTATTCTATAATAAGACTGAATTCAAGAAATAATGTTGTAATGTGAATTTTTCATCTCTTATAGTCATCAAAATATTTATTTACAAATTATAAGAGAAAATAAAACCTGTATGCTTATCATGATAAAAAGAGCCATGAGATTGGGATAAACAAACCACATTTCACTTGCAAGCTTCAGTTTACCAACCCCTGGCCTTTTGTAGATAGAAAAAATGACATAAGGCATATGGTTTAAAAGCACAAATGTATTATATAAAGAAAGCTCTAAGTGAAAAAATAAAGGTTTTAATTAGATTATATTGATTTAAAAAATGCAGTTGCATACTGTCAATGTAACATAGATTAAAATTGCAATATAATATTATAAAATAGAAACAAGAAAAAAAAATTGGTAATTGATTATAAACTTGCCATGTAAAAATGAAATACTGTAGGCTAATTAATAAAGGATAAATTCCAATAAAAAATAAAAATTTTTTGACAGAAAATTACAAAAAAATGTAAGAACAAATAAAGTTCTATGTTAATAATGAGATAGTAAATAAAATGTTAAAAAAAAAAGATAAAAATATAAATTTTGTTGAATAAAAGAACAGTTAACTAATATATGAAATAGAGAAAGGTAAGAAGGAAATACAAGAAAATAAAAAATATTCAAAGAAAAATTTTGATTTGATATATAATAGACAAAAATAAATTATAACCTCTTATATTAAAGCCTGGAAATGCATTTCAAGTTAGCATTTGATGACTAAAGGTAGAAAATTCTATAAATACTTGTATTATGAACTTGAACTGCCATTCAGTAATAACCTATCTGAAACTATAAATCACTTTCAAGCAAAAAAAAAACCCTTGAGAGTGAATTCAAAAAATCCATCAATATTAAATAGGTCACTGTCAATCATTGTTAAGTTAGACGAAAAGATAAAGTCACAAGTGATTAAAATGTTTCACGTACTTTACTGTAAAAGTACATATATTAGAAGCAAAAACTATAGTGGTATTCATTACAAATAAAAAGTAAATAACATTGTAGAGATTTATAGTATATTAATTAGGCTGAAAAAAAGTCTATATATTATGAATTCTTTCTCATGTTTTTTTTTTGAAAAATAATCTAAAGCTAAAATGAATATGGAAGCATCTAAATGAAGATACAATAGAGTTGGATTATATTTTGACTAACAGAAAATAAATATTTTAAAACTATAAAGTATCTAATAGATTTAATGCAGGAAGTGACTAACAATTAGGAAAATGTAAGATATCTGTTATTATAAAACAAGCAAAATCTATTAAAAAAAAAAACAACAACTGCATTAACAATTGATATTTCTAACCTTCAAAAATATTCCAATGAAATTACACTAGAATTTAAAAATTATTTTTAAATATTAACAGACTTTGGTCAGAGTTGAATCAAATGAATAAAAAGATAACTGATAATCTATTAAAAATTGCTAGATTTTTGGTCCAAAAAAAAAAACAAAACAGAAATTCACTAATGAATTTTCAACTGAGATATAACAGTGTATGAAGAAAAGAAAGAATACCAAAATATTTAAAATGATCCAATAAAAATATATTAATATTTGCAATTCTATAAAATGTACAAAAAGGAGTTAATGACATTATAAGAAAATATAATGATGAATTGGTAAAAAAATCTATAGAAGAGAATAAAACATCTTGGTGTTGAAAGAAAAGTAATTTCATCAAGAGAAGAAAAGATAATACTATTAAAAAACAACAGCAACAACAAGAACAAATAATCATAAATGTGGGAAAAGCAAACAAAGAAAAAAAAGTAGCCCATACAATTACATTTTGAAATGCTAATTATTTTGTATAAAATGGTGCAACACGTAAAAAAAAAAACACATGAAAAATGGAAAACTCCCAGGAAATAATGGAATTAGGGAAAAAATAGAAAAATTACTGGCCAAACTATATGCCAAATGCCTAAATAATTAAGATGTTTAAGATGATTGAAAAAATGCAGTAGTGATATTAATATTTAAGGAAGATGAAAAAGAAGATCAGTTTTCTGTTAGTTTTACAAAAAAATCATTATAAAAATCACTATAATTCATATACAGATACTATTGACTCAAATCAACTAAAAAAATAAACAATTGAATTTAAAAGTGGCTTTAGCATAGTGGATGACATATCAATATTAAGAAAGAAACAAATAACGACAGAAAGGAAAAAAAAAAAAATTAAAGAAAAAAAAGGGAGAAATGAATAAAAAAAAAATTAATTGTAATGAATTACAACAAATTACCAACTACAAATATCTTTATTAGATACATATTAAATGAAATTAATGATACAATTAAACAATGATAAAATGCCTTTGATAGAAATAACAATATGCCCATATGTTAAAAAAGGAAGGTTTTTTTTTAATAGATGTGACTTTCCAGATATTACGTATGAATTTGGGACTTGGATACTTAATTTTCCAGATATTATGTATGAATTTGGGACTTGGATACTTAACAGAAAAGCAATCAATGCAGAGACTTCAGGCCATACAACAAAATACCGAGAAATGTATGTTGATAATAGAAGGAAGATATCAAAAGCAAAATATATAAGCGAGAGAACAAACATGTCTTATTGATATAAATGAAAAAAGTTAAAAAAGTTGATATGAAGATGGGTTGGATATGTTTCTAGATAAAATGATAATAGATGAACAGTTGATGTCTTTAAACTGGATCCTAAAAGTTTATAAGATGTGTGATAGATGGATGAAATAAAGTTTTCTGGATTGATCTGGAAAAGCTTGCAAATAATGAGAATAAAATAGTTTGACTGTAAAACATAGTGATTGAATATTGAAATAATTTTTGATAAAAATAAGCCTTCATTCACATTAATTAAATAAAAAAGACAACTGTAGAAGTTGTAACCAAAATGAAACTGATAAAGTACAAAAAAATTAGTGAGATTCCAAATAAAATACTAAATGTATGAGAAAAAATAAGTTGAAATCATTAGTTGATATTTGTAACATAAGTTATGACCTATGAGAGTGGCCAGATTTTTTTTCAGTAGCTACAATTTCACTAAAGAAAATGCCTTGTGAGAATTTTAAAACTACTACAATGTTCCATGAAGCTTAAGTGCTGCAGAGGATCTAGAAGAGACAAGTTTCTAATAGATTAGATATGTTTATATCTTTAAATAAAATTAGATAACAAAAAATGCAAATGAATTGTGAAAATTATTATATTCTATAGATATTATTGATTTACAGTATGATGAAGAAATCTTAAAAGTTTAATCTAATTTTTCCTAATTCATAACATCTCCACATCATTCCAGCAGAATTTCTATAATGTATATTTAAAATTGGAATTGTATATTGAAAATTGGAAAGGAATATTCATTTCATTATTTGTTCTCTTTTTGCACATTCTTATAACTTCAAATCTAGTTCCATTTTAATTTCTTTTTTTTTAATGCAATCCATTTTTTTTCTCTCTTACTGAATTTTACTCCTTTTTTTTGGCCTTAATTATAGATCCATAAGCGAGATTATAGATTTATGAAAATCTTTTTTTATTTGCAAGCTTATAAATATTTTTTAAAAAATATTATTTTTTACTTATTAACAAAGATATTCATATTAAATAAATTCTAACTTTTATTAGCAATCTTTATTTTTTCCTTTTTTTGCAAAACCATTATCTAGTCCTAATTTATTGCTTTCATCTCATTGTATTTATAACATTTCCTGTAAATTTGAAGCAACACCTGTGAAAACAGACATATCATCTGAAAAATATACATGGCTTAAGTAATCTCCATTTGTTTTTATTTCTTTTGATTCCCACTTTACATCATAAATATTTTTGAAAGTTTGACAGCATCAAAGTTTATATCACACTTTCCAAAACTTTAACCACAGCAAAAATCCTTATGAGTTAAAAATCTTATAATCTACAAATCCAATGAAAAATAGCAACTTATCATAATCATTGACTTTCCTGTAGCTTCAATGAAGTTTTGTTTAAGATCTGTTGTATTTAAACCTTTATTATTCTAGAAAAATGGAATACACTTTATATGATTGTATAATAAACAATAACAGCAAAATTATACATTACAAATAACAGCAGGTGTCCTTATCACATTATATTTGAAATATATGTATAATCTAATTAAACAACATTTAACAATGCAATCAATTCTCCAATAATACAAAAATTTACTAATTTTGATATCATGCTAAAAATAAGCAGCCCATTTAATGCAATTGTTTCATGACTTACAAAATGCAATTTTTTTTCATGTGTTAGCCAGGAAACAATGACTAATTAGTCTGATGTCAAAGTTAGTAATTGTGTAATGCCAATGATTTGATTAGCTGGATTGTAAATGTTAATTTTATTTTGAATTTATATATATACATACACATAAGTGGAGAAATGTATATAAAATTATATATGGTAGTTGTAACTTATGCCCCATGTGGCCGCAAAAGGCACTGTTTCTGTGTCAACCACAGAAATATTCAGAGTAGGGGACCAATAGCAGTGATGCAAGTTCCAGCCGCTAAGTGGTGCTGTTCACCATGCATACGCACAGAAACCTTATATATTTATTTATGGGGTGAAAATTAGAGATGAAGGTGTCAAAAAAGAAAATATTTAATCAAATCACTAAAATGTAATAAATTAAAGAAAATACTAATACTGTCTATTCAAAGACAACTATTAAAATATTAAATACAACCTTAATGCATTTTACAACTTTAAAGTATTTTCTGTGCTGAGCACTAGTTATCCTCAATACAAAAATGTATTAAGAATGTATTTAATATTTTCAACATTTTCTCCAAATATACATTTGTTAAATTTAAATCTTTAATTGTAAAATTTTAAAATGAGAAGAAATTCTGTATTTTATTAACCAGAAATTTCAATCAATTTATATAATTAGCAATAAAACTCAATTGTATCCAAAAATTCACCATTTTGAATAAAATGATTAATGATAATAATTTATAAAAAGAATAGATAGCTTAATAGAATGGCTATTTCCCTATTTCAAAAGTTGGCAACACTGTAGCTGAAGGGCAGATCAATTTTTTTTTTTTAAAAAAAAAAACAACAACAGTTACATCAGAAAATATTCATAAGTAATATATATAATACAGAGAATTTTTACTGATAAATAACTAATAAAAATTAAATGTGAATTTTTAATTGTACATCTATTTTGATAATCAGTATAAAATCAATAAAGAAAAGTTATAATACATAAAACAATGTTTCAAATAATATTTTCATCTAGTATTATATTAAGATTACATTAACTGAGAATAATTTATATAGTTTTTTTATTATTTTTACTTATGATATTTATCCTAGCAAATTTTTAAGGCTTGATGTATAACTTATATAGCGATATTCTTAAAGACAGCACTGCAAAAAAAAAAAAAATCTATTTTTAATATGGAATCTTATCAGAATTATATTATTTGTTTAAGTTTTTTAAGAGTTATTATAAAAAAAAATATTTTGTTCATACGTTAAATTATTTAGATGAGATAACTAACCAATATGGTATCATAGCCAAGTAAAAACATTTAATCATTATCACAGATTGTTTACAAATACTTTTATCCCTTTTTCACACAATTTATTCTACCATGTCAATATACAGAATAAGATCATAAACACTAATGAGCTCCATATTAAGATTTTAAAAGTATATAATTTCGAAATGTACAAAGTTAAAAATACTTGTTTTGCACTACATGACATTCAGATTTAAATATTTTATTATTATCATTTGAAATGCAAAAAGAAAAAATTGGTAATGCCACAACTGAAAACAATTTGTGTATTGCACTTGATGATTAGATGTGAGGAATAACACAAGAGGCACTGACTGAAAAATTGCAAAATAATATAAGTGATACTATATGTATTATATAATCTAATTTATACATTTATAAAATATTAATATTTTTATTGATAATCTCTGTTTCATTTACAACATCATACCTCTGCATGAGCCGTTCTTCTTCAGTCTGTAAAGAAGCAGGACGCTTATTTGTCAAAGCTTCCCATATAGTCACCTAAAAATAAAAAAATTATAAATATTTTCATGGATTCAATGGTCACACCAAATAATAAATAATAAATGAGTTTTTTTTACATACACTAAACTTAAATTACTTGATTATTAAATTGTAAAAAAAGCCACATTGGTTTCATTTATAGAAATAACATTTGGGAATTAAGAGAAAAAATATTACAAAATGCCTTAAAAAATTGATTTTTTTAAAAAAAAATATTATATCTTTAAATATATATATTAAATCTCTATATGTATATATTTGTAGATGGATATATAAAAGTTGACTGCTAAAAATAAACAAATATGCATTCATAATTAAAATTTTATGCTTTTTATTATTTTAATGAGCTTCCAACTCTGAAAACAGAAAAATTTCATACTATATAAGAATATATATATATATACAAGCATACTGTGAAACATAATAAAAATTTTAACTAAATATAATCATCACTACTTTTAATTATTATCAGCCTACTGCAGGATTAAGATCTGAATTTATTCCATTATTATCAATCTACATTTCTTTTCCATATAAATTCAGAAAAATTTATAATTTCATCCACCCATCTTTCACATAAATCTTTTTCTAGGTTTTAAAAATCTCTTGATATACAGTTTAATATTTTCTACATATAAACATATTAAATTGGATGGTAACTCATCTTCTAAAAATATACCCTACCAGTTTCACTTCAGGTTCTTAATTATTTCAGTTATCCCAGTCAACCCATATATTTCAATTCTTCCTTGTTAATTCTAATATAAATCTTTCCATATTTCAGGATGTTATCCATTGTCTTTGTATGACTCTTCTGTTAAGTGTAAGTAAACCAAATCCATAACCAATCACTGATAGAACATATTATAAAGATTTGTTTTCAAACACATAAACATATTTTCTTTCAATATTAATTCATTTCTATCAAAAACACTATAATTAAATTTAATTTTATAATTCATTTCATTCATTATTTTGAATCAGTATCAATATATTGACAAAGTTATTTATATTACACCATTGCTTATCATTAGTTATCTGTCAAAAATAGGTTATGCATATCAAAGCTGACCACTTTCTCTAAAAATCCCAGTCACTTGTTCTCAACAGATTTTCTATCATTTATCTAAATTCTATCTCTTCATGGTTCCTTCCAATATTTTCATAATTTCTTTATTATTATTACATGCTGTCCAATCATCACTGACAGCTGCCAATAATACAATTAACATTTCTCTAGAAATAGCATCTGTTTACTTTTTAATGTTGTTCAAATTGATAAAGTCCATTCATTCTATGTTGGGAATCCATTTTTCTTTTACTAATTTTTTCAAAATTATACATTTTCATAATGAATTAAATTGTTTCATGATATGAGCAAAAAAAAATAATATTTTTTCTTCCTTCAAGAATATCACAAAATTCAGATCCTTTTTTCACATTTTTATCAACTTTTTTTTTTTATTCATTTATGTTTCTAATCTGATCCTAATTTATTTTTCCAATTCATCAAATCCATAACTCTAAAGATTCCAATATTTGCTTTTTTTCTTGTAGTAGTATTTATCATAAATAAAAAAAAAAAGCTTGTTTAGAGCTATTAGCACGCTCTTAATTTTACATATTTGTAAGTGCAAGCTATATATAAGTCATGTGACATCTGACTTGTTATTATTACTATTATTATTTTGCTGTTGTGGCTTTAGCTAAATTAAAGAGCTAAGCCTACTAATATATTTAGTATCTGAATTAAGTTCAGGCCCATATGATTTTTTCAGTTGGAGAGCTGACTTTAAAGACATGTAGATGTCTAAAAGTTTCAGATCTTCTTCTAACAATTATCTTTTAGATAAATGCTTTGCTTGAGTTGGTTTTTTAGATCTAATGTCACAACTCCTCACTGAAGAGACCCATAGGTCGAAACCGGTCTGGGGATGGGGACAATCCAAGATAAAAATGATTTGAATGCCTTCTCTTGTAGTAGTATTTATCATAAATAAAAAAAAAAGCTTGTTTAGAGCTATTAGCACGCTCTTAATTTTACATATTTGTAAGTGCAAGCTATATATAAGTCATGTGACAAATTTCATTAGTAAACCTCTAAAGATCACTGTTTTTGAAAAGCATACATATATATATATAATTCCAATTTAGAAAAAAAATATCTATTCAACCATTTCTTTTTTTGGAACTTAAAAGTAATCTTTTTATTTTATGAAGTATTTTATAAACTTTCATTACTAATAAGCCAGTTATATTGGTAATTTAATTTAGATGATTTTATGTACTTATCTTTTATATTAAAACAAGTAAAACTCTCTATATGTATTGCCACTCAGTGCAAGCCAGAGTGGTAATACATATAGAGAGTTTTACCTGTTTTAATAACAGTTATGAGCAAGCATAAGAAATGGTGATCATGTGATGTTTATCTTTTATATTAATGTATTTTAGTACTTGGATCTTATAAAACTTGATTTTGTATTTGATAGCATGATATGCTTTGAATATATTTTTCTATTTTAAAAGTACAAGTTGTTTTTTTTTTAAATTTAGTTGATAAAATAGTTTATATTTTTTAAATATGTGAGAGATAAAAGTAATCCTTTTGTTTCTTAAAATGTTTGTATCTTTTATTTTTCTCTTAAAGAAAAAGTTTTATTAAAAATCACTTCTGCAATTGTTAATAATCAAGTTACTTTTAAAGTAATAACCATTTAGTTTAGATCAGAGGTGGTCAATCTTTTTATACCCACCACTCACTTTTGTATCTCTGTTAGTAGTAAAATTTTCTAACAGCCCACAGGTTCCACAATAATGGTGATTTATAAAGTAGGGAAGTAACTTTACTTTATAAAATTTATAAAGCAGAGTTATAGCAAGCTAAAGCATATAATAATAATTACTTACCAAATACTTTATGTTGGACTTTCGCTAAATTTGGCAGAATAAATCTTTATAAAACAACTTACTGTAGTTAAATCTATCTTTTTATTTATACTTTGTATACATAGAAGCATGAAGTCTGATGAAATTACATTTAATTAATTAAATTATTAATGAGATCCCTGAGGATGATGCTGCAAAACTAAATACTGGATATCTGGCTCAATTTTTGTAAGGAACAAATGAAGGTCTCCTCTTTCAGAAATATTCAGGTGGTTTCTTTCTTTAATCATAATATGATTAACAGCACTAAAGCCTGATTCCACAAGATATGAGGTAGGGAAAGGTATCAATAAACTGAATATCACTTTCCACATATTTGGATATAAGACAGGCATTTTTTAATTTTGCCATAGATTTTGATATCCATCACTATCAAATTTATATTTACTTTCTTCATCCTATCTAATTTCTAACAGTTCTTCTTGGCATGTTGTAGCAGCCTCTTCAATATTTGTGGTAAAAGGATTTTTCATCCAGTCATACACCTTCAATTTCAAAATATCTTCAAATCATTTTTCCATGTCCAATTTAAGTTCGTTGAGGTGGCTACTGAATCTGTCAATATCCTCTGGAGTTACATCATCTTTTATAGATGATAATTCAGGAAACTGATGAAATTCTCTCTTCAATAGATTATAACGAAGTAGTTCAAGTTTGTCAATAAATAATGACACAATACTTTGGCAACCTATAAGAGTTTTATTAGCTCCTTGAAGCTGCAAATTGACATCATTAAATCTCTTGAAAATATCTGCCAAATAAAAGCATCATTCTTTACTATTTTTAACTGTTGACACAGATTGGTCTCATAATTACTTTCAAAAAATTATATGAGACTATCATATAATGCTACAAAACAAGCCAATGGTGTGCCCTTTGATAGCCACCGAACTTCTGTGGGCAAAAGTAATGTATTAACATCTCCATTATTCTCCTGGCAAAGGTGTCAAAACATTCTATCCTTTTTTGCATTGGATTTGATCTTGTTTATGGATCAAATTATTATAGTTAATTATGAATGGAGACTTGTACTTAGATGTTTTCCTATAAGATGTTGTCTGTGCAGCACACAATGAATACATAAAACATTTGGCACTTCTTCCTTCAAATAAGCAACAAATCCACAATAGCAGCCTACCATTGATGGTGCTCCATCAGTAGCACATGCAATAATATTATTCAAAGGAATATTATTTTTTGTAAAGTATGATTTCACAGTATTAAATATAGATAATCCTTTTGTATCTGTAATGAGATTTATTGCGAATAGCATTTCTTCTCATAATGTATTGTTTTCATCAAAATAATGTACATATGCCATCAATAAAGCATTATTATCTTCAATGGTAGACTCATCCAATTGCATGGAAAATGAAGAGTTTTGGAGAATACTTATAAGTTTTTTTCAACATTAACTGCCATTTCTTCAATTCATTGCTTTACTGTGCTATCGCTTAGGGGCAACATTTTTAAAATTTCAGGTATATCTTGATGCATTACTGTTGAGATAAATTCTTTTATAGAGGGTATTATTACAGTTTCTCCAATATTATAGCTTTTACCACTTTTTGCAATTAATTGTGAAATGCGATAAAAGGCAATTAATCCATCTTCATTCGCTGCATGTTGTTTCTTAAATGATGCAACGATTTTGAATTTTTTTTATATATTTCCTGAAAATATTCAATGGGCTTGTCCTTATCATTTGAATGCTTTGTAGCAAGATGTTCTCACAATCGACTTGGCTTCATTGCCTATTGGATTATATTTTATGACACAATAAACACATTGGTGTTGTTTATTTACAACAGATTCTATGAAACCCATCTTTAGATACTCTGGTAAATAGCCATAAGTGTATTTCTTTTTTTGAGACATGGGCCCACAATATTTCATAATATTTTGTTTGAAGCTGTAGGCACATGCTCACTTTCACAAATCTAACTGCGTACTGACCAATGCGACTGCAAATAAAAGAGCCTGTGCTGTAAATCATCATCTGTGCATACTTCTCGCGCATCGTGAATTGGGTTTGGGGGAGATGTGCGAGCTATTCTGGGACACAGCTCTTTTGTTAGCGGTTGCACTATAGCTCTATTTAGTTTCACTTATGTAATGTGAACTAAACTTTGCGCGAGAAATACAAATAGTATATTTTCAGAAATTTAAATTGTCACTGGGAATTTTATGAAAACCTAATGAAAATGTTTTTAAATAATGCTATGAATTTTTTTTAAAGAGTCAATTAAATTAAAAAAAAAAAAAGTGCTTCAGTATCGGACAAAACCCCTACCGCCCACCATGAAGGCTGGAATGCCCATTAGTGGGTGGTAGGGACTAGGTTGACTACTATTGGTTTAGATCAATCGCCTAAAAAAAAGTTTTAAGAAATATGTGATTTGGTTTTTTTAAATAGTCTACATTTTTTATCTCTCTGAAAATATTCAAAAATCATTAATATAAGCAAATATATATCAAACATGATATGTGCATTGCTATATAAATCATTTAAAAAGTTGATTTTATTGGATGTTTGACTATTTACTTTGTTTTATTCACACACGTCTGAAATATGTGTGCATTTTATATAGTGATCCTCTAGATACTTATCCACAACACTTAAATTTATATATATTTAGTTGCTTCCCACTTAAAATGTTTGCAGATGATTGTTATGCTTTGAGTTCAGATATTTTTTCCCATGAACTTTATTTTGTTTTGTATGATGGGTGAGATGCTATTTGTTGATTTTCTTTTAAAGTGGTGTAGGATTAGATACACAGTGTTTAAGTCTAATTTTGTAATGGCCTGCAAGATGTAAATATTTATAGTGAATTTAAGTTGTTTTCTTATGTGCACACATCTTAACTTAGAACACATATCTAAAAGAATTATATAAATAACAGAGAACTTAATAGTCTTCCGAGATGATAGTGTTATAATGTAAAGTTTGTGAATAGTAATATTTAAAGCTGCCAGATATCAAGTGCATTATATGCTAACATAAAAAGGGAATTACAATTGAAATATGTTTGTATTTAAACTGTATTGAATTTTTAATAACTTAATTTGGTTTATTGTTAGATTTGTTTTAGCATTTGTTTACTGTTTTCTGCTCTGCCAATTGATATTTCCATACACTCTGCTCTCTAGAAGCAGTTATAAATGGCTATGAATAATGGTACAGCAGTGTGGGCATTTACAATAAACTCTCACATTCTTGGCCATAGGTCGAGTGGCACCGTCTGGTTTTGGATATTAGTGTGCCTACTATCCTTACAAAATATTTGTATTTATTGTCTCTTTAGTTTATTTGAATTTATTTATCATTTATATATATTTAATTAGTCTTATTCCTGGATTTATTAGATTGATAAATACATTTTTCTTTCTCCATTAAAAAATGTGAGGTTTTTAATGCTCAATTCATATTAATTAACTTTGCTGTCACACCTATTTTAATGAAGACTGAAATAACTTTCACACAAATTGCAATTTATCTTATGTTCTTTTTATCTTAGTTTCAACTTTTATATTGTATTATCATTATTTATTTCATCAATTATCTTCCAAGGAGTTTCTTCCCCCTAGTATGAGTTATTGCTAGTATCTTACCAATCTTTTAGTAATTTACCATTTATGAATGTCTCACAATTTTATTGTATCATAATAATGCTTGCGACAGTTTGGAATTAACACTAAACTTAAAGTTGAACTAATCTTAGAAATGAGACTTTTTTTATTCAAAATGTGTAGAGATTTTTTTTTTTGTTTGTTATTATTTTAAAAATGCAGTATATATAAAGCATATATATATATCATAGAAGTATAATACTTTATTTATTATTTAGTTATTATATTTATATTATAACAATATGCCTATTCTTAAGCCTATACAATAATATAAAAAAAAAAAATGTTTATGTTCATAATCTACTTTACTTTGCATGAAACCATTAATTCGTTATTTATTTATCTATATTTTATTCACATGTGGATTAATTAAATAATTTATATATTTTTTTACTGTGAAATGTTTATTCTTAAAGCATCCCAAATTTTAAATAAATGTTTAAAAAAGAGAAGCTTGCTATAAGTTAGGTTTTAATTAATACAAGATGTTATAACAGTTGTGTATGTGAATTTAAATGAAATTATTAATTAAGACTTAATTGCCAAAAGCCCATTGTATTTAATTTTTATAAAGATCAAATGATTTATATTTTATTAATCTCTGGGAATTCTAAAACATTGACATTAAATGTGCTTACCGCTATAACAAAATTTGTATAAAAACATAACTAGATAATATATTCTAGAACTCTTACAATATTATGTGAAATTACGAGATGAAAATTGATGTCAAAAAGGATAATATAGAAAAAAATTACTTACTTGCAATTTGAATCAATACTTTAAAAATCTACATTTGGCATTCGAATAACAGAATGCAGTGCTAAAAGCCAAGTAGAAAATAATCAAATGCCACGACCTTTCCATTTTCTGCCTATAAATTTAATAATCATGGTTTTTACATGCATTTTGAAGTTTGGGCATAATTATTTTAAAAGAATCCTATTTATACACTATTTCAAAATTGCGACAATGAATTATATTTTGTGAAATTCTTTTTTAAGAAATGGCGAGATAGGAAAGTTATTCTATTATAGAGTAAACTATTTTATCACTGTCATACCAGAATTGCTTGAGAGAAGTTGTCTACATTATCTATAACTTCAATGGACCAAATGGAAATTTCTAGAGAATTGCATCATCCTATGAACTATAAAATATGAAGAATTAACCAACTGGAGCCAATTCATTCGCGGATTCTGAATAAAGAATTCTTGTGCAAAACACTTTTAAAAAGACATTTTCCAAAATTTAATAAAATCTGATATATTATTATTTTTTATTATGCATGCATATTTTTTTTTTTTTTTAGAATTTTCGGAGGTAATATGTTTACTGGCCAGGTACATTTATTTATAAAACTATTTGTAACAGCTTTGTTAGTTGAATGCTATGAAGTAATCAAAGTGATGTCAATTTCTATCACATTTGTTTATTATTGTTTATCAATAATGTAAAAAAAAAGTTGGATATTTTTCATTTTATAAATTCATAGTAGTTATTTTATACATGCATTCATCTCACATCCATTTATAGTCACATTAATATTATTATTATTATCAATTCCCTGAGATCATTGTTGATTTTCATTTTAAATATATGTAACTGCAGAATCTCATTTTCAATTAACTTTTATAAATAATTAACAGATTTTATAAACGGTATTTTCATTCAATAAAGATTTAAGTAGAATTTTAAGAGAATCTCAACACATAAGTTCATACTACTATCAATGGGTACCTGAAATAAAAGGACACCCTTTTTGCCTATCTGTACCATTAAAAATATCCATAATAAATGTCAAAAGATTTTCAGTAAGTGAATAATTCTTCAAAAAGTTTGGCCACTTCTGCCTGCACATTTAATTATTTAAATAACTTTATTACTAAAGCAATTATATTACATTACAATTTTGATTCATTATCTCCATTCACTCAAACAAAATAATAGAAAATTTTCAAATTCAGAATGATCTAGTTTTTTTTTTTTATACACAAATCTGCACAATCAGATATTTTTTTGTGTGTCCAAACAATACCACTTCATTAATTATAATAATTGCCTATCTGTAAAAATGTATGTAGTCTAACTCTAACTGAATGACAAAATATAATAATTCTATGAATGGCAAGAACAATTATTAAAAAAAAAACATTAATACATCATCTTACTATTTGACACAATTATTAAAGCAGATATATATCATAAAGTGTGTGAAGGAATTTTAATAAAAAGTATAAATAATAAAAAAGAGGAAAAAAAACAAAGAATTCCACGATATATCAGCATCATTTGAAATATGAAGATCCAAAAAAACTGGAGGAAATATTGGAATCAATATGAATATTTTAAAAGCAGTTGAAGAAGCAAAAAAATTGTGAATAAATTTATGTACAAAATGTCTAAATGATAAAGATACCAGATGACTAATGAAATGTGATTGTTATAGATATATGAGAAAATTGAAAAAAAATAATAATTCAGAACTATGAATCTTATACCAGTTATATGTATTATATATTTATTAAGACCACTCAAATCATTGGATTCAAGATAACATATACAAAAAAAAAAAAAACAATCTGAATTTTAAAATAATTATATCCTATTAGAAGTTACAAAAAAATATGCACTAGCATTTTGCAATAGAGATTTGTCAATAACAAAAACATATTAGACTTTCTAAGAATTTCTATCATAATTAAAATGCTGAACACCAAATTACAGACATAGAACATTGTCAAATTCTAAAGAAAATTTTCCAAAATGTAAAAGTGAAAGATAAGAGTAAAAAAAATATTATTAGTAGATAATATAAAGAACGATTTTGTCTACAATACTTTTTATAATAGTTTTAATGGAAGCATTTTTATGGATTAAAATAAAAAGCAACAAAAGAATACACAAATGGAGATTACTTAATTCATCTGAATATGCTTTGTTTTTGCAAATAATGCTTCAATCTACAGAAATGTTGAAAAAGTTATCAGATGAAAATTAAAGATAAATGCAAAAAAGGAGAAAATAAAGATTGAGAATAAGGAATTCTAAGAAATTAATTATAAATACCCTGATGATTAAAACAAATGGAAACATAGTTACAATTAATAACAAAATTAAACTTGTACAGCATTCTTTCATTAGAAATAATACAGTCTTAAAAAAAAAAAAATCTATGTTGCAACAATAAAAAAAAAGTTTTCGATAAAAGTATTGTAATAATAGTTATTACTTATGAATCTGAGAGGTGAAAGTTTAATAGAAAAACAATGCAAAGATTATAAACAAAAAAGAATATAAAATAAAACACATAGTGAAATAATAAATAGATATCATTGATATTAATAAACAAAATAAAAGGCTGAAATTTTGAATTGGACCAGATAAACTGAATACCAAGTTATTTTAACATCAAGAAAAATTACATATGGAAAATATGCATCATTAATGGGTAAAAATGATATATATTATAAGACTAAAAATTAATTATATGAGTAACCAATTTCTAACTTAATGTGAAATTCCAAGATAATTTAGTATGTATACAGTACTTGCAATAATTTATGAAGTATAGAAAAATAGCAATGCACATGAGCACAGATATACATATACGGCTATGAACTAGTTCTAAGATTATATTTGACTAACATGTAATTCTACTTTTTACACATATTTTAATAATTATAAAAAATTAAAAAAGAATAATAAATTTTCATATATTTATTTTAAAATAAAAACTAAACTTAAAATTATGTTCTGCATCTACTTTAAACACTCCATATAGGCATCTATGGCACAAAAATACTATAAGCTAATAATCAACTTTCAGCCATTTGTATGTCTAAATAAGATTGATTTTGTTAAAAAAAAAAGCATTCTTAATTTTTTAAAACTAGAAAAATCAAAAAAATACTACTATGTAATATTTTCCTTTAAAGTTATTGTTTTCTAATTTTATCAATATGAAACTTTAAATAAAATAACTACATTTATAGTACCAGGACTTTAAAATAGCAAAATCAGTATCAAAAGTATACTTATGAATTTACAAAAAAAAAAAAAACTTTACAAACAATGGATATAAATATATATTTTAGTAAATTATTAATTTACATTAAATCTGAAGCTTCAAGAGAATAATTTTAAATTCTAAAAAGTCCTAGATATATGTAGAGGATTTTTTTTTTTTATTATTTTCCTTATCCCCATATTTCGATATATATTTCCATGTGAAGTTATTTGGTTCATTTATCTTTTAAATTTAAGTATAATTTTTTTCATATAATATATATATTTAACTTATTAATGATAATATGTGAATTATTATAAACAATGAATAACTAAATAAGCTTAACATATTAACTCAAATTATTTAGGAAAGGTTCATTTGTTGTAAAAAAGGAAATAGTTATTATTATTTCACTGAATTGCCAGTTAGTTATATTTGTTATTAGTGTGTAGACTTTCAAGTTTAAGATTTCCAAAATAATCTTTCACTTTATAACAAATAAAAATATGTCTGTAAAGATTTGTAGAGAGCTGACAATATTTGTTATGCACAGTTGATCAAATGTAATTCTTCAAGATTTCAATTATTTTTAATTTAATAGCCATTGATCATGTTAATTAGTAAAAATTATTTTAAGCTTTCTCATTATTTAAATTAAAATTACTATTTTTAGGCACAATATATTTTCAAGTTTTGTTCTTATCAATGCATCTTTCTTCTTAGCTTCATATCGCACCATCCATCAGCTAGAAGTCAGACCAATCTTTCACTGCAGATACATTTTGAAACATTCATTTCACTTTCCTTAAATTAGTAAAATATACATAGCTAATACTATAATTTAACTTCATATATACATTGTTAAGATATACTTTAACTCCATATATATATTTTATATACAGTATTTCAAACTTCTATTCCATCATACATTCCTGAAATATATGACCAAAGACATATGAAAAAGTTAAAATGATCTCCAAGATACACATTTCATGCAGCAATCATTAGTTGGATCAGATCACAATCTCTTACACATATTTTCATAATCTGTTTAGTATTACATACATGGCAATTTACTATAATTTGATTACAAGTGTCAAATTTTCTGCACTCACAATTGTGACACAAACAATATTATAGAAATATATTAATGATTTTTATCAATCATTTATTAAACAAAAGGATTATCCCTAGCCCAAATATAGTTTTTAATTCTCACAATATAGTTATCGACACCTGAATTTCCTTGCTCATGTTGCCAATTTCAATAACTTTTATTACCCCACTCTCCTACAAGGTAGGGACTGGAAACCAGAGATTATCCCTAACCCAAATATACTTTTTAATTCTCAATTAATAATATGTGTGTACTGTTATAATGATATCAACACCTAGGTCTATTTTGCCCATGATGATAGTTTTGTTTCATTACATCAATCTGATGCAAAGTAAACACTGATTCTTATCCCTTTTTAATATCTTGTGAAAGGAAAGTATAATCCTTTGCATTGTAATATATTTTCAAGTTTTGTTCTTATCAGTGCATCTTTCAACTTAGCTCAATTATTATTTCAATGAACTGAGAGTTAGTTATATTTGATATTATTGTATGCCATAGGACATATTTTAAATGTTTTTCATTACTTCAAGTGATTACTATTTTTAGGTACAAATAAGTACATCTACTTATTATATATATAGAATATAAATATAATGTAAACAAAGGAATGAATAGGATATTTCTATCTAATGATTAGAAAAATGTATGGTTGTTTTCTCATTTAAAGACACACACACACACACAAACTAAAAAACAAGATAAGATTAATAAACATTTACAAAAATGAAAAAAACTAACATCATATAATAGTATTAGTTAGTAGAATATTTTATTACAAATCTAAGAAATCAGATCTTTTTAGATCAAATCGATCATTTAGGTCCGGCCCAGAATCGTTATATGTATATGTTTTTGATTAGCATCAACGCCATCCTGTGGCGAACACCAAAGATGATAAAACAACCAAATGTATTAACAGTGGTATTTTTGGATAACTTTCATTAACTAATGACAGCCGCTAAGCTATACAATTGACACTAGTAGTTCACAATAGTTTTTTTGTATTGGGTTTACTTAAAATAAAAGGAGGTCCTCTTTTATTTTTAATTCAAAATGTTATAAAATTTAAATCCAGACATATATTTTTATAACTGTAAGAAAAACAAGGATTTTGTCTTTTTATATCCTGTAATTATTATTTCATCTTCCTTAGAAATGTAAATATTTTTAAGGATTAATTATAATGTAAAAGAAAATATTTAACACAGAATATACAAACATATTAAATTCCTTGTAAAAGATAGGTTGGATTAAGCAAATAACAGAATATTGCTGTAATATATTTAAGTAAAAAAAAAACCTCATTTTACTCAAAATATTAAAATCTTTCACCAATATTGTTTTTTAAACATATATAATACATGTATTTTAATACTAAATATTAACATTACTTGAAAATTTACTTCAATTCCTCCGAGATTCTCATAATAACATCTCATAATTTTCACACGATTCCAACAGCAGTTATTTTTGCCCAACTCCAGATCCATTTGATGTAAGTTTGAATAGTTTACAAATGATATAATGCTATGAAGTATAATTTTTGGCTTTTTCATTTGTCAGCAAAGGCTAAAATTCAAAGCTGGAACTTAAGGACTTATAATTCTAGCAGATATTTCTTAATTCTTTTACATTATTCAAGCTAATAACCTAAAATTTAAGACAAAATGCCTAAGGTTTCATTCAAATCCAGGCTAACTCACTTATATAGATCAGTTTCTAGGTATATTAAAGATCTCGGTTCTATAATAAGTATCAGTCCATAACAAGATAAAGTAAAAAGTGGCTAATAGATGCATCACTCCAACTTTGACTCTTAATATTCATTGATAAAGACAAAGCCAGAAACTGGTCAGTCTGGATATATGAATATTATAGCACTATTCCTGCTAATGTCCATTGATTACCTATGGTAACAATAGATAGCTTTGAAGAAAAGTAAAAATAACTGCTCTTGAACAAAAATATTCAATACCTGATCATCTTCAGTGCCACTCTCCAGAAGACTTTGCTGTATTGCAAACTGTAAAAGTTCATCATCTTCATCATGAAAATCTCGACGAGCGTCACCTAGATAATGATAAAAATTATTTAGTATATTTATTATTTGATAAATTATAAAAATAAGGTATAAAATTTTTAATAAACAATTTTTTAACAAAATAAATAGGGAAGGGGTGGGAAGAAAAAGTTTTAAAAATTTCCCAAACTTTTTACTTGTTTTAAAACTCATACATCATACATATGCTGTGGCTGTTAGATATTTAACTTTGTATTCTAAGATTGTGCTTGAAATAGTAGTTATAATATTCCATATACGTTTTTCTCCTGAACACTAATGTTGCATAGATTTTAAAAAGTTAATTAAGATGTAATAATGAGATACAAAAAAATAAATATATTATTACATTAACAAAAGCATATGTATAATCAAACCTTTAAAAAAAAGGTATAAAAATTGTAGAATTGTTTGAATATATATAAATCTGAAAGTTAAATCTTTCATTTTCTAAGTATAGAAATAAGAGAATTTCTCAATCTATTCAATGAAATTATAGTATAAAAAAAATATTTAATAAAAATTATAGAAAAAGGTAAATACCAAATAAACAATACCAAACATGTGTGTGTTTATAATTTTGCTTATAAAGAAAGATGATTCCAATTGGCTGCATAAATATCAGGAACTTTTAATTTTATTTATTAAAAAAAAATTGGAATTTGGGAGAGATGAGATTAAACACAGAATAACACTTTAGAAATCTCAAAGTGACTCAAATATTGGGAAAGAGCCCTCCACCTCTCCATGTTGTTAATTAATACATTTAAAGATGACCATAAAAGTTATATTATCTATGATATTCTGAATCTGAATAATCCAATACAATAGAACAGAAAATGGGTGTTTTCATTAAGACCATGTGGTATCTAACTGAGAGAATTTTATTTTAACTGCTAAAAAGGAATTGATTAACATTTAAGCTCTTATAATATTACATATCTATACATTCATGATATACAGCATTAGATTGTTTTATTTTATGTATGAATAAGAATATAATCTGCCATAATAATTGCATCCAGAAAAGTTTTAGAAACAAAAATGAAAACATTTTGAATAATAATTTAATGATTTTTCAATGATGACATGATTGTAAGAGGAAAAATTGCCTTAATTTTTGGCAAGTAAATTAGAAAATGTGCTTTAATTAGTGACTACAAAATTCTGAATTTCTCAGAGATCCCATTAAAAGTGTTTCAAATAGGAGCTTCTTAGCAGAAATTTAATGCAAGAGAATGTTTTTTTTTTTAAAAAAAAAAAGACAAACAAATTAAAATAAGATCTGATGGCATTTTCTAGTATAGTTTTACAATTAGATTTAAAATATATATATATCCGGGGGGGGGGGGTAGTTGATATAAACTTTTTTGACAAAATATTCTACAACCTGTGTTAATAAAGTTATTTTTAATAAAGATGAAGTGGTAACTCAATGTTGAGCTTTAGAAAAAGAAAAATACTTACAAGCTAAATGAAAAATACTAATAAGACAATAAGCAGAATAATGAAAGTAGATAAAAGTTTCTAGAAAATAATTTTTGCAGAGAGAATAAACAGGTAAATAAAATAGGCTTGTAAATAAAAGGGGCAGTCGAAAATAAAACATTACTTATCAGGCTTGCCAAATTACTAAGTGGTATGGATTTGAACATTTTCCATTTTATTTTAATAACTAGCTATGATTAGCTTGATACCTATTTACTGACAATTATTAAATGATTAACTGTAATCATTTTAGACCAGGAGTGGAAAATCTCTGGCTTATAGGCCAACTCTGATCCTCGAAAGTTTTCAGTATGGTCCCTGGATATTTTCAAAAATGTATATAAAATAGACTTATATAAAATTTCTATTTAAACATGTAGTGCAAATATTGAATTAATAGTTAAGTAAAATAAAATATTTATTTTCTCAACTACAATTTTCTCTCTCTCCAACCTTCATTTTATCAGGGATAAAATATTCCAACAAATTATGTACATTAGGTGGTCAATCTGACTACAGATGTAATCTATGATATTGAGAGCATTTTGTTTGTTTTTATAGTGATTTTAGTAGTGTATAACTAGAAAAAATAAAACTCAAACTTTACTTCATTTTATTATTATTTCGCATTTGTGAATTTCAAAAGAAATAGACTAACACATATTTTTTTTTTATAGAAAAAAATAGTAAACCGGTGTGCCCCTAATATGCCAGATAGTATTTCAGTTAACAAAGAATACTTTATTAAAAAGTACTATTTATCAACACATTCTGATTATAATAAAATTATTGAGGAGGAAAAAAATATTAAAATAGAAAACCTGAAAAGGAGATTCATCAATGGCTGACATGATTTATGAAAAGTACAAACAAGTCAGAAAATTCCGTGAAAGTAAGTTTTTTTTTTTTTAAAAAAAAAGCAGAAAATTTGAAACAATTTTTTGAAGAGAAATTTATAAAAGATAGTATCTAGCTGCCATAGAATTAAGCTGTCCAAATATAAAAATAAATTTGAAAATATAAATATGTCATGAAGATAAGTACAAGGGAACAGGAAAAATTGTCATTCAATGTGGCACAATCACTAATAGTAATAAATGTTATTTTATTTTTAATTCTCAAAAAAATTATGATAGCTTAAAAACATAAAAGTTGAAATTGGCTAGACAATTAAAAAGATTGTTCGTTCTTATGACTAGAGGTAAATTAATTAAATTTTTGATCAAATATAATAGCTAATTTTTAAGTTGCTAATTTTGTATGGCTATCCCTGTTGTAGACCTTTCACTTGAAAAAAAAAAAAAAATCAAACCTGATAAGAATCTGAAGAAACTTTCAAGTTTACCTTATAGCTGGATGAAAATAAAATGGCATACAATCATATAACCTATTGTTTGGCTGGCATAACAGTTTGTTTGACTCAAGAAAATGGTAATTTTTTTTCACTTTTCTTAGCAGAGTGATTTATGGAATGATTTTAGTAAAAATAAATTAATAATAAACTTTTAAGAAAGTGATTTGATAGAAACAGATATTATTTAGATCATTCATTTATACAAAATATTTAAAAAGACTACTATTAACTCTTTGAAGTTATTTATAATGGCTATAATTATTTACAAGCAACTGCTAATGATGACATGAAAGATATGTAAAAAAACAATAACAGTATATCATTTATATTATGAGAATAAAAATTTATTGTCTAGAAAATATTTTTTTAAAATTTTATTGAAGGGAATTTATCCATGAGTCTCATCAACGAATTCAGAATAAACTATAATCACTGCACACACATACTTCATAAATGGAATTTATTAGTTTCTGACTTATGTGGATAGGATCAAATACAAAACATAAACTAAATAATTAATTACTGTCAAATCCCATGGTTACAAATGGCAGAAGAGAAGCACTTAATAAAACCACTCAATTCTATAGACTGGATAAAATCTCTACAAATTTTTAAAGCTGATTAAAAAGAAAATCCATACACTAAATACATAAATAATAATAATATAAAAAAATAGTAATAAGTACATTATTGTTACAAAATAAATCTTTTATATTATACTCTCATGTAATTCTTATAAATATTAATACAATGGCTTTAAATAAAATGAATGTATTATTATTGTTTAATTTCATTAGTTAATGTTCTTTTATTAAGAGAGACTCTCAATATGAATGCCAAATTAAGCATTTTGTTCCATTATACTCTTATTCTAATTTTTAATTTAGTATTCCTGTTTTCTCGAGCTACTCAAAACTTCTTAATTTAAAAAAAAACCAAAAAAAAAAACCCAATTCATTTATAAATAGATATCATTAATATTTAGAAGCTAACATTTATTAATTTAAAAGAATTAAATATAGTAAGAAGGAATGGAAAGAAAAATCTATAATATATAAAATTGTTGAGAAGGTAAATAAAGAAAATTTAATAGTAACAAGTGAGAATAAAGGTTCAAGATTTGTAATTTTAAATGAGTTAGACTATGAAAAAAAAACACGTGAAGATATGGTTAAACAAAGATATAAAAAATTAAGTAAAGACCCTGGAAATAAAATTAAAATAAGATATAAATTATTGTTGAATTACATGAAAATGAAAAATTTAATCAATGAGAAGGAATATAAGTGGTTATATCCTATAAGTTTTGAGCATCTGTGTATAGTAGAAAAAATTAAGACCCATAAAGAGAATATACCAATAAGAGTAATTTTGGATTTTAATAATTATATACTTAAAGATATATGTAATTTGGTATATAAAAAGATTGTAGAAGTAATTGAATTTGGAAATATTATATAAAAATTCTGAAGAAATTGTTAATAAGTTAAATAATATTAAATTAAATAAAAATGGAATGATTGCATCATTTGATATTGAGAAAATGTACCAAAGTGTACCTAGAAAAGATAATATAGAAATAGTTATCACTAATTTGAAAATAAGTAATGTTTTGTCAGAGGATTGGATATATATTATTTATGAAACATTATTAATGGTAGTTGAGGCTTTGTATTTTAAATATAAAGAAGAATTTTAGAATATGAAAAAGGATGAATTATGGGGTGTTTGATAAGTGGGATATTATCATCACTGGTTATAAGTAGTATGGAGGAAAGTATAGTGGATGAGTTTATAAAGAATAAAGGAATTATAGAGTATTATAAGTATGAGAATGATATAATTGTTATTGGAAATAGTAGAAGTATTGATAAAGTTTTTCATGAATAGAATAATAATAAATATAAAATTAGGTTTACAGTGTAGAAAGAGATAAATGGATTAATATATTTAGATATTTTTGTTGAAAAAGGAATGATGAATAAAACAATAGTTAAGCATTCTATTAGAGATAGAAAAAATAGAGGTTTAATTGATCCAAAGTCATATCAGCCATGATATCAAAAAGTAGGGATTTTAAAGAGATTTAAGTTAAAAAAATGATAGTTACATTTGGCATATGAGAAAAAGTTAGTGGAGAATGATTATATTAAAATAGGATATAAAAAAAGAAGATAATTAAAAATATTTTTAGAAATAAAAATATAAATAGTAGAAATAAGTATAATAAGAATATAAAGATTGTAAGTGGATGACTATTCCATATTCAAGGAAGTATATAATAAGTTAGTAAGAGAGAAATTACTAGATAATGTAAGAATAGCTTGGGAAAATAGTAAGTCTTTGAGTAGATGGTTATGTAATACAAATAGAATAAATGTTTTAATAGTAAGGTTGGGATGGTTTATAAAATTTAATGTGGAAATTGTAATAAGGTATATATAGGACAGACAGAAAGAACAGTAAGTGATATAGGGAAGAAAGATGGTAGAGCAATTAATAGGAAAGATATTAGGTGAGGATCATATATATATATATTATTTAGATACTGGTCACAAAGTGGAATGTGAGAATATTAAAGTTATGAAACATGTTAAAGATTATCAAAAAAAGAATATGTTATCAAACTTTATACATTCAGAAAAATTTGGATAGATGTCAAATATAGTTAAAGGTCTAGCAAAATTAGGTGGAAAATGGGCATTATTAGAAAACTGGAAGATTTAAAAATTATAGAATTGTGAATCCAGAGTTTATATAAGGGGTGTGTGGGGAGAATAGAATACTTATTTGTATAGGTATATAAAAATATATGTATTTATATAGTTTTAATTTTTTTAAATGTATTTTTATTTTCTTTCATTTATTTATATGTGTATACCTATAATGTTAATTATATTGTTGAAGGTAAAATAATGTCCAAAAGGTGGAGTAAATGTAATTAATAGATCATGTGATATATAAAACTATTAGAGGAATTGGAAATCCTCATTGTTTATAACTTACAAGCTTAAGAATAGGGTCATGTGATTTATGACTCTTATTTTGACTATTTATAGTCTCTGCCATAAGTTTTATGCAATTTTATATTGCTAAGACTACTAATATATGGTATGGCTGAAGATCTATCGGCCCCATATAGCTATTTGAGTTGGATAGCTGGGTTTGAAGACATGTAGATGTCTGAAAATTTCAGATTTTCCAATCAATAGATAACTTTTAGATAAGTGCTTGGCTTTGGGTTGGTATTTTTAGATCTAGTGTCTGAACCTACCCTGACACCTCTCTGAGGAGTGCCAAAGCACAAAACCATGGTCAGGGGTTTGGGGAGGGGTTCCTGACACAGATATTTTAAGTGCTGGCTCTGGCTAAGCATTTATCACAAAGCTTGTAGAGGAACTGGCAATCCTCATTGTTTATAACTTACAAGCTTAAGAGATAGGGTCATGTGATCTATAACTTTTATTTTGACTATATAAAACTATATCTTGAAAAGATCTCAATAAAAAATGAAAGCGGGGTTGATAATTAAATAGTTGTTTGTTTCAATCTTATTTAGATTGATTATTTAATTAAATAATTGTAAATATAATTAGTTGTTTGTTTCAATCTTATTTAGATTGATTATTATATTAAGAATATATATCTATAACAATATTGTGGACAAATAACTTTTATACTGAATATTTGACCATTGTATATATTAGTTAATATTTTTCTTATTGAATTTATAAATTATTAGGGACTCAATTTATCATTAATTCACAGCTTTATAATGTTAAACATACAAATCTAGCATAATATTTTTTTAATCAAAAAAAGAGGATTATTCAAGGCTCTTAACATTCATTTACCTACTTTAAGGAGTTTCAAAAGATGATCCAAACTATAATCTGGGAACAATATAGAATTAGAAAGTTATTTTGCTGATAAATATATTTACTTGTTAGCAATTTTTCATTGAATGATAAATTGTAACATTTATACGAACTAATCACCTTTCCTCATTTTTATGATATAGATGTTTCCTGTCTCTGTTTATCTTTGCTATTTTCTATACATTACCATTTGTTATTCAAATGTGAAAAAAAGTAACCTAATAACAGGATCCACTATATCTTCTTAGATAATATAAACTTAATTTCATAATCATTAAGGGAATTTATTTGTGGTACTAAAAATCTTTCATAGTATTTTAACAGTTCAGTTAAAAAATAAAATAGGAACTATTTTTGGTTGCCCTTAGATGTGCTATGCAGAAAAAATACCCAGAGATATGACTAGAGATAGCTAATGTCCCTAAAACATTATTACTGGATTTCAATTTGAAACATCATATTTGCAATAAAAACATTAAAGCTATGTTATGGGTATTAAAATTGATGATTATCATCTATCCATCTATGGTAACCAAAAAAAAATATTTTTTTTTATAATTTGGATAGTAAATAATAAAATGGTCTCAATATTTTTATTTTCTATTTTAAGTATAATATTCAACAATATGGGCATACTTAATCATGCATTGATTGAATATGATATAAATAAATATCCATCTAATATATTTTTTAAAATTTATCAGGTTAACAAAAAACTATTTATCATTTCATTAATTTTGTTTTTAGGGATTTAGACTTTATAATTCTGAACCAATTCAACAATACACTTCTTATTTCCTCATAATATACTTTTAGAGTCTAAATTATTATAGTGTTTTAAAAATATAAAGAAATATTAAATGAAAAGTTAAATAACAAGAGCTACCAATTTAAATATTTATTGGATATATATTTATGATACATTCTGCAGATACATTTTAAAAATAATCTTTATAGTTTTATGTCTAGCAATTGCTGTGTGTGATTTAGTGCAGTAGTATAGTGGCAGATTTTGGAGATCAGGGTTCATGAATCATGCCTCCTTTTTATGAACTCTTAAGTAATACAGCATTTGATTATTTTTATTTAACAAATAAAAAGTTTTATTTCTTTCTGCTTTTATGATAAAAATCACATCCACCTATAAATAATATAGAAAATAGTTACAAGTTTATCCTTTTTTCACTTGTTTTCTAGCAATAAAATTCTTGCTAGTTTTTTAAAAACATTTATAAAAAAAAAAAAATTACGGATTAAAATTTGTTCCTATTTTTAATTTTTTTTCAGTTACTATTTTAAGAAAAAATTAAATACCAGGATTACTAGAGTTGTTGGACAATTTACTTTTGTAGTATTAACACATACATATTAATTTATTTATCTTAGTGTGGTTATTTTTTAAAATTTTATTTAAAAATAAAAAATATTATTTGAATAAATCTTAAATGCATATGTGATTTTAATTGTTATATTCTGACTCTTATATAACTCTATTCAACATAACCCATAAAATGCAATTGTTTTTATTATGGATGTATCCAAATCTCTTTATAGAGTTTTTCTGCCTAATTAAGTGTTTATAAGTCAATCCATATATTATACAAAAAATTAATAGCAGCATACCATTTGAATTCATAAAATCAATATCATTATTTTAATAATTTTGGATCAAAGTTTGCCGAATCTACCAACATA
This sequence comes from Epiperipatus broadwayi, assembly GCA_028023455.1. NCBI lineage: Eukaryota > Metazoa > Onychophora > Udeonychophora > Euonychophora > Peripatidae > Epiperipatus > Epiperipatus broadwayi. Next base: position 1,838,504 of record JAQFVV010006224.1, on the reverse strand, counting down.
TGCATTAAACCATCAAGAAAAAAATATTTTTTTAATGGAGTTGATGTAATAAGACTATATAACAAAAAATAAAAATTTTCTTTCTCTGAATCTAATATTTGAACAAAAGCACTGCTGAAATGGACACCAATATTATTATGCAAAACAATTTTTAATATTATTAGTTTTACTTTTGTACATCTAATAATTTCAAGATATTGAATTAGATCTCATAGCAAATTTAACATGCTGCAAACTCCTTTTCCTTTGATGATTTGGTCACCCAGAAAAATTTATAAATCATCTATCTCTTTAATAAAACTTCATTCTTCTAGAAAAATGAGTTCACTAAGAGAAGTTTGATCATCTTTAAATTGTAACAATTCCCTAGCTTCATATCCATTCTCCATTTTAATCTTAAGACTTCTTGTCACTTCAGAAAAAAAAATCAAAATAATTATTTTTATTACCACAGTTACCTTCTGCTTTGTTACCATTATCATTATTAATTTTTGTGCAAAACAAGCTTTTCTTAGACTAATTGTTTTAAATCCTTCATTTTCATGGGCAGAGAGATATCTAAATAGAGATATCCAGACATAAATACTCTAGTATCCAAATTGAGACTTTAAAGTCTGCTAAACTTGTTTTGTTAATACTTACTTATAACAACAATGGCTTTCAAAATAAAATAAAAAAATTGGAATCAGAATTGCTGTGCTTGGAAGTAAATTAATGAAGAATGAGTGTGCAAACACAATTCTTTTGTTACAGCTAATGCAGGGAGATGATTAATGATATGAAAGACTCATGGTAACCAAATTCCAATGAAAACAAAAGCATAATTTATCTTAATAAAAATTATTGTTCAATACATTTTTTAAAATTTGTGATCACCTGCTAAATGTGATAAATATGCAAGTGAATTATATAGTTAACTGCACTGAGACAAAAATGGCTGATGTTTAAGTCTAATATTTCAAACATTTGCAAGCTATTTTAGCTAATGATGTTCAGGTAGCATTTGTTTGTTGATTGAATTATTTTTCTGATGATTTTTGCCCTTTCATGGGATTTTTTATTTTTTGATGCCCACTTGAATTATTATAAATAGTTTTCTAAATCAGTTGGCTTATTTGTACACATTAAAAGAATATAAAAATACACTCAATATTTTTTATTTATAAAAAAGGATATTGATCTAGTCAGCTATCTATATTTCCATTTTCTCTTGAGTAATGATAATAAAACACAATAAAATTAAATGCTATACAAAATTTAATTTAAATGTCAGTTAATGCTAAACATAACTGGAAAAAAACTCATTATTCTCTGATAATAATTTTTATTTGAAATGCTATTGTAATTTTTAAATATTTTATGTGAAGCTTGAACTCAGAAAAGTATTACTACTATGATAATATCAGGTTCAATATTTTTAAACTGAAGTTATAAATCACCATATTAAATAATTCACATAGAAATTCCTTGTTTGGTTAAAATTTGTGAGATACTATTAAAATCATGTTTGACTTAATATGATGTTGGAAAAGATATTGGAAATTTCTTAATAACAGCCCATAATGCAGCATGTTTTGAAATTTTCTTTTGACAACAAAACTCTTGACAAAAATTGTTGAAATTTGGTTTCAATTCATTATCATTTTGTAGCTCGATAATTTTTTTTTCTATAAAACATTCACTAAAATTTTTAATATATATATTTATTATTCAATTTGGAACTTAAAAATATAAAAAAAAAGTTGCCAAATTTTCCATCATATCTTTGTGCAGCATTTGTAAATAATTATCAAAAATTTTGTTTTTCTACGTACAATAAATTAAAAAACTGATATAATTTACATCACCACACATTATATTTAACCTCAACAATTACTATCATTATGTGATATTATAAGACATTTTTATGGCCTTAATTTTATACAATTTTTTTAAATGAATAGGTGTCCATTTCAGAATTTTCCTAGATAAGTCTGTATTTTGGAAAAATCAAATTTGCTCATACAGTGTAAGTTTTATGCCACATTTATGGAATTTAATATAATTTCAGACTTAGTTGTAGTAAAAACAGCTGATTTTATTTCTCTGGGTTTGCAATCTATGGTTTGTTTGTTTTTCTACTTTTTTTAAAACTTATATATTTTTTTGTAAGTAATGCTTAGAATAAAATAAATCAAATTTATTTTATTTTATTTTAATAACAGATGGTAATTTTACTAAAAGAAAGTAATCAACACACACCACTTGAGAGCAGTATAAACAAAAGGAATTTTATTTCTCTATTATTTGCAATGTATAGTACATTTTTTTTCTATTTTTTTTATACGAATATTATAATAAATGATAAGTAATGCTTACAATAAATAAAAATCAAATGTATTTATTATAAAAATAGATTGTTTTTCCCCTAAATAATGTAATCAACTGAAAAGTAATTTTATTTCTGCCATTTTATGCTTATATTTTAAATTTTTTTTATACAAAAACTATAATATTTATTATAATAATTATTATAATTTATTATTTATTATAATAGCTTTCACGTTATTATATTATCTGTTTACGCTTAAATTTAATATATTTATTGTAAATAATGCTTATAATAAAAAAAAAAAAGAAGAAATTTGGAACCATAATTATATCATAAAATAATAGTTTTTTTTAGGAGCAATATCGGTTACTGGTTATAGCATTTATATTACAAAACAGTATTGTAATTTAAAAAAGTATTAATCTGAAACTTGATAAATATGTAAAAACTGACTTGAATTTATTAAAAAGTTTCAAATATTTCCAAAAAACAAAACAAAACAAAAACAACAACTCCACAATGCCAAAAAGTTCATAAAATCATTTCAAATGTTTATCATTTGATAATCAATGAATTTTAGTGTAAAGTAATAATTGATCAAATCCCTCATTCATTTTCAGCACAAAGCTTTTAAAAAGATTATTAAGGGAATATGATATAATTTTGTTTATAGTAGTAATCAGAGTTTTAAAGAATTGTGCAATTGATAAAGTTGCTTGCAACTAAATGTTAATGGTAAACAAGGCAATGAAAAGTAATAATATTTAGCATAACATTTTAAAAATAAGCTGTAAAACCCTATAATAATCTATTGATAGAATTCCATCAAATCCAAAAACATTTATTAAAAAAAAATTGCTTGTCTTTAAAAAAAATGTTCACTAACATAAAATAAAGATTAATATTTTCTGCTCATTTCTAAATATTTTGCAAATAATAATTCTGTTGTTCATAAAATGTCATATAATTCATTTTCTGTAATTATGATTATTTCATCTATCCATCGTACCGTTTGTTTATACGGTATAAATATATTGGCATCCGGTAAGATATTTAAAAGCTAAAAAAAAATAAATTTAGCGATCTTTTAAAAGAAAAACATTTTTAGATTTTTTCTGATTAGTATAATTTATTTTTTAAAAAAAACGTACAATGAAAGTTAAAATTGTCGTTCATATTTTTTTTTATGTAATTAAGTATAAAAGTTAAATTGGAAAGAATAAATGACATGCAGATTACTGATCTAGATAAATTAAAAGAATTTCAAAAATAAAAAGATTGCAAGTAGAAAAGTAAAAATTCCAAAAGTAAAAAGATTACAATTAGAAAATCTTTTTAATAATTAAAGATGGCAGAATTATGCTAAAAAAATAATAACTTTGTAACTTAAATTTAAGAGAAAGTGTAGAAGATTATTATCTTATATGCTGATATAAGAACAAACAAAAGATATGCGCAGAAGTTTCAAAACTAGATCAGTGTATAAAAGGAGGACAACCTCGATCTAGGTCTTCTCTATACCTTCCAGTTACGTGTCTGAAAGCTGGAGGTTTCCACGAGCATAACCTGTGGCAGTAATAGGCGTCTGCACAGGTATGCCACTTGCAGTACCCAGTCGTCAAGCAAGCAATGGAGACGGGCCTTGTGAAGACCGCTTTTTGCAATAAAAGGGTCACGACAACCATGCCTTTTCTCCGCGAGCATAACCTGTGGCAGTAATATACGTTTGCACAGGTATGCCACTTGCAGTACCCAGTCGTCAAGCAAGCAATGGAGATGGGCCTTGTGAAGACCGCTTTTTGCAATAAAAGGGTCACGACAGTCATGCCTTTTCTCCAGTTATAGAACGGAACAATAATGGAAGACGCCGGCAGGAGAGACCGATGGAAATTTTTAGAAGCTCGGGATCCCAAAAACACACACCAACTTACCGGTAAGTTAAGAGTAACTTTTCCTAATTGTGACAAAGTTTGAAAACAATTCAAAAATTGATATCAAAATAATCCCGATCAAGACTTCAAATTTTATTCTTCAAGAGACTCTTGTGTACCCAAGAAATATAATCATTGAACTGTTTTTTTATTATTATTAATTAATTCATATCTAGATTAGCATGTGTGTCATCTTTCCAATTAATTAAATCATAATGTTTTTGTTTTTTATTATTTATATTTTAATTTGTTAAAATAAAAATCTGTATTTCTAATATCCCTATTCATTGTACGTTATTAATGATTATTAATAAATTTATTAAAGTTAATTATGATTTAAAAATATAATTTACCTTGCCAAGCTGTACCGAAACTCAATCCTCCAGAGTTTCTAGATAATTTCGTCGTAGCTAAATAAATAAAAAAGGGATGTTTGCCAGTGAATTCTAATATAGAATTCTGGCGCCTTTCAAATAAATTAAAAGCTGGCTTACTTTATCCCATTATTTTAGTAGCTACATTAGTTAAAAGAGTGTTGTGTGACCAGGAAAAATAATTGCGTCCATTAAATCTTACTGAATTGTATGACGAAACAAATTTAATAGATAGGACATAATTTGGTCACCAAGTACGAGTAGTTAACTCATTTAAAACACTAAATAAGTAGTGGACATTACACCATCTTTGAATCATAATATGGGATTGATTTTATTATACTATGTGGTGATTTATATAAGGTTGTACTAATTGCTTCAGAAATTGAAAGTAAAATTAATTCTTTGCCAATTAAATGATTTTCCTGCTTGGCAATTAAAACTGAAATATTGTAGGAGGATTTCTAATCATCATTATTTTATTGTAAAAAGCATTAATCATGGTTTAAATTTATTAAGCAGCTTTTAAAAAGAAAGCAAATTTTTACTCATTCCAACAAATGAGAACAGTTTATGATATTTATTTGAAAATATTTTTTTACAAATCAAAGATAATAGTCATTGTTTTTTTAGCACATGTATAACCATATTCCAAATATTCAACACAATATTAACTAAATTTCTTCTTTGACTATTATAAGTTTGCTATTATTTTTTCTATAAAAAATGAATGTCAATAAAATAAATTATTTTATTACTGAATTATTTAATAATAAATGTATAATGAAAACTAAATTATATTCTTATTTAAATGCATAATATATAAAGACAAAACTCTTCATACAGTAGTGCCACCCTGTGCCAACCAGAGTAATCAATGAATTCCAGAAGGTTTGTGCATAAAATCCCTATCTAGTGCCTACTCATCCAATGTTCCCAGACTAGTTTCTGGTCTGTGGCCTTCGTCAGTGAGGAATCTTGGATCTGAGAGCACTGCACCTAGATCTTAGGATCTAATGCAACCCTCAGATCCAAGGCCCCTCATTGAAGAAGGCCACAAGCCAGAAACTAGTCTGGGGATATTGGATGAATAGGCACTAGATTGGGATATTATGCACAAACCTTCTGGCATCCATTGATTACTCTGGTTGGCACAGGGTGGCACTACTGTATGGAGAGTTTTGCCTTGTTTAATAAAAATTATGCGCTAGTATAAGAGATGGTGATCATGTGATGTTTAGTGGTTTAACATATATATTGTGCAATTATTGAAAAGTTAATCACATTAACAACAGAATCATGAGAAATTAAATAACAAAATATGTAAATAAAACAAATTACATTTTCTTACCCAAGATGCAATAAAGTTCAGTAATAGTAAGACTAAAACAAAACTATTACTAATTTCTGACTGATATAAATCCAGTTTGTTAATGATAACTAATTTCTTTCATAGAAAAAAATAAGCCCACAAGGCAATATATCTTAAATGCTCTTTTAGAGCCTAATGTTTCATTAAATACCCAGGAGACTAGTTGTTTATCACAAAGTTTCACTGTGGCATGCCTTTGCATTTTTTTGTCTTACTCAGTATTGTACCATGGGCATTTGTTTTCATTATAAATTAATTACCAATTGCATTTCTTACAAAGTTCTATATTAATAATGTGAAAGGCTAAAACCTTCGATAGATATGCTTTAAAAATACTTATGTGACATCCAATCAGATGTAATAATGACTGCATGTGGAACTCTTAATTCTAAAACACAAGTCAGAAGTTCTATATTTTAGTTTTAGATTTACTTAATAGATTAAACCTAAAATTAGCCATAAATATTATTTATACATGATGATTTGAAATGATAATCATTTAAGTCAGCTACAAAAAAAAAGAAAGAAAAAAACATTACTTACTGTTATAATACAATTGAAGTGGAAAATGTAATTATTTTTACAATGATATGATAAAACAATTGTTTTAATAAATAAAAAACATTTTAAAATGCTTTTATTTTAAAATATTCACACTTTTATATATTATAATCTGAGGAGATATTGGCAACTACAAAAAAGCATTTATTTTTTTTATATAGAAAAATTTGTATTATTTTATTTTTTTTATTTCTGAGATATTTAGAAAAAATATATAATAGAACAATATATTTTTTCAATAAGCTCACCGACACCTTTTCAATAGAGCTTATGGAAAAATATTTATTTCTAACACTTCTGTCTATCCAATATATATATATGTTTTTGAAATTTTAACAGTATTACATTAAAATTGGATAAAATTAGAAAAGAATGTCACCAAACACATATATATATATATATAGGATTTAAAATTCCTCTAATTTAAAGCCTTACATAAAATCATCACATATAATTTTTTGATAACTTATTAGGGTAGATGTGTATTTCTAAGGACTATTTCTGAAAGACTATTTATTGCCAAAGAAAAGAAAGACTGAAAGAATGCAATAACAAAGAGTCTATTATCAATGGTTTCCCAATATTTTTTTCCAAAGACACCCCCCCCCCCAAGATTCAGATATCTTAAGCTTTTCCCAACTTTCAACCATGATCTAACATATTGCATAAAGATTAGCATTTCCATCCATTATCTAGATAAAGATGCTAGAAGAACATTTAATTTAAAGAAATTAAAAAAAAAAAACTCTATAAGTTACACATATTTTAATGAAATTTATAAAATTACTTACAAAATTAAGTTCTATTTTTGCCACATTAAAAAAGTTTTGCATTAACTATTTCATAAAATATAAATTTTTTTAATATATATTTAACTGGGCCACAACAAGTTTATTGCTAAATAAATAATTATTAATATTTTTTCAGAATACTGATTTTTTTACTACAGATGCTCTACTCCTGTGAAAATTTTAATAACAGTGTATTCTTTTTTATAAGGATAGTGCGATAAAAATTTTAGTCACTTATTAACAGATTTACATCCACAATTTTTAGTGAACTATGTCATTTGGTTCTATTTCCATTTCACTTATAATTTTATATATAGATTAGAAGTAGATTAAATAATCAAACACAAAATAATACGCATATTCTGTAAAAACTTTCAGCAGCAAGTAAACAGTAAAAGAATTTAAAAACCAAATGGATAACCTTTTTACTTATTTCTGAATAGATATTTAATAAAATTATGTTTAAAAAACCTTTTTTAAAATCTAAAACCCAAAAACACAGACAGCTAGAGGATTAAAATATTATTTATAATTTTCACTGAGGCAATTAGCTGATTTAGAATATAGCATCAAGGAAGAAAAAAGCAGAAGTGATTTTTATTTGTGTTAAGTTTGCTTATGATTTTAAAAGATCAATTTTAGTTTTTACAGAACCATAGAGCAAAAGTTAGAACATATTGTCAATCAAAAAAATAATTTCTAAGCAAGAAATGTAGAAATTTTGAATATGTATAGCAATTAATTTTATATGTATTTTTACATTAATATTTTTGATTTTTGTATAATAATTTTTCTGTATAAATAGTTGTTTTGAATGGCAATTTTGATTTAGGCAGTGGGCTTGGAATGGATTATTCATTACTTTGTTCAGCATACTTTTCTCAGCTTAACTATTAACAAAATATCATAAAGAAACTTGTAATGATTAGATTCCAACCAGAAAATAAAATCACTAGTAGCTTTATTAAAACTTTCAATTCTAGAATCAAAGTGTAAGAAGAGTGGAATGTTGTTATTATATGTTATCTAGAATCAATTATGTTTGTTATAGCAGTCCTATTGTACATATGTAAAAAAAAAAAAAGGTTAACAATAGAGTTTAACAATATCTAAATAAAAAACCTACAAATATGCATGAAAGTATCAGATTTGAAATTTTTATCAAATTTTATATAAAATATGTTTTGACATATGGAAAATATAATAATTTCTAAACTACTAAAAACAAATAACAATCATTGAGATATTTATTAAAAGATTATAGTTTTTAATGAATTCTTACTAAGAAATGTGTATTGACATATATATATGTATGGATTTAATAAATAGTTATTTTAACAACAACTGTTTCAAGTTTGATAGACGATATGGTTTACATTTATACAAATATTTGTTATATACATTATGATTTATTTGAAATATTACTACAGAAACACACCCACATATAAACATATCAACTCTTTAAAATTGGAATAATTAAAGTGCATATAACAATAAATGTACTTACACTCAATGTAAAAAAAAATTCTTTTTAATATTTATAAATTTTAATGCTTAAATCCAGACTTTACAATAAACATTTCTAGTCAAAGTTTTTAAAAATTATAGTCATTGATTCATTTAGAAAAACTTCCATCTGATAAAAATATATACATAAAAATAAATAGCATTAGAATGAAAAATAAATAAAATATTACTAATAAAAATATGATTATGTGATGCTTATCAACTATACAAAATTAACAATAGTTTAAAAAAATTACTACATAATATCATATTATAAATAACTAGCACAAATTCACAAGTTTCTGAAATCAATATATTTATATTATTGTTTAAAAATCATACTATACTAAATTATTTTCCTATCATGAAATATTCCATACTATTTTTTAAAGTCAAATACTTGAAGATATGCTATCTTCATATATTCATATCATATATATAAATATGAATACTTATGTTGAATAAGATTATTTTTATTCACAAAAAAATTTGGCAGCAAAATCTGATAAATGCTACTACATATTATCTGCAAGATCTAAATGACTTAAATAATCCAGAAATATTACCAAAATCACCTTTTCCTTTATTTTTGCTATAATATCTTATATAAATCCAATTTATCCAAATCACTTGCAAAAACCTTTTATTGTACATACATACACCTATGTTTTGATTGTCCTGCAGCTTTCTTCAGAGCCAAATTTATTTTAACCTTGCTAAAAAGTATTCAAAGTGATTTGGATAAATTGGACTTAAATAATCTCATTTAATTTTATTCTCATAGCTTATTATTTTTATTAACAAAATATTTTCTGTAAAACTGCTGCAAAAAGTTACAGAGAGATGGAATCATGCTAATTAATGCCTCATTAATGTTAATCTTAGTGTCATCATATAGTTTAATCATTGCTATTGCATTTTATTAATTCTTTTGTAGAATTTGATAATACTTTGAGTCTATATCCTCATGTTCTAAAGCTTTAAGCACTACTAAAATACAAACAGTATCAATTAACTTTTCATAATCTATAAATCCAATGTAAAATGATATTCATTGGTCCTTTGTAATAACCCATCTTAATTGTTGAAAATAATATTCTGTTCTATAATCACTTTTAAACACAACTTGCTTTAAATGGTTTGAGATCTACGGTTTTCTGTAGATTTTAGTAAAAATCTTATGTAGAAATAATAGAAGACTGATGAGACCTCTAAATTCTAATATTTTCTTTTTCACCTATCTGAATCTAAGGACCGGTCGACCTAGTGGTGGGGGGGCAACAACAGAAGAGGGGGGGAAAAAACCAGGGTGGAGGAAATATAAATACTATTACTTCATTTTTTACTATATATTTATCATTTACTATATATTTTTGCCAACAATTTCTCTATTTTCTTATCTATCTTCTTTTAAAACATCTATAATAATCTCATCACTTATTGGGGCTTTTTCATTCAACATAGATATAAATGCATTTATCATATATTTATTTAAAATATTTGTGGTTTTATAAGATGTCATAATTATGGGGCTACTTTGTTGTCTTGTTCATTACTATGACTGGCTGAAGAGTGAAGAAGATTGAAGCCTGTCCACTAAAATTTGAAGATTTGCTATATTAACATAAATCGAGCACTGATTGCAAATATGTGTGGGAGATGATGATCCAGACTAACTGATGAGTGCTAGTTCAGCACAATATATATATATTGGAAACACTTATTTTTTTCACGTGGTCATGGGTATCAGTTGTATAAAATGGAATATATGACTATAGGGAGCTGGTTCAAACCCCTTTAATTATATCTAGCTTAAATATATATGTACTATACTGTATTTAAATATTATAGTTTGGCCTATATTCTGCTCATCCCTCTTCTATGTATTTAAATGGTTTTAAGGTCCTACATACGAGAGTTCAGAAAGACTTATGGTCAACATGGATATGACAACAAAATTGGAAACAATGGCTTTGAACATGCCATCATCAGATTTTCAATAATATGAATGGCTGAAAACTTGGAAAGTGAACAAGATTGGAGCCTATCCATTAAAGTTTGAAGATTTGCTATCTTAATATAAACCAAGCACTGATTGTATATATGTGTAGGAGATGATGATCTGGATCAACTGATGAGAGCTTGTTCAGCACAAAATACGTATACTGGAGATGATTTATCTTTTTCACATGTATGTGGCCATGTGTATCAGTTGTAGAAAATGGAGCGTATGACTGCAGGAAACGTGGTCAGGGCTCAAATCCTCTCTAATTACATATCGCTTACTTGTATTTAAATATTATATAGTTCTTTATAAAATTCATAATATTAGTTCCTTATTTTAACAGTAAAAACAATTTTTTCTTCTCAATTATAAAATAAGTTTTAAATCTAAAGTACTTTTCTACAGCTTATTTTAGCAATTCAAAGTTACATTTCCTTATGTCATTATTAATTATTTTCTTGTACCATTTTATAGAATTCTAGATATTTGTTTTAAATATTTCCATATTTTTCCTTTTCTTCACACATTACATATCTCAATTGAAAATATACTGGTTAATTGGTTATTTGTATCAGATAACTATGAATAAGTTGTTAAGAATATCAGTTATCTTTGTCATTCATATTTAAATCATTGTTGAAGTTTGTTAATATTTTAATACAATTTTCCAACTTCTAGCTTAAATTCATAAAAGGATTTCAGAAAGTTAGATATCAATCTACTGCAATTCTAACTAGTACCACTTTCAGTGCTTCAACTTTTTAAGAACTTCTGAGTAATACATCATTCAATAATATATTTTTTTAAGTGTTTTTAAAAATAACTTTTGTTTCTTTAGCTTTGCATCAACATGTATTTTAAATTTCTCGAATCAATTATTACTTAACATAGGAAGATTTTTGAATAAATTTTTGTAATAATGGACATTATTGAGCACATCTAAATATTCAAATACTTTTCTAACATAGATCCACGTTTTATAAAATGCAAAGATTTTTATTCCCATGGTGTAAATATGTAATAATTGAATAAATTAAAATAATTAAAGTACTTAGAATAATGTAAGAATTTGTCTTTAGTGATGCCAGTAAGAATATAGCAACAAAATTCATAAAACATGTATCCTGATAAATAATATATTTTTTTAAGTAGTTCGAAATATTGGAGAATAATCATAATCATTTGAATTTCTACAAATAATTAAAATGTGAAGAAGTTCTATATAAACAAAATTTTTGGATTTGATCAAAATATTTACTTTGATTACACTTTTAAATATACATGTATACAATTTTTTGACAAATGTTAACACTGTTTAATATAAATAGTGTGGCTTCTGTTCATATGATAAATGAAAAGAACATGGAGAAACTTATTGTATATTCTTTATCAAATAGCAAACAAAAAAATAATGATCATAAAAAATATCATGAGTTGTATTAAGAATATGCAAAAGACATTTTTTATTTACACAACAATTTTTGTGTATCAATTTTATAGGCTACATTTTAAAGTATTTGAAAAAAGAAAACTCACCAATTAATTATAAACATATTTTTAATTTTATTTTTGGAATGAGCAAGATCATTAATTTTAAGCTGCAATAGTTATAAAAAACATTATTTGATTGAATACAAGTATAATTTATATATTTGAAGTTTTAGATGTAATTATATAAGGAATTTGAATATGCTTTCAAGCTACCTACAACTATATGCTGTATCTCATTCATATAATCGATTCACATAATGACACACAAGTGAAAAAGATAAATGATCTCCAATATATGTACTTCGTGCAGAACCAGCACTCATCAGTTGAGCCAGATCATTATCTTTGTGTAAAATTTGCATAATAGATAACCAATAAATAAGAAAATTAAAAAACAATATATTACTAGAAAAACAACTTATGCAGAATACGAAAAGGACAATGGTGAAATCAAATTAATTTCTTTTGTTTTGTGATTCATAAACAAAATACCATTGGCTTGAAAGGCATTAAGATAAGCCTCGAAAACTTCAGTGAGTTTAATCAGTAAAATGAGAAGAATGAAGGCTAACTGCATCAAAAACCTATCTCAAATATTGCCTTCCTGTATGTTATAACTTCTGAAGTCAGAGGAATGCTTACTTTTCTTTAATTTCATCAGTGACATTGATATTGTATTGATAGAAATTTACGCGCTCGGTGGCCATTTTGAATTTTAAAACACCCAAAAATAGTGCTGGCACATGCAAGCGATAAATGAGATCGACTAGAAACACTCAGGTTTCAAAAAAAAAAAATCGCCTAAGGCAGTACAATTAAAAAAGGACGGAGACAAGAAAGTAACGTGGAAATTAAATAGTAACAGGTACTACACAAAACAAGGTGCTGGGAAAGAGAGTAATGTGGGAGATTAAATAGCCTGAGGCGATATAATGAAAAAATGCTGGAAAATAAAAAAAATCAAAAACGCTATAAATCAAGCATTGTAATAGTAAATTTCAAAAAATTAAAGTATATTGGAAAATAAAAATCAAAAATGCTATAAATCAAGCATTGTAATAGTAAATCTCACAAATTAACATATGTCGAAAAATAAAAATCAAAAACACTATAAATCCAAGCATTGTAATAGAAAATCTCAAAATATTAAAGTATGTCAAAAAATAAAAATCAAAAACGCTATAAATCCAAGCATTGTAATAGAAAATCTCAAAATATTAAAGTATGTTGGAAAATCAAAATCAAAATCACTATAAATCAAGCATTGTAATAGTAAATCTCAAAAAATTAACGTATGTTGGAAAATAAAAATCAAAAACGCTATAAATCAAGCATTGTAAATCTCAAAAAATTAATGTATGTTGGAAAATAAAAATCAAAAATGCTATAAATCCAAGCATTGTAATAGTAAAGCTCAAAAAATTAATGTATGTTGGAAAATAAAAATCAAAAACACTATAAATCAAGCACTGTAATAATAAATCTCAAAATATTAAAGTATATTTTGGAAAATAAAAATCAAAATCACTATAAATCAAGCATTGTAATAGTAAATCTCAAAAAATTAACGTATGTTGGAAAATAAAAATCAAAAACGCTATAAATCAAGCATTGTAATAGTAAATCTCAAAAAATTAACATATGTTGGAAAATAAAAATCAAAAACACTATAAATCAAGCATTGTAATACTAAATCTCAAAAAATTAACGTATGTTGGAAAATAAAAATCAAAAATGCTATAAATCAAGCATTGTAATAATAAATCTCAAAAAATTAACATATGTTGGAAAATAAAAATCAAGAATGCTATAAATCCAAGCATTGTAATAGTAAAGCTCAAAAAATTAATGTATGTTAAGGCATTTTTAAAAAAAAAATCATAAATGCTATTTGCAAAAAGAAAGCTTATTCCTGTCTTCAACAGTATATACTAAATCAGGATTTTAAAAAACAATATTTAAAAACTATAATGCTATAAATCAAACATTGAGTTGTAACGTCACATTAAATACCCTAAGGTGCTATTACGGAAAAAAGTGTGGGGAAAAAAAAAAAGAAGTGAACATTGAAAATTAAAAAAATTACAAAATCCTTTAAAATAAATAAATTAGAAAAATAATAAATGCTATTTTCAAAATCTTACTCCAGTCTTTAGTATATACTAAATCTCAAATGGCGGGAACATCACTTTCAACACTTTCATGGAGTATCAACAAATAAAAAACCTATTTAACTTATTTTTAAAAATATATTTTACATTTGGCTTTGGATTATCCCTCTAACTAAGAGTTATAGTAATAAATCACAAACCTTAATAATAGACATATTAATACAAATTACAGTTAGCATTTATTTAAATAATTTTTTACCAATATTTTAAGAATTTTAAAAATACTACCAACTTTCTAGATCGGTTGTTCATTCACGAAGGCTGAATTTGGTTCTTCCTAGATCTCTCAATTAGTGCAAAACCATAAAGCCATTAAATTATACTTTTAAGATTTAAGTTTATTACTTTAAAGAATTCGCCAGTAAAATTAATTTATTCAGTTAATATCGCAGATTGACAGTCTCTTTTAAATTTATTTTTAAAACTGTGCTTGGGTCTTACACAAATTAAACCAGGTATGTGTGACGTAAAATAATTTCTAAGAATTATGATCAGGGATTGCCTTTTGTCTTACTAAGATAAAAGTGTTAAGTTAAGAAGCTTAACAATAGAAAGCAAAACTTTCAAATTTTAAAAACAGCTGTAAACAAACTAATGGACTTTTATGCCTCAAGCCTAACTAGAAAGCCAATGCAATAGAGGGGTAAAACTTATTATAAAAAAAATTATAATAAATTAATGATTTAAAAATATAATTGCACTGTAACATATTACAAGTCATAATTTCTACTCGTATATATATGTGTGCCGATACATGTATTAGGTTTAAGATTTAAGTTTTAACACTTTAAAGAAGATGCAAGTAAAATTAATTGGTAATTTATTCCGAAAATATTGCAAAAACAAAAACGTAATTGACCTGCTTTTCATTAATATTTAAAAAATAAAAAAACTGAAATATAAAGGCTGTGTGTTCATATGATTTGAAAATGGGTATAAAAGATGAGTTTCGATACAAATTTTTTGGTCTTTATTTTTTTATTTTTTACATATTAATGAAAAGCAATATTTTCGGAATAAATTACCAATTAATTTTACTTGCATCTTCTTTAAAGTGTTAAAACTTAAATCTAATAGTTGTATCGGCACACATTATATATATACGAGTAGAAATTATGACTTGTAATATGTTACAGTGCGATTATATTTTTAAATCATTAATTTATTATAATTTTTTTTATAATAAGTTTTATCCCTCTATTGCATTGGCTTACTAGTTAGGCTTGAGGCATAAAAGTCCATTAGTTTGTTTACAGCTGTTTTTAAAATTTGAAAGTTTTGCTTTCTATTGTTAAACTTCTTAACTTAACACTTTTATCTTAGTAAGACAAAAGGCAATCCCTGATCGTAATTCTTAGAAATTATCTTATGTCACACATACCTGGTTTAATTTGTGTAAGACCCAAGCACAGTTTTAAAAATAAATTTGAAAGAGACTGTCAATCTGCAATATTAACTGAATAAATTAATTTTACTGTCTTGCATTGGTGGTCGAGAGGTCAGCGTGACTGCTTTGTAAAGAGGCAGTTGCCCGGGTTGCGGGTTTGCGTCCCGGCCGATGCTATGACACTTAAAAAAAAAAATAATAATTTTACTGGCGAATTCTTTAAAGTAATAAACTTAAATCTTAAAAGTATAATTTGTTAATGGCTTTATGGTTTTGCACTAATGGAGAGACCTAGGAAGAACCAAATTCAGCTTTCGTGGACGAGCAACCAATCCAGAAAGTTGTAGTATTTTTAAAATTCTTAAAATATTGGTAAAAAATTATTTAAATAAATGCTAACTGTAATTTGTATTAATATGTCTATTATTAAGGTTTGTGATTTATTACTATAACTCTTAGTTAGAGGGATAATCCAAAGCCAAATGTAAAATATATATTTTTAAAAATAAGTTAATTAGGTTTTTTATTTGTTGATACTCCTTGAAATAGTATTGAAAGTGATGTTCCCGCCATTTGAGATTTAGCAATATACTTTTTAAATTAAAATACTGATTTTTGAGATTTAGTATATACTGTTGAAAGACTGAAGTAAGATTTTGAAAGTAGCATTTATTATTTTTCTAATTATTGCTATGTAAAGGCTTTTTGTAAAATAGCATTTATGATTTTTTTTTAAAGCCTTAACATACGTTAATTCTTTGAGATTTACTATTACAATGTTTGACTATCACTATATAAATTAGCGTTTTTGATTTGTTTTAAAGGATTTTATAATTTTCAATGTTCACTTCTTTTTCCGCACTTTTTTCCGTAATAGCACCTTAGGCTATTTAATATGACGTTACAACTCAATGTTCGATTTATAGCATTATAGTTTTTAAATATTGTTTTTTAAAATCCTGATTAGTATATACTGTTGAAGACAGGAATAAGTTTTCTTTTTGCAAATAGCATTTATGAGTTTTTTTTTATAAATGCCTTAACATATGTTAATTTTTTGAGATTTACTATTACAATGCTTGGATTTATAGCATTTTTTATTTTCCAACCTACGTTAATTTTTTGAGATTTTCTATTACAATGCTTGATTTATAGCGTTTTTGATTTTTATTTTCCAACATACTTTAATTTTTTGAGATTTACTATTACAATGCTTGGATTTATAGCGTTTTTGATTTTTTTAATTTCCCAGCAATTTTTTTTTTATTGTATCACCTCAGGCTATTTAATCTCCCACATTACTCTCTTTCCCAGTACCTTTTTTTGTGTAGTACCTCTGGTTATTTAATTTCCATGTTACTTTCTTGTCTCCACCCTTTTTTAATTGTACTGCCAGAGGCGATTTATTTTTTGGAAAACTGAGTGTTTCTAGTTGATCTCATTTATCGCTTGCAGATGCCAGCAGTGTTTTTGGGTGTTTTAAAATTCAAAATGGCTACTGAGTGCGTACTATATCAGCACCAAAAAATTGCCTAAGTTAAAAAAGAAAAATTTTAGACATTACTTTGATATCAGAAAAAACTTGTACATGAATAAAAACAAATGTTAATTTTTCCAAAGAACTAGTCATTATAAATGAGTTAAACATTCAGTGAATTAACTATGCTATATCAATGTATTAATAATTATAAAAGTGAATTTAAACTAATCTTGATATTCTTTATTCTCATTTACTGTATATTTGTAAAAAAAATTAAATTTAATTTTTTTTAAAATCCATATAACAGTTTAAAGCCAACTTATATACTGAGATAGTAACTCTTCTATCTCAATATCTAATTTATTTAAAACATTTCATTGTTGGCAAAGAACAAGATAGATTTCAGCTCACTAAGTTTAGTCAATTTTATTTTAGTTTGAAAAAATAAAGAATTCTTGTATTGTAACTAAAATTATTTCAAATAAATCTATTTAAAATTTATATTACAGGACAATACTTAATAATAATCTATAAGTTTTTTCTCAATTATTTTAATAGTATTTTTTTGTATCAAAACTCTTAGAAAATCATTTTTTAATTAAGTGTTGTTACTGGTTTTGAACATGTTGCATTTCAATTAATATTTTAAGTGTTATCTGAAAACAAGCACATTTATCTAATTAAAGAATTTTCCCCAAATGAATAAAAATAATTACTGGCTTAATTAAGGAATTTTTGATAAACTGAATGAATGAAAATAAATACTGGCTTATCTAATTTTAAAAAAAGATGTAAACAGGTAATTAAGAAACTTGGTAAAAGAGTGGGTTTGTTAATAAAAAAAAGGGAATGATATAAAAAGACCAGCTTAGAATTAAAGACTTCATTCTACTTCTATTTGTCATTGAGCCTACTTCTTTTTGTGATCATTGCATTTGCCTGTTTGTATCCTAAATCTTTAACAACAGTCAAGTTAATAACCATGACCAGCTAAAGCACTGAGAAATGAACTTCACTTCTTCAATATGTAGCCCATAGCCATGGACTGTTCAACTTCACTTGTTAAATTTAAGCCAATAACCAATGTCAAGTCTATAGTTAAATAAATGCACTCCTCAATATTAAAACTTCCTCTAAGGTGGAAAACCAGTAAATGAAGAGACTTCACATATAAACCACCAAGGAACATCTTTTACTGTATACATATAATATTTGATATTTCTAGAAACTTTACAGTATCTTTTCTCTGGGACTGAAAATAACCTTTTATTTATAACTATTTTATTTTACTCACATTACCAACAAGCCAGTTTTAGATATAATTTAAATAATTTCACATATTTATGCATTTATTTATTGTATTAAATCACTTTTAATATTTATATTTTATAATACCTTTATAATTAACTCAGTGTATCTTCTATAAGGTATGGTAACTTTACTTTAGTTTTAGAAACTAGTTTGCTTTTTAAGATGTGATATGTTAGACTATTTCCATCATCTATGAGTGAATGTTGAATGTATAGAAAAATAGTTTGCTTTTTAAATTTTAAAATTATTATTTTTCCCTTGTAAAGAGTTCTTTTTTTTTTTCTATTATTAAAAAAAAAGTTTCATTATTGTTATTACTTTTAAAGAAAAGTTTAAACTTAAAAAAATAAATCTAAGGAAATTTTATCTAAAAATTAATTTAGTGTCTTTGAAAATATTACAAAAATTATTACTATATATGTGTTTAATGTGATGTGTGTGTAACTATATAAAATGTTTGATAAGCTAATTAAAATTTGTTGACAGTTTTATTCTGTTTGTGACACACACATCTGAAATTAAAAAAAATTGAAATATATGTGCCAGCATTACATAGAGCGATTCCTTGGGTATTTATCCCCACACATGGATTTATTATGTGTTGACCTCCCAGTGATCTGTATTATTATTCCTACTTGATGTATTCATGGATGATTCTGTTTTGCTTTGGATAGATATTTTTATCCATGTATTATATTTTCCTCTCTCTTTGTACTTCAGGTGATAAAGAGGCCTATCTGATATTGTTCTATTTTAAATTTCTGTGGGATCAATGCACAATATGTAGGTTTAATTTTATAATGGCTTGTGTATGTGAATATTTATTGGGGATTTAGGCCGCTTTATTACTGTGTGTTTTATAAAAAAAAAAGGAAATATATATGTGTGCACATCTTGATAAATCAATCATAGAATAATTATAAAATTTCAGAGATGATATAATCTTGTAATGTAAATATTGGAAAGTGTAATATTTAAAGCTACCAGGTATCAAATGCACTATATACTCACATTAAAATAGTTCATGACCATTCAAATGCATTTTATTTAAACTAATATTCGAACCATGTCATATTTAAACTGTGAGATTACAATTGAACTGTATTATATTGTGCTGTGTTAGATTGTCAAAAAGTTTTTTTTATTTATTATTAGATTTGTTTCAGTGTTTATCTGCTTTACCAATTTATATTTGCCAAATCTCTGTTCTCCATGATCTATAGGTAATTTTAGGTATCTTTATGATAATACAGCTGGAGTAGGCATTTATACTGGGTATCTTCACCAGTAAACTATAATTTTCTTGGTTATAGATCTGGTGGCGCCCTCTGGTGATGCATATTAGATAGGAGTAAATTGCAATTAACTAAAATTTAAAATTAATTAAATGAAATTTGATAGTAATTGTTCTTCAAAATATGGTTAATTCATCTTCAGTATATTTTTATCTTAGTTTAGCTTTTGATATTAATGAGGATTGCTTTAAAATCATTGCTGCATAATAATTTGACTATATAAATATATTTTTACATACTATTTAACAATTATCTTATTTGATTTAAATATTATTTTTTTTTAGTCACTGTTTATTAATTCACTGCCTACTTGTACATCTGTTATATTTTTGGATCAATTTTTATTCACTGAGTCACAATTCTAGAAAATATATAGAACATATAATTATGCACATGTGATCACATTTATTTATTTCCATGTCATTAGTTAGTAATATTCAATGTGGAGCCCATTTAAACTATAATAAAATGGCTCAATCATAAAAAAAAAAAATTTCATTCGATGTTTGTTTCTTAATGATGTGCATGTGCGAAAAGGCATTAATTAATATGCTACATAATTGGCAACCAAAAAAATGTACAATATTAAAATATATATAATCACTGATAACATAGCACACAGATTGCTACGTAAAATAGTGCTCAAATATGAAAACCATGACAAATATTTCAATGTAACAATGTTGTATAACTATTACAAAAATGATGTATAAAATTGAAGAGATTAAAAAAAAAACTGAAGCCTGAATTTAAGGCTCTTAGTAAATTTTTTCTAAATGAAGAGAAAATAGAGTTTGGATAAAAGATGAGAAAATACTTTTTTAAAAAAGAGAGAGAAAAATAATAATAAATTTAATAAATAAAGGCATTAAGATATAATAGAACTCATCAAGGCATGATAATAAATATTAGATGGAGTGAAAATTTGAGAGGAATGATAAATGCAATTGATTAAATGATAGTACATAATGAGATTATCAATTGTATTAAAAAAAAAAGTGAGTCATAATATAGTTAAAGATTATCTGAAGAAGGAATAGTGACATGGAAAAGCAATAAATAAATCAGTTGATACAACTGATTCAAAAGGGTAACAAGAAAGTGACAAAATAGAAAAGAAGTGATAAGAAAAAGAAGGAAAATAAACAGAAAAATACTAATGTATTGGAAGAGTTTAAAAAAAAAAAGCAAGAAAATCATATAAACATAAAAAAGATATTAAAAAGGAACAAAATTGAATAAAAAAATTAATCATGGAGAAACCAAAGGGCAAAGCAATTAAAAAAAAGAATTTAAAGAAAAGCCAATAAGAATAGAGATAAATTTTTAAGAGGATCATATTATGATGTAAGAAAAAAATAAAATCTTGAAATTAAGATGGCGAAAATAAAGAACAAAAAGTTTGAAAATTTAATGAACTGAAAAGAAGCAAAGCCATTAGAAACTGGAGACACAAATATAATAAAATAGAATATAATTATGCTATCACATGATAAGTGTTAAAAGCATAATGATAGAATGATTAAGATGAACATGAGCAATAATGAAAAGAATAAGACCACAAAAAGAATGCAAGCAAAGATTAAAATTGCATTGAGAAGTAGAAATAAAAACATTATGAAAAAGCACAGTCAGGATAAAAATCATATACACATTAGTAATTGTATCTGAAGTAGACCAAAAATAATTAAGAATGGGAATACATATCAGGATGCAACCATAAAGAAAAAAAATGAATCTAAGTTTTATCAGCAAAATGATATGGATAAAAGTATTTACTGGAAATGTAAGAGAAAATTCAATAGAAAACATTAGTAGTTCATTATCAACAAACGTATGGATGAAAAAAGCAGACATTATTTGCAACAAATTTAAGGGAAAATGCAGATTAGTAAATTTTTAGTTTTAAAAAACAATCATTTATCTGGAGGACTATGATGTAATCAGTAATTTTTGGAGTAAAAAGTAATAAAATGACATTAGATATCAAATAACCCAAGATCAGCATAAGACAATCTTAGCACTAATGTGGGCTTTGAACAGTCCATCATCAGATTTTCAATGAAATGGATGGCTGAACAGTTGTGGGTTGGAGTAGTTTGAAGCCTGTCCATTAAAGTATGAAGATTGGCTATCAAAATATAAAGCTGAACACTGATTGTATATATGTGTGAGGATAGTAATCTGGACCAATTGATGATTGCTGGTTTACTATGAAATACATATATTGATGATTATTTATCTTTTCAACATGTGTATGATCAGAGGCTTCAGCAATATGAGATGGCATGGAGAGTTGAAGATTGTGTGAAAGTCTGAGTTCGAATTCCTTATATTATATTATATATGTGCAGGTGTGTGTAAGCCTGTACAGTGTATTAATTTACATAAAAAAGATTGTAATAAAAATTAATCCCAATTCATTTAATGCAAAGTTACATTATTAAGAACCTTGATATCACTTGACATGTCAGAAAGTCAAATAATATACATAGTATATCATAATTTGTCTTTTGACATAGGTGCCAATTAAAAACCAATTGAAAAGGAAGCAGAATTGCTTAATTCTTTAGACATGAGCTTAATGCAGCCTAAGCAAATACTGAGAATAAAGAATAACTGAAAACAATGAAATAGGCATTAAGAAATATTTTCTAAGCATCCACATAAAGATCATGTCAATGCAATGATAAGTAAAAAAAAAAAAAAAACTCATGATAAAAGGAAGATTCATGGTAGTAAGAGAAAAATGAAATAGTATGAAATAAGTAATAATGAAAATGTTATTAAGTAATATTTTCTTGCAATGGGATAGGGAACAAAAATAAAGCAAAAGGAATCATAAAATATAGCACCTCACACCTTGGAAAATGAGTAAGAAGCTTAGTAGGTAATTTTTTCCTATGAGAACCTAAGAACAATAAGAATGTAGAAAAGCAAAAAAGAAAAAAACATTTCATAGTGAAATAATTAGACATAACACCAGTCTGAAGAGAGTAATAAATAAAATGTATAGAACTGTCCAAAAATCTCTATCAGAGGTACAAAGTAGATAAAATGAAGATATTCACACAATCATGTATTAATAATTTCTGAAGATTTCATCAAACAATTGAATAAACATGTAAGTAAATTTTTTTTATTCCCTACAAATCATTTTCAAATAATCTTAGCCAATATATGCAAAGCAAGGCTAAACAACATGAGATCCCAAGATAATTTAATGATGCCAAATCTCATTCTCCTCTCAGAAAGTGTGTGGTATCAAATATAAGAAACTTTAATTTTTAATAGAGAGAAACCTGATTTTTAAGTCCCAAACCCTATCAATCATAAGATTTGTCATAAATATATTTATATAATTTTTTAAATCCTGATTGAAAGGAAAATATAGCACTCTGCTTCATCTGATGAAAATAATGTTTTATGGTAATTATTTTATATTTTTTACTAAGTAATAAAAAAAGTAATGATAATAAAAAAAAATATCATTGGTTAAAAATAAAATTCATTAAAAATAATTATAAACATGTTTATATATTGTGACGACTACATACAGTTGTAGCCACACATGTGTATATATTTAATATGTGAGTAAATATTAAATAGTAGAAAGTAAAAATACGTTGAAAGACGCTAAAATTAGCATGATAATTAGTTTAAAAAAGAAAAAAAAGGAAGAAAGAAAATTTAGTTGAAGTTTAAAAAATTAAGTGCAAAATTAAAAGAGGATGCATAGTTATATATTTTTTGAAATTCAGGAAAATATTAATCATTTAATTACAAGACATTTAAAAAGGAAAAAAAAGGATACAAAGTTACAATGATTTTATGTTAACGGAAAAAGGAGAGAGGGTGCACAAAAAAAGCATCTCTTTCTCTCTTTAAATTACTCACATGTAAAAAAAATAATAAAAAGAAAAAGAAACAAATTCGTAAAGACAAATAAAGAAAAAAGGGGTGTTTCAAATTTATTATATTTTATCACGTTGGAAATTGTAAAATAAAATAAAGTTTAAATGAAGAATTTTAAACTAGTGTATAAAACAAAAGTAATATATTATAAATCTGTATAAGATAAAACCGTAAAGGTATGAAAAACATGTTTTAATTAATTGCATTCCAGCAAACAATAGGTGAGCAAATCTATAAATAGGGCAGATGGAGATTATTAAAGAGTGGACTTTTTTTTTGGTTGGTTGGTAATCAGCTAGGGCAACGTGTGAGACCAGCAGTCAAAAAAAAATGAGGAAATGAAACATATTAGCATATGTATTTCCTTCAGGATGTGTAGCTAGTGGCCTTAGAGGGACGTTGGTTCGTTCTCCGCCGCCTGACATCTAAACTCACGATGGAATAACATCTGCTGCCTCGCCTGTTAAATAGATTTGCCACTTCTGTCTGCTACTATGTCCGAGGAAGAAGTTATATAACCAAGAGATAAGAAAGCAGGAATTAGGGAATCAAACCAGAGACATTAAATTATGTTAAGAAGGACCCATTCAGGCGAAGTGTGTACGGAAGGACCAGCTGTCTCTGCAAAAGAAGTGAATTGACACAAGACCATCATAGAGTGCTCTATAGAACTTTAAATCCTAGGCAAACGATTTACTATATCAAATATGCATGCATTTTTTTTTTGTGTAACACTATTTAAAGAAAAGGAAAGGTAAATAAAACTAAGATGTAATTTGAGCTGCAATATATTCGAAAAAAGAACTATTTACAGGGAAAGGTGTTTGAAAAGAACAATATGTTTTGATATGGGACATTTGCTATATAATCATTAATAGAATCAATTATATTACTTTTATATATTTCTTTATGGTTTTTTTATGCTCGTGTAATATTTTAGTATTATTAATTTGTGATTTATTATGTTATTACTATTAGAATTGGTTGTCTTGCTTAATTCCTCTTTCATTAAGCGAATGAACTATAGGAATTAAAATAATTCATAGTTTATTAAATGTTGATGTGACTTTGTTTTAAAGAAAGACATAAATAGAAACAGCTGTATATTCATTGATTCTACTTGTATTGTTGGTAATCTCAAATACACATGGGTCTTGTTTTATGCGGATTATTTTAATCCGATTTTGAAGTTATGTGATTCATGTTTCTTCTTAATATCTTTAATATTTCACTATATTTATTAGATATCAAGAAATTTAAATTATTAATAACTTATTTTCACTTGCCATACCTTTTTTTTTTCTTCAAAAATATAACTTTATATTAGCAGCTAACGTGAATATGGCCTGAAGCAGTATTTACAAACTTAGCTTCTATGTAAATAATTTACTTATACTAATGAGTAAATAATAATAATAATAGATTTATACTTTATGTATAAAAATATCGCAATAAATATTCAAAAAATTTAAACTTTTAAAACATATTTTGTTATACACCCGGGTCTCTTTTTACGCGGATTTATTTACCGCGATTTTGAAGTTATGTGATTCACGTTTCTCCGGAAGTCGAACTGCGACAATGCGCTATTACTTTAAATAATAAATTTCGCGCACTTATGTCATGTTGAAAGTAATCGCACATTATTGGAATTCGAATTTCATCTTAGTAATTTCAATATTTTCAGTGCTTCATAATAGTAAGATTTTATGCAATAATGAAATTAAATCATGATTTCCACATTTTATGTATACACACATTAAATTTTACAAGATTATAATGTAAATTTGTTCAAACATTGTGCGTGTTAATTTTGCATTTTAAACCACATTCTGTTTTTGCTTTTTAAAAAAGAACGTAATCAATTATTAATCATTTAGTGTCCGCAAGTTTACTTTTAAAAGATAATAGCAGTGGGCACAATGAAAATTGAAAATTAAAAAATTAACGACAAAAATAAGAATTTAATTTTTAGTTGTTAGATTAATTACTAATTACGTTGTCACCAGAAAACCATTAACACAACATGAGAGTGACATTGGCGCTAGTTGTATTTCCTCTTGTGAAGAAACTGATTTTTTACCAGTTTGCAAACGAACCTGTTTATCAGCAAATAACGATAATAATTAAAATGTGTACAAAAATGTAAATTACTGTAAATAATGCATAAAGATATATTGTTTTGAATAAAATTAAATATTATAGTTAAAAAAAGTTTGTCTTGTATCAATTTTTTTCAAATTTGAAATTTTTTATTAGTCATATTTTATTTCCTTATTTTTTTTTGTGTGAATTTTAAAGTAATTTTACATTGGTGCTTTGCTTTTACGCGATTTTGGAAAAATCACAGTCTGCATCCCCCCTTTTTCAAGGTAAGTTACGTCTATTTTTGCGCGATTTTGTTTGCGCGTGTTTTCTGAGGAACCTATCTATCGCGTAAAACGAGACCCAGGTGTATATAACAGAAATAAATAATCTTTTAAATTTTTAAAATAAAAAACAAAGATTTTATAAACTGAAAATAATCTTTCTAATGATAATGTATAATCTCTTTTGTTTTGATTGCATTTCATTTTTTTAATATAGAAACAGAAAACCATTAACACAGCACGAGACTGAAAATGGTGCTAGTTGTACATCACATCACGAATAAAAATAAAGTGGCTAACAGGTTTCTCTGGGCATAATTGCTGAGAGATTCTTGACTTTGTTTAAGGAAAAGCCACAATACATCATATCACATTGAATCTGATTTCTTACCAGTTTACAAATGAACGCTAGCGTTAATGATTAAAATATGTATTAAAAATGTAAAATTAAATACTGTAGTTAATAAAAAACGTAAAAAAAGTTTGTTTTGTATTAATTTTTTCCAAATATTTGAAATTTTTTATTAATCATACTTTATTTGCTTATTTTTTAAACACGAATTTTAAAGTAATTTTTCTTTGTTGCTTTGCTTTTATGCGAATTCCAAAAATTACAGCACCTATCCCCCATTTTTCAAGGTAAGTTAAGTCTATTTTTGTGCGATTTTTTTTAATGCAGGTTTTCTGTAGAACCTATCTACCGCATAAAACAAGACCCAGGTGTATATATATATAATTCAAGCGCTGGATGCCTATTAACTTATTCCTAGGAATAGTTTTTGTCCAGAAGTCGGGAGTTCCTGATCAGGAGAAATAACGTTGCAGTAATATGTTCATACTGCTTCGGGGTTCGATCAGGAATACAGACATAAAAGCTAATTTGTGACTATATTTGCTTATTGCTTGAGGTAACGGTAAATAGGAAACCATTACAATATGTATATGTTGAATTGAAAAAATTAATTAAGTGAGCCAAAAAAAAAAAAAAGACCAACATTATCTTTGGGCAAAACATCTATAGTAGAATAGATTAAATCAAGGATTAAAAAACATAATTCACATATAAGAATATCAGGTTAGTTCTTTTTGTTTTCTGATTTAGAAAAAATAAAATCATGTTAATCAAGATCACTTTTTCAGAATAAGTCTAGAAAATCACAGTGAGTTTAGCTGGTGAAATGAAGAAAATCAACAGCTAAAGTATCATGGTCAGGGCAAATTGAAATCATGCCATCTCATCATTATAACTGTCATTTTCAGAACAGTGCCTTTTTAAAATTTCATTAGCAATACTATGTTGGCAAATACATATTATATGAGCTAAAACATAAATATCTGAAAAAATATTATAGCATTAGCTTAAGAAAGAACTTGTATGTGTCTAAACACCACTACTAATAAATAATCTAACAAAGGCCTTGTTTGTTCTAGGTTATTAAACATTGAGAAAATTAACTACATTATATTAACATATTAATAATTACATATGTGAATTTAAGACTATATTGCCAATATTTGTTTATATTTACTAACTACACATATACAATTTTTCAGATTAATGTTAAAAGTATTTTCTAATACATATTTGTAATTTTTTAATTTTATTTTTGAAAATTCACATGTAAGTTTAAGACTGATATATATCTATCACTAGTTCATGTATTTAAATAAAGAGAACTATTCACTGATTAATTCACTTTGTTTCAATAGAAGACAATTGTTACAATCAGATTGCAAATAATTAAAAATTAATTCAAATACATAATTATGTTTTTATATATACTGATTAATAAAAATTCTTATTCAGGCTTAAATATTATTTTTTTTACAGTGATCATTTATTAATTCATTGCCTATTTGTAAATCTGTGGTATCTTAATGATACTAAATATAGAACTTTGGGAAATGTTCAATAAATATGTATGTTCAGGTTCACCTTTTCCCATATTATCAATCAGTGCATTCTTTTTTGGCATCCATTTAAAATAAGTAAGAAAAAAATATTTTAATGCTACTGCTTTTTTAATAATCATGTGGTTGATTATTCTGGGAGCATTTATAAGAAGTGTGCTCAATACATTACATAACTAATAACCCAAAAAGTGTATATTAAATCATATATAGTCATAGATAACAGCCTATATACTGTCTATATAAGTGTAATGAATGATGAATTATAGACAACAAATAAGATGATTCAAAAGAAAATAAGATAGATTTATTTTTTAAAAAGAAAAATTAAAAACAAATTTAAAATGTTTGCAAAATTATAATATATAAATGAGAATAGATTAGTAAAAATAGGGTTTAAATGGAAAATGTGAAGATGATATTAAGCACATTTTATAATATGTTAAGGTTAGTGGAGAATTTATCTCTATGTATTTATATAAAAAATAAATTGTAAATAATTATGAGGAAAAGTAGTTTAGAGAAAAAGAGTTAAAGAAAAAATAATAATTAAAAAATAATTTAAAGTTACATAATAGTAAAAAATGTAGAAAATATGAAAGGTGGAATAATATATCAGGATCCTTATATTAATTAGACCATCATCAGAACTTTATAAAGAAAATAAAACTGAATAAGGATTTGGACTATAAATGTGGTTTGTGATAGAGAGAGAATATTAAATATTTATTTTGTACAGACAGTGGGAAAAACATAAAGATAATGAAAGAGGTAGATTTTTCAGTTTAGGTTTTTATGATGAGAATAAAACAAGAAAAAGAAATGAGTCAAAGATAGAAAGTTTACTATGTTTGGCACTTGATAGGTTCAGAGAAAGGGAATAATTTAACTTTGCTAACAGGGTCTCTGGAAATATAACAATTCACATAAACTTTTGACTTCATCTATAAAGAGGAGCTATTTTACATATCACTCATTTGATTGATTAAATCAAAAAATTTGCTAAGCATTTTAAAACCATCCTAGGGATATATGTAATATTAATAAGAGGGTTCAATAAAGTAAAATGTCAATTAAAGTTATAAAAATAAGGAGCACAAAATAAAAAAATTACAAGTAATGAGGTAAGTTATATACAATTTAAAAAAAATTTCAAATAAAAAAAAATTATATAATTGACATTTTACTAGAGTGGGAAGGAAAAAAAATGGGATAATTGATTGAAAAAATATTGTCCTCACCCTGATATGTGATATCAGTCCACACCTAACAAAACACTTTAAAAAAAAAAAAGAAAATTTTAGAATACTATAGTTTTCCCAATTAAAAAAAAAGGGGAGAGAGAGGAGAATTAATTCAAAACAAAATGATAACTTGAAGCAAAAATAATAAAAACATACATTGGATTTTAATCTCCTAGGACAATCTTAAATGCAATTAGTGAAAAAAAATTAAGTCATTAAAAATAAAATTAAAAAAAAAAAAAAGCAAATAAATCCACAATCATAAAAAAAAGCTAGATAGCCAAAAAAAAAAAAAACTATTTGGTGCCTATTTATAACTGTGCATCTGTATATATAAATGTAGGTCTCTATGTGCTTGTAGACACACACAAACAGGTGTTTATTTGTAAAATGTATGAACTCACTTCATTTTCTATCTATATATAATTTTATTTTTGAAATTTTAATTTCCCAATGGAAAATTTTCAAAAGTAAAAAAAAAAAGGAAGACATCATAATGCACACACAAACAAATATCATACACAGTCATAGAGAAAAAACATCTTGAAAAAATTCAATCTAATTAAACTAGAACTTGTTGAAATATTAAAATCTTTACATTTATTTATTGTAAATCATTAGAATAATTTTTTTTTTTCAAAAAGTAAAAATTGTTTTAAAATAAATTTTTGAGACATATATTGAAATGTCAAACAATACAATAAAAACTTGATTAAAAAATTCTAAAATCATAATTGAATGTTACAAGTTATACAGACTAACATAACTCCAAGTTATTAATAAAAAAGGTAATATTTGAAAAAAAAACAACCAAAACTCCCATCCCACTCTGCAATAACATGTATTGGAGTTGGCACAATGATGTATAATTGGTAATAACATATTAATGTTATATTATTAGTTCACAGTTTTTTTTCCCTTCATAATTTTACTTTTGACTTCCACAAGTAGTTTTTAATTTTTCAAATATAATTTACAATTTTATTTTTCAAGACATTCGCTTTTTATAACTATTTTCCAAGATTCTAAACTGAACAGCTTCAAATTCAACAAATATTATTATATTTGATTACCTCTAATGTAATTTTTATAAATATTAAACAAATACATCATATATGAAAAGAAATACATTTTGGTATAAACTCTACCAAATTCAAATTCCTATAGCTAGTCCTATAGCTAGTTAATTTCTCTATAACTTATTTTACTAAACTTTTTACTTATATAATTATTTTTAAGTACACCATGAATTAAGATTTCTAAGTTTCATAAAAACAATTGCCATTATACTTGTTACATTTTGATAAAATGTAAATCTTTTTTTTTGCAACTTTTTATTTTTTGCTTTCCGAAAAAAAACATACAAAGATTATATATTGCAATACTATTTCTCTTTGAATGTTGAAAAATAATTGGTGCTAAATCTAAATAACAAGTAACTTATTCAATAATCCAAGTTTTGATCACTTGACCCAAATGTTTTTGAATATCTCATCAAATTAATTTTGGAGTTTCTGCCCAAATTATATTTCTATAGTGAAGTTATATATATATATGTTTACATATAAATAAATATTAGACAATACAGTAATTAAAATTTGTTAAAAAGAACAAAAAATATAAACGTCACTTAGGAGCGCTTTCAACTATCCTCATAGTCTTTGTCTATATTTTCTAATATTTATTTATAATTTTATGTATATTATTTTGAAGAAATACAGATATCGATTTGTAGTATATGCTTACATATATCTGCTTCATGCCAACTTGTATATAAATATTTTTTAATTCTGTTATATGAAATGTTAAAGTTTACTTTATTAAATTTTACTAAAGGAATGTGTATGTATGTGTAGCTGAGAATAGATAAATAATTAGTAATGTTCAAATGTATAACAGATTCTAGAAAATTCTGATAAACAACTAATTAAAAAAAATTGTTAAATAAAATTCCTGAACATTGTATTTTAATAAAATTTGTAATTGCAGATTAATTATAGGCCATAGATACATTTACAATTGTTATTGAAATCATATCTAATTAACGAAAAAAATAAAATAATTACTTTGTATTATATATTTACAAGAATGTTTGTTTGGCCGTGCAGTTAAAAGATGTTAATTGATGCTTGATTACTGCAGGAAAAATGCAAGTAAACAAAAAGTATTTGGAATTTGAAAAAATTTCCTAATTAATAAACAAGTACAAGATTAAATTGCGATTAAGTTAATCAAAATTATTATCAGCAGAAACATTTTTTTAATTAAAACTAATCTGGAGGCCTTTTGTTTAAAGATAGTATAAATATCTAAACAAATGTAAAAACATGGTCTTTCTTTGGAGAAAAAATCTTCAAGATTGTTATTCTTAAGGAGTTCATTAACCATTTGGCTACTTAAGTTAACGTGTGAATAGAAACTTGTATCCGCTTCCCCTTTGCCATCCCAGGGAAACGTGAGTTTGGAATCCTGATGAACTTGGTGAACTGATGCCCATCCAAAGTCTATTGACCTGTGTAATGTTGATGTTTCTGACATCATAAAATAAATTCAGCCTGCTGATCTGCCATTCTCAACCATATGCTATTCTGAAGAACCAGCCTGTCTTCAGAATTAAGTGCTATCCAGGATCAAATGAGTATGAATTGCATCATGAAAGCTATGGGTCATCATTCATATATCACCATGTTTTTAAAAAAATTTTTGTGAAGGTAATCACAGAAACATTGAACTCTGCAACCCCATATACCAGTAAAACAATGCATATACATTTAGTGTTTACCTTTTATGAATACTATTTATTTACTTTTGTATTATTTTCTTTAATATTATAATTAACATTAAAATTATGCATATATATTAAACTAACCAGTATTTGTTAATAATGATATAATACATTGCTCTATGCAGTTATTCTTAAGATATATATGTGCTAGATCAGGTGATAGAGGGCTATTCTGTAAATATATTTTTGTTTCACAAATTTTGAGAATCATATTTCTCCTCTCTCTTCTTTTAAAAGAAAGCCAATTAATTAAAAGTGCAAAGACATTTTAATCCTCTTTTTCTTCACCTGACTCTAAGATTTTGTTTTTCTAAAATATATCAAGTCATGCATTTCAACTGAAACTTTACTGTTGCAATTATCAAGATAATAAAATCAGGTTTTTTAAAAAGCAAATAGAAAAATAAGTTGAATTAATTTGAAAAACAATGTTAATTTATATTTTAAAGGGACAAATATATATGTCATTTAAGTTAGCCTCATAAAGGTTTCATTAGAATTATATATCTCAATTACTGAGCTATCATAAAATGTATTTCGTAATACATGTATGATCTCTGGCATGGAACTTCAATTAAGCAGGGGTTATTCACTCTTTTAAGAATTTATATTGGATGAACTAATTAGGCTGTAATTTAGCCAAGTAATAAGTGATCACTTGTTCAGACTTATAATGTGGCTACTCATGCTTGTTTTTGTTTTTCTTTTAATTTCCAGGTTTTAATAATTAAGAATCATTTAATGTTCATTCCTTTTATATTTAAATTGCATTGCTGGGCTATTTATCTATTTTGATAACTTTGTATATTTGTTCTGCAAGCAGATGATCATTCCTGCTTCGGGGAAATGGATTGGCTAAATATTCTCTAGATATTATCATGCCAAGGTGGATGTATCTCTCATATCTACATACTTGGAAAATCTTTGCTGATGTCTATAATATTATCAATGCAGACAAATTTTCTGCTTGGTAATAAAAAGTTTGTTAATGGATGTAAGAGCAGACACTCATTCCTGGGTATGGTCTCATCAAGGCAGGTATATCCCATCTGTTTCGTCATTGGATATACTCTTGTTTTTCTCTCTTACCACATTCAATATTTTTCCCTGTATTTTAAAGCCTGATCTTGTAAACATGCAGGCCAGTCTTAATTCTAAGTTCATTGCAGTCATCTATTAATGATTGTGATTTTTAATGTAGTTAGGTAAATATTCCTATATTAACACTGTTCATTAATTAATATTTAAACCATCACAGAATGTCCACCCTGGAGATTATTAAGACATATAAAGGATATAGTTCCTCTATTATATGTAAGTTAGTGATAATTAAGCTTTTTAGTCACTAATTCTTTTTTAAATCTAGACATATGAACTTTTAATTTGCTTTATTACATTATTTTTTATTGTTATTAATAAATCTATATACACATTACATCTCACACTTATGTCTTGTTTACCACAAATAGTATTCTTTTTAGTTTTAAGAATCTCTTGTATCTTGACCTTAGCAGGATATAAGAAAAAGGGCATATATGCTAACATCAGATGCAGTAGTTATATGGAAATTGCCCTAGAGGCATAGATAATGAGGGTCAACTTTGTACTGTTGTGATAATGATATGCAGGTTAGTGATCATTGCTTAGTTTTGCTGACTGTACAAATCAGATCATTACAATAAATACAAAAGACAATGCGGGAATATTGATGCCCAATGCTGGCTTTGTCATAAAGATGTAGAAAATTTATCTTTTCTTTGAGTGTCCTGTTTTGACAGTATATGTCCAGCAATTTTAATAATATTTAATAACTCCAATATTAACATTGAATCTCTATCCTGAAATTTTCTATGAGTGCATATTCTAACATTTACATATATTCATTTTCTATTCATTGTGGTGCACCAGATGCACATTTCAGTACAACAACAATCCCAAAAGACATCCAAGTATTTTCTGGAGCAGGTTAGAAATAATTTTTGAAAGGAATAAAAAAATCTTTATTTTCATTTTTTTTTTTTTGCCATTTAGTCCTTAATGCAGTAGCATTTAAAGGTTTAACATAGTATAATTGGTCCTCAATGACAGAAAAATAATTAAAAAATTAAGGATAATAAATTATATCAAAAATTAACTCTCATATATTATGGTTTTAATTTACCAGAACATATGTATATTTGTAACTGTTTGGAATTTTTTTTTTTAGATGAAAATATTATTGTATTGATTGTATAAAACAAAATACCTTACTTTGTAACCTCTTTCTTATTTTCAATTTCTTATACTATTCTATGTATATAGTTCAAAATGTCTAATGTAATCTTTATTGTTCAATAAATTTCTTGGAAACAACATGATGATGATGATAATAATAATAGTATATGTTTATTTTTCTGCAAATATAATTTAAAAAAGATTAACTTTATTTCATAAAACTTATTTTCATTCTATATTAACAATTTTATTCTATAAATATTTAACAATATATTACAATATTAAACTATGAAAACACCTAAAAATTATTTTTATGATTAAATAATTAAAAAACAAGGCCTAATATAATTATAATTATTTAATGAATATTGAAGCATTAAAAACAACAACACAAGTGTAATGCAGTTAATGTTAAGCTGGAAACCAAAATTAATAATGTAAGTTATTAGAGTGATGTGGTGGTTGAGTGTACTAAATTGGTGATTGTCTATCATAATGTAATCACTTAATGACTAATCATAATTTCTCTTGAATGTAAAAGTTTTTTTTTTTCTAAAAAAAAAAACTTCATTCCTAAACAAAGTTTTTAATGCTTATGAATTTCAAATGTAATACAGACTGCAACATTGTTTTTATTTTCCATTTTAAAATTGGAATAGGAATAATTACAAAAAAAAAATCTGAATTCTAAATGGTTAATATATATATTGTAATGCTAGTGAGATATGTGTTATGAAACAAACATATACATATTTACTAGCATTACATATTTATAATTTAAAAATAAATGATTAAATTATTAATAGAAACAAAAATAGGAAATAAAATGTAATATGTTTTAGAGTAGTTTTCTTTTGTAAACTAAAAAGATTATGTTATATTGTTCGTTCTTTTAAAAATAGAATAAAGTTTTAGTATAGAGAGTGATAAGGGGGAAAATCTAGAAAAAGATTTAAAAACTCTTTTATTTTTAAAGAAAACTTTTAAAAAGTAAAAATGAGTTATAAGAATACATGTGTAAAAAAAATAAATGTTAATGAAAACTTTCAAAAATGCAATTAGTTTAAAAGATTACTGATTGAATTAATTAAAAGAAAACATATAAACTATCACATAAAAGTGATAGTAGATTAATCTAAAAAAAGATTAGATAACATGCAATGTAAAAATTAATTAGATCAACAAAATGTAAAAATTAATTTTAAAAAATACAGATTCAAGTTATGATCAAAATTAAAAATGATAAGAAATTAAAACGGGAGAAAAAAAAGTATAAAAAGTCGCAACTCTCTATTATTATCAGTCTGGTCTTCAATCTGCAAGTCAGTTCAGATTCAGTTTGTGATTGTATTAATCTGGTCGGCATTTGTGACTGAATTATTCAGCTCTTCAATCTGTTAAGATTACTCCACTCTTGAGTCTGTAAATCATTTCGGCCTTCATCTTGTGATTGATTCATTACATTATTCATTACTGCAGAGATTTAGAAATCTAAGGACCAATAGAACCATTCGCTACTGTT
The DNA here is from genome assembly GCA_028023455.1 of Epiperipatus broadwayi. NCBI lineage: Eukaryota > Metazoa > Onychophora > Udeonychophora > Euonychophora > Peripatidae > Epiperipatus > Epiperipatus broadwayi. The sequence goes on along the minus strand of JAQFVV010006224.1, from coordinate 1,802,558 downwards.
GCAGAAAACATTATTGCAGAAGCCATAGATCTAGCAATATGTGGGTTAGACAATTTAGAAAGTGTTTGACTGGGGCAAAGTCATCCCAAAATCGACAGACCCGCCTGAACCCTTGCTGGAAACTGATGCCAAAATAGTGAAATAGATGCTGCCATAAAGTTTCTCTCTCCCATTGTCAAGACAAAGAAATGAAAAACAAGCCCTGAAACCATCGATGGAGACTGAAAAGCCAACCAGTTGGAAACTGATAATCATGAAAACCTAGGTAAAGATATTTTGATACTTGTCTACAGACACTTTATATTTATTTAAATGAATTTTAATTAATGAAGGACTATTATAAAATTTAATCTGAAACTAATCATTTATATTTCTATATGTAAAATATTATATTGTTATATTAAATATGTGTGTGCTCGAGTAACTATTAATGTTTTCTTAAATATTATTTGGTCTATTTTCTCTCTCCTGTCATCAGGTCATCATTAATTTCAAGTTATAAATGTTATATGTGTTAATTTAAATGTGGTGGACCCTGATAGAGAGTATAAGCTAGCCTGGGATATGTTAAGCACTGGATTGTGTGCCTGTCATCTGAAGCATGCTGACTATATAACATATGATCCTCAAAACAAATAAAATGCTTTGGATGGCAAGGGTTTGATTCCAGCAGTCAGTGGGCTATGATCAGGAAATGTGATCATGTTATGCTTTATATAGCTCAATCTATCCATGGATGATGCTATGCTATCAATGGTATTCTCCCCTCTACTTGAAGGGCTGATCTGTTCCCGTAATATTAAAATAAATATTAAACTTATTAAAGTTTAGATTCCAAAAATTATTATAAAAGATATTTAAACCCAGTTAAACAACACATATTCAGGGACCTGGTTCACTATATGATCATTAAAAACCAGTCAACACTTTAGACCAGTGGTCTTCAACCACCGGGCGACAGAAGTTTTCTGTCGGTCCGCAGCTAGACTGGCAAGAAAGTTTATAATAACAAAATAATAAGATTTTAAACTTTTAATTAATATGAACAATTTTTATTTATCACATTTATTAAAAAAAAAAGAAACAGAACAAAAACAAAATCTAATCAATCATACATAAATTAATTTATGTTTATGGGGGAGGGGGGGTAGAAAAAAGTTTTTTATTACACAAAGTCCGGTTGTCTTTTGATAGCCAATCATGGCTGCTTGTTAGCGTTGTTAAAATAATAAAATGTAATGTGACTTTTTTTTGATCTCTTAAATTTTTTCTACTCTCTTTTAATATTTCATTTTTAGTGTTTTTTTTTTTTTGGCTATAAGGCAATTTTTTTTTTTTGGCTTTAACTTTTTATTTTGGAAATCAATTTTTATTACCTTTTTTTAAAAATAAAAACCAAAAAATAAGTTCTGTTTCTAACTTTTACAAAGTATTTCTCAATACACCCCCACCACCCCAAAATAAAGTAAGATCAAAACTTTTGACTTTTTCAAGTTTAGTTTTTTTTTTGTTTAAAAATATGCCCACTTTTTTTTTGGCCTATAAGGCAATATTTTTTTTGGCTTTATTTGTATACCGCTAAAATACTAAAACTTTTATTTTTAAAACCAATTTCTGTTACCTTTTTTTAAAAATAAAAACAAACAAAAAATAACTTTGGTGTCTATCTTTTATCTCAGTGATGACAACGTATTTCTCAAACCCCCCCCCCCCAATAAAAATTTATCTGTAAACTTCTGCTAGACCACGAAATCTTATCCTTACTTTTACCGGTCTGCAGGTGTGAAAAGGTTGAAGACCACTGCTTTAGACAATATCGACTACAATTAATAAATTCAAATTGTAGTCAAGGCAACCTCCTTTTAACAATAAAGATAGAATCCCATTTTTATTAATCGTCTAGTATACTTATATAGACTTAAAGATTACAACTTAACCACAGAGATTGAAATTATTGATATAAAAAAAGTTTAACTAAACCTCTTTAAACAGATAAATATAACCTTATGTGAGAGCAGACTAATAATAATTAAAAACCAGTCTTAGACAATCTCAATAGCAATAACAATCAACAAATTTAAACAGTCATCAAAGCAACCTACTTTCAACAATTAGTCTGCATTCAGAATAGGTTATATTTATCTTTAAACTTCTTTGTATCAGTAATTTCAATCTCTGTGGTCAAGTTGCAATCTTCAGTTTCTATATAAGTATATTGGATCATTAATAAAGGTAGGATTCCACCTTTATTGTTAAAAGGAGGTTGCCTTGACAACTGTTTGAATTTGATATTGGAATTACCTAAGCTATTGACTGGTTTTTAATGATTATTTACAAACCCATTTAGCCTTGAGCATGATTACACTTATTATTTAAGTAATACTTTGAGTGCAATTTGAAATTTATAATTACAAACAATGAGGATTGCCAATTCCTCAACAACCTTTGTGATAAACGCTTAGCCAGAGAAAGCATTTAAAATATCTCTGTCAGGAACTCTTATTTGAACTATTTATAATTATAGTCTGTAATGTTAAAATTGATTATTTATTAGTTTGCTTTTAGAATAGGTTATATTTATCTGTTTAAAGATGTTTATTTAAACTTCTTTCTATCAATAATTTCAATTTCGATAGTCAAGTTACAATCTTTAGTATCTATATAAATATATTAGACCATTAATAAAGGTGGGATTCCATCTTTATTGTTAAAGGAGATTGCCTTGACAACAATTTGACTTTGTTAATTGTTATTGATATTGTCTATGTGTTGACTGGTTTTTAATGATTACTTACAAACTCATTTAGCCTTGAGCATTATTACACTTAAATATATATAGATACTTTATAAATAATGGTCATTATGCTCAAGGTTAGAATTGATTTGTAAATGTAAATACATGAGCTTAGTCTGCACTTAAACAATACTAAGAATCCCAATCTGATAGCATGACAACCAATTTTAAAGGTGACTACTCACCTTTATCTAGGATCTAAAATGTTTATATAAATATTAAAGATTGATACTTTCCTGAAAGAGATTTAGATTTTTAATTCAAAGGAGTTTTAATAAATCCCATTAAACAGGCTAATAAACCTGTTTTGAAAGTAGATTAAATAAAAAGTCAATTTTAACTTTTCAAAGTAGATAATACTTAGATAATAAAGCTAATTGTGCTGAAGGTTAGAATGGTCAATACATGAAAGCAGTTCACATCTGAACAATACTAAGAATCTCAATCTGATGTTATGTTAATCCTTTAGTGATAAAGGTGGATATTCACTTTTATCTATGACATAATATGTTTATGTAAGAAAACTTGATTGAAAGAGATCGAGATTTCTAATTCAAAGAAGTTTACCCCCCCCCCAATGAACAGGCAAATATAATCTATTTCAAAATCAGATGAACCAATACTCAAAATTAACTTTCAAACTGCAATTAATAATAAATTTTGTATGATGAAAATGCAATATGAATACATCGAAAAAGATTTATATCTTTAATTTAAATTTAAACAATCTATGCTATCACAAATACTGCACTATTTGTAAAATTTGTCATTCCAAAGAAAATGGTTACTGTGATTAGTAAAATGAAACATCTCTTAGCAAAAAAACAATGTCACAGCTAATGTATTTGTATATAATTATGCTGTTTATTTATATTTGCATAGTATATATTATTAAAAAAATACTGATGACAATATGCAAACACAGAATGCATCAGATACATTTTTTTTTTTTTCATTTTTACTATATCAGAACTTTTTATTTTTTCTGAAATTAAATGCAAGATTAGGATTTTGTAAAGTACAATTCTATAATTTGATTACCATTACACTGTTAATAAATAACAAGTCTTTATGGTTACAATAGTACACTTAAATATTGAACAGTGTTTTTTTAATTTTCAATAATTTCACATAAATAATATAAGACAATGAATTTTTAAAAAAATGAAACTTCAGTATGGATTTTTTTTCAGTGCAATAATTAACAACTTTGCAGAAGAATACAAAAAATTGTCAAGCTTATTTTACTTTTTTCAGTCCACTTTTCTATTCATTTCCACAGTGAAACTACACATTTTTTTCTTTAATGATACTCAAATTTTTTTAAAAGTTTACAGCTATATACATTTTCAATCGGAATAAAATAGCAGCAACTAATACTAGTGAACACCATATCACTTCTTCAAGCTATAGATCAAAGAATCAATGCAATCTTCATGATATATTAACTTCATCAAGTAATGCAGTATTCTGTTGATACTTTAGATAAATATGCCTGTAAGAAATTGATGATGACACTATTGAAGAGCTTTTCCAATCACATACGGAAGAATTAAGTAACCAAAAATTAATGCAACTAAATAAAGTACAAAAAACTAACAAGCATATAGAGAAAAACCTGGACATTTGAAGAAACTGATTTCTTATCATGATGCCATGAGCAGCACTTTCAAAAAATTTGATCCTGATTTAGAAATGCTCCATCAAATCTAAAAATGCCTTAAATCAAAGAATAAAACCATATGTTGTATGAAGAAGAAAATCAAAGAAGGAAGTCAGCCATTCATTTTAAAATTTTTCTCTAGAGATCATCAGCCATCAACATCTACTGTATTCTCCCCCCCCCCCCAAAAAAAAAAAAAAACCCATGATTATCAAAGGACTTTAAAAGACAATAATATATTCTTAAAATGAGCAACTGATGACTCAGAAAACAGGATAATGATCAGTGCTGAATGAATGGATTAAAAGGAAGACTAACTTTAAGGTAAGTATTAATTTTTTTTTACATAGATTTAAGTTGCATTATCTTGTCTATATACATATTTCAAGTGCATACCTACGTAATATACATATAGCAAAGTTTACACATACATATATTGTACATAAGAATTTTTTAAACTATTATATATCCTACGTTAAGTTATTTATTAATACAATACTAATAATTTATGATATAAATTTTATTTGCCAGAACGAGATAATTTTTTCCCATAGAAAATCATTACAATCCCTTGCTTTTAATATAGAATCAATAGTATTCTGTCCCATGGACAGGTTCAGGGAATAGTCACATCACTAACTAGTCATTCATTTTTCCAGTCCATTCTGTTTATTGCCCAGCTTTTCAATTCCACGTAATTCTTCCCATCTCTTATACCATCTAACAATATCAATCTTTCAATCCTTTCCTCTTGCTTCCATTCACCATCCCTTCCAAAACAACTTTCATCAAACTATATTTTCTTCTTAATATGTGTCCAATCCAATTTTTCTTTCTATTTCTAATTTTCTCAGTTTTCTTTTTTCATTTATTCTTTTCAAAACTTCATTTGTTATTTTATTCATCCAACTGATTTTTTCCATTCTTTTTGATGATCACATCTCAAAGGCTTACAATCTGTTCCTAATTTTATTATTCATTGTCGATATTTCACAACCATACAATAGGACATTCCACATATAGTCTTGAGCATATTTAGTTTTATTATCAATATAATATATATATATATGCACAAATTTTGCAAATATGTTTTGAATTCTAATATTTGAATTATAGTTACAACTAATGGTTTAATTATACTTTATGTATAGTCCTATTTCAGTGAAAAATTTATTAAATTGTTTATATATATTGAATCCTTTTTGTTAGGTGTGAATAGGTTTTAAAAACCAATTTTTTAAACAATTTTAAAATTAAAAGAAATCTATGTATTATAAGTGCTATAATAATGTTGATAGGGTTCTAAACTTTATTGAGATGAATTTAAAAGTTATAAAAATATTTAAGTTATTATAAAATGTTAAATAATATATTATAAAAGTTAAATAATATAATTTTGTATGGTTGGGAGAACTAGCCATAGTTATGATGATTTAAAATTACATAGTAAAAGTCTTATTAAACAAGCTGTTGAAAACTAATTTTAAATAATGTTAAAAATTTAAATAAGTTATTACATGTATTTTATAAAATTAGATTTAAACTTATAACTATTTATTAAAAGTTTTAGTATTTTAGGGTATAAACACATGTATTCAATTTTATTTACTGTTTAAATAATGTCAAAATTTATTATTCCAAATTTTATCATTATATTTTATTATTTTTATAATATAATATTTGTGTAATTAAATATTTAGTTAATTTCATTTCAGACAGTGAATGTAAAAATTGCAACATTTTTTGTCTGGAATTATGGTCACGTGACTAACAATACATGAATTTTTTTGCTGTGCTTGCAAGGTTTTTAAGAAAGTTTTTAAAAAGTACTTTCAGAATTGTTTAAATTGAGAACATTTGAATATCCTAAAAATAAATATAGGAAACTATTATATTAATTAATTACTTTTTTAAAAAAATTTGAAGTTAATAAAGATAAACTAAAAATGGATACATTAGAAATAACTGTTAGTTAAATTGATAAAGAATTGTTTAAAATATATTATTTTAAAGTAATTAATTTGTTTAAGTATAATTATAATATTAATTTAGAATTAAATATTATCATATTATTATTAACAAATAATGTCTCATAGTTTTATTTCTGAAATTTTAAAAGCACAAAAATTGACAAGTATGTAAATTAGTTTGTAAACTGAAGGTTAAGTGACCAATCAGATGATAATTAGAGCAGGTATATAAATGGGGGTTCATACATTTTCATTATTCTTATTCTTTTTTTAAATTCTTATTCTTTATTATTAATTGTTAAAGTAGTGCCAAGTACATTACTACAAGTCAGTAATATATTGCTTAGTCAATTAGTTTAATTTTTTAAAATTTTATTGCTTAAAAAAAAAATCTAAAGGATTATAAAATTATTAAGTTAGACTAAGAATGTTTTCCTAAACTCAATTAGTTTCCTACTAGTATTTCCATTCAAGTTCATTATAATTGATGGAATATAAACCTGTAATAATGTATGTGGGAAGATAAACAGTAAAGATACGAATAAATGAGGAAAGTATACTTTTTCCTGTACTATTTAAAAACTATTATAATTATTTGTATAAAGTACTTTGGAGTTTAAAGTGGAAATTATCTAGAAATATAACTTGGAGATTTAACATGTTTATGTGTCAAATTTCAGGAACTATTAAAAGATATTATTTGAATAAGAAAAATATCTGGAAAAGACTGAAAACTGAATTTTTTGAAAAAATTATAAAAGTATTCAAGAGTAAGTTATAGTATAAAAAATATGGTTTTTTTGTTTATACTATTGGCTGTATTTTTTAAAAAAAAAAAAGGCAGTAGTTTTAAAAGAAATATTTACTTAAAAGTAATTATAAACTTTCAGAATATGATGAAAATTAAAAGACAAATGTCATTATGAATATAAATTGTTTTAACAAGTTATTTTCAAAATACATAAATATTTTGATATAAAAAAGCAAAACTTGTTTTTCTTAACTATACGGTAAAAAGAAGAGAATGGACAATAGAAATAAATATTATCATGACTAAATAAATAACTTTGAAATATTCAAATATGAATTTATCTATTACTACATATCTGCATTATGAAATAATATTTTTAAAAAAGAATGAAAAATGCCTATTTCTGCTAGCGATCAAACTTATTTTAAATGGCTGATGTTAATGCTTCTTTATGCCGATGGAATTCATCTGAACGAAAATAATGGAACTTACCTAAAGAAATAATTTTAAAAAGTGATATCACATTAATAACTGTTATCTTGGGAAAGCAACAGATAAAAGACTTTTTTTTTAGGACTTTCAAGAACAGGATAAACAATAATTTTCCAGATTTTCTGTGATTTAAAAAGTCGACTATTCTTTTTATTTTTTTCTATTGTTATTTGTGCTACAAGCGGAGGGAAAACTCTGTGCAGGAAAAACTTCAGATAATTCTTGTCATGTAGCAACAGCGAAGATTCTCATTTGAAGTATTGAAGAACATTTAATTGAACTTTATTGAGGGATAGTCACGAATTGGATTACGTAAATTTAGTCTTAATTATTATTACAAATATACTAACTTTAGTATTATAATTTATTGTATAGGATAGTAGGGTTACATTTTAAATATTTTTATTATTCTAACAATATTAATCTTTTTAGAAAAAAATCTTTAAACATTTTTTTTTCTTGAAAAAAAAATTTGAAAACATTTTAAAGTATAATAATTGGCACGTTGGATGATAATTTTGATTAATATAGTTTTATATGCTGAATTTGGACCGGAAGACGTCAGAATAGTGATTTACAAATTATAAAGTTACTAGGTAATTTAAAACTGTTTAATTATTATATGACATATATATATTTTTCAGAATTGCTTGGATTTTTTAAAAAGATATTTCTTTTGTCATATGAATGTGTGAACATAAGTGTGTGTGCGATAATAACACATATAGATTTTTATTATTATTATTATTATGATGAGATATAAGCTATATATAAAAAAAAAAGATATGCATACATTTTTTCTTTCTTACATTACAAAATTTGATATAATTTTCTGATGCTCATAATTTTACATGATTCTTTACTAAATAAACTATACATTATTTTAGATATTTGAATATTAATTTTAATGTTTTAAAATCAAAGTCATTTGTATTTTTGTTGCTAAGTTTTAAATGCATAAAACCTTTTCTTATAGTAGTTTTAGATTGATAATGTTATATGTTAACTTTGTTTGTTATTGGGAATATTGCTAGTTATTTTACGATGTGGATTGTTTAGATCTATTTTGAAGTTTTAAATGAAAATGACAGGGAAGTAGAAAATAATGAAACCCTGGATGTCTTATATGTAGGATATGTTAAGAAGATAGAAAAATAGCCTATATTTTATTTTTGTAGTTTTATGCAAGTACAGTTAACATAGCCCTGTGTCTTGTATGTATTTTCCATGGACAGTGTTTGATATTTTGTATTTTTAAATGTTCGATAGTTGCTGAATAGATAGCTTGAACATTATTTCTAAAAATATCGGACAAAAAAGTCGTACCTATCTTTTCACACTGTTTCCATGTAAGTTATTAAATGTATTTTGTACCACTGAGTATTTACTCTAGTTATTCCTTCATGTCCTATGCATCTTTATTAATGCATCTATCCTTTTATCCCATTCCTTACCACTACACTCAACAATCCTCCTAACACAATCATCCCACCTTTTGTAAAAGTATACTGATATAAATTTTTTTATCCAAATCTTCTGCATACTGCATTACCTTTCTCACCCATCTTGTTGCCTGCCCTTTACTCATAACCCAATTAAATACTATTTTGGCTATTCTTTTATTATCCATAAACTGCAATCTACCGAACATTTTCATTTTGCATCTCTCACATAAAAACTTGACTTTCCCATTTCTTCTTGAATTGCCTCCTTTGCTGTCCACACATCTGCATCTAATTCATGTCTTCCTACTTCCCTTTGTACTTTTTCTGAGTAATCTAATACCCCTTTACTAACACACATCATTGCCATATGTTAACCCTGCTACTGCAACTCCCTTCCATACAATTCTAGCTACATCATATTTATTATATGAAAACACTGTTAATTTCTTTATCAATCCCTTTCTTTTCTTTGCTTCATTTATCAATTTTTTCTCCCATTCATCCAAGCAATTTTTCTGATTACTTAAGATGATTCCCAAATAATTATATCTATTCACCACACTTAACTTTATATCCCCCAATAAAAATTCTTCGTCTTCTCTTTCCCCAGTATTAACCATCATTATATTTGATTTTTCTTCACTAAATTTAATCCCCATCTCTTTACCCATCCTTGCATATGTCCTCAGCATAACTTCCATATCTTCTCTTCTTTCTTCACACAAAAAGATATCATCCGCAAGAAAAAAGACCTGACAAAGTATATACTCCCTTGCCATCTATTAATAGTATCTCTATCCCTCTTCCTAGTCTTTCTATTGCTCTCTCCATTTCATTCATATACAACAAAAACAATATAGGCAACATAGGGCATCCTTGCTTTAGTCCCACTCCATTTTTAACTTTAACTGATTCTATATCCCCTAATTGATATGTATAGTAATTATTTTCATATAATTTCTTAATAATATCCACTAAAGCTTCATCCATTCCCAAATTTGCTAAACTTACCCATAATCTATTTCTATTTATTCTATCATATGCCTTCTCTATATCTATAAAACTCATATATAACTGTCTACCTGAATTCCTACTCATATCCATAAGTTGTGTAACTACCAATAAACTATCTCCTATATGCCTATTTCCCCCACTGCATTATTTTCTTCCATCCATTTTTGCAACTCTTCCAGTCACCATATACGAGAAAACTTTGTATAAAACTGATGTTACAGCTATCAGTCTATAATTGTTTAACCTTCTATGATCCTTACCCTTTCCTTTAAATAATAATCTTACTCTTGTATTACTCTCTTCTGTGCCATCTTATTGAAACAGGATAATAGCTTTATTTTGCCCTATGCCCCAAAAATTCATTACCATCTCTGCTGCCCATCCATCTAAACCTCTTGCCTTTCCACTTTTCAATTTCTTCCCTGCCTCATTCAGTTCATTTTCTGTAAACCTAATATTCCCATTACTATATGCTTTCATGTTTTCTATCACTCTGTCCTTCACATCTAACATCTTTTCTATATTCGTAACATATGAATTTAATATTCTCTCTAATTCTTCTCTAGAGCTACACTCTATTCCCTCATCATCTAGTAATAATATCTCTCTCCCCCTACATTTCTCCTTTTAATGTAATTCCAAATTTTTTTACTCCCATCTCTTCCACTTTTATTAATATCCTCAAACAATTTACTATTCAATTTCATTCCCTCTCTATAATTATCTATTTTAACCAATTTCTTCATTTCTAAGTATTTTTCCTATTTAGCATTAATATCTTTTTCACTTTCTTTATTCTTAATAACACACTTACATTCACTGCATGCTTTTTGCCTATCTTTTACCTTTTTACTATCATTTTTTTTATTACTTTTATTCTTCTGAATATTATCACCTAAAACCCTATTTGCCACTTTTTCTATTTCATCACACCAAGTCTTATACTCATCCCCAACCAACTCTTCCATAGTTTCTTCAACTTGTATTTTATACTCTTCCAACTTATTCTTATCATTCACTCTCCATTCACATCTTTCACTATTGTTTCTACTTTTATTTCTATTCTCCATCACATTACTAACCATTTCTATTACAATGAAGTTATGATCACTATTACATACTCTCTCTTCATTATCAAACACCTTAATTGTCTGTACTTTATTCACCCCCTCTTTCTCTACCAATACATAATCTATTGTGTGGAATATATTATTTCTAGACCATGTGTATTGTCCCTCATAAATATTGGATAAATTTCCAATGCTCAAATTCATTCTCTGACATCATCAATTTCTTCAATATGTCCATTCATATTCCTATAACCATTATTTTCTTCAAAACTCTGTATATCATTAACTAGGCATTCATATATGGTACTGTTCCACTCCATTATAGTTTGACTATCTCCAGTGGCTATATAAACTATAGCCATCATCCATTCTTGTCTTCCCAACCTTATTTCAAACCACAAATGTTCTTGACATTTAACAGTATTTAAATATTTTTTTGATATAACACCTATACCACCACCCCTTTTTTCTTTTTTGTTTATACCCTGCCATACCAAATCTTCCAGAATAAGTTCTTCTTCTCTTAGATGTGTTTCCACTACTGCTAATATCTCAAGCTCTTCATTTTCAATTGCTTTATTTAATTCCAGCCACTTCTCTGGTTTCCTACCACCTTGCATGCATATTCAAACACCAATTTTAATAATTTCTTCTTTCCAAACTATTCTTTTATAAATTCTTTTGATTCTTTCTTCTCCATTACATTTATAAATAACTTGCTTACCATTAATTTTACAGACCCATTCCCTCCCCACATCTACACTTATATCTTAAGCAACTACCCTTTCCTTATTTATTACATCCCATCCATTCTTCTTCTTTTTGATAATACTGCAATTTAAAACCCCACCCCCTTTTATAAGTTTCCCAAATTATATTTATCAGACTCCCTAAAACTTCACTTCCTTGTTTTCCTAAGTGCAATCCGTCTTTACTATATAACTCCCTCTTTCCAATAAACCAATCCCATACATCCACAAACATATCATCATTTCTCTCATACAATTTTTTCAATCTCTCATTTATAGAACGTGACCTTATCTAAAAAAATACCTCGTCAAATCTTGGTAATAATCCAACTACTATTCTTCCTTTAATCTTACTCAATTTCCTAATCAATTCTACATACTCATCCATTACTCTCTGATGGTTCTGACAAATTATTAGTCCCTATAATAACATACACATCTCTACTACCATGCATTTTTACTTCATTTGTCACATCCCTAATTCTAGCTCCAGGCAAACATACTCTTACATAACAGCTTCTATTTTCCCTTGCAATTATATCCCCACATTCTCTAATTAGTGAATCTCCTATCAATACTGTCTCATAGTCTACTTTCTCTACTCCATCCATAACATTTTCTATCACCGTTTGGACCTCCTTATCTACTTCTTCCTTATCGTTCCTATTCAATAATTCTGTTACCTCCTCATACTTCTCTAACGAGTTTAATTTTGCTACTACATCCTTCACCGCTTCCTCTATCTTACTTATTCTTTGGATAACCATCTCCATTGTACTACTAATTTCTCCACCCATATCTCCTGATACTCCACTAAAACCATACTCTGTCCTATCTTCCTCAGCTACATTTTGCTCCCTTTCCCCCGACTTTCTCTTTAGACTATCTACACTTAGAAACCACTTTCTCACCTCTTTTATCACATTTACAGACTGTCTACATAACCATAAATCTGTTACATCCTTCCTAGTCTTATTCAAATCTTTCAAGTAATAAACCTCATCATGTAAGGTACACTCTATCAGAGCATGCCTAGTTTCCTTCTGTTGATTATATATGCATTGTGAAATACAAATGCAACCCATATTCCTTATTTTCCAAGTCACCTATTCTATTTTTGACTTTATACTATCCCTCCTACTCTTCAAACCCCCTTGCACGGAAGGATAAAAACTTTACTTTCTTTCAAAACCGATCAATCTTATAACCTTAGATCTCCAAAACGTTACCTTTTTTCTCAAAAAAAAAACAAAAAAAAAAAAACATTGTTCTTAAATTTAAAAAAAAAATCTTTAGCAGCAAACCTTACTAAAAAACAATTAATCTTACATACATCTTTGTTATAAATATACTTACACTAACACACATTCAACAAAATAACTTTTTTAAAAAAAAAACCTATATATTAAATTGTGAATGAAAATTTTCTAGCAATTAAAAAAAAATTTCAATCTTTCAAATTTCAATTAACTCACTCTCTTAATCACAATTCACACTTTCATACCCAATAATCTGTCTTTATAACGATGCTCTCAGATGATTAATCATATATGCATGAAACAAATAGCAACAATATACAGTATTATAAATTAAATACTTAGCTTTGCTCTTTGAGTAGTTTCTATCTTGAGACTTTGCTCTCAAATTCAAGGCTCCTCACTAATGAAAGATGCAAGCTAGAAACTATGCTGAGGATATTGGATGAGTAGGCACTGGATAGGGATTTTATACACAAACTTTCCTGCATCCATTGATTAGAAAGGCTTGCACTTGGTGGCACTACTGTAAGGAGAGTTTGCTTCTATTATAGATCTAATTTCAAATCTGCAGAATAATTCTTACTATGAAAAAATTCTGTTTAGGCATTGCTAATACTGATTGTAATTTTTTTATTGCTATTTCCATCATCAATTAATTAATTTCCTAAACATTTGACAGCCCTAATCTTCTCTATCTATCTACAACTTCCTATCCAATGCCTATTCTTAAACTTCCTTATTACTACTTAATTATCATTGCTTTAGTTTTAACTCCATTTATTTTCATCTTAAATTTTCCATAAGTTTTCTATATAACATTTTAACAATCTTATTCTCATTATATGAAATTACTGCCATATCATTAGCCTGTCTGATACAATAACTCTTCCACTCTTAATACTAATTTTATCAAAATAGCATTTACTTACACCACTAATCTACTATAAGTAGTATACAAAATAGAAAATAGATACTATTCCTACCTTATTTTATATATTTATAGCTTTATCTTGCAACAAGATTATTGAATGTTATAAATGTCTTTCAATTCAGATATAAATTTTTTAATAACAAAACCCTTTCTCAATTTATATCTTTTTTTTTAATGTATCCAAATCCACTATATCAAATGCCTTTTCAAGATCTATACAATAAATAGCAATTGCCTATTTTTTCTTATATTTCTCATTAATAGTTTTCACCACCCCATTTGCTTCTCTATCTTTTCTAAATAAAAATTGCTCTTCAGAAAGAAACATGCTGATGTATAAAAAATTATCTATTTGAATGAACAAAACTGAAGCTGCAAGTATGAGATTATGGTAATTTTTCTAAAAACCTCACATTCACTTAATTAAACAATTTCTCTAAAGTAACAAAAACTGAATGGACAACATTGGAGTTGCATTTAGAGATGTAATAAAACTATAAACCTGAACAGATGTGAAAAAAAAAAAACACATTTTTTTCAAATAAAGATTGGACCGAGAAAAAAAAAATTATAAGGTCTGCAATAACTAACCTTCATTAATCAATTTAACTTGCCATATGCTGCTGACTATCACAATTATATCTATATTAACATTATCATGATATATATATATAATTACATTTTCATTCTCTGCTATTCTAAATATTAATGTGCAAAAACATTCATACAGTTTAAATATAAAATTTAATAATATTTATTGTACTGAATATACTTTTTATGCTTTCATATCATATTCATGGTTAGTCTGCTGAGAACATTAATTTTTTGTGATTTGAATGTTACTAGCTTTTTGGTTCACTACAAATTCATTTTGTGTAATGAACCACACCTCTTTTATTTTACATTTGCGATCATTTCTCTCTTTGCACATAACTTTAACAGCACTAGGATCACAGCTATGATCATGTTCTCTCTTGAGTGTGTGTGTGTGTATATATATATATACACACATACACAACCATGATATTTGTAATTCACATAAGGCTACAGTTCAAAGACAAACACAAGCATGGAAACATGATGAGAAAAAAAAACAAACTTACACACAAATTCTTATAACTCAACTCATTAATATTATAATAATCTGTTAGATACTAAGAATAAAATGAATAATAAGAAAAAATAAAAAATTAACAAAAAAAAAAAGTTTAAGCTTAAGTATTTTCACAATTATATAGTGAAGATTAATTTAATATTAAGAGGTTGTTAAATATAAGGCTCAGCCTTTCCTTCTCATTAGTTATAATGATTTCAGAGTGGCTTATAATTGTCTTGAAATAATGTTAGAAAAATATAAATCATGTTCTGCGTTTATGTATGTCAGTAAATGATATGCTTATATACAATCAAAACTAAAATGTAGCTGGGTTCAATCTACCCTTTACATTTACTGACAGTTTATATATGGCTTGCTGGAGGTTTTCAGTATTTCCATATTATTTCAATTATATATAGAAAAAAAAATCTTATTGCAAATTTAATAATTAGAAAACTTCATGTCCAAATATCTTTCTAAAACTACAGATTTGTCTTTAGCATAGTAGTTCTTTAATATTTATTTATGCCATTCTTTAATTTCCAAGTTGAAGTTTTTGAATCCGGAATGCTATACATTATTTGCAAGATAGGGTAACTTTTGAGTAACAGGAATAAATTTCTACCAGACATTAGAAAAGGCAAAAAGATTGAATTTCACATCATGGCTTGGAAACATTTCACTGTTGAGGAATTACATTTTGGAAGCGTAAATAGTACACAGCCAGCTGCAAATTAACACATCTCGTTGAAAGTCACCCCATAGAAAATTATCCATCATAGCCAGAATAAAATTAAGCATTAAAAAATACTTGCTAGCTATTTGTCTTGTTATCCATATAAACATTTCTTTTCTTTTCTAACTCCTACTTTGTATTACAGTACTGTTTCATGAATTTTATAGATAAAAAATATGCATCGATCTATCAATAAATTTATGAACAAATGAATGTGAATCCATCTCTTAATCAATTATATTTTTTATCTTCTTTATGTGGTTTTTCTAAATAAGCCAAAAAAATGTTTGCTTAGACTACATGCTTGTACTTTTGATTATGAAAAACTGTTTTATTTAATATTCATCATAAGTTGTTATAAACATTTTTGAAATTGGCATGTGTTTTTTTTATTTAACTATTTATAAAATCAACTTTTCATAAAATCTTTTCCAATTCTTTTTTTAAAAAGTACAAGGCAATATCTTCATATTTATTGATAAATTCTTGAAGTCCATATTTTTATATGTAATTTTTTAGATATAGATTTATCTTTATCCATTCTATTCCAAAATATAAAGTTTTTAAATAGGTTAAGAGATTAAAAAAGTAAACTCATACATGATATCCTAGGATCTTTAATATAATAATTGTACATATTAAATTTTATATGCTTTTATATAAAACAAAACATATTCATTAACTTACAAAATTTTTATTCAATATAAACTCAATATATTTGATTCAAATATTTATTAATTATATAACTATATGCAATCATTATCAGTATGGTAATCTTTGTTTTGCTTTCAGGTTTTCAATTATTTTATTTTAATTATTTATTTTTTAACTATTTGGCACTAAGTTTTTAATTACTTCAAATAAGTTACTCACTAGACAAAATCATATTGTCACAATATATATATATTGTGCCAGGCATTATCAAATGGCCTTGCACAAAATCTGCTGTAAAGAATATTACAGCAGATACATATATAGATTTGTACATATTAGGCACAACAAATATATAAATGCGCTATATTAATAATGGAAGTTGGATCTGAGCAATTAGAATACTCACACACACCAATCTAAAGCAAACATTTAATGGTCACACAAATATTGTACACATATAATAAACTCGTGTATTTTTTTTAATTTTTCATTTTTGTATATTTTATGATATGTTATTTTACGTATTTTGCTTTTTTGTGAAAAATTCAAATAGAGAAAAGCAAATTTATTAAACAAATGGATCAAATGTTGGAACACATACTTGTATATATATATATTTTATTTTATTAATTACTTTTCTAAAAACTAATTTTATTCTGTAAACTAAGAATGTTAATTGCTTTTGCAAAAATCTGATCAAAAGCAAAATGTGTGATAAGGCTGTAATTAAACTGTTATCTTTTTAAAAATTCTTTTGAATTGATTTTGTAAGCAAGTGGTCTGGGTTTTTCAAGATGGAAACCAATCATTGTATCAAACCCTAAAATGTAAAATTTAGTCGGACAAATTGTAAGCAATGTTATAATCTAAGTGAAAAGCTAAATTAAAAGGATTGGCTGATTCATACTTCTCAGAGGGCTGGTGGGATTGATATAGTTTAGTCAGTGCTGTGAGATTCATTCTTTTTTTGGCATTCAAGTCATTCACTACTTTGGCTCCAGAGACTTTCAATCATCCAGCAACTTAGAGATAAATTTATGGACTAGACCGCTGCTGACATTTTCTAAGAAATCCATTATATAGTTCTTTTAAGAACTCTTGATTTCTTAAGAATTTAATAAACTAGTCAAGATAGAAAATGAACATTTGATAAAAATTATTATCATATACAAACAGGGGAAAATATGAAGCAATCTACCAGTGAGTTCAGTAAAATGACTGTGGGATAGACAACCAGCCAGCGCACCACCCTTTCTCTGTCCCAAGCCGCCAAGATGTGACCACGCCAGTTCCAGCCACCCATGATGATGACAAACGCCGCCTTGCTAAATAGATGTAATCCTCACTACACAGCCAGTTAACTTGAAACCCAATCAGAGCCCAGAGGAGAAGAATGAAGATGAAGATATAAGTTTATTTTAAGATATTTTATTAATATTGAAATAATTAACTTTGATATTTCTGATTAAATATATTATTATTTTTTTGTTATTATTATGAATCATTTAAAAGAGAGAGAGAGAGAGAGAGAGAGTCTCTTGCATATGTATATTGGATTTACGGTTATTACGGGCATAAATGTTAAAGCTTTTAATTAAATCTTTCGAGTCAAATTCAAATTCTAGTATTTTCAACAAAGGTTGCAATGAGATTTTTTTTTTCTTGTTGCTATTCGTTTTCCTTTTTGTTACTCCTGAAATTTGTCATACACAAATATACATGTGTATATATGCGTACATACGCTTATAATATTCGGTAAATATGATATCTCATGTTGAATATCTAAAAAAATGTATTTAACCGTATATCTTTTTTAAGTTATTTTTTTTGTCACTGCTGCACCTCATGATGCGTGTAAGAAGGGATCTATTATAGATTCCCTGTAAGCAAGTTCTTAAATAACTTTATATTTAAAATAGTAAATGTTTAATTGTGCTGCACGTATATACATGTATAGGAATTTATCTATGGCAAAAAGGAAATAGATACAGTACATCATGTTGCGTACTATATAGTATCTGAACTAATGCAACCTTATTGACATGTTGAAAAATATAAAATTAGTGAAATATTTCATAGAGCAAATATATGCATAGTTTTTATTATTATATTTGCTATCAATAAAAAGGTTTTAAAGTCATCAGTAAAAGTATATGCCTGTATAACCGAAGATCTCTAATCTGATATATAAATCACACAAAGTATAACTTATTTCCACAGGGTCAAAAAAAGCTCAGACCACTTCCATTTTTTATACAACATTGTAAATAGCTTTAGGGATTTATTATTTTTTTATATAAATTGTATTTTATCGATTTCAATGCCTCGTATATATATATAGGGGTTTGTGATAATTAATTATTTAGTTTTTTTTTTTTTATATCATCATTAGTATGAAACGGTGGTGGGTATTTGGGATTAAATAAATATTTAATCATAATATTAAACTTGTTTCATTTTCATATTCTTTATATTGATAAAAAAAACGTGTCATTTCCTTATCAACCATGTACCTATAATAATCATTTAACTTACCCATTTGAAGACCCTAGATGTAGAGTGACTGAGCTAGCCACAAAGGGATATCGCTCTACCGGGATGTTAAATCTTATTCTCATGCTTCGCTGGACATATGGTATTTCACACCCTTCTGGGAGGGGGAAAAATTCATTTTTATTCTTTTCTAGAAGTGGCGCGCAAGTCTATTTTGTAAATAGATTTTTCAAAGGTGTGCACTTGCCATTGTTCTAAATATTCGGGCATTCAAATAAGATATCAAGTAAAGGGTGTTTTTAACTGAAAGAGTCCTGACAATCCACTCTTTCTATCAGTTTAGCTGGAAGTACCAATATACATGAGTACAGACAATCGGCTAAATTGGTATCCATTTCTTTTCCTGTTAAATCCTGTTCACTTCATGCTCAGTGCAAGATTAGGATTAGGAAAACCGCAGGAAGAATGGTCTGGTACAATATATATATATATCAAAATATTAATATATAAAACAAACTAACCAAAGGAAATACATATAAAAACAAAAAAATAAAGACTTATAAATCCAATAAATAATATAATATTTCAACCAGAGGACTGGTTTTCATCAGAAAGAAAAAAAATACACAGTAAAATGGCGATAATCAAAAATTACAGATTTGGTAAAAGATTAAAAATTATGTTACATGTAAAAGTGTTAATTTGATATATTTGATAGAGTGTAGTAGATGTTTAAACCAGTATATAGGTGAGTCAGCAAATAGTTTACATGTCAGAATGACTAATCATAGATTTGACATTTTGCATAAGAATAAAGATAGACCGGTTTCAAAACATTTTAACTTACCGAATCATTCAATTGATGATTTAAAAGTAGTGATTCTTCAGGAAGGTTTTTCTTCTACAAGGGAGAGGAAACAAAAGGAGAGTTTTTTTATTTTTAAATTCAAGACCTTAGAACCGCATGGATTGAATTTGAACACTGGAACTATTACATCTCTGGGTTACCTGGTCTCCTAAATGATTTCTATATGTGTGTTTTTTATGTGAAAATTTTCTTATATGAGGTTTTTTTATGTAAAGATTGGTTACATGGATGTTTAATATCTGTGTTTAATTGGTTTTTAGATAAATAATTAGTTATAAATTATTGTACTTTTCACTAACTATAATTTTTAAAATGTATAAGTATTTTAGTTTTTAATGAATATTAATGTGAGCACAGCTATTTTTTGTGTGTGAGCATAGTTTAATTTTTCTATGTATGCACATATGTATATTTTAATTTTTAATTTTGGTTTTTTTTTTATTTTTATATTTATTTTAATTTAAATAGAATTTAAGCTTGATTAGGAGGGAATGTAGTTTTTTTTTTTTTTTTTTGTTTGAATTTTGTCATTGATTGGGTAGATATTCTGTGTTAGATTTTGTGACCAATCAGGGGGGTTTTGTTAAATTTTTAATCTTTTACCAAATCTGTAATTTTTGATTATCGCCATTTTACTGTGTATTTTTTTTCTTTCTGATGAAAACCAGTCCTCTGGTTGAAATATTATATTATTTATTGGATTTATAAGTCTTTATTTTTTTGTTTATATATATATATATATTATTCAATGTGATCACATTATTATTAAAATGCTACTTCTAATATCAGTCATTATTTCATTCTCGAAATAGTATTTTTCCACCAAATTGTTTTATTCTATATAATCGTAACCACACTTTTTTTTGTAATTTCTTTATTTCATTACATTCCTCTTCTAGCACTCTGTCATAAATTTATCTATTTCATTTAATCAAATAGCTGCTAAGATTTCAATAAAAATTCCTATCATTTAAAAAATGCCTATTTTTTTCATTTTCTGATCCCTATCATTTTATTTATTCATCATTTTATTATTAAACAGAGCTTGTCTCTCTCTATTACTTTGTTCACAAACTATTCTTTTTCCTGCAGCATCTTTTAAATTTTTCTTAAATAATTATCATTTTTTTATTTATTACTAATTATGCTTTTTTTTTTTTTAATTCAACATTTTCTTTAATAGTCAACTGTCCAACTTTTTCTTACTTACTTCTTACTAGTTTTAAAAAACAAGCTTAATTCTCTCACTACTAAAGTATGATCTGGTTTTTATAAGTTTCAGGATGTTTGCGCATACTCTGAATATTATTTTTAAATTTATTTTAAATCAAGGCATAATCTTTTTCTTAACATCTTGAGGTTTCTATGTATAAATTCTCTCTTGATAATTTTTAAATTGTAACTTTCAAATGTAAAGCTTCTTCTCATGATTTTTAAACTATGTGTTCATCTTTACCATATTACTTGATCTATAAATTCATCATCTTTCACTTCTCTCATTTTTTATCATAATCTCCAATAATTTTTTCTATATTATATCATTATACAAATATTTTTATACTGTTTTTCAAAGTCATTTTTAAATTCCTTCTATTTCATAATTAAGATTAGTAGTTGGCATGTGTAGGTGAATAAACACAGATCCAATGGAAATAATCATTAATAATCTATTCTGCATTGGGATATTATATAAAATGTAATAATATTTAGATTAAAGTTCCACAAATATATGGCCAATGCAATTTCTTTATTATATTATTTAATTAAGTTGACAGTTTAATATTTTCTAATGTTTTCTGGTTCAATAGGATACAAGCTCTGGAGAAGACTATAGAACAATCAAAACTAGCAGTTTGATTAAAGTATATAAAAAAAAATGCAGTGAATTGAAAGTATATATAAGGATTTATATCAGATTTAATATAGTCAATGCAGAAAAGATAATAGGGAAAAAAAATATTTTATCATTATATCTATTTCTATCTCCAAATAAAAACCTTTGAATAGATTTAAAAATTTATTTCTAAAAATTTTAAATGACTTTAAATGTATACACAGCACTTATTTTAAAAATTAGCTAAGATAATTTAAAACATATTGAAAGTATATACAAGGATTTATATCAGATTTAATATAGTCAATGCAGAAAAGATAATAGGAAAAAAGAAATATTTTATCATTATATCTATTTCTATCTCCAAATAAAAACCTTTGAATAGATTTAAAAATTTATTTCTAAAAATTTTAAATGATTTTAAATGTATACACAGCACTTGTTTTAAAAATTAGCTAAGATAATTTAAAACATTTACAAAGTGACTCTACATATAATAATATCTTGATATTAAAAACTTGTTCTTTAAATATGTAAAAAAAAAAAAAATGAAAGGAAGGTTGGGGGGAGGAGGGGATCAACATTTAGCATATCACTAAAAGAAATAACTTTCATGGTATATTTCGTATTATGTGAATGTGTAATAATAGTGTAATGATGACTTTTACTGTGTGAAAGAATGTATATATATATAATCATATATATATAAAGACACACATATTTAGACACAAAATAGTTAACTATCAAATAGTAATTAAGTTTATTAGTCATGCACTTAAAAAAATGATTAAACAAAGTAATTAAGTTTATTAGTCATGCACTTAAAAAAATGATTAAACAATCACATTTAAAAAGCATATTAAATGCAAACAGAAGTTTCACATAAATAATTAACAATACTATCAAAAAAAGAAAAAATGATAAATAATGAAGTGCAAAAATATCATGCCATTATTTGCTATACCAATTACTTTTTTTAATTGTTTGTTTTAGTAACAATTTTATTCTTATTTATTAATAATATAATTGTAAACAGACAATTTAGTAAAAAATAAATAAAATAAAATAACTGCATGCAAATTTTAATACAAATTCTGATCAACATTTGTGAATCAACTATATGATCTATAAAATATCTTACCTAGCCTTGTGTACCCTGGGGGAACTTCAAATGCATTCTCATCAACAATACACATTAGATGTCCATTATCACTTATTTGAGTTACATTAGGTACTGATTCCTCATTACCATAAATATTTCCAAAAGTGATACGAGCATTTAGAACATGAAATAAGGGAATTTCTGAAATTATTTTATCAAAATAAATAATTTATTTTTTATTACAATTTACATTATAAAATTTAAGATTACAATTCACACTCAATCCTGATTTATTAAATTTCTATTCAGGCTGGCATAGTTATTTATTATTAATAATAATATAGATACATGCAATAGAACATTGATTATACAAACTATTTACAACATAAAGTGATTTGGAAAATCATATCTAGAAATATAAAGTATTATTATATCACTATCAATTATTATATCACTATCAATTTTCAAATGCTTTAATTTCATATTATTTTTAAACTTAAACAGGAATCCCTTTTACTACTTACCGAAATATGTCTCTATTTTATAAAAATCAAATTAGTTTAAATTTAGTTCATACAGCTTTAATATTATACCCCTCCCCTCCCCTTGTTTCGCAGTATCTTACTTATACTGCTAGTAGTTTAGACTTTGTTATACATATTTTTTTAATGAGTTTTTTTTATTATTACTTTTTAAAAAGAAATATAAATCTTGTAAAAATAAAGTAGCAAATTAATTTCATTAAAATCACTGATTATAAAAAAGAAATCAACTAATAACAAAAAACCTGCCAACTGAATCCACTAGACAAAAGTAATTTATTTCATTTTCTGACTGTATTTCCTAATTTTTTTTACACAAATAGTTTAACATTTATATTCATTCAAACATAACAAATGTAATTTAAAGTGATCGTGTAACACCTTCACATTCTTATTTCCATACACTTAAGATTTGCCCATACGTAAATGTTTGAGTCGAAAGAATGGGTGGATTCATTCCATTATTTCTAAAATACTACATCTCGTGTCTGGAAAAATTGAGTATTCATTTATAATTTATCTTTAAAGTGCATGTGCATTGGCTTAATCACTAATATTACTATTACATAAAAAACATAGCGCTATATAAAATAACATCTCATTATTTTGGCCATACATAAACGTTTGGGTCGAAAGAATGGGTGGATTCATTCCACTCTTTCTAAAATACTATATCTCGTGTCTGGAAAAATTGAGTATTCATTTATAATTTATCTTTAAAGCGCATGTGCATTGGCTTAATTGCTAATATTACTATTAAATAATGCTTGTAAAAAATAAATAAATCAAATTTGAAACTATATATATAAAACAAATTCATATCTTAGAAGCAGTATGATATCAGTTGTAGTGTAACAAAATCGCATTATAGCCGTCATGGCTTTAAAAAATGATTAAAGTTTATAAATAATGATTAATTAAAACATTTAAAAAAAAAAAAGTGTACACTCATATATAAATTAAATTTTAAAGTTTATTTTAAAAAATTAAGTGTATTTAAGCAAAATAATTCAAAACAAAATTAAGTTGCCACTAAATAAAAATTAGATGGGTAAACATTTTTTTACAATCAATAAACTATCTATCATTTGACATTAGATAATAATTTATAAAAATATTTTATTCAAAGAAGATACATTTAATATTTGTACTGAAAGTTTGAGAAAGTAGAATACTGTTAACCTAATTATGTCTATAATTTATTCAAAATTAAAAAGGTGACTTTTATTACCATGACATACAATTAAATAAGTAAAGTTTTTATTTAATTTCAAATATAAGCACATATTTAATTTTTGATTCTTGATTTAATCTAAAAAATAGCAGTCAAATAACTTTAACTAGTTGAGTAGCATTCTTTTCTTTAAACAGTTTCACTTGAAATAATTTTTTTTTTCAGTTTAAATATGTCAAAAAATAGTGTTAACTATGCATGTGCTTAGTATGCTATTTTATAGATAATTAAATGAGTTTTCAAAACTGATCTCCATTTTTCCCTACTATTTATAATTTTTTTTGTCATGAATTATTTTCTAAAGTATATATTTTTCTAAAGATTTCTTTTTATTGCAAAATTAAAACAAACAGAAAATATGAATGAACATTTAAAAGAATTTATAATTTATGAATACAGTGAATATTGAAAAATTCTCTATATTTTTCATTACTATAAATAATTTTCAGAAATGAAATATAAACATTTATTATTTCAAAATTATCTTAAAAATAAAATAAAATTAAGTGTGTAGTTTGAGTAAATAATTGCCTATATATATATTACACCATTACACATGGCAACCAAATTGTAGGCCTAATGATAAACAAATTCTAGAGGCCAGTATACAAAATGATCACACAAATTGGAACTCATATCTTTAGATTTGAGACACAAAAAATTTATATTTTAATGCAAAATTAATAAAGAAAAACTTATATATGACAAAGGTTTATATATGATGATTTGATTATTCAATAAAAAATAATTGGTTTATAGATTATAATATAGTGATATTGATGTACATGTAAAAGAATTCATATTTAAAGTAGATCAAAAGACTAAGCAAGAGTTTTAATAATTGGGTGAAGCTTTTGATAGTTGGAGTTGGTTTAGCTGTAATTTCAGTACTAGTGCTGGATGAAGGATTTTATCATTGGCTTGGGGAGATGATGTCAAGCATGGCAGCACAAAATATTTCTACCTCAGATAGTACACCAACCAATATTCAAGTTTTTATATTTACCAGCCTCTAAGATTCAAAGAAATATGATATCAGACTGCTAAGATTTTATTATATCAGGAAGCATATAGTATTTAAGATAGCCTTTAGTGTCCAATAGTTGGATTCTGAAGCTATCTCAAAATTTCAGATCACAATTCATTCTTTTTAATTATTGAAATTCCAGTACATTTTCTGGAAAGAGTTGTATATATGATTTTATATATGAATATTTTAAGCATGCATGCATATTTATGAGGAAAAAAAAATTGAGGAAAATAGGTCGTAAATGCATGAACAGGATAGAAATAGTGAATAAGTAAAGAGAACAAAGTACACTAGACAGGTAAAGACAAGGGTTGACACTTTGAAAGATAGAGTAGTGATAAGTTATCAGAAAAAAGATTGCATGAAAGGGAGATGATATGAGGCTTATTTTAAAAGTTTACCTTTATTTATGCAAGATTAAAAGTAACTGAATGGAAACTTATATGATGACAAGGACAAAATTAAAACAAATGGATAAAGAGAATGATCAAAAAAAGATCAACACCTAACAGAAGGAGCCCAGGGAATAGAGATGACCATGTTAGCCTAGATGTAGCAGATGATGCAACCCCCCCCCCCCAGAATAAAGCAATCAGCAAACAGAAGAAAAATTGCTAAAGAAAATAGAAGACAATCAAAAGATGTTGCTAAATTTGGAGGAAAGTGAGTAGAACAAAAAAGAGACAATCAAAAGATAAACCCCAAGTATTCAGGAAATTATCCACAATATAATTTGAACAATGATATAATAAGGAGCATGACAAAAAAATAAAATAAAAGATGCTATATATCACATGCTGAGTATAAAATGAGAGGAAGCTGAAAGAATAGATAAAATAGTGGAGAGGGTGGACAACTGGAATTTACAAGAGAAGTAAAAGAACAATGCAGTATCAAGTATTAAACAGAAAACAAGAAATGGAAAGTTGAGCAAGGTTAACATGTAGAGAATGTGAAAGCAATTAAAAAAAAAAAAAAAGAAGATCTTAGACAGATGAAAAATGAACAAGAAAGTATATGAAAGAAATATATAAAGAGATGTTAAAAATATGTAAAATAAAAGAAGAATGAGAAGCTGGGTCAATGGAAGTTGGTGAAAGGGGTTATAAGGAGAAAACAATCTGTGAGAACATAAATCATACCAAGAGGATGTCAATCGATTCCTTAAAATAAAATCATTTAAGAGTCAAGCATGGGAAATCCCTATGGAACACCTTGATTGTTTAGAGAACTAAATAGAATAGAGCAGCATCACAAAATGGCACTGGCCTGTGCTCACCTCCAGGGATCACTAAATGACTGGTGGAAATCACTGTCACACAAAACAAAAATTTCCAAGGATAGAAAACTGCTATGTTGTGTGAATTCTGAACTGGAGAGTGTCAGGATAGTATACAATATCAGATATCACAAAAGAAATACAGAATAATTACAGGATAGATTTATATTCAGTTTTTCAATGCCAGGTATCTCAGGTTGAAATCCTTGATGGTTTACACTTAGTCAGAATCAAGAATTATTAGGTCTAATCTGCCATATAAGGTAAAGAAATAATTATATGTCTCTCTAGTTTTACATTAACACGTATATTACATCTCACTAATTGATGATCACTTCCTGTGTTGAATTTATTAAGGGCATTACAATCTTGAAATATGTATTTTATGTTAGTCAAAATATAATCCAATTCTGCGGTACCTTCATTTGGATGTTTTCATGTCCATTTCTTTTAAACATTTTTCTCAAAAAAAGAATTCATAATATATGTTTTTTTTCGCTACCACTTCCTGTTGCCAGCTGGAGCAGTTGACTGTTCACTGGCACCAGAAGAATGAGACTCATTATGCTTTCAAGTTTGAGTTTATGGGGAAAAAAGTTTGCCAAGATGTAGGTGAGTACTTGTTTTATCATTTCATCATCTTTACAAGAAATTTTAAATCAGTTTTCACTCTAAAGTATTTGAAATTATCAATCGTATCGTTCCATGCAAATGGCTGCCATTAAAAAAGGCAAAAGCCAGTACAAGGAAATCTTAGAATCATTTGAGCAAGAATAAAACTAAGGAAAAAGATTTTAAAACGAAACCAAATAAATAAAAAAAAAGTTACTAGAAATCCTAAGCTTAATGATAGGATTAATTGAGATATAGTTGGCGGGTCAAATTTGATTGAAAAGGTTGAAAAAAAAAAAAAAGCTTAATAAAGATAGTCTCAAGAATTTCACAATAGCATCAAATATTCTACGGCTGCAAACAAAACAGGAAATAGACCAAGAAACAAACTAGACACAAAAGTAATCATAAACCTATGGAAATTAAAAAAAAAAAAAAAATCCCAGCATTAATTCGTTCATAAGAAAAAAGTTACGATATCATCGTGGCTGAATGCAGTAAAACAGTGCAGGAGGGGGAAATTATTTTAAATATGAATTCGATCTCAATTTTAGAATCAAACATTATAGATTATGTTTTAAGCCATCTTGCTGAACAAAAATTAATTTTTTCTGATGTATTAGATCAAAGTTACTGGGCCACTTCCAGTGCGATTGGGGCACCACAAAAAGAATAGAAAACTTTCAAATTGACACAGAATTAGAACAAAGTGTTTCCTGAGCCAAAAAACAATGATTTAAAGATAAAAACCAAGTTCAAATGATGGTATAGACCCAAACAAAGATATTGAAGCTGCAATTCACTCAATTCCTTTAATCCAACAATGATTAGGAATACTCCAAAGATTACAAACTTTTACACTACACAATTGAAACCTTGATTACTAATCAAGACCTAGATTTCAATTAAGATAAGCAGAATTCAAATAGGATCAATACAAGAGTCCCAGTTGGAATCCTACTACAATCAAGTCCACAACATGGTTACAGAAACTAGTTACTATAATAGCTTGGTTGCCATTCAGCTCTACTGTACAACCAAACAATAAGTAAGAAACCTACAATGCTAATCACTCTGTTCATAATTGGAATAACCAAATGGAAATATATAAGCTAGATCATAATCCCTGGAGAACCTTGCAGTTGGATGAGTTGAACTAGTATTTAGAATATATGACACGTATCAAGAGTTAACAACAATGAAGCAGACTTTGGAGGCTGTTTCAACCCCCTGATGGCTTGTTTATTATGGCAGTGTTGATTTGAGCTAATCATTTTTTTCTTTGGTTAACTTTAAAATTAGAGAGTTTGTAAGGTGGTTGGTCTGATTTGGGCCACCTCCAAATTTTGTAACTTTGATGGAGACTTTGCTGCAATAATTTTCCAGGCATGGGTCTGCACTCCTCTTTTCTTCCTCGGGGGTGGTGGCGGTCGTTAGGAGGCTGGTTCTTTGGTGCAGGCTGTTGACAATTATTGCCGCTACCTGGAAAACCTGCTGGGAGGGTACCTGGTCAAAGTCTCAGCACCATTCCTGCTCTGGTTGGCTGCTGTGCCCCCTTGATAGGTTGGTTTTAGGCAGTGCAGATCTGTGCTCGCTATGTGTTAGTTTTTCTTAGTTGGCTTTCCAATTCTGGGCAGGTAGACCGAATGCGGTCCCTGCACATTTGGACTGTTGATTGGGAGACAGAGGCATCTGGAATGGTCTTGACATGGCTCGGCTGCAGGTCGAGAATTTATTATTCAATGGACTTGAGCCTTGGACCTCGCTGCCTGTTGTGGTGGTTGGCGCAATGCTGGACTTGTCCACCTATTCAGCTGAAGCATTTGGGTCTTCGCTTTGGGGCCCCAGGGGTGGGATCATTGGGTGATGGATGGCTTCTCAGTAGCTGGGCCATGTAGATCCATGTATAGATACTCATGTTCAGATACACATTAATATCAACATTATAGTAACTCTTTAATGGACATAATTGTTATCAAGCATATTTACTTTATATAATCAATAATTGTTTTACCTTGTTTGTCACATTGAACACTTTGTAATTCTCAATGGGTAAGTGTATCCAAAATTTTTGTAATCCTTTTACTAATAAAGGTTACTTTTGAAAGATAATATATGTTTTTTCTGTTTCTGGAAACTCCTCTATGTCCTTTCTCATTTCTATTAGCAGTATAGGAAATAAGGATTTTGGCTCATACAGTCTCAGAGAATGAAGGATAAGACCAATATAAATAGTACAGCTGTCAAAAGTAATAGTACATATAGTTCCTAAAAGAAAGCATGGAAATAAAGAGAAGCAATAATACTGTGAACACATCTATAATAAGTTGTGATTGACAATGTCATCAACCTGATGAGGAATTTACTACCATGCATATCTGAGACCTATTTGAAAAAGACAATCAGATAGGTTAAAGACCAAAGTCCAGTCAGTCATCTACAGTCCCTACAGGATTGCATTGAATCATGGGAAAATATCATGCTAGAAGGAGTGTGAAGGGTATTTATAACACCAAGTTCTTGAGACCATTTCTAGAAGAAAAATGTTAGTCATAGAATTAAATTTTATTTTAAGAAGTAAATGAAAAGAAAATGAATGACAAGGTAATCAAGATGAAACATTCTTATTATTTGGATCAATCATTTTATTTCTCATGTTAGCTGCAACATAACCCTAGTCATTAAATAGGAATTTAACTAGGTTAAACTTATTAAATTTACATACATGAAATAATCATGTGACAAAATTTGAGACATTTTAATAATAATAAATACAGTATTTTATTTTTGAAAAAAAAAATGAAGAAAAGGAATTAAGACCTTTCTCTTTGAAGAAATTATATGAAAAGATGTTCATTAATTACTATATTTAAAAAAAAAAAAAAGAGATACATGAAATGTTGTTTATCTATTGGTGTATAAATACAATAATTTTTTTTTAAAAAAAAGGAAATTTCTTGTAAAAAGAAAATCAATTGGTCAAAACTTAATACAGTAATTTCTCATGTAAGGAAAATTGATATGAGTTTTTTTTAAAAAAATAAAGTTTATGGACAGTAGAATTCAGTAGTGGTGAATTCAGCAATTAGAAGCTCAGTCTGGTAGTCTGATGTTAAACTGGTCTGTTAAAAAAACATTTTCCAAATATGTATAATAGTATGGGATTTACAAAAACTATGTGCTAAGCTCTTGCTAAAAGCTGATCATTACTGACCAACCATATAGCATATTATCACACTTAAAAAAAATGTGAAGCAAAATAGCCCTAGGAGAAACTTCCAGGTAGTCTCATGTATAGATCCAAGCAAAATGATGGCTGTCACAACTTATGTTAAGCTGAAATGAAATTGTTAAATTGGAAACATGGACCTTTAAAGAAAATGAAAGAAAATAATCATTGAGAAAGCTATAAAAATATCTAAAATCAAGAGATTGACTAAACTACCACCTGTAAGATTTACAAGAAGGCAATTACAAAAGTATTAAAACAGAAAAACAATCCATGGAAAAATATGACGCAATGTATTGTGTACACATTTATATTATTTTGCAGATAATTGAAATTCAAAATATTGAATAATTTTTTTTAGTAGTTTTAATAAAAGATTTTCCCCAATTTTATTGGGTTAAATTAAATGGGGACATTCTCATTTTTAAAAGAAAAGGGAAAAGAAGATTTGAGTTAAAGTTAGTTTTCTTTATCTTGAAATAGTTTTATAGAATTTTATTAACATAGGGGAATAACTCATCTAGATTAAATATTAATTAAAAAGAAAAAAGAAAATAATTGTAAAAAAAATAAGTGCAATTATAAAAATGACTACTGTCATATTTGCAGTGTTATGGATCATTTGTCATGAGTTTGTTTTATACAGCAGAAAAAGAATAAAGGCAATTGACTACCAGATCATATATTTAGAGGAGGAAATAATAAAAAAGAAATCAATGTAAAAAAGACAAAAGACAATAATCATATCATACTGGATGTTTGTACTTGTGAACAGAATGTCAAAATGCAGATTGTCAGCTGGCAAGTGTGTTTCTCTTTTGTCACAAAAAGATTGATTAAATATTACTAAGAATAGTAAGAGGAATTTATCAATACATAATTAAAATTGTTTTAACAGTGACCAATGTTAAATGAAATCCTATAGAAATACAGGGGATAGCAATTGTGTCAATGAAAGTAAATAAGAAAGTTACAAAAGATTTTTTAAGTCCAACACTAGGCAGAAATTGGTTTAGGCCATTGGGCATTAGAATAAAAATAATTTAATGTTTATATTTAGAATCAGAAGTTGTAAAAAGTATCATAGCTGTTTCAGACAAGTCCTTCAGAAATAAATATGCAGCAATTGATATTAAATTAATTAAAAATAACCTGTTGTCTGTAGACCTAGGAAGGTTCCTTTTGCATTGAGAGCCAAGACAGAAGAAACACTTTAGTAGAGAATAAGAAATAATAACAACTGTTAAGAAGGCATTATGGACAATGCCATTATATTAATATTAAACCCAGTAGGGACTATTCACTTATGTCATGATTATTGAGTAATTCTTGATTAAGTATATTAACAAAGGAATGTACCTAATGTTTAGGAAGTTTTAATATCGCTACAAAAAACATCATATTTTTCTAAAATCAATCTACAGTCGGCTTTTCATCAGATTGTGATAGCAACAAGAATAGCAGAACTTTTGATGATAAAAACACAATTGGAACTGTTTAAGCATAAAAAAATTACCATATGGAACAACCATTGTCCCGAATCTCTTTCAAGCTAAGATGTATGAGCTGTTACAGGGAATAGTTGGAGTTATTTCCTATCTTGATATTTCAATAACCATAAAAATAAAGAGTGAATTAGGTATATATGTAAATAAAGTATCCATGAAGTGTATTTAGTGTACAAAGAAAATTAAGTTTTTAGGATATGTGATTATCAGCAGAGGGAAGTATCTGAACTGAGAAAAAGTGAGCGCTGTCAAAAATGAAAATAAACCTAAAAATGTGCAGGACTTGCAAACGTTTTTGGGACCATTAAATTTTTTCATAAGAAGAAAATCTCATGTAGTAACTTCATTATATGATGATGGAAATGTGAAGCATTGCTCTTATTTCTCTATGTGCGACTTTGAGGTTATGCTTTCTTGTAGTTTTCTGCTAATGATTTTTCAGAAGTAGCAGTAGTTATGATCCCTAAAAAAAATAATAATAATGACAAAGCCATCTTTGTTCATAAATGAAGCAATTGTATTACCAGATGTTCTTTTTTTGCTGATCACACCAGAGTGAGTTTTTTACTATTGAACGTTATGCCAAGTCTTAAGTTTTCAATCATTTGTAAGTATTAAATTTATTTTCAATTATTATTTGACAGAAAAATATCTGAAAAAATCTTTGTGATGCAAACAAATACGAGAAAAATTCCATGCTAAATAAAGTTATACTATGAATTGGTGTATTTGTTTGTTAACGCTAATAGGCATTTCTTGTATATAATCTAGGTATAGATAGATTAGAGGATATCTGGAATTCTGACCAGAAACAAAGAAATCTCCATTTTTCAGAAGTTATAATTATTGCCATATATTTTCTTGTCTATATCTAATGTCAATAAAAAAAAGCCAAAAATTAAAAGTAAAAATAGTGATAAAATTTTAAAAATTATGCCATGGTAATGTAAATTTTAAAACTGCATATCAGTTACATAGAGAGATGATAGTTGATGAAGCTGTTAAAAAATTTACTGATCAGAATAGCATGAAATAATATTATCATTCAAAATCAGTAAAACCAGTTATCAAATGAGAATCTGTACAGTGGACATATTGTACAGAGAGATAAAAATATAACTTCTAATATGAGACAATGCCTTATAACTCAAGCTTCAAGCAGTGCTCTTAGTAGTTTTACAAAATGCTGTATTGTCTGCCTTAAAAAAAAAGCATGAACGTTTTTTTGACTGTTTGGATTGATGATTGGACTCACAACAAAAGTGTTCAGAGCTTTATTGCTTATCAACTGAAGATGCAATAGACAATACATTTCTTCAGAGTCCATCTCATTTAGTTTTTTCAGGAGTGTTGACAAATGTCCAACTCCACAATAACTTCCTGTATTGATACTTCAATTCTGTGATCAGGAGAGAATGAATCAAGAATAGTTATAACAGGTAAATTATATTTGCATTTTCATTTACATGTTTATTCTTTTGTTGCAAAGTCATAATAATAATCATTTGTTAAACAATCATTTTGTAGTAATCACTTGATTTTTGATGGATTCTATCTAAAAATGAAATCTTTTTTCCAAAGTGAAAAGTATGATGGACAATAAAAATAGCAAAATTATTGTTAATATTCTACATTGCTTCAAATCTTTTGCTTGTTTCATTTTGATTTATTCAGCTCTACTGCTTTCTCTTCACTGATAATACATAGATACATATAAGGAATAGTTGTGGTGGTTTCTAGGAAAAAAGAAAGATATTAATGAATGTATTTTTTGATGATTTCGAATAATAAATTGTCTTAGGTAAGCCATGTTATATACTATTTTAATGGATATTTTATAATTAAATGTAATGAATCTATTAATAAAAATTATATTTTGAATATGCAATGAGTACATTTTTTGAGCTTTATTACATTCTTTAGTGTATTCTTTTTCTGATAATTTACTCTATTTGATTTTTACATAATACAAAGTGAAGTTACCATAAAAATTTGATATTAAACCAAAGTTTCTGAAAATCCAATAGGGTTGTTATGAGGTCTAAAGATTACATTTTGAATATTAAAAAATGGACATATATACTGATTTGTATATAAAAATCTAGGTTAAAAAAACAAAAAACTTGATTTGGTCTATATTACTTATTTATTATACTTTAACTTATACTTTTAATAATTTTCTGTCAGAATTGATATTTTCAGTTACATAAAATAATATTCTAAACTTTGTCATCATATATCCCTTTACTATATTATAATGTAGCAATTGAGAAGGTCACTCAAAAATTGACTCTAGAAAAAGCAACAGAACTGTGCTGGAAAATAAAAAAAAGATTTGAAAAACTAAAATCCAAATCAAATCTTACCAATGAAGAAAAAAAAAGTTATTAAATCTCACGGACTAGACAAATCAATAATAATTCTCCCTGCTGACAAAAACAATGCTAAAGTTGCAATGGACACTACTGAATATAACAAAGTAGGAGAGTTTCTCACAGAAGACCAATACAAAAAAGTGGCAAAAAAATCTGGTATCAAATACAGAAACAAAGTTACAAACATTATTCAGAAAAATCACAAGTATTTCACTGATTCAAATAAAAAAGTAAGTCATATTTCAACAAAATCCCATCTTTATGATCTATCTAAAAAGATATAAGGACCTCATACCATTAAGACAGGCAAAACTCTCTATACATGGAGATCATGTGATGTTTATTGGCTTAAAACCATTAAGACCTATTATTCATTCTAAAATTTCATCTTATCAAAACTTGTCAGGATTTTTATTCAATGTTCTTAGATTTTTGACATACAAGTCACAATTCTTTGCTAGGAATTCTTAGCACTTTGTGAAATTAATCAAGAACATGAAAATTGAAAGAAAAATATTGGCAAACTTTGATGTAGAAAGCATATTCGCTAATGTACCCTGAATTGAATCATTGTCTATTATAAAGAAAATAATATCTTGCAAACAAGAACAATTCTTCCCAATCATAGTATAATGTAACTATTAAAAGTTTGCATAACAACAATATACTTTCAATACAAGACAGAATTCTTCCAACAAAATCAAGGGATGGATATCAATCCTGATTATCAACATTTTCATGGA
Organism: Epiperipatus broadwayi; assembly: GCA_028023455.1. Taxonomy (NCBI): domain Eukaryota; kingdom Metazoa; phylum Onychophora; class Udeonychophora; order Euonychophora; family Peripatidae; genus Epiperipatus; species Epiperipatus broadwayi. The sequence continues at coordinate 1,767,085 of JAQFVV010006224.1, read as the reverse complement.
AGAACTTGAAACCACAAGAACAAATACAATTCTATTTCCACCTAAAGTCTGGCTACACTATGTTGATGATGCATTTATTATATGGCAAATAGTAAAGTACTATGACAAATATTCTGAACTCATATCAATAAAATATTCCCCTTGACTAAATTCATAATAAAATCAGAACAAAAACAAAAATTAGCATTCTTAGATGTTCTTGTAGCAAGACTAAATTAAGACAAAATTAAAACTAGAATTTACTAGAAATTCACACACATATGAGAATATCTAGCATATACATCTAATCATGTCAGAAAACACAAAACATGGAGTTACACTATCAATATGGATGAGCAAAAGAAGCCTGTTCAGAACCTAGTGATTTGAAAAAAGAAAACCCTTATGTAGAATAAACTTATAAAGACTAACTACGCATCAGCTATCGTTAATTAACTTTAAAAAAAAAACAAAAGGAAACATCAAAATTAAAACAATAATAGATACTGTAATGCATCCATACATACCAGGAATAGTAATTAAATTAAAATAAATCTGCAATCAATACAAAATTAAAACAGCTTTCCAAAGCCAAGATACAATACAAGATATCTTAATCTCGACAAAACCTAATTTTGAAATTCTAAAAAAACAAAAACTACATTTATGAAATACCATGTGACTGTGAAAGGATGTATATTGCCAAAACAAACTATTCCATTGAAAAGCAATTAGAAGAGCATAAATTAATGATTAGAAAAAAAAACAAAAAACAGATGAATCTAAAGTAGCAGACCAAACATATATTAAATAACATATGTTTAAACACAGAGAAAAATAATAAAAAAGACAATTCAAAAAAGTTATTCACATGGCAATGGCAAATCACACCATAAGTTCTAGAGTCATAATACACAATCTTTGGAAACTCCTCATTAATCTTGATCTTGAAAAAAAAGAAGAGAAATCACAACACTCAAAGATAGATATATTATGATGGATTGGTCTCATGGCACACAATAATATATGGGAAATCTTAAGTGGGTGTGTCTGCAAATATATATTTAAAGCTTAAAAGAAAAGTAGGAATGAATCCAGACAAAATTTATACAGTATACATAATTATTTAAAATAAAGTCCGAAATGACTAAAAGACTACATAGTAATAATTTCTTGATATTTTTAAAATACTATAAATTATTTACAATTAAATACAAAAAAGATTTTTATTTAATATAAATATTTTATTTGCCTTATTTCTGATTTTGATGAAAAGAAAAAAATTTTAATGTAACAAAGAAAGAGGACTATTCTTGTTTAGAATATTTTCTTTTTTTACAATGAACTTTAATCATAATTAATTATAATATGTTTTTAATCAAAAGATTAAGGAAGAATTTTTTAATTAACAAAGTTTTTGGTTTTGATGAATGTTAAAAAAATAAACCAAATCTTGTTTTTATTAATAAAGGAAAATACTCTTAACTTGTTTATAAATTCCATAGTATCTACTGCAAATAGTGTTCAGTTTAATTTAATAAGACATTGCAGAAAGCTTCAAAAGAAGGACACTTATTGTTAATCTTCACTTTGATCAAGTTTGAGCTACCAGAAAAGCAAAATGAGAGAGTTTCTCTGTGATAAAACATTCCCATGTGTGTGTAGTAGACACCATTTGCACAGCTGAAATTCAGAAAACATACAAGCTGAAGTGAGTTGAGAATCACCAGCATTTATCTTGTATATATCTATTAATCAAGATATACCATATCAATATCTATATGAGAAGCCATCCTACTGATAAATTCTAATGCTACATGTTAAGTTATGATAGACACATATAGAAATAAACACAGAAAAATTTCCTGTTGCATATATATATAAATATAGATAAAAATTGATTATACTGCACTCCTTATGCTATTACTGATATTTTTATTTATATGAAAGACAAATGGAAAAAATTAGCTAGTGAGTAAAATACATATTTTTTTAAACATTCTGGTATTAACAAAACACTATTTCTGCTTATTACCAAAAAGAAACGGTATTAATTTATTTAAAAGTAAACACTTTTGGATGATTGTCAATTAATAGGAAAAAATGTTCAGCAAAAAAATAATTTATTAACAAATGAAAGTCCAGAATAAGTTTAAAAGCCTCTAGGATATATAAACTCTATAAGTATATTTTCTTTAAATTTTATTATGTCATACAGAATAAAATTATCAAAGGTGTGTATTTTTTTTAAGTTAAAGACAAATGAAAGTCCAGATTTTAAATCAAATCAATATAAGTATGCGGTTAAAAATAATTTTAAAAACAAGTTAGTGTGCTTGTACTATATATATATTTTAATGGGATCCAACAATATAAAAAAACTACGAATCATTCCAAGTCTAATTACATACTATTTTACTTTATTAAATCATATTAATTTTAAATATGATTTTTAAGACCCCATTACTCAAGCAGAGGAGTAAATATGATTAATATTTACATATTAATCATACCCCCAGTCTGACTGAGATTTAATAAAAATATTAAACCGACGGTCACTTTTCCAGACCAAGGTAACTCTCTCTGACTGCATGAAATGTGAAATATCTCATGGGAATATTTATAATGGATTTAAACCCTAGGTCACCACCTAGTCAACTAGACTAGATCCCAAAGGATAATATAAACACGCTCCAAGTACCTGACCCATGGCTAGCTATAAAAAACATGAGATCGGCATCACAAAACATTTAAATAAAATTGTCTATTTACTCATAATTAAATTGAGAGAGAGAAAAATGTAAAACGACATGAATAATTTACAAACACATTTATTAAATAATATAACATAAATAATAAGGAATATTCAAAAACATAAAACAAAATATGAACACATATAAATCACTACAATTTATATATAGCAATCCTATGCTTATTTAAATGTAGTTATTATTAATACTTATGAATATCTAAAGTTCTATTTAAGATAAAATTTAAAAATTCCATACTGATATTAATGACGTCAATGAATATATTTACCTAGGTCTAAGCACAATCTCTGGTTTTTCATATGGGTGATCGCCCGTCTTCTGATCTGGACAGATTCATGGTAGGCATATATTTTAGTACAAGTGAAGCTTCTTCTTTGTTCCGCGTCCTACTGCATGGGCTGTTTCCATTGAGTTGTTATGGCAGGTTCAAACATCGGCAAAAGGCAAGTCAGAGTAATATATCATTGTATCCGGCTAATGGCACACAGGAGATGAGTGGAGGAAAAATGAATGAACACCAGCTTCGGTCTAACAATGCATTTCTCTCTTGGCATGATCGTAAAAAGATAGTTTCATCATGCTGGACTTCATTGTTTTAGCTGCTTATAGATTTAGTTCACTGCTGCTGGCTGACTTGGTTAACTCTCTGGTCAATTATCTTTTTACCTGACTTCTATAAAATTCTCTGGATAATCATCTGAATAAACTCCATAATTTGAATAACAACAATAGAGGATTTCAGCTTTTTATACACTCTGACTCTACCCTTGCTCGAGTTTTCACAAACACTATCAATCCATTTGATCTTTATTTTTTTAATTAGTACATTTTTTTTAATTCTCATTTTTCCATTTTAATTACACGAAATTAGTCCTATATTGTTTACTTAATCAGTCTGGAATCTTAATCTCCAGAACCTGATTAATCTTGTACAATTTGTTTCAATTCATTATAAACTTTTAATAAAAAGTGCTTTTAACCAAAAGTACTTTTGAAAGAATTATATAAAAATAGAATACACACACACACACACAAAAAAAAGAATAAAAGAAAGATAAGTTACAATTAATAATTTTTAACTTATTTCCCAATATTAGTACTTTTTTTTATTTTAACTTTTCCTTTTTTATTAAAATTATTAAATATTGACATATAATTATAATTTTTCTATCTTATTTTAAAATAAATCATAACATTTAATTATTTATATTTTGTTAAAATAAAAAATACTGCTACATAGTTAATGAAAGTAATAATAATAACTAAAATATAATGTGCTATCAGACATGCATATATGCATCTGCATATAAGTGTTTATTTAACACCTGCTATATATTGGTAAAATAAAATTTAAATAATGTTTGTTTCAATTCATTATAAACTTTTAATAAAAAGTGCTTTTAACCAAAAGTACTTTTGAAAGAATTATATAAAAATAGAATACACACACACACACACAAAAAGAATAAAAGAAAGATAAGTTACGATTAATAATTTTTAACTTATTTCCCAATATTAGTACTTTTTTTTTATTTTAACTTTTCCTTTTTTATTAAAATTATTAAATATTGACATATAATTGTAATTTTTCTATCTTATTTTAAAATAAATCATAACATTTAATTATTTATATTTTGTTAAAATAAATAATACTGCTACATAGTTAATGAAAGTAATAACAACTAAAATATAATGTGCTATCAGACATGTATATATGCATCTGCATATAAGTGTTTATTTAACACCTGCTATATATTGGTAAAATAAAATTTAAATAATGTTACTTTGTTAAGTTTTGTTTTCAATCTATAAAAATATTTTTGATATTTGTAAAAAATCAAAATCAGAATGATTTATTGTAAGAGAATACTTATAAAACATTATTATTATTAATCATTATTTTGAATAAAATGTAATTTGTCTTATTCATACAGTGTCTAGGGTTCTTGTTATTCCATGCTAACTTTGGATCAATGGTATATGGGATATCTATAAACTAATAAAATTTCACTTGACTCCATCATATGATTTTAGCTTACAGATTTTATAGCAGCATAATCTTTCATTGTCTCTGTGCAACTTACTGTAATTATTAAGTAATAATAGTTGGCTTAGACGGAAAACATTTATGTTTTAGTCTGAACTGAAAGCTTGATAATATAATGGAGAGATAAAAGATAAATGCTGGAAGGATGTATTAGATCCTAAAGGTTGTGGTGCTCTGGTCCAAGATCCAAAGCTCCTCACTGATGAAAGCCATAAGCTTGAAATTAGTTTGGAAGATATTGGATAGGACAGCACAGGATAGATACTTAATAAACACTATCACCTGGCATCTATTATTACTTACTAAAGCTTACAGTAAATGACATAGAGATGGTAAAAAATTTTGCTGCTATAATGGATGTGTGGACATCAATATAATTCTACCTAGAAGGCACTAAGGTAACTACTTCTTTACAATCTTCAAAAGTGAATTAAATATTAATATAGCATAATCCTTTTTGTGGAGTCATAATTAATGAGTATATGTTTGGAAAATCCATTGAACAGAAACTAGGTATAATATTTTTGATTTACTAATGATATTTCTGCTCTCATTTTATCATATATTGTGTAAGTTAAAAAAAAAAAGATATGTTATTGTTTATTAATGTTCTCTAGCCAGTATAAAAAGGTGCCTGCAATTAATAAAGAATTGATGCTGTTAAAATAAAGAGATCTACATCAAATCAGATCTATATAATTATTCAAGCATTCTTAGATTGAATAGTAAAATGAAACTGCCAGATGCATAACTCTCAGCTTTAAATTCTAAACCTCAATAACAAATGTAAAAACCATAATCTGAATTGGAGATTTAAATATCATACTACCTGATAATAACTGATTATTCAAACATATTACAGTTGATCCCAAAGCAGAGTTGCTTGTTTTGTCATATATTGTGTAAATTAAGGAATTAAATGAATTGTTATTATTAATTATATTTCTAGTGTTATACTGATATTTATATTGACGTTTTAATCTTCTCTCAAATTTTCATCTAAATGGCTATATTTGTTTTTTATTTATATTATCTTTTTTTTACCAAAATCACTCTTTCCTTTATTTTGCACTAATATCTTATAAATACAATTTATCCAAACCACTTTGAACACTTTTTAGGAAAATCCTTTATTGTATATGTATACATACACTTCACATTTCGACTATCCTGCAGCCTTCTTCAGAGCTATGATATAATGAACAAAATAAAATAAAATACATAACTACATAAATAATACCATAAAAAATATAAAGAAAAAAAAACTAAAAACAACATAAAATGTATAACAAAGAAGACTGCAGGACAGGCAAAACATAAAGTGTATATATATATGTACAATAAAGGATTTTGCTAAAAAGTGTTCAAAGTGGTTTGGATAAATTGTATTATCCTTTTTTGTTATTGTTTTGTTGTTTCTTAATGTTTGATTAATAATATCTATACTGAGCAGTATCTTTATAAAAGAATGTTGGTGATATTTGTTCAGTTAGCACAAAACATCAATCCAAATTAAATCTAAACCAAAAAAAACCTGACCTAGTAAAGAAAAAAAAGAATGTTTCTACATATTGACATCTTGGGAATTAGTGAAACAGTGTGAATTACATTGTGAGATTTTAAATAAAATTTAAAAAAACTTGTTTTTCAGTCATGATAACAAAATAAAATTGTGTAGTTTTCCACTGTCTGGAGAATATGACATTGAATTCAAACATATGAATAATTAACTAATATTAATTTGCTTTGTGAACACTTATTAAACATTAAACTACAATACAAATCTATGCCAAACAACTTAAGCAAGAGAGGGAAAAAAAAACTTTTACATTCAAGTGCAGAAAGAAATTGCTAAAATTTTCAGGTAAGATTTCTTTTAGTAATTGTTACCTGAAATACATATATGGAAATGGAAAAAAAGAAAATGTTGGTCAATATAGAATTTGAAAGCAGAAATAAAACAAAAAATTGCCAATATAATTTTTATGCAACCCAAATAACAACTAAACATATATATCATTAGATAAAATTAACTGAAATAACAGTGATAACATTAGAAACACTTACCGATGATCAACTTCAGTTTTAATAGCAAAAATATGGCCAAAAGCAAATTGTGGAAGAAATTATGAAAATCATATAAGCTTCAAATGAGGTAAAAAAATGAATTAAAAGATTATTCAATATCCTAGATATAATAAGGAATATATATCTAATGATTTTAGAAGTCATATCAGAAATAAATTGTGGATGAAGAATCAAATTAAATATCAGAAGATATAGTAATAATTATAAAAGAACACACACACACAAACTTTTGAGCAAATAGGAAAAACAATTCAAAGAGTATACAAAAAGATAAAAAAAAATAAATTAAAAGAATATTTGCAAAGACATTGAAAATGTAAAAATGTGAAGAAAAACAAAGAGTTATCTTTCATGGAATTTGACAAATTAAAATAAATTTTCAACTATAAATAGGTTTACTGAAGGATATCAATGTACAGATTAAAACAAAATAATTAATATCAAACAATCATAAAAAAACTTAGAGAAAAACTGTATCACAAAAATATCAACAAAGACATTTTTTATGAACTATATTATACAGAAAAACACAATAATGAGCGATGAAAACAAATTAGCTTTAAGATCATGGCCAAAAAATTAATTCACTGATAATTATGGTAATTTTGGGTGAAACTAATGAGACATCCCTAAAAGAATTAATAAAATCATGCTCATTAATTTAAAAAAACAAGGCAATGACCTACAAATTAGATGAAATCAAATTATATTGTTATTTATTCTTCAGAAAGAAATCATGATAGAATGTAAAAAGGATCATAACTTTTTCATATAACCATTGTACTAAAAATTATTAGAAAACTTAAATTGGAAAAAAATTGTCTAACATAAAATTGGTTTGAGGAAAGATTAAAAAAAGAAGACAATGTTGTTAACATATGTTGAATAATTGACAAAATCAGGAAATTAGCCAAAAAGAAAAAGGTGGATTTCGGATTGGTCAAATAAGTATTAACAACTTGAGATATAACTGATGATATCACAAGATAAAGATAAAACTAGAAAGTGAATCTCAAACCTCTCATTACCGAAGTTAAAAAGCAGAATGAAAAAAAATGTGATTATAAGAAATGTAAAGATGACAAAGATTATGATAAAGTTAACAGATGAATTCTGTAAGAATATAAATTGATTTATACCATAAATGATTCACCAACACACAGAGTAAACAAGAAATTCATTACAGACTAACAACAACTAGGTAAAGCAACAATAAAAAATATGGAAATATTTTTTAGATTTTTCCATGACAATCGAAAAGTCAGACAGTAAAGAAGAATGTGGTGTCATTGAAGAGTTTTAACAAAACCATAAGCAGCAAAAAATAAAATGAGTATTTAGATTAGATTTGAACATTAGCTTAGACCACAAATGTTCAGGCTGAATTTGTCATACTTTGGTATACCATGAGACAATCTAATTTAATTAAGAATGAATTTAAAACTCGAAAAAGTTGGTAATGAAGAAAAAATGTCCAGTTATGAGGAAAATGTACTTCATCAACATATTACTGAATTTATATTTGCACAACTTGACAAAAGAAGCAGATGATGATAGATGATCCCAGAAATTAGAATTCATGTGATTATATTTAATATTACTACTACTACTAATAATAACAAAAAATATTTAATGCGAGTAAATTACAATTATCATTTTCAAAAAAGTAAATACTTTATGTCTAAAGGTATGCTGAAGAAGCATTGATTCTGCAGTATATCTTCATGTGTATATAATCATAAGATTTATAAAGCATAAAATTTATGATAACTATATACTTGGGTTTAATATAATTATAAGCAACTACTGATTGTAACAGTCTCATACTTTCAAATAAAGTGAATGAAATTTACTTTATGCAAAATAAAATTAGTCAATACTGATCTTTAAAAGCATGGAACAGCTGATAAAAGACTCCAAAAAACCACTAACATTAGTTATATATTCTTATAGTTTACAATTCAGAATTAATATATCTAATGATTTATTTTGAATTCTATACTTTGATGCTTTACTTCAAATATTATGAATGTCAGCTCATTAATAGTATTAAGTGCTTGATTTATATTCATATAAGATTCAATTGATGAAATTTATTAACAAAAAAAAAAAATTGATTACATTTCTATCTGATTGAAATATATTTGTGCATATATCAATTAATTATGTAAAAACAACACATGTAATGATTATTATATCTATCACTTTAAATAAAATAAATAATATCTTCATTACATATATATTCTTGATAAGATTTATAAAAAGCAGAAGTGATGTTAATTCGTATCTGGTCACACTATAAACTATATATATATTTATTGACTATAAAAAGCAGTGTTTATTAATATTTTCCACCTTTTTCATATTTATATAAAAAAAAGGTAATAGTATGAATACTGAACCCTATCATCTGATGGCGCTCTTTTTCACCCAATTCACATCAATATACCGATTCACGGGCCGCCTGATGTTTACATAATATTACGGTAAAAGATTTTTTTTTTTTCAACAGGTTTTTATTATTCTTACATTCGCGATGATAAACCACCAAAGTTTTTTTATTACATAATATTACAGTAAAAGTTTTTTTTTTTTCAACTGGGATTTTGTTTTGTTTTTAATAAACAAATACTTTGTTTTTAGATGGTCTAGGGGTGTTGGTTTGTTTGTAAATTAATGACTAACTGTCCGTAGGTTTCTTTACATAATATTACTTATGGTAAACCAAATTTTTTTTTCATACAATTTTTTTGGGTTCGTTTTTTTTAAAAAACAAACACTTTGTTTTTAGATGGTGTAGGGGTGTTGGTTTGCTTTTAAATTATCGATTAACGCTCTATCGGTTTGTTTACACAAAAATACGTTAACAAACACTTTGCTGTTTTTAGATGGTGGAGGGAGGGGGGTTGGTTGTTTGCTTTTAACTTATCTTCTTTTTTTTTTTGTTTGGTGTTTTGATTTGCTGAAAGACTTCAACAATTCAGTTAAACCAACACTTGGTTTTTTAGAGGGTGGAGGGGTTCTTTTGATTTTGAATAGTCTTTTTTTTTTTTTGTTTCAGATCTTTACGCAACAGAAAGCTTTATATGATAGCGAAAAGTTCTTCCTTAATTTTTTGGGCCTTTAATTTTAAAAAAAGACATAAACAGTTTTTTTTTTTTTTTTCCATATGTCATAGCATCTGCCGAGACGGGAACCCACAACCATCTGCGAACAACTACTTGCTTGTATGGTGGCTGTGATACCTCTCGGCTAACAACGCAAGACAACAGTTCATTTTTAAAGAACACTTTTTTTTAAGCCAGGAGAGATGGGGGGGGGGGGAGGTTTGTTTTGATTTTCAATTATCGACTTCTTTTTGGATTTTCTTTTTGAACATTTTATTATGTTACTGCACAGTTCTTTATTATTTATTTTTTTTTTTTTTTTTGATGGGGCCTTTTGAATAAACTCCTAAACATTTTTTTTTTTTTGGTGTAATAAATTATTACCTACTTTAACTGTTAATGAAACTTATCAAATATTACCTATCTACTTTATAATCATGTGAACAACAAAAACAACAACAAGTTTCCCCATAAAATAATTTATTGAATCAAAAAGAAACAAAACTTTGGACAAGTTATGAAGCAAAACAAGTAAAAAAAAAAACCCACCACCATTTACAGGGGCATTAAAAACAACAGCCAAGAGTAACATGCAAATAAAATAACAGGGAAGCCTCAAAGCTGTAGGTAATGGGATTTTGCAGCCTTCGAACCAACAACTTCCCTCTCGCAGACCTACATAGGTACACTTGCAGGAGTTCTCTTTCTGGAGAAACACAATATTGTGCATCCACTTGTGTGTCCGGCTGGCAATTCACTCAGCTTCGACCAATTCGGACAACGTGCAGACGACATTTGACAGTTCTCGCACGGATTCGCGCGTAAACAGGTATTTGTGCAAGAAATCGGAAAAAAACCTCTGCTGAAAAGAAGAACCTCTTCAAGTTGGAAGCGTGACAACATGACAATTCTTAATATGAAATACTAATTCCACTATGCTTTCTAAAAAATTTCCGACGATAAATTTTTGCAGTTTCATCTCTTTCAAATACGGCCATCATCAAATCAGACCATAGCGAGAGTTCAAGAATGATCACTTGACGAATACTATCGTAATGCAATGGGCGTAGTATTTCGTTACATAATCGTAGAATACATCGCCCTCAGGCAGCCTGTTACGGCTCAAAAAACACTTCTTGTACTGTCAGCTGTAAGTTAAGACTGCTAAAACGGTATATTGATGTGCGTTTTGTGAAAAAGAGTGCCATCAGACAGTAGGGTTCAGTTTTCATACTATTACCAAAAGAAATATTTTTGCTTTATATATATATAAAAGACATTAATGATGTTTAAAGACTTGTCACAGCTATAAAAACAGATTTTCTTTTATGTTATAACTTACAATTCAGAGGTTAACTATTAATCAACATTTAATATTTTATTTTATAATAAGATTTAATTATACAATTCTTATATATCAAATAAATATAGCTTAATGTAAACAAAATCAAATGAAAGTAAATTCATTCTTACAAGAGAATAGTTTACAGCCATTTGAAATTTTGTATGTGTATCCAGGAATAATACATCAACTATTACTTTTGTTGCCAAAGCAAAATACTATTCAGTTATACATATTTTTTTATTTATACATTAATTGATTATTGAATAATGTAGTTTCATCTATATTTTTAAAATGAAGATAATTGTAGCATTTGAATATGAAACGTATCAGAATAAATATAAGATTTACTGCTTTTTTTTAAATAATGAACATAAGTGTAATAACAGTTTCAAGCATCTGTAAGCCAAAAATGAAATTGACTCTTAAATTCTCCATGCTATTAAAAAAAAAAAGAATTTTATTTGTGATTTCAAATCAATTGTTATTTGAATACTGCAAATACCACTAAATATCAAATGTCAATAAATTATGCTGGTTCAGCATGAAATACACTGTGCTTATCATTTGTTAATTCATATTTTCAAAAATGTGTGAAAGAATAGAAGTTTTAAGTATACTCAAATTGTTTATATATATATACAAAACTTGGTTAACAAAATTTAAAGCTTTTTTTTATAATCACTGAATTACAAGTTATTGAAAACCAACTACTATCAAAACAATTACTTTTATTTCAATGCATATATTTCTTATTATGCTATTTAATGCACAAAATCATTAAAACCAAACTTGTAAACTAAAGTACCGAAGTACTTTTAAAAGAAATATATATATATTTAATATTGTTATAAATATGTTGAGAACAGTAATTATCTTACCTATTTTTACAGGAAAACCTGAAGGTAAATGCAATGTAATAAAATCACGAAGTTTGGCAAAATGAGCATTGCTGATCGCCATTAAATCTATGATAGGAATAACTTGCTCCTGTAAAGACAAAGGATATGTCTCACACAGCCATATTGTTGCTTTAAATTTTTGAGATTTATTGGTTATTTCTCTAGGTCTTCCAATATCACGTGACTGCAGATCCACCATGGCATTAAAATATTCTTCAGGGGTAATTGAACATGGATTATTAAATGAATGGGATACCTCCTAAATAAAATATATATATAGATAAATATGAATATAAGTAAAGATAAATATTAATATCATTATCCAGCCTAGAGTTAAGTTACTCAAGATACCTTTCTTTCTTTATATAACAATCTCTTAGAAGCATAGTAAGATAAATAAAATATAAGATTTCTCTATTTAATTATTATAAAAATTACAATTATAAAATTTTGATTTGTAATTTTTTTTAATAAGACTTTAAAAAAAATTCTGGTAGAATTATATAAGTGAATTTACTAAGTGAAACTGGAAACTATGGTTATAGATAAACAACAATATATAAAGAAATACATTATGTAATTTATAAATAAAAAAAGATATTCCAATAATAAGTGACAATGATGAGTAATTATTAAATCTTAGTATTTTTGTAATAAATGAATATAATTATATGATAAACATTTTATTTTAGGATCATGATTAAAATAGTAGTTTCTCCACCCCATAGATTATTTAATTTTAATCGCCTTCTTATTTATTCTTAAATACCTTTGATTAAAAAATAAGTTTAGAGAATTTTCTTAAATTTTTTTATATTAAATATATCAACCAGAAATTTTGTAATAATCAATAACTTCATATTCAATCTTTTTTCCATACTATATATTGATCTTTTTTCAATTAAAATTGTAAAAAAAAAAAATCATATTGTAGTTAAATATAAAAACATGTTTTCATATTAACTTTTGAAATAAAATTTTTATATTACACTGGATCCTAACTCAACCACAGCATCACCATCAACTGAAATTTATTTTACTACTGTCAAAAGTATATATAAAAAAATTATTTGGTAATCATCTGAAATCCAGGCATGGCCGCTTGGTAGCGTTGATGCTATACAAAATCAATCAAATGTAACGTTACTGGGCCGCAACTTTTTTTTATATAACATGATTTATTTTTTTTTGGATTAAACAAATTTTTATATTCATTTTCGTTATTTTTTTAACCTGACATTTTTCTTTATTCAACAAATTTTGGTAATTTAACTTTGTGTTTATTTTTCTGATTTTAAAACTTTTGACTGTTTCACAACGAAAAAACTTGTTTTAACCCTGCCAAAAAAATATAATACAATTATTTGGGACTTGTTTCGACTTTGTTCTACCTTTTTTTTTGGTTGACTAAATTGTTTTTCTTCCTAGTAAATCAAAAGTAACTTTTGTGTTTTTGGAGGGGAAAAAATTGTTTTGAACCCCCCACCACCAACCTTGGATAAATAATTGTAACAAAAAGTCAATAATTTTTTTTTTTAAACAACTTTTTTTCACTTTTTACTTTTATTTATATTTCATTTGAATTATCTTTTTTTTTTTGGCTTCTACAATAAACTGCTTTTTTGGGGGTTTTATACTTTGTTATTATTAACAAAAAGTAAACAAAAATAGTAATTTATTTTAACCCCACTTGTTTTAACCCTGCCGAAAAAATATAATACAATTATTTGGGACTTGTTTCGACTTCTTTCTACCTTTTTCTTTGGTTGACTAAATTGTTTTTCTTATTATTAAATCAAAACTAACTTTTGTGTTTTTGGAGGGTAAAAAATTGTTTTGAAACCCCCACCCTCGGATAAATAATTGTAACAAAAAGTCAATAATTTTTTACTTTTCAACAACTTTTTTTCACTTTTTACTTTTATTTATATTTTGTTTGAATTACCTTTTGTTTTTGGCTTCTACAATAAACTGATTTTTTGGGGGGTTTCATACTTTATTATTAACAAAAAGTAAATAAAAATAGTAATTTATTTTAACCCCCTGAAAAAAGATAATACAAAAACTTGTGTCAATTTATAATAAAATAAAACAAATACACAAACTTTGGACCATTTGAACTTATTTTTTATTATTATTTTATTGCTGTAATAAAAACAGTGGGGTATTTGGGAGGACATTATGTGCCTGGAAAAAAAACACAACCTCACTTTCTGTACTCCGCAATTCTGAAAAGTTTAAAACGTCCGCGTTCTTCTCAGACATTTTATTGGTCTCGTACATTTTCCACACTGAAATGTGACTTAGCACATGAGCTTTGGGTGTGTTCGAACATACCCTTTGCCAACTTTTTACATATTAATATTTTTTTAGGGAAGGATGGGGACTATATGACAATTATTAGTAATTAATAATATTATTTAATTACAAATGACATTACTCTATTATGGAGATTTGAAAAGTTGTAACGACTTGCAATTAAAACAGCCTCAAGTGATATGGTAATCAGCTACGAATAACAATGTATAAACAATTCAATATTCAGTGTATGTATATTAAAGTGCTGTATTTTTTTATTTTCTGTTTAAAATTTTTTTAATTTTCTTTTTCAAATTGCTTTAGTTTATAGAGGATTATAATACAGCATTAGAAGTTTGTTAGGCATGGCTTTTTCTTTTTATTTTTAGATAACTTCTATTATTGTAACTTGGTTTTAAAAAAAATATTTTAAGCCACTAAACATCACATGATCACCATCTCTTATGCTAGCACATAACTGTTATTAAACAGGCAAAACTCTCCATACAGTAGTGCCATCCTATGCCAACCATATTAATCAATGGATTCCGGATGGCTTGTGCATAAAATGCATTAGATCGTAAGATCTAAGTTCAGTGCTCTCAGATCCAAGGCTCCTCACTAACGAAGGCCACAAGCCAGAAACTAGTCTGGAGATATTGGATGAATAGGCACAAGATGGGGATTTTATGCACAAGCCTTCTGGCATCCATTGATTACTCTGGTAGGCACAGGTGGAACTACTGTATGGAGCATTTTGCTTGTTTAAAAATCTTAACATTCTTTACAAATAATTTTTAAAAATTTAGAAGAACAATCATAAAAAAGATTGAACTCTTCTAAGCAGAATAATAACAAAAAAGGTTTAAAGAATTTTCATTTTTTATCTATTGTGTTTTTATTATTTTAATTTTAATTATGCAATAATATGTTTTATTATACATATTATCTATTGATTTATAACCTTTATTATTATTATCCAAGAATTCACAGAGGACTTTGGACCCAATTGCCATGGATGTGGCAGGTTCCACTATATTATAATTTAAAAAATAAATAAAAACTATTATACATACTCAATTTTTTTATTGTTGCATACATTAATCATGAAAAGAATAAAAATTCCTAAAAATAAAAATTGTATATATTTGTCCATCACGAATTCCTATGATAAATATACACAACTGATAACGTAATTTAAGCATTACTACTAGGATATTTAAAAAGAAACATACAAAATGTAAATAACATTAGATGCAACTCTAGCTTATTATACTTATAGCACTTTCTTCTTTCAAATGAGAATAACCAATCTTGATTTTTCCAAAAAAAAAAAGCAACTTTTTTTTGCATAATTTAAGATTTTAAATTTGTAAAAGAATCATTCGTACCCCATTTGTACATAAGCCACCCTGATGGTTTTCTTCTTGCTCTGCAATTCCTAGAAAAGACTGTAATGGAGTTTTATTGGATTTACTTTTGGCTTTATCTGCATCAGTAAGATGTTCTGTTCGAGTTTTTGTGACTACTTCTACATTACTAGCACTAAAAACCTAAAAAAAAAAAAAAACAACTCCATATATATACAAAACAATTAGATTATTTTAAGAAACTGTACAATTAAATAGTTGGACATTATTATTTATTTGTTTTATTTTGTTCTATTTAAAACATATTATTCATCATTATAATTAGCTACAAGCCATATTTACTAAACCATTCAGCCTGGCTCTGGTTACTATTTTAATTCTCAATAACTTATAGCTATTTGTATCATTAATATCAGCAATTGATTTCTTTCTTTTACTGCTTTGCCTTTAATTTTTGAAGTTTCTTCTCATAAATTTTTCATAATTGTTCTGCCTCTAAATATATTTCAATTCAGTTTCTATTCATAATTTCCACAAAAAAAAAACAAAAAAAAAACTTTTTTGCTTATTCTTTCCAAGACTTCTTTTCTATCTTTTATCTAAATCCTCTTATTTTTCCTTCATTGATGCTCATAATCCTCTTATTTTTCCTTCATTGACGCTCATATATGTTTATGCTTCTTCTATTCCAGACAAAACTAAGCTCTAAACAAAACTTTTATTACTATCTTATACTTTCAGTAATAGAACAAGTTGAGAAATGATTTAAATTCCATTGAAAACATTAAAGAAATAAAAAAAAATGCTTTGCAAAGATAGTTTAAAGAATTTCATCATAACATCTGATAATTGTAAAGCAGAACAAGTTTCTATAGCTGCAAACCAGCCAGGGAAGACAAGAAATAGCCCAAGGAACATACTAGATATAAAAAATAATCATAGAATAATGGGTAAAAGAAATTCTATCAGTAAATATGTCATGAGAAAAAAGTTACAACATCGTGGTGTCAAACAGCAAGTGGCCAAATGAAGCAAAACAGTGCAGAGGAAAAATAAAAAATAAAATTATTTTGAATGCTAATTTGATCTAAATTTTAAAATTATTTTGAATGCTAATTTGATCTAAATTTTAAAATCAAACAATATAGAGTATGATTTAAGCTATCTCCCTACACAAAATTAAACTTTTCTGATAATCCGATCAAAACTTATTGGCCGCTCCCAGTGAAATTAGGGTGCCATAAAAAACAAATCAACAGAGAATTACAACGAAGCCCGAGTCAAAAAATGATGACTGAAAGATAAAAATAAACCTAAACAGAGATACTGAAGTTGCAAATTAGTTAACATTGTTTAATTCAAGAATTATTTAGTATATTATAAAGATTGACTGCAAACTATTGGATTGCACAACTGAAGCATTGATTACTGGTCAACACATTGAATTCAATCTAGACAAGAAGAATTGAAATAATATAAATAGGAAAGAGTCATTGTTGAAATCTTACTACAATAGGCCTTCTTTAGGGTTACAGAAACCAATTGTTAAAATATGATTTTGCCATCAATCTCTGTGTTACTACAAAACAATAGGAAAGAATCTTACAAAGCTAGTCCCACTTTTCATAGTTGGAATGATCTAGTGGAATCCTACAATGTTAATCATACTCTTCATAATTGGAACAATTAAGTGAAAATTTATAGGCTTGATGGTAAATCATGGAGAACTTTGCAGTTGAGTGAAATAAAGTTATATTGAACTTTGATGGACATCTGTGGTTGATAAGACTATCAAACAGACTTAGAACTCCTCTGGCATTAGGATACTAAGTGAAATGGACAAATGGTGTGTAAATTGTTCATGCATATAGAGCTAGCAGTGATTTTAGGATTACTATGAATCAATGTATTTTATATCATGTACTTTTGTAAATCAAAGTATTTAATTTCACAAACGCGTAAGTGATCACCTGTGATAAATGGATTTGGTTTCATGTATTTTGTAGTTCATCACCTAGATAATGTAATAGAAATTTCTTGGTCTAAGTAGGCAGGTAGAATACTATGAATCAATGTATTTTATATCATGTAATTTTGTAAATCAAGGTATTTAATTTCACAAACGCATAAGTGATCACCTGTGAAAATTGTATTTGATTCCATGTATTTTGTAGTTGATCACCTAGATAATATAATAGAAATTTCTTGGTATAGGTGGGTAGATAGACCATATGTGATCCCGGCCTATTTGGACTAACATGTAAAAACTTTGATATTTGTTCATGTGTTTTTGCCTAATGGTGCATTTTTGGGCAGGTGGACTGGGTTGGCCACTCCCCATGTAAACTGTTTAATGGGTAATCAGTTTAATGTTTATTTGGGTTTTCGGTCTCAGGGGTGGATGCCATGGACATGAGAGGGTTGTTGATCTGTGGGGGCGGATGGCGATCATTGCCATACCTAAGGGTGGGATGGCCTGGCTTGGTTCTCAATGCCTTCTTTGGTTCGGTTAATGCTCCGGATTTGCAAAACCAATGTTACACTCGGAGAAAGCAAAACTCACGGGGGAAGCCCAAAACAAATATTCCTTACCAAAGGGGTGGGTTCGGGACTCGAAAAAGCACAGTTATGGCTGTCCGGTCATGGGGGTTGTCTGGGGTCCTGTCAGTTGGGTGAGAGTCATCTCTCCTTTTTGGATTTCATCTCAAATGGACCGTGGCATCTCCTTGATCGACTGTCATTGAGTTGATGCTTGAATGTGATATTTAGTTTTCTTGGATACCAAAAACTATTTGATTATTATGTAAGGCAGTTAGACTAATTTGAGCTACTGCCCAATTGCATAATTTTAGTGTATCTTTTTGATAATTTTGGCCCACAGGTGCAGGTGACAGAATGTGGTCCCAGCACACATGGGTATAGAATAGTTAATAAGTGTTTTTCACCTATGGGTTGAGTACCCATAGAATTGCTTTGTAACCTTTGACCAATAAAGGTAGTTTTTGGAACAACAACAACAGTTATCATTGTTTCAAACTAATTTTCTGATAGGAACATAACTCATCTATTAAAAATCCATCTATTCAAAAATCTCAGGACATCTTAGACACATAATTATTTTAAAATCCTGTCATTTTATTGAATTTTTCTTTTAATGAAATCTTCATGTAGAAAAAAATCTATTAGCCACCCTTTTTGAGTTGTAACTTACATTATACATATCAACTAATTTTCTCAGGGCCTTAAATAACCAAATGGAATCACATCAATTCTAATTCTGATAACTTTCATTTTGGTTAGCATTACAAATTCTACCTTCATTCTTATTAATATGATTTCCTTTTCAATTAAAAAAAAAAAGAAAAATTACTAATTCAATCTCATAAATCACTTATATATTCTTCTATTTTTTTACTATTATTTTATTGTTAAATATTTCCATCTTCAATAATAATTTTTTTTTTTCGTAATCCTACTTTTCCTATACAAATTGTTCTATTTTATTATACATAAAATCAAAACTTTTTTTTTTTGTAATTCCTTGATTTCTCCACATTCATTTTCAGCCATTTTTTCTAGTTTTATCAGTTTCATATTTCACTATCTCTGCTTTCTATAGAATTCTTTTTTTTATTATTATTAACTTCTCTCTGCCATACCATTCATCATTTTATTACTACCTTCTTGTTCTTTTACTGTCTTTATTGCAGCATTTTAAATTTTTTCCTTGGAGTAATTCCTTTTATATTTGGAATTACATTATTGATTAGACCATTAGTTTTTACTTATTATCTTAATTAAAAAAACTTTTTTTTGTCTGACATCCACTATCAGTTTATCAATTTTTTTTATATTTGAGATTCTAAACTATATTAATTCAAGGATATATATAAATTATTAATATTGTGATCTAAACTTATTTTGAATCAAATTATAAACTAATTTAAACTTATTCTATAACTTGGAGATTTCCATGTGTAAATCTTCCCCTTACTAATTTTTATAATAGGTATTAGTTATTGTCATATTATTTTCTCCACAAAACCTGTTATTATTTTACCTTTCTTATTTCAACAATTTTACCAACTTTTCATTCTAATAGCCGATTATCAATGTACAACTATTTTTAAATTCTTTTTTAATAATTTTTGTCAAGTTCTTCATGCATATATATTTGAATACGAAATCTTTTGGAAAAACTTGTCTTATCTCCACCAATCTATTATTTATGGAAGTGTTTCTTGGACTTAAAAGAATAACTATATCATTATGTGTATTTCTTTATTCAGAAGACAAGTCTCCTCCCACCGCCCCCCACAGGCAATTGACTTTACTGATAGTTATACCATATTTAGCTTTTCCCTTTCATCTCTGACAATAAATTCATCATTTTCTCTGACTAATCCTAACATTCCAAGTATCAATACCTACAATATTTTTAAAATTTTAATGCTGTTAGTTGGATGAGCATAATTTAAGATATAAAGCTAGAAATAAAACAATTCAGTACAACAAATATGAGATCTTCATATTCTAGCTTAATAAATTAGTTTGTATAGTTACTGTCACGTGCAAATATTTAGAGATATAAAATTATTAGAGATTGTTGGTTATAAAAAAAAGTTTACTATTAACTGATTAAAAATCCATTTGATTTTTTTTTTAGGCCTTAAAAAAAATGAGTAGGGCAAATTGCTAATGTCTATTCCAAATTGTTTTATAATTACAACTGTTATTATTGTGTGCTTGTTTATATAATACATACAATGGACTGGATGTTTATCAAAAAGCATCAGTCAACATAATGAATTTAAGTTTTAATCACTAAGTGTAAGCTCAAGACAGATCATTCTTTATCTTCTAAGATATCTGATATTTCTTTGCTGAGACATCAGTAGAGAATTTTCAAAGGCAGAAGGAATGTGTTAATGATCACTTTTTCTATACATAATCAATTGTGAGAAACAAAAATAAATTATAGCCTTTTCCCAAAGATTGTAAAGTCCCCAAAGACCAAAAAAGTACAAGTATCCAATTTATGGACTTAAGACTGCCATTCCATGATGATCTTTTATGAATAGTAATTATTTATAATTGTAGATCCTTTTGTGCAAATAGGAAGAAAAATTGTCTAATATTAAATGATATCATTTGCAGACTTTGTTAAATTAAAAGAAAAAGTGAAGGACAAATTAAAAAATGGATATGTATTTTATTATAAAAGTATAAATATTAAAAAAAACAGTGGATAAAAATTTATTACAAATAAAAAATGGGAGAATAATATTGTAAAGATTCAGTGTATACCAGAAAAAGTAGCCATTCAACATAATGAAAGATAACAAGCATATAACTGAGGTTTATGCACCAACAGATTCTCGTTCTGATGAAGAAGTAGAAGATTTTTATTTAGATATATGAATGCTTTTGATTATATCAACCATTACTTTAAAATTGTCATAAGGGATCTTAATGCTAGAAATGTAGAATAATTGAAAAATGAAAGTGCTGAGATAAATTTGAACATAGAAAAAAAAGTGAGAAAAAACAGATTCATGAAATTTACTTGTGGAGGAAAAAAAATGTACACAATGAAATCTTATTTTTTTTAAAAATTCTAAAGCAAAAATAAACATGAAAACATCTAAATAAAAGTGATGCAGAACTGGATTATATATTTTGACCAACAGAAAAAATGTTTCAAGAAAGTAACATTCTTAATAGATTCAATACAAAAAATGATCACAGATTTTTAGATATAAGATACTTGTTAAATGCAAAACTAGAGACAAAGGTTATCTTTAAAAAAAAAAACTTATTAACAAATGATATTTTTAATCTTCAGAAATTCTCCAATAAATTTAAGTGAAAACTTGTTTATTTAGACTTGAATTAACATATTTTGATGTTTATTTAGACTTGAATTAAATGAATAAAATGATTATTCAGACATGACAATGTGTGAAAAAAAGAAAAAAATATAAATATATTTAAAATGATCCATTAAAAAAAATTAAATATCTAAAAATCTATAAAACGATACATAAAAAAAGTTAATGATGAAATAATAAAATATAACCATGAATAGCAAGGAAAGCCATGAAAAAAAAAAAAAGTTTTAAAAGTATAAATAACATCTCGGTATTGGAAGCAAAGTAGTTTCAACAATATGTATATAAAGAGATGGTATCATGAAATGTTTGGATGAATTCTACAAAAAACAGTATCGTAATAAAAAAATCAAATCCCCTACAGTTACAATATTTTTGGAAATGTCAAGTATTTTAAATGAGATGAGACAATCAATCAAATCTATGAAGATAGGAAAACCTCTAGAAAAGAATGAATTGTTAACATTATAAAAGAAGTGGGAGGGGGAACAGAAAAACTTGCAAAACTATAAAGAAATATCAGACAACTGGAAGAATGCAGTAATGATATTGATATTTAAAAAATGAAAAAGATTATATAAAAAGTTATCAACTTATCAGTTTTTATTAATTCTATACAAAATGTTTATCAAGATAATGATAACTTGAATAAACTAAATTCTGGATTCAAACCAATCAAAACAACAAGCTGAATTTAAAAGAGACTGCAGCACAACTGACAACATATGAATACTAAAAGAAGTTATAGAAATAACTAATTAGCTGGGATTACGCTTTGGGTTTGTACATTATGAAAATACATCTAACTCTATAAGCATTTCTACAGTGATTAAAGTTTTGGAATGTTAAGGAGATTAATATTGATAAATGAGAAGGACAAAGAATTCTCTATATTCAAAATTTCTTATTGCAGTTTTATGAAATGTATGTTGTGGATTAAAATGGAAAGCAAAGGAAATTAAAATGAATAGATCTTATTTAAGATATTCAGATTTTACAGATAATATGATTGTTTTGCAAATAATATTTCAGAAAATCAGGAAATGCTGTAATAACTATTGTGGTAGAAGAAAGCAAAAAAATAGGACTAATGATAAATTATAAAAAGACAAAAGTATTGTTCAATTGCTTTTCATAAAAAGAATAAATAAATTTAATAATGAATTAGAAAAAGTTAACAATTACAAATATCATGACATACAAATAGAAATCCACTGAATAAAATTAATCATACAATTAAACTTGGCTGGAGTGCTTATGACATAAATAACTTACTATTCAAAGGAACAATGACAATGGATTTGAAAAGTAAGTTTTTTTAATAAATATATTTTATTCGGTCTTACCTAAGGATCTGAGACTTGAACAATTAACAGAAGAGCAATTCAGAGATGTCAGACTACACAATGAAGTTAAAAAATTAAAAAATTGGAAGTAATAAGTAAGAATCAAAAGTGGCATATATAGGTGAGAGAACAAACAGGTATTATTGACACCATTGAAAAGAATTAAGAGATTGTAATAAAGTTTGATTGGAGATATTATTGCTAGATAAAATAATAATACATAGACAATTGAAATGATAAATTAAATCCTAAAGATATGAGATCCATGCCTAACTGAAATTATGTGAATAAATTAGGGATTAGAGAAACTAAATCAATTTTGGAAAGACTCATACCATAACAGAATGATAATAGTTGAAAATGAATGAATGAATGAAACAAAAGATTAATTAAGTAATTTTGTTTACTATGTTATTATTAAAAAGTTTAATTTAACAGTAAAAATAAAGCTCGTATAATATTTAAAAAAAAAAACATTGAAAAAATAAAATTTTAAAAGAAATTTCATTTAAATAAACAAATTTTAATTTTACATATGTTTCTTAACATCAGGAATTTAAAAGCAGTATATGCCTTCCAAAATGGTTAAAAAAAACCCATTTAAGTTAGAAAAATGACAAATACTTTCATATTTAATAAATAAGCAAAATAAGACAATATAGATATCTACTAAATAAATATTACCAATTGTACATTAAAATATGTAGAAACTATTATTATTTAAACTGGATTGGTGTTTATTCATGTGATTCACTCCTGTCAATCATTATATTGGGAAAAAACTATTGAGTTAAAATACGAACTTCTTAGCAGGGTATATATACATGTGCTATGTTTTCTGGAAAATTATAATTTTTTATACAGACCTTCCTTAATTTATATAAATTTGATTAATATAAATATTTTCTAAAGTATATAAAGAACAAAAAATTCAGAACATTCAATGTATAAATCAACATAATTCTAAGATATTGTTTGCCTCATGTTTTATGGATATGATGTATTGTAAGATATATTTTAATTAATTAAAAAAATATTTTTATACTACATGTCATGTTTAATGATGAACATGTACCTGAATGAGAATATAGCTTTTTGTAAAAACTCTACTTAAACAAAGAGATTCAGGAATCTCTACTTAGATAAAAAGAGAACTGTCTTTATTTTGTAAATTTTCATCAAATTGAATAATATTGACTTTTGATGTAACAATTGTCTAAAAATTTAATTTTTCATTATTATGTGTATTTGTCTAGGCTTTTTAATCAAACGATAATCAATTAAATGAGTGTCTTTATTTAGTAGCATTCTGTAATAACTTGACTATTCCAGTTCTCTTATGAAAAGAACACATAGAATGAATTTAATAATACAATAACAGAAAAGTATGAATTCTTCATTCACCAATCCATGTTTTATAATCATTTTTTAAATAACATTTGATATACAGTAATGATGTAAAACTGTCAATAATACAATGTACTTTATTTCTACATAAGTATCACAATTAGATGCTAGAATAAAACCTTAAGAAAGCAAATAAAAGCAACTTATTTCTCACTATCAATAAGTAGTAAAGCTTGGTAATAATACCTACTATCTATTTATCTCAAATTGAGTTGAAAGCTAATAACATTAAAAGTTTTTTTGTTGTTGTTGATTGTTTGCTTTGTAAGTAAAAAGCAGAAGACATTTTGTAAACATTGAAACACCATATAATGAAAATTATTTTCAATTAACTGATGAAAATAATCAATAACTAAAAGCTCAGCAAACAAACAAAAAAAAAAAAAACACATGCACACACAATCAACAGAAGTTTTTCAATTTAAAAAAAAACTAGATAATTTAACATAATTATATATAAATGTTAAAATATCTCTTATTTAAAATTATAATAAAATTATTATATTTAAAAAATTAATTAGTTTTTTGACTTTCATGATGATATATACAAACACTTTATAAATATTTATTTATGACAACAAAAATAATGACTGTAATTAACTATTATATACAGTCTTTCAATCCACAGAAGTACTTTTGGTTTTAATTCCTTAACTTTCTTCAAGTGCCGTTAAATACAAAAAATGTAATGGAAGCAAACGTCATCAACTCAAATCCCATGAATCCTGAATTTTAATGTTATCAACTTGTCTATTAATTATATTCATTTTATTTCTATTTATTAAAATTGCATTTTTAATTTTTCTTTTATTATGTTTTTTGTATTTAACGGCTGTTGAGGAGAGTTAAGGAATTAACCGAAAGTACTTCTGCAGATTGAAAGACTGTATATAATAGTTAATTATCATTATATTTGTTATTTTTGTTATTACAATAGTTTTTAATTAACAGACATTTTATTTGTATTAAATATTTATATATATGTATAATGAATATCCATATACTTACTTTACAATCACAGCCATTTACATTTTCAGTTTTATCACTTCGCCACCCCCAAATACCGGATTTATTTCTTAAGAGAAAAAATAAATATATTCTATTACTGACAATAAATGACTAAAAACATATTACCCTTAAAACATTATTAATATAAATGTAAAA
This sequence comes from Epiperipatus broadwayi, assembly GCA_028023455.1. NCBI lineage: Eukaryota > Metazoa > Onychophora > Udeonychophora > Euonychophora > Peripatidae > Epiperipatus > Epiperipatus broadwayi. Next base: position 1,741,373 of record JAQFVV010006224.1, on the reverse strand, counting down.
AAAAATTATTATTTGCAAAATTTGACTATCCAATAGCAAAAAAAAGACTGAGACAACATACAAAATACATTATTGATTTCAAATAAAATAATAATACATTTAACGTATCATAAATTTTTTTATAAGTATTAATTACAGATCTTTTAGTCACGTGAAAGCCTCAATAATAATTTTCTTCCATTCAGTCAAAATACCTTTAAAAATAAGACAATCTGATTATTGAATAAAGATGTAACCAAGTCGAATCCGATTAAAAACAATTATATTTATTTTAGTAAAAGATTTGATGTAAACTGAATTCTGTTTTCAATAAAATGGATAGATTTAGATGCATTGTTTTGTTGAAAAGTCCTTTTTTTAATAAATGAAATATCTGCATAGATTAGTCAATTTTTTCTTATTAATGTAACAATGGATAAATATTATATAATTTGAAAATGGCACTTTGAAAATTTACTATTGCTTTAATTTATTATCTGAAATATATTTTATGAGTTGATCAATGAATTCCTTTTAAGCAAATTTACTAAAAACCCTTTTTATAAAAATATTTCCTATTATAAGTCTTTTCCAATAATTAGTGATTATTAATGCACTTCATTAAGATCTACAGAAAACAGTAATTTAGTAAACTAAAAATAATTAAAATATATATTTAAAGTTGTTCTTTTTCTTTTTTTTTTAATATTTTTATTTACAATAACTACAGTACTGCAATTTTTGACAAGTAGTATATAAACAGTTTAAAATATTGAGTGTAAATTTAAAAAAACCCCACACATAGTTAAAAATTGGAGATTAAAAATTCCATTATTTCATTTGATATTTGTACTATTCACATTATAACTCTGATAATCCATTGGTTAATGTAATCTTAATTGTTTTTTGATCAATGTCAGATTCTGATGTTTTTGTTTGTATGGGCTAATAGGAAGTAGAATATGTTTTTTAAAGTAGTTTGAGGCATTTTTTAGATATAAAACTTTAGCATTTTTAAAATTAGCATTAAAATGATGTTCGATTTGCTAGCTTTTGTTTTTCTTTTGTAGCAATTACTTTGTGTTAGTCTTCTAGAAGTCTTTACAAAATTGAAGATTATTATCTGTGAACACTATGTATTGAATGTTGTCAGATTTAATATATAATTATACATGTTATTAAAATATTAGATGTATATTTCATAATAATTAAATCTAATTTAAATTATTTTGAGATATATCTGTGACACATAATAATATTGAAAAATAAATTATATTTGTTTGCCAGAGATGATTTGCAGTTTTTATTTTTTTACTGGTCCTTTGCCATTATTTTCAATCACAATCTGAAGACATATGTGATTCAGTTTTTTTGATCAGTTATAACTAAAATATTTGGGAAGGCTCTCTTTAATTAACAGTCATTATAATTATAACAAACTTTAATCATATTAGATATCATTGGAAAATGAAACTTTTCAAAGTTGAAAGCAAAAATATATTGGTAGATCTGGAAATAATAAAAATTTTATGTTAAGATTTTATGTCTCTAAAAAATGTCTCTCTCTCTCTCTCTTTTTTTTTTGTTAAATAAAGAAAGTTTTTAAAAATAAGAGTGAGAAATTCTATGTACAATGAGGAAGGGTTGGGCATATAATTATTTACTACTAGATAATAGTCCCATAAAAAGAAAATATGATTATATAATAATTATATAACTTATATTAAACACTTTGGGGGGGGGGGTATAGAAGTATCAAAATAAATGAAGATTAAAAGCTATTTTGTTATATGTTAATTCTTTTTCTCATTAATGAACCCATTAATATATTTTCTCAGATTCAATACTAGCTTTCAATAATTTTACTTCTGGAATAAATAGGACTTTTTCCTCTACTACCTGACCATTTTTATAAAATTCTTGTCACAAGAAAGTTTTGACAAAATGTATTTGTAAAAAGTTTTCCAATGTCATTAACATATCATTCGAAGATATGTCAAAATAGAAGTACCTAATATCAAGCTCATTTTAGTAAAATTCACTTTTTTCTTGGGATTAATGTAAATTAGAATTTACAAATAAAGATAATCGAAGTTTGAGAATTAAATAATTAAAAAACTTAAGAAAAGAAAAATTATAAAAAAAGTTCTATTAAAAAAGAGAAAAACAGTTGTAAATCTGGAATTTATTGAAAGTTTTATAAAGAAAAAAATAATGGTTATATTAATTTGATTAATAGAATATAAAATATAATAGGAAAACTCAACAAATGTTTAAAAAAACAAAAACATTATAGAAAAAAAAAATTAAAAATCAATAAGACAATTAAATAATAATAAAAATATATTTCAGGTCAGTTAAATAATTAACTGTTTAATTAACTGTTTTGAAATCAGATCAATTAAATAATTACTATTATTTTGTTGCATTACTGATTAATATTAAGAATTTAATGTTAATGTTACTGCAAACCAAGATATTTTATTAAGCAGTTAAAAAAAGCAGTTTCATCTATAAAACTATTGGCACTAAACGAAATTGATTTTTCTATAGTGAAGATTCACTGGAATAAAATTATGTATTTTAATGCTTATTTTTTAATTTCAGAAAACTTTATCTTAAAAATTATAATTCATAAACATATAATATACAATTTATATATATCTGTATTTTCAAACATTGTCAATCCACTATAAGATGAGTCTCCAAATTTAATCTAATTAGCTTTCCTGTTCCATATCATTCCAGCTAATCTCATTAGTGATTTAGATCTTAACAATTTTTTGCAATATTATTCAACCATTTTCTCTTTTCTAGTATATGAACAGTCCAACTAATGATAGCTCTCGTCTATACTATGATATAATCACTTTCAAATTCAAGTCTTTTTGACACACTAGATTCCAAAGTTTTTTTGTAGATAAGTTGTAATAATCTTAATAAAGATAGTATGCTCAATTTTTCATCTAAACAATAGGTAAACATCTCATCTTAATATAATCTTTTACAATGATAGATTACCATTCAATAACTACCCCACACTTATTATGAGTAATGGTAGCTTAATTTATTTTACTCATTTATCAAATTAAGTCACAATTAATATTTAGGAATTATCTTCTACCATATTTTTCTAGTGAATACTGGGTTCCTGTTTAGAGAAAAAGTTGACCCAGTAAACTTTCCAATATTGTCATTAAAAATATTGTCACTCTCAAGTTTACTCCTTTGTAATGGTTTCCTGTTTTTCCAAATATTCCTCCACCAATAATCAAAAAAGAAGTTGCCTCACAGAATATGTATAAAAGCTGTTAAGTAAAATAGACTTTCCAATATCTCAAGATATAGTTTACCATCTAAAACTGACCTCAAAAAGAACTAATCATCTACAAATCAAAGAATTATGGCATAAAAAATAGAATCCTTATGAGGTTCCAAACAATCTTTTTTTTTTTTTATCTATCCAATACTAAAATATCTGGATTTAAACTTCCTAGAAACAGTTGAAGACTCATAGCAAATTCATGACAATCCATGGTCTTTGCTTTATCTGTTTCATAAATAAAATTTAGCACCCACTGATCTGTATAAATGTGGTCAAAAACAAATAGTGAAACACCATAGTTAATGAAATTGAATCTATGGCTACAGTGATGGAACTGAAGAACTTAATCTATATCCTGATTGGATTCTTTTTAGACTCCTTTATGATATTTTGTTAATAGTTAACCTACCTAAAAGAAAAAAATCCATATGATAAATAAACAAAATCCATAGATTCAAAAACTAGCAGAATTCTTAAAAAATTTAATTCTTAAGTACATCTGGAGAATAAGTCAAATTATCGAGTTATATATATAGTCAAGGGAAAAAAGAAAAGAAAAGATGGAGTGTGTGTGTGAGGAGGGGAGGTAAAATTCTACAAAATTAGAAAAGTTAATTTCAGAACTAATTCTCAAACAAAATTCAGCAATAATTATCTTAAAAGACAGTTCAGTAACTTAACATGAAATTAATTTTAAAGTAACAAAAAAGACTTATAGCTTTTAAATATAAAATTTATAGAGTTTTACTTCAAACAATTTCTATAATTGTTCTTGTGCATTAAAAGTCTAATTCTTTTTAAAACAAAAAAAATATTTTATATTCTCTTTTAAAAAGAAACTTGACTTAATAATTTTACATTGCATTCAACTAAAAAAACATTTTACTTTTTTTTTTTTCAAAATAGGATTAAACTTTATTGGTATAAAATGTTTTACAAGGTAAGCAATAATTTATATAGTATAATATGGAGAGATGATACACTGTATTTTTGTCTATAGCATTTCCAAAAATTGATCAACCTGTAACAACTCAAAGCATGAGTCCATGAGATGATTAATTATTAAAAGTAAACCTAGGTTACAATTAGGAATTATTTGTAAAGTCTAGAGTTCAAATATGAATAGCGTTTTAGGAGTACAATATTGAAAAATCCAATTTGCAGCAGATAAGTTGAGGAATAGGAAAACACTTGAGATAATATAAAATATGGGTTAAGTCAATCTACTGTTCTGTTCTCCAGAATGGCCTTGAATATCCCCAGAAAAGAGCAATTCAGTATACTTTGGAAGACTTATGGAGAACTAGGAAAAAAAACTAAGCTTTGAAAGGACTCTGCTGAAAACCATTCTAATCCATCACAAAGAGCCACATGAGCAGCAAAGGATCAACCCTATTAATAATCACATTGGAAATAATAGTAATAAATAAAGTGAATCACTTGTAATTAAAGCTATTAGCTTACTTTGCAATAACACATGGATAAAATCATTTATAAGAAAAACACTAAAATACCGCTAAAAATAATGTTATTTCTCCTTTCCTATGAATGAGAAAATTCAACATCAGAAACAATCCCCATAGCACCCTTATCCCAGCTCCATATTCAAACAAAATTAGGATTTAAGCTGCCGGGGCCCCTCCCGACCACCAGACCCTCTTATCCACTCAGCAAAACTGAGTGAAATGAAGAACTTTCATTAAAAGGCAAAATCATTGTATTAATCTTTTGAAATTTCAATGGCTGCCATATAATTTGCACAGCATTTTTATAAATGTTGAAATTATTCTTACTTATGATAATGTGTTGACATAACTTATATATGAAAAGAGAGCTAAGAAACTGTCTTTTAAATAGGAATGGTTTTAGAGAAAATTAATTCCCTAAACTAAGAAAAAAGGAACTAAAACAGGAAGCCAGTAACATGTGATGTGATGTACTGCTTCTCCTTAAACGGAGTCAAGAATCTCTCAACAATTATGCCCAGAGAAACCTGTTAGCGACTTTATTTTCCATTCCACAATCTAAGTTTTCCCATAGTCTGCTCCATCCCATTTCCACAACATAATCTTTGTCAACTCTATGGCCTTTATATCTAAATCCCCCTTATCTTTTCGCAAACCCAGCATAAAACCCAATAACTCACTTTCTGTATAGTCACTTTGTTCATACCTATTCTCCCATAACTTCATTATCTGCACCATTTCTGTTTTCAAGCATTTACATTCAATCAACAGATGCCTAATATTTTCTATTCCTTCCTTACATAATTTACAGACTAAATCACCCATATTTTTCCACTTACATGTGTATTCTCTTGTTGCTAAAGATCCCATTCGAGCCTTAAACAATAAACTACTTTCCTTACTATTATCATATATTAACTCACACCTAATATTCTGTTTATTTCTATATATATTTAAACTCTTTTTACTCTCCACACTAGTTCTCCATCTCTCTAACTCCCTATTTTTTATTAATAAATCTATTCTTTTATCCCATTCCTTACTACTATAACACTCAACAATCCTCCTAACACAATCATACCATCTTTTGTACAAAGATACTTATATAAATTCTTTATCCAAATCTTTTGCATACCGCATTACCTTTCTCACCCAACTTGTTACCTGCCTGCCCTTTACTCATAACCCAATTAAATACTATTCTGGCTATTCTTTTATTATCCATAAACTGTAATCTATCAAACATTTTCATTTTACTTTTTGCATCTCTCATATGAAAACTTGACCATCCCAAATCTCATTGAATTGCTCCCCTTGCTGTCCATACATCTGCATCCAATGCACGTCTTCCTACTTCCCTTTGAACTTTTTTTAAGTAATTTAATACCCTTTACTAACACATAATGCATCATTACCATATGTTAACCCTGCTACTGCAACTCCCTTCCATATAATTCTAGTTACATCATATTTATTATATGAAAACACTGTTAATTTCTTTATCAATCCCTTTCTTGTCTTTGCTTCATTTATCAATTTTTTCTCCCATTCATCCAAATAATTTTTCTGATTACTTAAAATAATTCCCAAATAACTATATCTATTCACCACTCTTAACTTAATATCTCCCAATAAAAATTCTACATCTTCTCTTTCCCCAGTATTAAACATTATTATATTTGATTTTTCTTCACTAAATTTAATCCTCATCTCTTTACCCACCCTTGCCCATGTCTTCAGCATAACTTCCATATGTTCTATTCTTTCTGCACACAAAAATATATCATCCGCAAAAAAAAGATCTGACAAAATATATACTCCCTTACTACCTATTAACGGTATCTATATCCCTCTTCCTAATCTTTCTATTGCTCTTTCCATTTCACTCAAATACAACACAAACAAAATAGGTGACATAGGGCATCCTTGCCTTTGTCCCACCCCATTTTTAACTTTAAGTGATTCTATATTCCCTAATTGATATATATAATAATTATTTTCATATAATTTCTTAATAATATCCACTAAAGCTTCATCCATTCCCAAATTTGCTAAACTTATCCATAATCTATTTCTATTTACTCTATCATATGTCTTCTCTATATCTATAAAACTCATATATAACTGTTTACCTAAATTCATAACATGTGATGTGATATGATGTATTGTGGCTTCTCCTTAAACGAAGTCAAGAATATCTCAGCAATTATGCCCAGATAAACCTAAAACATTTTATTTTAATATACTAATTAAGAAAATATAGAAAACTGTATAATAATGAATATCAACATTAACTATGATTCAATTCTATATAAAAGAAAAGTTACAATTTTGAAGAGTGTCTTTGCTAAAATATATTTAGTACTTATACTCATATGAAGAAAAAAAATAAATCTAAAAATGAAGAAAGTTATAAAAGTAAATTCATATTTCTATGATTCCAGTCATCAAAATATTTTCATTTTTATTATTCTTGCAAAATTTAGAAATAAAATTTAGTCCTAAACATTACTGCAATCAAATTGTTCTTAAGAATTATTGTTTCCAATAAATAAGCCATCCACAATAATTATTGTTCTTAAGAATTATATTAAATATTAGTTGTCCCCAGAAAAAAAAAAAATTATAAACAGTTGTTGTTTCTAAAAATTTTCCATCAAGTTTAAAAAAAGAATGCAAGGACTAATGTGTTTTCATGAAAATTTTTAAACAATAATGGCTTTGAATGTTCTATTATATTGCTACTGTATTAATGTATTTATCTATATGCAACTATGCATTTTATTTATTATATACATATTTTGATCATAAATTCAATCTTTCATAAATTTGATTTATTGTATGACATAGAAGTACTGTATTATTGCAATGCAATACTAATAAATTAGTCAAAAGTTTGAAGAATATTACTTTTTTAAAATCTGTTTGTATTTTTTCAAGTATTTAAGAATGAACCATTTTAACTAATTACTTTAAAATATATAAGCAAATAAAAAATTATCAATGAATATAAAAAAAATTAAAATATCAAATAAATTTTTTTGCTTATAAATAGGTCTATATTGTTTAATTATTATTGATAAATAGATTCAAAGTTTAAAATGAATGCATCTTAAAATAATATTAAGTTAGATCTATGTATGAGTGCAATGTAATAACACCATTTGCATTTAAAAAAATGTTTGAACAGAAATTTATCACCATCATCATCAGTAATAAATCTAGCAATATCAGAAAACTAATATACCTAAAGAGTCAAATAAAATACATTTTGTTTTCTTTATGAGTATCTATTAGGATTTGGAACTGATTTGAGATTTTTAAAATAATCTGGATTCTCATACATTTATATAACATATACTTATATAATACATACTTGTTATATAATTATTTTAACTTATTGAATAACTTATTTAAAATTTTTATCATATTGTCATAAAATAGTTATAACCAAAAGGACAGGCTCATTTATTAAATTATTTGTCTTGAAGAATATTGTCATGAAGTAAAGATCAGCAAACAATAGCACTAATGCATTAGACATCTCCTCTTTTATATATTATTGTATTCTGGAATATTTTGTTATATGGAAACTTGTTGTGTTGTAGCCAAAATATGAATCTAACTAGTCAAAATAAGAGTCATAGATCACATGACCCTATTCTCTTAAGCTTGTAAGTTATAAATAACGAGGATTGCCAATTCCTCAACAAGTTTTATGATAAATGCTTAGCCAGAGATATTTTAAGTGCTGGCTCTGGCTAAGCATTTATCATAAAGCTTGTTGAGGACAAGCAATCCTCATTGTTTATGAATCTACAGATCTTTGAAAATATTGAACTAAAGGATCCATAGAGAGATTTTTAAAATGACCTTAGTATATTTTAGATCCTGGTATATTTTAGGTATGAAAAACAGCAAATATAATTTAAAAAGTGTTTCAACAAAAAAGAAGATCAGTTACAAATAATAAATAATTTTTGTGCTGTTAACAGTTTATTGAAGTTTATTTTATAATTAAATGATGCACATCTATAAACTGAATAGTTCAAGATTATATCAGGCCTATGTTTGTATATATAAAATGCAATCTTTATTAATCTGTTTTCACTATTTCATCCATACATGCACAGTTGCCATTCTGTGGGGTAACAAAAACATCAATATTAAAATAAGTAGTGGTCTCACATACACATGAAATTCAAACATATAGACAGATAAACATACTATATAATTTAATAATTAATATTTAACAATATAATTAAATTATAATTCTTTAAGCAGTTTATTTGATATAAATTTAGAGCCCAAAATTTTACAGAATGGTCTCAACGAGTTTCAGTTTTCCCACTTATTTTACTTAATATATTCATGAATATTTGAAAAATAGAATGCAGAGAATTCATTTAGAGATCCTTTTCTGAAGTAAAAAAAAGTCTCTTTTAATAAGAATATGAAAAGAATAAAAATCTTTTTCAAAAGACTGGAATCTTATTTTTATTGTGATAAAGATAGTATGCTCAATTTTTCATCTAAACAGTAGGGAAACATCTCATCTGAATATAACCTTTTACAATGATAGATTCAGCAACAAATTGTGAAGTTAGAATTCATTAAAGTGCCAACTCTCAATTTTAAACTGTACAAAGACAAGGTCATACCATCTGTTCTTAGACCATACACAGGCAAAGTGTTTTCCCAGGCAGACTACAACAAAATGTATGCCTTGGCCACAACACCCCCCAGAATGTTCTCCAATGCCAAAACACACAATGAAGGCACACCACTAAGCCTAATGAATGACTTTGGAGGGATGCACTATTACAATGCAGCTAAGGTTATCAATGCATGGCTCACACAAACCATAGGCTTCGGCTCACATGCAATCAAACCATCATTCGATTTCCCACACAGAATCAAGAAAGTCACACCCACCTACAGCACAAACATGGTGATAATGGATATAGCAGAACTATATGGTTCCATTGATAGACCCAAATCCATATCCATTATAAAAAAAGAATTAACAAAACATGGCATGAACCAGCAATGCATACAATTTGTAGTGGCATTTTTGCAGTGGCTGAACAAAAACATTTATGCTATATTTAACCAGTAATGGTATACATTGTCAATGATTGGCCGATGGGCCTTCCCATGAGTGGAATCATATCCAGCATCATCCTCAATGCATATGAGTAGATCATCATCCCTAGATATCTGTCCATAGATCTTGTATTGTACACCTGCTATGTCGATGATATCTTTATTGCTGCATCCCTCAAAACTATAAAAGACATATAGACAAACTTAAAAAACCGCCACGGGTCTGACTATAAATACAATACATCAAGATGCTCACAACTCTGTCAAATACCTAGACTTGAAAGTGAAGATGGAACCCTGACGTTTCCACTACAAAATGCTAATCAAGCCATTAAACATAAGAGGCCACACCCATCATCAATCAAACACCCCCGGCACTTACAAACTGGCTGGATTAAAGGCATTACTCTAAAGAAACGCTGAACTGTGCAGCTTCGAAGCCGACAGAAATGTTAACATCGAAATGCATCAAGCAGACTTATTAAAGACGAGATATAACAGAAAAAACATAGATAAAAATAATCAGAACCTTCAAACACCAATTAACCAGCAAACACACAGAGTCAACCTCAAATCCTTCTCCTATATATAAAGAACATACAAAAGATTTACACAGAATCTTTTACAATAATTTCAGCTTATGTTATCACACTCCGCCCAATTTTATTAGACTTCTTAGCAATACTAAAGATCAGTTTCCTCCAATACATACACAGCTAGCTATATACAACATAGCATGTCCATACAACAATTGCCTTGCATCATATTATGGGAAAACGAACATTACACACAAGGCTCTCACTGCACACATATGCTTATTATAAGGCACAAATAGACCCCATGCACACATCCTCTTCGATCAGCACAGTACCTCTGCAAGCCACCCCTGCATTTCAGATAACCCTCGAGTCGTGTGCAAGGAGCGCCACGACTTAGGAAAGATTAAAGAGATTATATTTTATTAACTTGGACTGTAATTCGATGAACAAATGAGATACATGTTATGCAATTTCCAAAAAATGGCAAACATAATTTACATACACTTGGCATTTCTCATAACATTTTTACTCTGTAATTCACTTCACACAAAGTTTTGATAATGAAGATATTTCTTCTAAAGTATTTAGCGAAATAAACTCAAATAGCCAATTATTTATTTATTGCAATTCATTCATTCGCTTACTTTATGCATTTACTATTTTATTTGTGTGAAATATATCTTGCATATATCTTACTTATTACAAATATAGACACAAAGCAATTATTTATTAATTACAATTACCATACAATAACTACTCCATTCTAATTATGAGTAATGTTAAATCTTAGCTTAATTTATTTTACTCTCATTTATCTAATTAAATCAAAATTAACATCTAGAAATTACCTCCTACCACATTTTTGTAGTGAATACTGAGCTCCTGTTTGGAAAAAAAAAATGACCCAGTAAACTTCTCAACCCTCAATTAAATGCTTCCTGTACTTCCTCCACCAATTATCAGAAAAGAACTTGCCTCACAGAATATGTATAAAAGCTGTTGCTATGCTTTCCAATAACTCAAGATATTTACAATCTAAAACTTCCTCAAATGAATATAACTAATAATCTACAAATAAAAGAATTATGGCATGAAAAATAGAATCTTTATGAGGTTCCAAACAATCTTTTTCTTTTTCTATCCAATACTAAAGTGTTTGGATTTGAACTTCCTAGAAACTGATGAAGGTTCACAAGCAAATTCATGACAATCCATGGTCTTTGCTTTATCTGCTTCATAAATTGAATTTAGCACCCACTGATCTATATAAAAGTGAGAAAAAACAAATAGTGAAACACCATAGTTAATAAAATTGAATCTATGGCTACAGTGATGGAACTGAAGAACTTAATCTATATCCTGATTGGATTCTTTTTAGACTCCTTTATGATATTTTGTTAGTAGTTAACCTATTTAAAATAAAAAATCCATATAATAAATAAATAAAATCCATAGATTCAAAAAGTAGCAGAATTAATTCTTAAAGAATCTAATTCTTAAGTATATCTGAACAGTAAGTTAAATTATCGAGTTATATACATCAGCAAAGATTATAGTCAAGGAAAAAAAAGAATAGATGTAGGGGGGAGGGGATTGTATATACTGTATTATAGTGATTTTTTTTTTAAAAATTAATGTTAATATATATATATTTGTTTTTAATATTTAAAATTGCTTAAATACTGTCTTAGAAGTAAATATAAAAGATTTAAAACTCAACCAAATCCGAATCTTTACTCAATTGAGAAATATTCCATGTACAAAGATGGAATTGGAGCTATGAATATTATATCTGACAACATCCAACTATGATAGTTAGCTATGTGATATTGATTAAAGATGCTCAGCTAGATACCATATACGTATATCATAAATTGGAATGTTAGTAATATGATAATTAAATGACTTACCCTATTCCAGATTCACTATGAATACAATGAACTCAAATGAATTAATTTTTTTTTACTATAAACTGAATAATTCTATAAAGTATAAATCTCCTTATTCATGTATGATGTTTTAAAGTCAAAATAAACATATAAGAAGGTACCTGTAAATATTAGAATTCAGCACTGAATCAATATATTCGTCCTATCACCTGTTATAATTAAAACATTCCATTCTGTTACTATTTCTATTCTCCTCAATCTACACCTCATATGTTATCAGACTGTTACAATATACATATATTACAAAGAAATAAAGTCATATCTCACATGACCTAATTTAAAAAGCATCACCATCATCATCAACCATTATCAATCCACTGCAGAAGGAAGGTTTCTCCAAGTTCAATCCATCTTCTCCGACTTTAACTTCTCTTCTCCACATCACCCCTGCATACTTTCTTATTTCATCCATCCATCTCACAAGTCGTCTCTTTCTGGATCTTTTGCAATCTCTTGAAATCCAGTTTAAGATTTCAATTGTCCATCTATTATCATCTCTCCTAACAATATGTCCAGCCCAACTCCACTTCAGTCTTTTAATTTTTTCAATGAAGTCAGTAACACCTGTTTGTTCTCTTACCCATATATTGTGTTTTCGATTACTTCTTGTTACTCCCAACATGCATCTCTCCATACTTCTTTGAGTGGTCTAAAGTCTCTGTATTGCTCTTCTTTTAAGTGTCCAAGTCTCAGATCCACAAGTAAGAACTGGTAAAACACATTTATTAAAAACCTTCATTTTCAAATACATAGGCATATTTTCTTTTAGTATCAAGTTATTTCTACCAAAAGCACTCCAACCAAGTTTAATACTATGATTAATTTCATCCATTATGTTTCCATCTGTATTAATAATCTGACCAAGGTATTTGTAACTGTTAACTTCTTTTAACTCATCATAATCAATCTTTATTTTAATATTTTGAGAAAATCCATTGAACATTATTTTAGTCTTTTTAACATTTATCTTTAGTCCTACTTTCATCTGATAACTCCTGCATCATTTCCTGCAGACCTAAAGCATTATTTGCAAAAACAACTACATCATCTGCAAAATCTAAATGACTTAAATAATCTCCATTTACTTTCACTCCTTTAGCTTCCCATTTTAATCCACAAAATACTTCTTGCAGCACAGCTGTAAAAAGTTTTGGAGATATGCAGAAAGAAGTTTGCTATTAACTGAAAGGAGACTCTTTGATTCCTCTTGGAGGCCTTAAAGGAACCGAGCAGGGCAAATTCCTAAATGTCCATCCATATGTTCTTGTCGTTGCAGCTGTTATTACTATGTGATTATTCATATAGTATATGAACATGGATGGGCTGTTCACCAACACGCATTAGCCAGTATGGTGAGTTTATTGGCTTTTTACCTCTGAGTTTAAGATCAAGAAACACCATGGTCTTTCTTCTCAGTTGCCTGATAAGGCAAAATGAATGTGTGTGTAAATGATAAATATTTTTCCAATAGATATATACAATTATGACAGACAAAAAGAAATCATGGTCCTTGGTGGCTGAAGCCGGAGGGTGCTAAGAATCCCCTGATTGCAGACCCAGGCTGCCATTTGATGACAACTTTTTATTTGGGTATTTCCAACTGCATATCACTTTCAAGTGAAGGAAGATTGCAAGAATTAGAAAAAGAACTGTCTTACATTAAATGGGACATTATTGGACTTTGTGAAGTTAGAAAAAAAGGTGAAGAGACAATTCATTTAAAAAGTGGACATGTACTCTATTATAAAGGCACAAATATTGGAAATATAAGTGGAGTAGGATTCATTATAAATAAAAAGTGGAAGAAGAACATTGTGGAGATTGATGGTATATTGGACAGAGTGGTAAGATTAGTTATACAACTTAATAACAGATACCAAATGCAGATAATTCAGGTGCCCCAATAAGTTCTCATAGTGATGAAGCAGTAGAAGATTTTTATATAGATATACAAAATGCTTTTGATCGGAGTAAACAACATTTTAAAATTGTTATGGGAGACTTTAATGCTAGAATTGGTAAACAAATGAAAGTTGAAAGAGCTGTAGGTAATTTTGGTTATGGTAATAGAAATGAGAGAGGACATAGACTTGTGGAGTTTGTAAGTAAAAGAAAAACTTTATATTATGAATTCTTTTTTTGAGAAAAATGTTAAAAGGAAATCGATATGGAAGCATCCAAATGAAAATACAGCAGAATTGGATTATATTTTGACTATTAGAAAATACATATTTCAAGATTGTAATGTTCTTAATAAATTTAACAAGCATATATATTGCAATTTAAATACTTTCTTTAATTATTAAAATAAGCTATTATTAGTCTAACTTACCTTTCAAATGATATTTTATCTGTGTCAATGAAAGTGGTTACAATAGGAGATGTTAACCTGGCACAAACTGCCCTCTCAGAGGGCTTCATAAATGAAATATCAGTCACCTGGGCAGGAAAGACTCTCATGGCCTCTGAATAAACTTGAGCTAATTCATGATCCACTTCCATTACAGTAGCAGAATCAGCTGAAATGAGCATAGTCAAAATAATCTTAAAAATTTCCATAATGTTTTAAAAAGATAAACTCATTATCAATGAAAGCATAGTTCTAAAAGAAACCATACATACAAATTCTTTCATTTAAAAAGACATTTATTGTTAACACCAGCATATTTATAATTAAGTAATTACATTATCTGGAAATATATCTTCCACTTCTCGTTGACAACATATTATAATTTAATAAACAAAATCTTATAATAATAATTAAGAAAAAAGACTTTAGGTTCTCCAAAAAGCTTAGAGCAATTCTCTTATTAAATATATCATGCTATTATTTGGGAAAAAAAAGTTTGGTCATTACTAAATCAAATAAAGAACAAACCGATTTTTTATTAAAAACTTTTCAACTGTCCACACATTATAAAGGATTGCTATAACTAATTATATATGTAAACTTAAAAGGTATTAATGCCAACACACAGAAAATAAAAACATGCATATTCCTATTACTGATATTAACAATAATAGCAATATTAATATAAACAAAATCAATAAAATTTCAAAGAAAAATATTCACATATTTCTATTGTTTAATTCTGAAATCATGACAATAAGACAAACTAACATAAAAAGTTTCTCTTATTAATATAAAGAAAGTAAAAACCTCTGGTCATGTGCTTTTTATGAATTTACGCGCATTTGCGTATGAGCATCAGTTTAAAAAGCATAAGTGGGCCCCTTATGCTTAGAAGTTAATAAAAGATTAGACTTTTTTGTTTTTTCTGCAAGGTTTCTATATGAAATCATTAAAAAAATTTATTGACAGACTAAAAAATTAGGCTTCACATTTATGTCATTTGTTCAAATCAGTCATTTCTATTACTTTATACTAGTTAGAATAGCCCACACTCTCTAATCTGAGACTTGAGCTAAAACATTAAAAACACATTATCAGTCTTTAATTTGAATGGTGCCAGAATACATATGAATGTATATGCTGCATGATGTTCAAATCTATTAAAACAGGCAAAACTCTCTATACGTATTGCCACTCAGTGCAAGCCAGAATAATCAATGGATGCCAGATGGCTTGTTTAAATCTAAATCTAATATAATGGATGGGGAAAAAAAACTTTAAGATGAAAATCAGATTTAAAAAAACTGCATACCTGACCCAATAATTCATTTCAATAAAATTATTATTTTTTTTCTATCATAATATTATAAATTATAATATAGATAATTTTTTCCATCAAAAAGGTTCTGAATTTTACTATTTGCAATATTTTATCCAACAATAAATGACAATCAGAATAGACTGAGCAACACAAAAAGTTCATTAATATTTGATTTTATCCTTATCCCTTCAAGCATCAATAAATTAGATGAATTCAATGCATTTTCTATGTTGAATGTTGTATACAACAGCAGTTAGGCAACACCAATAACAAAATAAAAACACAGAAATAAAAGCAGGTGCATTCAAGAACCCTGTTTTTTTGATAAATTTATTATAAAAACTATCATAAACTGTATATTAAGATGAATTTCATAGCATTATATAATATACAGAAGCCAAATTAACAACAACACATTGTAATACTTTAATGGAAACAGAATCTTATAGTATATTCACAATCCATTCATGAAGCATCTACTTCCAGCAAAATATTTGATGGCAATCATTTATTTATATTGTACCAACCCTGTAACATTCAAAATCGTATGATTAGCCAACAAGATTCAGAGACCTAGAAAAAGTACTTCAAACCCAGTATGTTCGGGAGATGGTAGTCGCAGAACAGTACTAAGCTTTAACCTATTTGCCAGTGCTCCAAAAACCTCCCCTATCCAACCAACGCTCCTGATGCTACTAATGGTCATTGTTTTTCTTCGGTCCCGGTGGTCAGGGTAGAAACAAGGACTTTCACTAAATACTATGATATAGCTTAAACTATTATTATTAATATTTCATAGGTTTTGGATACATACATATGATTTAATCAAGTGTGGATATATATGAGTGGATATAATGAACCAGGGAATGACATGACAACGGTATAGATATATACAATTTATTAATACAATTCATTAGAAAAACATAAATAATAACAATCATGTTTGGACCTGATCATGATCCATGTATGGGATTACATTTAAACAAAAAAAATAACAATTACAATGTTTGATGATCAGTAGTGATAATAGTACATAATTTCAATATCACCAGAATAAATATATGATTTTACAAAGGTCACCTGACAATAATGACAATTAAGGTTGTGAAATATATAAAATAATAATTACAATAATGAACCTCAGTATTAGATGTGTGTGTGTACATTACAATGAAGTCATGCTGGATTTCATGACAATAACAATTGTGATTCAATACAATAAAAAAAATTAATTAGAAGTGATAGTTACACGCACAGTAAATAATCAGTATTATACTGTGTGTCAGCATAAAAACAAATTTTTGCCACTATAAAATTAATATGCCAATTTTGGAGAGCAAACACAATACTTGCTTATATTAAGCTAGAGGCCAAATGAATATATATAACAAATTTATGCGTGTGTTTACATACATAGGGGAAGTAGAGTATATATGTATTTGTCATTATAATATTTTATTGTTAGTCTTCTCAGCAGGAGTTATGGACAAAAGCATAATTTTATTACCCTTTATTATTAATAATTATATGAAAAATATGGCTTATCTATTTCCCACAGAATTAACCACAGGTATGATTAAGAAATCTAATTACAGCATTCAGTAGCGTCGGGGTTTGAATCCTGTGATGGCTATATTATTAGCATTGGCAAACATGGGCCAATCTCCTTTGTCGAGCAGTAATGTATATATTCCTATAGTAACACATCCGCATTCAGCTTGACTTGTGTAGGAAATAATAGAGCGTGGGTTTTGAATCACTATCTTTATAGAGTATACCTATTCATCGGCTCAAAGAAAGGCATGTCTATCTCGTATCGCCAAGATAGGTAAAATATCCGCGTGGCAGACCGCATAGCATTACTCGACATATTTTTATTATTAAAAGCCATATAGGCCCAGATCAATGTATTAAGCTACTGATATATTTGCCCATTAAAGGCACTAATTTATATCTGCATAGATGTTTTTCCTAAACCTGTCTTTAATAAGTAATAATGGAGAAATCCGACAACCATATCTTATAGGCTATAAAATGCCCAAGTATTTCAAATATGAATCTTAACTATAAAATGCTAAAGAGGCAAAAAAAAATACTACTGCTGAGATATTTCTTTCCCCAAATGCATGCCTCACTAAATATATATATAGGGTGAGATAACCCATATCTTTGCAATAAGTAATATTGCCTATTTTAAATTTTAAAAGAAGAACTAGCATTATTATTATTATTTTTACATTTAAATAAACGCATACACACTTATATATATACACCATTCTACCTTCTTTAATTGTCACAAAGAATCTTAATCTAAATCAAATAAAATAATTTGAACACTTATTTATATTTTAAATTTCTTTACCAAGATACTGTGATTATGCATATACGGGAAGAGGGCGGATTTTTTTTTTTTTTTATACAGATATTTGATTTCTTTTCTATCTCGCTCTCTTTTTTTTTTTATTAAATAAATGACATTTTTCACTAAGCCAGAATTAGACCGATTTAAGAAATTTAACTTTGACCGATTCTTATTTTATCATTCAAAATGAATCATTACCCCTTTCCCACTTTAGATTCGGGACAAAGCAAACAAATTTATACATAAATTGGTTTCATAGTGTAATATCATTTGTACCCATATTTAACTAAATTGGCACAAAGAAATTAATCAATCAAATATATATTATACTTAAAAGAACATACCGGCATATCTCAAAATAAAACATAGAAAAGCTGCAATTTTAAACTCTCTAATAATCTTTTTGTTCTACTTAGAATTATACATTACACTTTTTTCTGTTGTTTGAACCATTAATAAGTAATGGTTAAAATTTAAATTGACTTGTTAAAACAATAACAAAAATAAACTAAACACTCATATATATATAACCGTCCTTTTGAAACACATTTTCTTAAGATAGTCTTTTGCGAATTTTATGAATCTAATGAAATTAAATGTTCGCATTTTTTTTTTTTTTATAGAAGGTATTTTTAAGATATAAATATTTTTTTCCTTTTTAAAGATAAAAAGTTTATACTTGCGATAGATTACGGTGTCACTTTGCTTGATGCAGATTTTTTTTACCGATTCATTCATTGACAGGGTCGGCTTTGGGCTTCACTGGACTCAGAATAGACTGGCTTCAGGTTGCTTCTCTATTTTTCTTCGATGGATCATTGTGTCACTTTGATTGAGGCAGATATTTTTTTCCAGGTTCATTCATTATTAGGATCGATCTTTGGCTTTATCGGACTCAGGATAGACTGACTTCGCTGTTGATTCTCCATTTTCTTTCATAGCAGCAGCATGGGATTTGTCTCTCCTCCTCTTCTTTAGATGCATTTTTCTGGAGACTTTCCAGAGAAGGGAAAAGCAATTTGTACTACTCAAAAGCCATATCGTGGGTCTTTTCTCCACTTAAAATGTAATCAATTGCACTAGTAGTTGAGACTCACTTTTACTTTCTTACTACCAACAACTTTTTTTCCTCTCTAACTGCTTGACTTTTAATAATTACTCTCACTGCTTGACTTTCAATAATTACTCTTGTTCTTTTTCTTTGCTCTATTTATAATAACTTTTTTCTAAGCAAGGCTTTGTTTTCTATATATATTTTTAACGCCTATAATATATTTTCCTTGGTTAGAAACGAAAACAGACCGCATGATTGATTTTTCCTTTTTTTAATTACATCAGTGTAAAGATTTTTATGGATTTACATCAGTTTAAAGATAAGAAAACAATTCAACACTCCCATGCAACTAGCTGAGTTGATCTTTCAGTTTAAAGATAAGAAAAACAATTCAACACTTCCTTGCAACTAGCTGCGTTGATCTTTTACCAAAAATAGGTGACCCAATCGAGATAAGATTACACAAAGTTATAAAATCTTACTTGCCTTTTAATCGCCTCAAGGATGAGAAAAATTAATTCACACCTACATGCAACTATATTTTTCGGAATGTTTATGAAAAAAAAAGCAGAGTCATCAAAATGTTATTCGCAAGGAACGAACCGCCTTTAGGATAAAGATATACGACAATGGAAATATATTTTTCTTTCCAAAAATATATACATAAAAAAATGCATTTCAATAGAACAATTTACACATACATAAGTCCACTCATTCATAAAGTCATACACCTGCACATATCCCCTTTAGCAAACAAGCAAAAATAAAAAAATGAAAAATTAGATATTTGAGTTTTAAAATATATATATGTATACTAATTTTAACAACTAACATGAAGCTCTGTGTGTTCATACACACTGAACGCTTCAATATGCTTATTAAAATTATTATAATGTACATGCAAATATGCACAATGGTAATTAACATCAACATTTTAGGTTTATTTAATTGATAAAAATTAAATTCATATTTACATTTACAGAATAAACAATAGACAAACAGTCAGATAATTGGGAAAAAAAAAGATTAAACAATATACATATATATATTACAAGCATAAGTGAGTTTTGGATTTGGGGTAATTTTAATTATATATATATATTTATGATATAATGCAAGAGTGCACACACAAGTAAATTTAAAAAAAAATGGTAATTTCTTTTTTTTAGTTACATTTGATTAACATTAAGATAAAAGGATTACTAAAGTCCTTATAGTGTATAGATACAGAATTTAAACCTGAAAACTGCTGTAAGTCAATGTTATAAAATGTTAGCAGTAGAACAATGATCAAATCTGATTTTGATATTGTAAATAAATTATCTATGTGCATATAAAAAGTAATTAAGGTCAAAACAATACCCTGATAGAATAAATCTCTGTCGATTAAAAAATTAGAATAATCTTCTTAAGAAATAAAGTGTTGCTATAGAGATAATACTAAGTTATGTTTGGGATTAGCATTGATAATCAAAACAGTTGAGCCATAAAAAGAAGTTTTCAAAATCAATTTAATTTAATCGCATTTTACAATTTTGATATCAGAGGCACAATTGAAGAGAAAAAAGTGCTGTGCTTTACATTAAAAAAAAAAACCAACAACTTTTAAACTATTAGCAACAACAAAAACAAAAATCAATGAATGAAATTACTATAAAAATAGCTAAAGTTAACAATAGAAAAGCATAAGTAAAATTATATATTTTCTTAATGTTAAATAATTTGCATACACAAACAGTGAAAATCTAATTACATAGAATGCTGAGTACAATTTTGAGATTATGTGGTTTTTCTTAAATCTTGGATGAGTGATTTCCAAATGAAAACTTTCTACAAGAGTAAGTGAATAGTCAGTCATTTTAGAGCTAAACTACCTAATGAATAAAAGTAAAAAGTACATTTTTTCAAAAAAATTAATCTGAAAACTCAAAAGAAGACTAAGACCAGATATAATGAATCTTATTTTGTTGGTTTTTTTTAAATATTGTTATTAATTTCAAACTTATCATATTAAAATTTTTATTCCCAAATAAATATTCTATATCTGTGTTTGCATGTCATACATACATAATTGCTAGCCAGTTAATATAATAATGATATTCAAACTCATGTTAATAAATCTACGTATAAAGTCAAGTTGTAAAACTAACTCATTCAGTGATATCCTCATGAGATAATTAAAAATTATTTGAAGATTAAAATTCAAATTAGTCTTTAGTAAATAATCTTTTTGGTGCTAAAATTGGTTAATGATCATTCATATTGCAATAGTGAGTAAATTGTAAAAAAAAAAAAAAACTGCTTTGTAAGATTCAATGATAATCCATAGCAATTAAAATAAAATTATCACATGATCACCATTTCTTATGTTTAAAACAAATTGCTCAAACAGTAATGTGATGTACTGTAGCTTCTTCTTAAATGAAGTCAAGAATCTCTCAGCAATTATGCCCAGAAAAACCTGTTAGCCACTTTATTTTCCACTCCCCAGTCTAAGTTTTCCCATATTCTGCTCCATTCCATTTCCACAACATAATCTTTGTCAACTCTATGGCCTTTATATCTAAATCTCTCTTATCTTTTCTCAAACCCAGCATAAAAACCAATAATCCACTTTCTGTATAATCACTTTTTTCATATTTATTCTTCCATAACTTCATTATATGTACCCTTTTTGCTTTCAAGCATTTACATTCAAAATTTTCTATTCCTTCCTTACATAATTTACTGACTAAATCATCCATATTTTTCCATTTACATATATATTCTCTCTATATAGTAGTGCCATCCAGTGCATGCCTTAATAACCAATGGATGCAAGAATATTTGTGCATAAAATCCCTTTCTGGTGCTTACTCATCCAATATCTTCAGTCTAGTTTCTAGCTTGTGGCTTTCATCAATGAGAAGCCTTGGATCTGACAGCATTGTACTTAGATCTTAGCATCTAATGGAACTCTCCAGCAGCCATCTTTTACCTATTTAATTAACTATAAAGCTATGAGCCAAGATGAAAACAAAATAATGTTTTCATAGCTTTATAGTTAATTAAATAGGTAAAACATGGCTGCAGGAGGGTTGCATTAGATCCTAAGATCTACATGCATTGCTCTCAGATACCAAGGCTCCTCACTGATGAAAGTTACAATATAGAAACTAGTCTAGGGATATTGGATGAGTAGACACCAGATAGGGATTTTATGCACAAATCTTCTTGCATCCATTGGTTATTAAGGTTAGCACTGCTGTATGAAGATTTTGCTACTGTTTAAAATAAAATATAATTAATATCTAACAGTTAATAATAACTTTTAAAATTTGTTTTGAATGATAAATGACTTAATCAGACATGGTTGGGTTTTTGGAGGCAAATCTTACCAGGTCTTATCCCATTCCAATATTGTGAAGTTTTTATCTCTCTGAACCCTTTTTATATTGGGGTATTGTATTCTCCAGAGACACCAATAAGTTTGTTTTAAATTACTTAACTATTCATTAATTAAAACCATTTCAAAGAATATTATTAACTATTTATTACATATCTTTTATTTTAATCACATTTGCATTCTATTTTTCATCAGTATTTAAAGCATGTATGTATTGGTAGGTGGAAAAGACTACCAATCATATTATTGCATAAAAAAATTTAGCAGTCCAATATGTGGCTTAATACTATATTATTAAAGATCTAATTTGAATTATCACACTTAAATTGGCTACTATAACTGAAAAAGTCAAATTAATCTCATGCCTCTCCATCCTATTACATAATACATTTTATATTTTCATAGGAAATTTTCCCACAAAGTGACTGGTCAAAAGCACTGAAGAAAAAATTTATTTCTTTTGGAACATTAACAAAAAGATACAAAAGATGATAGCTGGGATTTAAATTAGATTTTAAAATATATTTTTAGATATACTTGTTATGGATGATTATATAAACAAATTCAATATGAAACAATTTAGGTATGGAATGTCTAAAATTATATGTCACATATACATTATAAAAGTTATACATAAAGGGGATAAAAATTCATAATATACATCAATTTAATCTATTTAAATCCACAAGCCTACTTTCACAACTTTGGGGTCAGACCTTACTAAATCTGATCCTTTTCCATATTGTGAAGTTTCGTGGCAGCTACTTCGTCTGGGTCATCCAAACAATCTTTCTCCGCTTCCTCTTCTTGTTGATTATCTTTTATATATCAAGATCATTCTGTCCTTTGCAAAAAACAACTAGGTCAGATTAACTTACTTACCTATTCATTAGTTAAAATCAGATTTCAAATATTATTATTAGTTATTAGATACACTAACTTGTATATCAGATTACCATTCTTAATCTTTTAAAAATAATAACCAAATTTCCTCTTTAATTAATTAATCTCTAATTAGAGTAGCATTTTTCTTAATTCAGTAACAAAATATTTTTTAAAGAACAATGAAAGTTTTTTCTTTGGTTAACTAGGTTCTATAATTACTTTTTCTGCTTTCTATAAATACTAATATCTATATATATACATATCTAGAATTAATATACATCAATTCTCTCATTATTTCAGAGAACCATGTTATTTAACTTAAATAAACATATAATCTCAAAAATAAAAATGTAGTTTTTTCCTGCCCTCCATCATTCTTGGTTTTGTCTCTATCAAAATTCTCTCTAGAGTATGTACAGCTCTGTCTTCAAATAATTAAAATTTAAATTGTGATTCTTCTGTTAATTAACTTGGTTCATGACCATTCTATAATGGTTTAACTATTCCCAATTTGCATTCTTACACTGCTCTATTTATTTTAGAAATTATTACCTGTTTCACTTAGTGTGAATACCATCGAATATTCCTCTTCCACTATTTTGTATTTTAGCAAATGGCTTATATATTTTGATATTTCTATCCTACTTTCTGTTTTGATAACAAATCACGTAGATAAGCTTTCCTGAGCAAAGCTTTCAATCCATTTTTATGATTAGAATGTCTTTAAAACAGATTTTCCTGCAGAATGAAATTTTATTCACAGATTTAGATTTTGCTTTCCATTTCCTGGATATACTAGAGAAATTTTGTTTTTAGTTTTCTGCATAGTAGCAATTCTAATGGGGATTTATCTATCATAGCAATCAACATGTTTAATACAGCAATGCTAAAATGGCTGTTTTCTGTACGTTTGTTTAAATTGGTGTATTGCCTTTACAATTAAACCATTTGTTTTCAGATGGATGTCCACAAATTTATCACTCTTCACTCATCTAAATATATCTCAAATGTCTTTGACATGAATTTCACCTGGATATGTGGATGCAAATATTACTTTAAATTTTGAGATGAATTTTTTTGCTACTAATGTTTTTAAGACTTTACATTCCATCCATTTTGAACATGTACCAATTCCATTGAAAAATATATGTCCTTTAATTAGACTTGTGCGTGAAAGAATAGCCTCAGTTGCTAGCTTTAGATTATGGTAAATATGTTTTATATTAATAGATTGGCTATTGAATATCATTTTAATAAGTTTTCAATGTCAAAATTTATTTTTGGATAACAAATATAGCTTTATGCTAATTTTAACTCTAATCATACCTAGATGTCTCTTATGCAAGAGCTCCTGTATTTCTTCCATATCTTGGAATGTTATCAAAATACAATCCCATCGGAATGCAGCCCTTACTTACTGATAAATCCCCTTGCATTCCTGAATGCTATAAAAATAATATTTGGTTACATTTATGATTTAATGAATTACATTTCAAAACATGGAACTACAGGACATCAATTTAATTTATTTATATTTCTGATTCACCTGATCCAATATTCTTTGACAATATGTTTGTATATTAGATTTGATTGCTTTTTTTACAACTTAACTCATCATATCGTTTAATCATTAAAGCATGTGAACTTAGATGTTTATTTTTCAATAATATTCCAGTAAAAACTTTAGTCCATCGTTATTCTAAATAGTCACTAGTTATGAGTAGAGCTACCTTGCCAAGCTGGCCATAGTTTCTTCAACTTTTGACAAAGTATACAGAGAATGTACGTGGATCTTTTTTCCAAATCCATCTTGCCATTATTTTACATTTGAAAAACACTGGAGTGCACGTCATCTATATAATTTATTTACACTTCTGGAGAACATGATTCCACCTTATGCAGTAATTTTGGCAATATTTCTTCATTTTACATCATGCTATTTTTTTTATAACCATAAAACTATAAACTGATAAGTTTATTTGTCAAAGAATGTAGTCTTAAAGGTTCTAGTATTGGTTTATTGTATTTCATCATTATTCCAAACACATGCTAAAATAAATGCTAACAATAACTGTTTTTTTTAAAATTAAATTATCATTTTTTTATGCCAAATAGTATGGTAAAATCTTTTTTGCTTAGTAAGCTGAAGTTTTATTTTTCTTAACTTTTGGCACTAATACAAAGAATATGTATGAATTTTTCTCCTTCCTCACTTGGGATAACTTATTTCTGCTTACTCTCTCATATTTCAAAAAAGCAATACTAAACAATATCTACAGTAAAGTATCTTATTTCTTGTAAAGTTTTGTAATGAATAAAATTTTTTACATGTGCTTCCTGCCATATCCTTTCTTGTTTTTTTTTTTTCCCCTTAATAAATCATACAATGATCTGGCTATACACACCTTTTCCAGTAAATGATCAGGATCTAGGGTAAACTTGCAATTTTTTGCATGATGAGGCTTGGGGATTTTCATTTCTGCCATAACTTTCTCAGTAGAGGGCGATTTTTTCCTCATTTAAAATCACACAGATTAAACATTTTTAATTCACTGATATTTCAAATACATTTTAAAAAATTTAGATTGTTTCCAAACTGCAAGTTTCTAACAGACTTTAATAAGACACCACCTCAACAAAGTTTCAGAAATGGCTGTTGTATTTAAATGAAAATAGAGTATTATCCATTCTAATCTTTACAATACTAATTTAATTTTTGCTTAGAAAATATTCAGTGATATTATGATTTTGAATAGCAAGTGATTACATTTATACAATCTCAGTTGGTTTTTAGATCAATAATTTGATTGATTTATTTCTAACAGATTTTTGGTGAAAACAGTCTTTATTTCTCAAATGTAAAGAATTGAAATGAAACCAATAAATCTCGCAATGTGACAGGGAATAAACTCTTTTGTATAAACTTTTATTTAATTATTCATTAGTAACCATATAAACACATTTGATAATTCAGTTAGATTATGACCACTATAACAATAGCTCAATAAGATCTAGAACAAACATTAATTGCCTTTGTTTTTTTACTAACTTTTCCAATGACAGTATCAATATTTCTCTTCGAGCAAACAGTAATTTAGATAGTTTGCATATGATCTACTTTATACTAACTATTAATTCTAAAGTAAACAAAACTGGTTTAATTTTCTTCAAATTGACTTTAAACAAATTCAGAGAATTTTATTTATCAAACTATTTTTGATGTCTCAATCAAAGCCTTAAAGATTTATACCATTTTGAATGATAATAAAGACAATAACACAGTTCTATTTTTAATTTTTACTGAAACCTTAACTTATCCTTGTAAGTTAATCCGATTTCCATTTACATACTGCCTTAACTGATACACTTTTAAAAACTGCAACAAAGATAGCTGGTAGAAAAAAGCAGCAATTGACCAATAAAATTTCTACTGAGACTAGAGAATTTATAAAGAAAAGAAGGAATATGATGATATACAAAAATGGTGCATTAAAAAGGATTGAATATCTTGAATTTTATAAAATGGTGCGGAAAAGTGTTAAAAATGATATAAGAAAGTATAACTGTGAGCTATCAAAGAAAGCTGTGTAAGAGAATAAAAGTCATGAGAGTCTAAAACAACATTTTGGTATTGGTAGGAAATTCATAACTGCAGTAAGAAAAAAAGGTGGAATTATTACTAAAAGGAGGGATGACATCATGAAATGGGTAAAAGACTTCTATCAAGAATGACGTAGTAATAAAAAACAAATAGCTCCTATATCTATTATATCTTCCAAATTGCCCAGAATTTTAAATGAAGAAGTGAAACATGCAATTAAATTTATGAAGAAAGAAAAGGTTCCAGGTAATGATGGAATTATAAGTGATAAATTAAAAGAAGCACGTGAAGAAATAGACATTTTTTTTAGAAAAGTTATATACCAAATGTCTAAATGATAAAGATGTACCAGATGATTGGAAGAATGCAGTATTAATTTTTAAAAAAGGTGATAAAGAAGATATTAGAAATTACAGATCTATCAGCATTTTACCAGTGTTATACAAAATTTTTACCAAGATAATACCAACTCATCTACAGAGAATATTGGATTTCCACCAACCAAGAGAACAAGCTGGATTTAAAAGTGGTTTTAGTACAGTAGATCATATCCAGGTATTGAGAGAAGTTATAGAAAGGACAAATGAATATGAGTTGCTATTATGTTTTGGATTTGTAGATTACGAAAAGGCATTCGATTCTATAAACATTTCTTCAGTGATTAAAGTATTGGATCATCAAGGTATAGATCCAGGATATTGTCATATTTTAAAGAATATTTATAAACATGTAACAGCAACAATTAGATTATATAATGATACTAGGAAAATCAATATTGAGAAAGGATGTAAGACAGGATGACTCCATATCTCCAAAACTTTTTATAGCAGTGCTGCAAGAAGTATTTTGTGGATTAAAATGGGAAGCTAAAGGAATGAAAGTAAATGGAGATTATTTAAGTCATTTAGATTTTGCAGATGATGTCGTTGTTTTTGAAAATTAATGCTTTAGAGTTGTAGGAGTTATCAGATGAAAGTAGGACTAAAGATAAATGTTAAAAAGACTAAAGTAATGTTTAATGAATTTTCTCAAAATATGGAAATAAAGATTATGTTGAGTTAGAAGTTAACAACTAAAAATACCTTGATCAGATTATTAATACAGATGGAAACATAATAGATGAAATTAATCATAGAATTAAACTTGTTTGGAGTGCTTTTGGTAGAAATAACTTGATACTAAAAAGAAATATACCTATGTATTTGAAAAGAAAGGTTTTTAATGAATGTGTTTTACCAGTTCTTATTTATGAATCTGAGACTTGGGACACTTAATAAAAGAGCAATACGGAGACTTCAGACCACTCAAAAAAGTATGGAGAGATGCATGTTGGGAGTACAAGTAGAGATCGAAAATGGAATATAGAGGTAAGAGAACAAACCGATGTTACTGATCTCATTGAAAAAATTAAAAGATTAAAGTGGAGTTGGGCAGGACATATTGCTAGAAGAGATGATAATAGATGGACAATTGAAATCTTAAATTGGATTCTAAGAGATTATAAAAGACCCAGAAAGAGACCACATGTGAAATCAATGGATGAAATAAGAAAGTGTGCAGGGGTGATGTGGAGAAAAGAAGCTAAAGATCGAAGAAGATGGATTGAACTTGGAGATACTTTCATCCTGCAGTGGATTGATAATAGTTGATGATGACTGCCTTGAATGTAATCTTAAACTTTTATGTGTAAGTAAATCCCAATCTATCAATTACTATATTTTTATATAAGTTCATAATTCTGAAGTGTTTTTCATAAGAAGTTCTTTAATCTCAGCTCTTTCATTTACAAGTGCATGCCACGTGTCTCAAAATCACACAGAAGAAGAATTTCACATCACAGTTCATAGATTCTGATGCTTTGTTTTTTCAATAACTTCAAAATATTAAAGTATTTATTTTCTGATGTTCCTCTATTTTAGCATCCATAGACTCTTTAGATTGTTCTAACATTGTTTCACATGTAATTACCTTTTAAATGCATTTTTATAGACAGATCTGTTTCTATTGGCTCCATTTACTGTTTAACATCTACCACAATAGCTGTTTGAGACTTGTAAAATTATTTCAAGTTTCTCAAGAACTATTTCATATGTAAAATCCTATGGTCTCATCACTTCACATAATTTACTAATTTCAATTACTTTCTGGCTTACCAAAGACAATAATAGTGCCATCATTATTTCATTTTCCTTTATTTTATGATGAAAAATTTATTCACAAGTGCATTTATATAATAGTCCAATTACAGCCTCGGTAAATATTAATTAGTAATCAATGTGTGTTTAATAAATTTATAATTACTTAATTAAAGTAAAATTTATTAATAAACATTTGTGCTATGTCTGCCATTTTACTGTTTAATATATATATTTTTTCATGCAGTCATTTTAATTGCTAATAATTTTTAATAGATTAGGATCCTGTGTTGAACCGCACCAGCTGCACTATAGATTTTCCTGAAAAATGAACACCTATAGATCAAACAATAATTATTTTCTCTTGAATATTAAATAACAGATATGAAAGGTGGAAGCTGGATTTAAAAAAGATTTTAATACACCTCTTTACATATTAATTTTTGAGAGTAACCATATATATAGTCACAATTTAGGTATGGAATAAATATATCTAATGATATAGGTATCTATATAAAATTACATACATTGTAATAAGTTATGCCTGAAAGTATTCAAAGGTATAATATAGATAGGGTTGGTCTACAAGAACTGCTAGATCTGATTTCACATATTTGAAGGCAGATCTATCTAGATCTCATTTCTGACAGAGGTTCTTAGCAACTATTTTTTAAGTAACATTTAAATGATCTTTCTTCTGGTTTCCCTCTTTTTTAAATACTAGGGCTGCCAGGCTTTCTAGAGAAAAGAATCAACATGGATTAAGTTGCTTATCTATTCCTTAGTTAAAATCAGATGTCAAACACTATTATTAATTATAACTTTTATTTTAATCAAATTAGCATTCTTTATTTTAATTCAATCACTAAATATTTTTAAATATCCCAACAATATTATCACCCTAATTAATAAGATTTCTAA
Organism: Epiperipatus broadwayi; assembly: GCA_028023455.1. Taxonomy (NCBI): domain Eukaryota; kingdom Metazoa; phylum Onychophora; class Udeonychophora; order Euonychophora; family Peripatidae; genus Epiperipatus; species Epiperipatus broadwayi. The sequence goes on along the minus strand of JAQFVV010006224.1, from coordinate 1,710,992 downwards.
TTAATTTAATTATCTTTTACTTTAATAAAATTAATATTCTTTAAATATATTGTAATGACAAATTGGGCAATGAAAGGTGTAACATATATAAATAAATAGCTATACATTTATGCACCATTTTTATGTAATGATAAATATGATATTTTCTACTGACCACTATATGTTTATATTGTAAACATTAATCATTACAGTTCTGACCAGCATAATTATTTCAAATTAAGCAAATTATGTCATTGATGATGAATACATTATGATATAATGCCCTAGTCATGTAGTCATGAAATGGACTGTCTGTTAAATGGGTGAAAGATTTGCCACTTGACTATATTCATATGCATTCACCTCCAACTTTTGCGCACTCTCAATACTAACAGGGTTTGCATATCCAATTTTGTTTAATGGCTAGCAATCCAGGTATATATATCATGCAAGTACAGGCATACAAGTTATATTAGAAGATAAAGATTTAACAAGTCAAGATTGATTAAAAAATATGACTTTCTATCAAGAAAAATATTTATAAAAAAATTACCTTCATACATTCATATGTACATTTAACACATTTTAAACAAAATCCATCAATCCAATATATTGCTTATTTTAATGCCTGCATGATTTGATGCAGTAGTATAATGGCAGACTCTAGAATTCAAGATCCATGAATTGTGTCCATCTCAGTCACATTTCTAGTGTTTGAATTTCTTTTGAATTCCCAAATAACAAACTATTTAAATATATATTTTTTTATTCTATTTATTACAAAAATGATTTCATGATTAATAACTAATTATGTATAAAAACACTTCTTTTTATACTACACAAACATATATCTGCAGACAGCAATTATTAAACAACGAAAAAAAAACCCTAAAGATATTAAAATTATTAAGAATTTAATATTTAGAACAAAAAAAAAATACAATAGTTATTCAAGCTTTGTATAATATATACATATTTCCTTATTTGTATTTGCTATGCAGATGAATAAATGTATGCAAATTTGAATATATATATATATACACCCCATCAAAAATATTATAAGAATTTTCTTTTCATTCAAGATTTTAAATGTCTGTGCATTCAACAACTATATATATATATATACATTTCTATATTTAAGTTTTGCAACTTTTAATTTAAGAAAATTTCAAGTCATTAGGTTGTGTATCTTAAGTTCCCATGCAATCTTGGTTTCAAATCTGATGGTCTTGATATATTTTCAGATCTTCAGGTTATTTCTTCATTTAATTTCAGCAACCATATTCATTAGCTCTCAAAATGATAGAATTTTTACAGAAACACTTAAGTAAAAAGAATGACTACACAATCTTCAGAAATACACTCTGCAAGACTTGCAAGTAGATTTAAACTGTCCACAAATAAGAATTACTTTAATATTAGAAAAAAATGCAATTTTTCTTAATTTTAGATAATTTTCACAAATGGCAATTTGTTGATTTTTGATTCTTTTAATGTAAAACAGTTTTTTTTTCTCAACAAGTGCAATGTTTAAGTAATAGTGAATGACAGTGACTTTAATTAAACAGACAGATTTGAAACTAAAAATTGAATTGGCTTTGAAAACTTTTTTTTTATAGCCTCTGCTGTTTTAATTATCAATGCCTGTATTGAAAAATCACATAACACTGTTATTATAACTTGATAATCTCTTAAGAGGATTTATCCTTTAAATAACAAATTTTATTTATATCAAGTTAATGTTTTTACCTTAATTAATTTTTATATAAAGTTATATAATTTATTTACAGTACATTTCATTTATTGTTTAAATTCCATCATTTTTTTTATAATGATAATACCTAATAACATTAACTTACTTTATTTTTAATTTTCAGGTTAAAATCTCAAATTTATATATAATGCATTGAATTAAATATTGCTTTTTTCCCAACAACAAATGCAAAATGATATAAAAAGTAATACCATCAAACTAAGAAGTGAAGCAATTTCCCCATTCTCACTTTATCAAAATTAAATACAAACTTTCTAGAAATTTCAAATTACTATTTAATATTAATTTATGTAATTAAAAAATAATTGTGTTTGACACTGTGTGTACATGTATTTACACATTATGCCATAAAAAACGTATACTCAATTTCTGTTTTTTACTTTTATATACATCTTTATTTAAATTACTCTGTACTTTCTATCTATCTGTAAAAAAAATCTTGTATCTCAATTTTTAACTATTTCCCAAATTCCAATCAAATTAGAACTTTGCTTACATATGTATTTCTGATGATAATAGGCTTTTTTTAAGAGTTTGCAAGCAATTTTAGCAACAAAAAAAATAAAAATAGTGAAAAATTGAAATTTTTAATTTTATATAACATTCAGTACTCCTCATAGTACTACCATCTAGCAATATTAAATTGTATCTAAACTGTCTTGTAATATTAAAAAGTAAATATATACATATGGGGTGAAAAATTTAAAGAAATCCTTTTACTCATACTAATAAATAAAAAAATACATTAAAAAGTTTTCTTTATCTTTCACAATATTCTTGATATATGAAAGCTGAAGAAAATTAATTTTTTAGTGTTTTTTTTTCTTTTTAATGCATTTATATGAATAAAAGTATTTTTTTTTAAATTTTTTTTAAACTGTCAGACTATAAACTCACTTTATTAAGGATTCTCTCAAAATAAATGTGAATTTAATTTTAAATACTGTACTTAAATATCCCCTTCTCTAAAAAATGTTGCTATCAATTTACGCATATTTATATATATATATATATGCAATTTCATTCTCAATGAAGCATTACAATAATTAAGTTAATTAAACTTGTTATAGTTAGTATGCCTTTTATTTCATACATAAGGGCTTTGAGATATTGTATTCATCTCAATATATATACACGTCTGTAATTATCACACACACATGCACAAAAAAAACCTCACAAAAATAAAATCAGTTGCATTCACAGTACCTGTTTTATGATAATATATATAAAAAGAATTTGACAATGATCCAAATTTACACTCAAATAATACTTTATTAATTAATTTTATATCTTTTTTATAATTGGGTTCTCTTTTATCTATAATACATGACTTTTAAACCTGATTATAAGATATAGCTATTTAAGAGCATCGAGGTTTTAAAACTACAACATTAATATTTTTATGATTAGAAGTTATTGTCAAGGTGTTTACTTGCTATTTAATGAGAATTAGTAGAATTTAATAGACATAAATTAAAAATCCATTAATAGCAGACCGATCAACAATATTTATATATTACATTAAATTATATCGTAAGCCCTCTAATTCAAAATGAGTATTCCCTATATAGTTAATAAATTTTAATTTCTTAAAAATACATATTTTCCATGATTAAAAGTTATTGTCAAGGTGTTTACTTGCTATTTAATGAGAATTAGTAAAATTTAATAGACATAAATTAAAAATCCATTAATAGCAGACCGATCAACAATATTTATATATTACATTAAATTATATCGTAAGCCCTCTAATTCAAAATGAGTATTCCCTATATAGTTAATAAATTTTAATTTCTTAAAAATACATATTTTCCATGATTAAAAGTTATTGTCAAGGTGTTTACTTGCTATTTAATGAGAATTAGTAAAATTTAATAGACATAAATTAAAAATCCATTAATAGCAGACCGATCAACAATATTTATATATTACATTAAATTATATTGTAAGCCCTCTAATTCAAAATGAGTATTCCCTACATAGTTAATAAATTTTAGATTTCTTAAAAATACATATTTTCTATGGAAAAAACAAAAAGCAAATTGTTTTAAAGCAGGACAAGTATACTTAATTAAATATTACAATAATAGCACTAAACATATTTTTATATGAAACAGACTACTTTATAATATGATCACAGTAGGACAATTTTAATTTTGTCATTTACATTTCAAATGGATACTAAGTCTCAACTTGATAAAGGTAATCACTATTTTCATTTTTCTTGTGGATTATATTTTTAATTATTTCGCCAAAACTATCTTACATTTTTCTATTCTATTTTTTCATTGTTTAAGATTTACATTCATAAGAAATTACAGAATATTCCATGGCTTAAAAATTTTACATTTGTTGTTTAAAAATAACTCTAATTAGATTTTTTTTTCTCTAGACTTTCTATGGCATCTGTACTGCAAGCAATAAGCAAAAACACTTAATTGCTTAATCTTTTAATTAAAAGGAAACATAGACATTTTTTGCTTGGCAGAATAATAAATTAAATATGGAGTTTCAAAATCGATATAGATTTAAAGACTGAAGTTCAATGCCTGATAAAAAGGCTTCAAAATGATTAATGGATTAAAACTGCACAGAGGACATCAGTCATGCAATAAAAATGATCACACTGTATTTTTTTGATGCCCTGGAAATAACAGGATATATTTATATCTTAAAAAATCCAGCAATGGTACTCTCTTATATAATGACAAAGATATTTTGGACAGGAGGGATGAATACTGTAATCATTTTTTGAATGATACAAGAACTGAGATGATGAGTTTTAATGATATATTTATTTTATCTACTTATTAGATTTGGACAAAGATATTCAAGTAAAAACAGTTCTTGAAATCTTAAAAATGGGAAGGCTGTAGATCCTGATGAAATATCTGGAGAAGTTTTAAAATATGATGATGATATATTAACTTCAAAAATAATGAAAATATTTAGAAATATATGACTCACAAAATTGTGTTGCCTGATCTTAAGAAAGTTTCTATTGTTCCAATTTTTAAAATAAAAGAGTTAGACAAAACTGTAGTAATTATCATAGAATATCATTCTTATCCATTACAACAAAGATAATTTCAGAGACTTCAAAAAATAATCAGTGCTAGTCATAGGTAAATGCTTATCAGAGATTAGGGATGATCAAGAAAATAAAAGACATACATAGTTTTTATTGTCAGTTAAGAAAAGTATTAACAACAAAAAAACTGATTTAAATAATTTTTTTTAGTGATTCGATTAAGTCACTTAATTAATCAAATAGGTCTATGGCATCATGTGAAATTAGTCATTTATCTGCCAAAGTTTATTTGAACTATATATATAGTTTCTATATAATAGAATGAGAGGAAGCGTTACTACTACAAGTTAAAAATCTGAAGCATTTGAATTGAAAACTGATATTAAACAAGAATGTATAATTGCTTCAACATTATGTTTATTATAATAATGGTCCTTTGAATAGTTTATAGGTGGCTTAATGAATCATGAATAAAGATGCTATACAGGTTTGATGATAGAACTTTAATTTGAATCAATTAAAAACAACTTATCGTCTTAGATTCTGAATTTATATTTATATAATACTCATGATTGTGCTATTTTTTCCAGTACAAAATATGATATACAAAATGAACTTAATGTTTTGAATGCAATATATAAAGATCTTGGTTTAATAATTAATATTCAAAAAATTCAAGTTTTTTTATCAGCCAGAGATTGAAGAAAAATCTGCAGTTTGGATGGTTAACAATATCTTGGTAGTTGCATAAAGGAGGACTTAGATGTTGAGGTGAAGTATAAACTATAACAGAATGTTTCATGGCAAAAACTACTGCAACTAAATTAGTTGTATATAGAGCTGTTATTTTATATAATTTATTTTATGGCAATGAGACTTGGACAACATAATGGTAGTAGAAAAATTTCATTTAAAAATTTTCCATAAAATTATAAAAATACAATGGCAAGACCATAAAAACAATCAATATTATAATGATCCAGAGAATGGACTTAACGTCATCTGCACTACAGGGCGCCATCTAGGCATTTGAACCTAGAAAAATTTATAAAGTAGGCAGATACGCAAGTCAAAAAAAAAAAATTATTTTTTTTTTAAAATTTTGATTCCGGTCGTTAGCCCAAGTCACTAGCTCAGGGAGTAGCAGAGATTTAATAATATAATTTCTTATCTAATTATATTTCAATATTAAAAAAATAAATAAAATAAGCCACTGCCAGTAATTAACATACAAAAATTTATTTACGCACATATATATATAAGATTTAAAATTGTTTTAGTATCAGTTTACATTTTAACATTTAACATTATTTTTAACTTTACTTTAGATTTTAATTTACATTTTAATTTCTATTATATTATAAGTTTACATTTTAATTAAGTTCGCACAGATGGAATTATAAAAATTTGTTTTAATAATGTTGAGTATAGATCGGTTACATAGATTACAATGGTTAAAAACATTTCAAAATAAACATAAACGATCAAAATATAAAATCATTGATACTGACAATTGCAGAGGGAAATTTATAAGTAACCCAATAGTATTCACCATAAGATACTTGCATTGTCACCAATAACTTAAAAGACATCCGAATAAATACATTTTAGATACTCACCGTAAGGTATCATTATTTATCGAATGTCTATATATTTTGATCAAATATGAAAACCCAAAACATACTTAACCGATAACCAATCCATGCAAGTGTCTATAAACAACTTAAATTTAATGCATTTTTATTTAGTGTCGAGTATGAATAGACTACATAGATTTGCATTTGAAAATAAAACATTCTATCCCTATTTAACCTTAGGCTAAAGGTTCGCAGTCAAAACTGGCGTCAATTTATCTGATATATCGATGCATTCAATGTAATACGAAATACGGCAGCACCAAAAAGTTAAGAGAAGAAATTGCCTCTCGTCAAATAGGAATATTACATCTATCTGACAAGAAGAGCAATAAAAAAACAAAACTCCATAGAAAGGAACTGCGTTCTCCGTCTTATAATTCCTTCCATAGGCAAACGGGTGAGTGCGGTGTATGAAACGATTCTGCCCGTAGCGAATCTGATATTACATCTACTAATCACACCAATATATCCCATCCATTGACCCAATTCAACTACGACACAAATAACCTAAGATTACCCTCCCCTAATATAACTTTACAAATCTATACAGCCATTCACGCCCGACTTAAGTTTAACATTTATATAATTAATTTAACGAAAAACAAAAATCATGATAAAATTTAAAGAACAAAAAATAAATAAATAAATGGAAATGATTTTACAAAAAAAACACATCAAATAAAATTATAACTAATTAATAAATATTTTAGTTTGGTCAGATAAGATTCTATTGCAGTATTTACCAAAAAGTTTTAAAATTTAGAGTTCTTATTGTTCAAATGAATATAAAGTTCTTACGATTTTTTAAAATGTCCAATTTTATCTGTTGCTTGCCATGAACGTGAATTCCCACGCCGTCCTAAGATTGGTATTCTGTTGGCCGATTTATTTATCCATCCGGAGGTTTTTGCTTTAACTGGTCCTCAATGTAGAAAATGATAGTTCATTTCTCCTTCTTTCTTAGCAGAACTGAAGGGATTGAAGAGTGCGTCTTTTCAATCCCTTCTCCTTCACCTCCGCACTAACACATATCTGTCACATCTCTCAATAATAATCAATCAATAATTTTCAAACTTGTCCTTTTATATTAATTTTGTGGATTGAATTGACATTACGTCATCGATGTGATGGTCCTTTCGCTGAGGTCCGATTCCATTGTTTTTCTCTCCTATCTGACCGCTGTTTATACATATAAATGCCCAAGGCTAGTTTACTAATTAAAATAATCATTTCCATTTTCTGATTACTTAATGTGTTTTCCAAAATTAAAGATATATTTTTATCTCTAAATCTTTTTAAGATTTAGTTTTAAAATACTTTTTCTTTAATAAAGTTTTATTTTAATAATTTTTCATCTGCGCGATTTTATATATATATACGAGTTTAAGATTTTCAATTTTTATGTCTAACAAAAAAAAAAGAAGTTTTTAAATGCGAACTTTTTATTTTAACTTTATGTTTAATAATAAAAAACAATGTAACGACGTCTGTGCTCGTTACAATATATTCTTTGTCAACTTGTTGGATGTCATTGTAAATTATTATGCTTGCTAAAAGTAAAAAAGTGAGATCAAAATTGTCAAGAATTAAAGATAAAATTTTATTTAATAAGAAAGAAAGTTATAAAATATGATCTGATTTTATTTTTAATTAATTATAAGAATGTTAAATTTTCAAGAATTTCAGAAATTGAAAAGTAATATTTGTATGTATATAAATAAAATTATAAATCTGAAAACAACCAATTAGCTCTAATTAATATTGGACAAAATAATTAAATTTATCCCTAAAAAAAAAACAAAAACAAAAACAAATTCAAGCATAAATGGAATGTAAAAACAACTGGTAATTAATGGTATTTATGTAAATAATGAGGCAAAAGCAGATGTATAGGTTTTGAAATCTTGGTGAACATATTATTTAGTCAGGTACTGGGGTAGCTGTTTTAAGAAACCACTAAAATATTATTTTATAAAAAATTTTATATAGATAAATAGAAATGGAAAGGAATATAAATGAAACTAGTAGAAGTTCAACCCTGTCTAATATAAAAAAGAAAGATGAGAAATAAGGTCTAAAAATACCTTCAACACAACAGACTTCTTTGGAAAGCAGTAACATGGTTGTAAATACTGATAAGTATTGTTCATACTTTAGCTATGAAAAGTAATTTTTATTAAGAGAGATCCATCAATATAATCTGCTAAATGCCAAATAAAAGTGTGACATCCAATCTGTCCATCTTGTAGTCCTTGGAAGTCTATTGAGGCCAGGTTACATGACCCATAGATGATACCTCATATAGTTATTATTGCTTATGCTCTAAGTACTTCAGTCTTGTTTTAATATATCACAAATATCAGTTCTAATCAATATTATATATATCAGTCTGTGTTTGTAAATATGTAATCATTTGAAATCTTTATCAAATAATTTCATTTAATAAAATTGTTGAACTTAATTAATTTCAATTCTAATGCTGTTTTTCCTTGTCTTGCATTCTCATTTCTAGTATTTAATTAAGGGTGTATGTTATTATCAATACATTCATATTCATGATTAAACTACTATCCATTATATTAACAGAGATAAAGAATTGTATTATTTAAGGGTTAATCACCATCTGGGCTTTGAACATATTATAATCATATCTTTTATTAATTAAGATTCAAAATTTCAGTAACCCCCTTCCACTGACTACAAGAAGAGTGATTTTACAATTGATAGTAATCACAAAATAGAATCCACACCCAATATAGATAAAAATATATTAGAGGACTATGGAGAGAGTTTTTGCTATGCATTTTGATCATCATCAATAATCCTGAGGAATGTTTCACTCAATAATAAATTTCTTTTGATGAATTAAGGCCAATGCTAAATTAAATATGGAGGTGCTTAATGTTGTACATTTTTACAATACACAACCAAGGATTAGTAAGTGGCTTGATCACCATCTGAATTCAAGTTAAACCATTATCTTGATATAATTGAGAATCCATTGCATGGTTCAAAGAATATATTTCTTAAAAGTATAAAAAAATACTTCAATGTTATATAAATAATATACTTATATATGGTCTATGATCATTATAAGCAGTTGTTGATAACTACTAGCAGAAGACATCTGATTATTTGACATCACTATTTTACATTTACATAAATCACTAGGATCAGTCCATTCTTTTCTATATTAAAATAGGCAAAACTCTCTCCATACAGTAGTGCTACTCAAAGCAAGACAGAGTAAACAATGGATGCCAGAAGGCTTGTACATAAAATCCCTATCTACTGCCTACTCATCCAATATCCCCAAACTATTAATTACTCTGTCTTGCTTTGAGTGGCACTACTGTATGGAGAGAGTTTTGCCTATTTTAACAACAGTTATGAGCAAGTATGGGAGATAGTGATCATGTGATGTTAAAAGGTCTTTTCTATGTTACATATGTGGTAGTTTGATAAATCACTTGAAATGATGCACCTCAAATTTGTATACTATTTATAGGCTCATATTTTTTTCTACATTATAATATTTATTTTGGCTATAGCATCTTAGATTTTCAAACATAATAATTAATAATTATACTCATGTCAATAGAATTATTTTTCAAATTTTATCTATTATAAAAGCTTCCATTTAATAAGTTAACAATAAATATATTTTTTTTTAAAAAAGCAGCAAAAAATACTCATATTTTTCCTTAAAATTGAAGTACACCCACATATATATGTTAAAGTAAAGATTTTTATGAATAAAAAATGTGAACATTAACACCAATATTAATAGCAAGAAAATGTATGCATAAATAAATACAAAATATAAATTCATATATTACACACAGAGAGAAAAAGAATTGGCATATAAATTTAAATACTTAAAATATAAAATTAATCTCACCTTGTCCTTTAAAAATATAACTTCTATTTCCTCGTTGCCAATTACTTTGATCAAATCCTAGTAATGTTGTATCTATCCTAACATTAGCACCTAATCAATAAAAACAATAACTTGGCTTACTATTTTTAAATACATAACTTTTGAACAACAACAGTAATTTACACTAAGCAATAATAGCAATACAAAATTAATAAATACAATATTAATTTTTATTTATATTCTAAAATTTCACTTTTATCAAATTATCTTGAAATTGTAAAATCAGTTATTGTGAATCATTTTTAGATGTTAATAAATATTTCACATTTACTAATATTCTCCATGCAATAATTGATTTTTGTTCATCTCTCTGTATTCTTCATTTTTTAAAAAAACTATATACTTTTAAGATCTTTGTTTAGTCTAATTTCTATCTTTTGATTATTATTTCTGGTAAACGTTTTATCAAAATGCTTAAAATTTTTGATAACTTAATAGCAAAATTATTAACTTTATTTAATTCTTTATTTTTCTAAAGATCTTGTTTTTTATTTTTCTTGCATTTATTCTCATTTCCATATTTCTATTGGTATTAGCAATATTCAAAAATGCTCAAAAATCATTTAGAAATGTATCAATAAAGATACTGCCACTAACTTTACAAACAAAAAAACAAGTCCGATTAACTCATAAATTTTTAAATTTAAAATTCAGAACTCATTTTAACAAATACATATTTTACACATATTGAGTTCTGCTTTAAATGATAACTCTTATAATTAAATACACCAAAGTAAAAAATAAAATCAAAGAAAAACTAATAGACAGGAGTTACCACTGACTTAAAATAAATTATTCAATTTTATTAATTAATTCAGAACATAAATTTTTTATACAACCATTCTTCCATGTAAGCATCTTTTCTATTAAAATTTTTTTCCATGTGTGCACTTTGTGAGAGCATTTACAATTGTACACTTTTTTCAGTGCACAATTTTACTGTGGCTCTTTTATATGTATGCTTTTTTCAGCAAACCCGTAAAATATACTTGAAATATCCATCTTTTCCTGTTTTTCTAGATATTTTTAACGTCTGCTGGATAATACCTATGGACCTGTTTTCTATTTTTTACTTGAATCAATAACCACATCAAGTTCTTAATTATAAACTCCATTCCATTTTTCTTTCATCAACAGAATTCACTCAAGTTTCAACCTATCTCATATTATATTTCTCCATATTTTAATTTTTTCTCTGAATTTATTATTTCCTTTTATTATTGTTCAATATATGCTCAAATATCTTATTCTTACAATTTTTTAATTTCTTTATAAATTACATTTATCTTATGATCATTTCTCACTCAATAAACAATATTTTATCTTTTTTTTTCATTGTATTCTTTAATTGTTTCCTTCTTTCTTTTTTCATCATTCAGTATTCAATATAAATAGCATCCCATCTGTAAAATGCATGTGCCATTGTTTACGCTATGTTATTATTTATAACATTTCATTTTGTAACTTATATATTACAAAATTCTTATAAATATCACTATTTCATTTCCTGCTCATTAAAGACTGCTCATTCCATTATGTTCCATTTTATATTTATATCATTACTATCTAAATCTCATCTCTAAGTTCATTTTCAACTTGTAATGAAATGTCTACATTATAAATTATGGGCAGACTTAGTCACAGTTCCATCTCTTATACTGTTTGATTCTTAATGACATTTAACTTATTTGGTACAATAAAAAGACAAAAAATTACATTAATATAAATATAGTAAAACCATTTATTTTTAATAACACATCTATATCACTTATTTATCTTAATATATTCAATTTGACTTTTGCTAATACAATCTTGAGCATCACTTGAAGTTTAAGAACCAGATATTCATTCCAAAGTCCATGACTGACATTTCATTCTCATAACAAAAAAGTATTATTTTTTTCCCTTCAATCATTTCTGAAATTCATTAGCATATTGAAACAGTAAGATTCGTATTCGAATCTTAAGTTTCATCTTTTTCTGTCGTCTCTCACTGACCGGTCTATCCCGCCCAAATTTAAACTTTTTGATATCGAATTGTGAGTGTAACAATGTTAAAAATGTATAAATATGTGTAGAATTCAGCTTAAACACGCACACATTTCGATCTCAAATTAAACGCAATAAATAGGGATAAAATAATATAATTTAGATTTCTTTTAGTGATATAATTTTGTATAATTTTAATCATTTATTTTGGATTATAAAGTTCGTATTTATTGCTTTGTTTAAATTTCATTTAATAATAATTCTAAAAATATCTGATGTAATATTTAATTAAAAGTTAAAATAATCTTATGTTCCCTTTTTGTTTTTGAAATTTAAAAGCATCGGTCAGTGATAGATAATAGATTAATTAAAGAAAAATTCCCCAAAATTAATTAGTAAATGTAAAATGTAAACAATAGAACGGCAGCTTTCTTTAATTAAAAACCAACTAAATGCATTGATTATCCTCAGGGCAGATTAAGTAGAACCTAAAAATATCTTAACAAAATGTGACAGATCAAGATAAGAAAAGAGGCCATCTTAGACTTGCTGGAAACATTCACTTAAACTTTAGCGTTGCTCTCGATCACTGAGAGTCTCCAAAAATAATAAAAATAATTTGTTCCTGCCAAGGTATGACCGAGTAAAGCACCTAGATTATTCTCCATCGGGAGGTGGCCTATCGGATGCTGAACTTTCATTGCCCGTCATAAATTCACCATGAAGATCTGCTGCCTGAAATGAATGAGAAAGCTGCTGCTGCCATGAAATTAAATGAATATCTAAATACAAGAAAGACTTGCCACTAGTGAACTTTTTGCTGCTAAATTAATGGAATCAGAAAACTTCTTATAAAACAGGTACCTGTCTGTATTCAAACTCTAGAGTACTCTAATAATATGCTATAGCTCTTCTTCATACTACTTATCTAAATTGTAAAATGTAAAAACTACCATTTGTATAACTAAATTGAATAATTAATGTCATGTGTAAATGTATCTAATAATCTAGCTTATCTCTATCTTTCTTGGGTGCGTATTTCTATAATCTACATTTCTATCTACAGTTATTATTTAATTATTGCATGCTCATAATTATTTCAATTTTCAAAGTTTAAATCTATGATCGCTTAAAACAATGAATGCGTGTCAAATTTTCATTAATATTTACTTCTTTAATAACTTAACTTTCATATAAATCGACACGCATTCAATGCTTCATTTATTGTAATGCAGGGTCTACTACTTCGCAAATGGCTGACGTATTAGTTATAATAATTCCCAATTTATATATGTTTGGTATTTATTAAATCATCATGAATAATTCCATAGAATTACATTGCTTTGCGAGTCACCAACGTTCTTTAGTAAATGTTGATAATGTCGGGCCGAATTAGAAATCCATTTAAATCTTATCTTATCGTGTATAAGTATACATGTGTTACGTTTTAGAGACGCGATGACCCATTCCGCCGTGAAATTTCCGGATTCTTCAGGGTTGAAATTAACCCCAGTCATCCTACACAAGCGGGCATAATGGGTGCTCCCGTAGGACTTGACGTCATGCAGCCAGCCGGCAAAAATGCGACACGGACCGCTTGTCCCTGGTTATGCTTATGTGACACCTTACTTCGTCGGGTCGGGGCAGAGACCAGCCTGACATTCTTATAAACCCATTCGCGGCATTGCAGTTTCGATATACTGCCATTCCATCGCCTTTCTAAAGCGTACCACGTGTTCCTTTGCTCAATTCTATTATTCGATATATCACTCCGCCTCTGCATTATCTTCGTAATTTACTCTCAAATAAATGTTTGCCCTTAGTCATAAAATAAACATTTAAATTAAATAAATATATGTCCGCCGCTGCTCTTAAATCTTACTTTAGACTCTTGCATTGCAAAGGTATAAATTCCCCAAGGCATGCATTAGAAATACTTACTCGAGAATTTTAGGTAGCTAGATTACGCCTTTAAATAAGTGAATTCCTTTTGTAAACATTTCAGTATCGGAAATACCGCTACTGAGTCCTCAAGATCAAATAATGTCTAAACAAGTAAATGTATTCCTTTTGTAAACATTACAGTATCGGAAATACCGCTACTGAAATCCCCAATATAAAATAATGTCTAAATAAATAAATATATTCTTTAAAATATAATCATGTGTCGCAAATTCCGCTACTGAAGCTTTGAATCCCTAAATATTATTAGTAAATGATTTTATTAAAATGTATTAATAAATAATTTTAAACTATATGCCTGCAGTTACGTTTCATTTATTCGATACCCATTCTATATAATATTTCCTCGATTATGTAAATATGAATGTTTAATTAATATTAGTTTGATTATTGGCTAACTCGAGAATAAAATCATGAGTCTCTTGCATATCCCTGACCACCATGCCTAAAAAAATATTTACTAATGTCGCATCAGATGCGTTGTTTCGTGGATTGTATTGTGGAACCGATAAACTATGTTCGAACTCAGTACACGGGTGGCTTTGCTACTCGATGGTGCTGCTGTTCTGTATGGTGGTCGAATTCTGCACTATGTTTACGAGTCACACGTTTTCTGACCGTTACATAATTAAATTTTTTTTTTAGCGTTTGGCGCTTTCCAACGTGGAGCTTTCAATACAAAACACCCATATATACCCTGAGCAAAATATAACGCATATAAATTTCTTTTAGCGTTCGTTACTCGAGTTGGCTAATTATTCTATATATATACGATTTTGTTTTGATAAAAATAATGAAAAAAAAAGTAAATCGAGTAAAATAATGTGGGTCGAGTAAATGAAAGGACAGCAGGCGTAATAACAATTTAAGGAAAGCAGGGATGTGTGTGTAATTTAAGAAGGAACGAAAATACTCGGATCTAATGAAATATTTTGCTTTATATATATATGTCAAAAAAAAAAAAGTAATCAGTCGTTAAATGAGAAAGCAAGTAGCATTGAATTTTTTTTTATTAAAACACCGTTATATATATATCATAGACAGCAGTGGCTTATTATACGCGTAACCAGTAGTTCGCTATAATATATATGTTAAATATGTTAAACGCAGCAAGATAGAGATAGGACAATGTAGAGTAGCTGAGGGCAGTGAAAGAGTGTTATAGGGCCAATATACCGGTGGGGAGTAGTCAAATGCTAGTGATACAAAATAAATAAATCATATTAATAAAATGGAATCAGAAAATATTGATATACAGCAAGAAGATTTATCTGAAGCTTTGGAGTCGACACCCGAGCGAAGGGAAGCTCCGCAACAATACAGAGGATCAATGGACTTTAATTTCAAGTTCATTGAGAAAATACTCAGACAGAATATGCAAGAAATGAAGAAAATGTATGAGGAGGAAATGAGAAAAAGAAGAGATGAAGAATCAAAACAGAGACAAGAAGAAGAAAAGAGAAGAGTTAGAGAATATCAGGAATTTAAAGACATTATGTGGAGAGAGTTAGAAGTCATAAAGGAACATTTGGGAATATCCCCAGCTAGTAAAAAGGAAGAAGAGATTAAAGATATGGAAAAGGAAAGGAAGTCAGAGACATCAGACGAACCGATGATAGTAGAAGGGCAAGCAGGTAGTGTAGTAAATATGAAAAAGTGTGATGAGCAAAGAAACCTCATTTCAGCCGATGAAGGCCCACAAGAACCGGAGAAGAAAAGCAGCATTAAAGAAGAGACGAAGATGGACACTGGACACAAAAGCTATTTAGCCAAGATGATCCACATCAAAATCTTTAGAGGGGAGATAGGAGAAAATCCTCAAGCCCACTTAGAGAGCTTGCAAAAGTTCTTCCAAGTTCATAAGACAGGGCCGGATGAGCAGATAGCGATAGCCAGTTACCATCTGCAGGGATCTGCCAAAAACTGGTGGAATGTGGGGAAGTGGAAATTTAGAACGATCCAGCGTCGCGTGCCGCTAACCATCCAACCATTAATGACAGGCCTTCAAATAAAAGATGGAGATACCATAAAAGGGACATATAATGCCCGTAATCTCAAACCATGTAGGCATTATCCACCTGACCCGGGGTTTTAAAAATACTAGGCTATTAGGACGGTTATTAAACATATATGGAAAATAATAAAATGAACTTGATATAATGAACTTGGTTGAATGGATTGTACTTTAGTCAAATAGGGTTTTAGATAGAAATCATTATTATATATATTATTGTTTTAACTACTATTACTCTTAAAATTTTTTTTATATTATACTAACTAATCCTATTCTAAGAAATTTTTATATATATACATTCAGTTTAACTAATTATTACTATGATTTTAACCAGACACGGCCAAATTAGGCCATCTTAATTAAACTATAAATTCTAGATCCGGGTATATTAATTGTTCGTTGCTTCATGTAATCTCTGCTTTCTATATTTCAATATATCTGTAAAAACAATAATAATGTTTTCGTCTTTAAATTATATAATGTAAAATTTTTTTTTCTTTTTCTTGCCTCCTTTGTTCTTCCTTAATTGTTCACGGGAAGTACGGGGAAATGAAACAGTAAGATTCGTATTCGAATCTTAAGTTTCACCTTTTTCTGTCGTCTCTCACTGACCGGTCTATCCCGCCCAAATTTAAACTTTTTGATATCGAATTGTGTGTGTAACAATGTTAAAAATGTATAAATATGTGTAGAATTCAGCTTAAACACGCACACATTTCGATCTCAAATTAAACGCAATAAATAGGGATAAAATAATATAATTTAGATTTCTTTTAGTGATATAATTTTGTATAATTTTAATCATTTATTTTGGATTATAAAGTTCGTATTTATTGCTTTGTTTAAATTTCATTTAATAATAATTCTAAAAATATCTGATGTAATATTTAATTAAAAGTTAAAATAATCTTATGTTCCCTTTTTGTTTTTGAAATTTAAAAGCATCGGTCAGTGATAGATAATAGATTAATTAAAGAAAAATTCCCCAAAATTAATTAGTAAATGTAAAATGTAAACAATAGAACGGCAGCTTTCTTTAATTAAAAACCAACTAAATGCATTGATTATCCTCAGGGCAGATTAAGTAGAACCTAAAAATATCTTAACAAAATGTGACAGATCAAGATAAGAAAAGAGGCCATCTTAGACTTGCTGGAGACATTCACTTAAACTTTAGCTTTGCTCTCGATCACTGAGAGTCTCCAAAAATAATAAAAATAATTTGTTCCTGCCAAGGTATGACCGAGAAAAGCACCTAGATTATTCTCCATCGGGAGGTGGCCTATCGGATGCTGAACTTTCATTGCCTGTCATAAATTCACCATGAAGATCTGCTGCCTGAAATGAATGAGAAAGCTGCTGCTGCCATGAAATTAAATGAATATCTAAATACAAGAAAGACTTGCCACTCGTGAACTTTTTGCTGCTAAATTAATGGAATCAGAAAACTTCTTATAAAACAGGTACCTGTCTGTATTCAAACTCTAGAGTACTCTAATAATATGCTATAGCTCTTCTTCATACTATTTATCTAAATTGTAAAATGTAAAAACTACCATTTGTATAACTAAATTGAATAATTAATGTCATGTGTAAATGTATCTAATAATCTAGCTTACCTCTATCTTTCTTGGGTGCGTATTTCTATAATCTACATTTCTATCTACAGTTATTATTTAATTATTGCATGCTCATAATTATTTCAATTTTCAAAGTTTAAATCTATGATCGCTTAAAACAATGAATGCGTGTCAAATTTTCATTAATATTTATTTCTTTAATAACTTAACTTTCATATAAATCGACACGCATTCAATGCTTCATTTATTGTAATGCAGGGTCTACTACTTCGCAAATGGCTGACGTATTAGTTATAATAATTCCCAATTTATATATGTTTGGTATTTATTAAATCATCATGAATAATTCCATAGAATTACATTGCTTTGAGAGTCACCAACGTTCTTTAGTAAATGTTGAAAATGTCGGGCCGAATTAGAAATCCATTTAAATCTTATCATAATCGTGTATAAGTATACATGTGTTACGTTTTAAGACGCGATGACCCATTCCGCCGTGAAATTTCCGGATTCTTCAGGGTTGAAATTAAACCCAGTCGTCCTACACAAGCGGGCATAATGGGTGCTCCCGTAGGACTTGACAACGTCATGCAGCCAGCCGGCAAAAATGCGACATGGACTGCTTGTCCCTGGTTATGCTTATGTGACACCTTACTTCGCCGGGTCGGGGCAGAGACCAGCCTGACATTCTTATAAACCCATTCGCAGCATTGCAGTTTCGATATACTGCCATTCCATCGCCTTTCTAAAGCGTACCACGAGTTCCTTTGCTCAATTCTATTATTCGATATATCATTCCGCCTCTGCATTATCTTCGTAATTCACTCTCAAATAAATGTTTGCCCTTAGTCATAAAATAAACATTTAAATTAAATAAATATATGTCCACCGCTGCTCTTAAATCTTACTTTAGACTCTTGCATTGCAAAGGTATAAATTCCCCAAGGCATGCATTAGAAATACTTACTCGAGAATTTTAGGTAGCTAGATTACGCCTTTAAATAAGTGAATTCCTTTTGTAAACATTTCAGTATCGGAAATACTGCTACTGAGTCCTCAAGATCAAATAATGTCTAAACAAGTAAATGTATTCCTTTTGTAAACATTACAGTATCGGAAATACCGCTACTGAAATCCCCAATATAAAATAATGTCTAAATAAATAAATATATTCTTTAAAATATAATCATGTCGCAGATTCCGCTACTGAAGCTTTGAATCCCTAAATATTATTAGTAAATGATTTTATTAAAATGTATTAATAAATAATTTTAAACTATATGCCTGCAGTTACGTTTCATTTATTCGATACCCATTCTATATAATATTTCCTCGATTATGTAAATATGAATGTTTAATTAATATTAGTTTGATTATTGGCTAACTCGAGAATAAAATCATGAGTCTCTTGCATATCCCTGACCACCATGCCTAAGGAAATATTTACTAATGTCGCATCAGATGCGTTGTTTCGTGGATTGTATTGTGGAACCGATAAGCTATGTTCGAACTCAGTACCACGGGTGGCTTCGCTACTCGATGGTGCTGCTGTTCTGTATGGTGGTCGAATTCTGCACTATGTTTACGAGTCACATGTGCCATTGTTTACGCTATGTTATTATTTATAACATTTCATTTTGTAACTTATATATTACAAAATTCTTATAAATATCACTATTTCATTTCCTGCTCATTAAAGACTGCTCTTTCCATTATGTTCCATTTTATATTTATATCATTACTATCTAAATCTCATCTCTAAGTTCATTTTCAACTTGTAATGAAATGTCTACATTATAAATTATGGGCAGACTTAGTCACAGTTCCATCTCTTATACTGTTTGATTCTTAATGACATTTAACTTATTTGGTACAATAAAAAGACAAAAAATTACATTAATATAAATATAGTAAAACCATTTATTCTTAATAACACTTCTATATCACTTATTTATCTTAATATATTCAATATGACTTTTGCTAATACAATCTTGAGCATCACTTGAAGTTTATGAACCAGATATTCATTCCAAAGTCCATGACTGACATTTCATTCTCATAACAAAAAAGTATTATTTTTCCCTTCAATCATTTCTGAAATCCATTAGCATATGTTACATAAAAATGTGTAACATTCAAAAATAAATTATATCCGAGAGAAACACTAACTTTGAAGTCAGTGTGGATGTAGTTATTAAAATAAATTTAAAAATCCAAGTATTTTATTTTGGTGCCTAATAGTCCAGGGTATAATTTTTATAAAAAAGTAAATTTCTAATGTCTCACATTTATTAGGTTTAAATTTGATATGTAAAATCATATATTGTTACATCAATGACAACTTAATGAATAATGGGATCAATAGATATTTGTATATTTGTGGCATTCATATTGTTGTTGTTTTTAAGACAAATGTTATAAGTTTTCTACTTTCCTTTTCATAAAAATAAAATTCTTAGTGACCATATTCTACTCAAGATCTTATATGAAATCATTTTTTAAAATTAATTTCATTACCAGAAAATAAATTCTGAATCTGTACAATCTTATTTAATAAATAAAATGAATATACTTTTGAACAATCTCAGACTGATAATGATAACAACCATTTACTTAAGTGCAAAACAACTTACAATCAATTACATATTGCATAAAGAATCAAAAAATAGATATGAGAATAATTTTAAAAAAGCAACTAAAAAAAATGTGTATATAAATTTAAACTAATGAAAAACAGTATTTAAATTTAAGAATATTGTAGAATAACTGAGGATCTAAGTTAAAGATTAATATTAGCAAAACCCTGATTATGTAAAATGAGTAGTCTAAGTAAAGGAGACAAGGTTCAATATATACATATAAACTTTAAATTAAACTTCTCAATGTATATATGAACAAAGGAAATAAATCACTTTCCCCTAAGCTATGAATTAAAAGCACTTGAAAAGGGTGATTTTGGTAAAAATTTTAACAATTGTTGTATGGCCACTGAAAAAATTGAAACCAATCAATAAGTTTAGGAGAAAATCCTATTTTATATAATTTGTGAAGAAAAATAGTGTGATCAACTTTATTAAAAGCTTTTAATAAATTGAAACAAATGACAACAAGTATCTTCTGAATCTCAATCACATATGATATGTGATAATATATAATAAGATTAGTTTCTGCTGATTTATAAGGAATAAATCCATGTTGAGAAGAAGAAATAATTTTACTTACATAAGAACATTTTATTACAAACACAGTTCTCGAAAATTTGAGAAATAGTATGTAATACAAAAATAAATCAATAGTTAATAATTCAATTTCAAGAACTATTCTTAAAAATTGGGATCAGTTTGGTACATTTAAGAACATAAGAAAAAACAACATTTAGTGAATAATTAAAACTGAAGCAAAAGATGCAGCAATACATTCTACTAAACTTTTGTAAATGGATAAAGAGCATTATCTTGGCCCAAATTGGAATGAATTTTAAGCTGTTTTATGGCTATAATATTATCATCAGTGATATAATTAATCATACATAGAAAAATGACAAGATAATATATTTTTTGAATACATTATAAATTGGATAGCAGATTTGAAAACTTGAGTAGTGAAATTAAAAGTTGTAAAGTTGGGCGCAAAGAATTAGAAAAAAAGAACATAGAAATTGAGAAAGCTTGCAAAGATGGTCAAGAGACTTCAAAAGTAGAAATAAACAATGTTAAGTTAGATGTGAAAGATATTCAGAGCCGTATGAAAGTGGAAATATAAAGAGGTATGAAAGAAATATAATAGGCTGATAATAAAATAAAGAATTTGCAGAAAGTATGTAAGGAATCATTGAATAGGTTACAACGTGTGCAAGAAGAGTTGAGCAACATTGAGCAAGTAAAGACAGGAGAATTAGATGATTTAAAAGATAGACTAGACAATCATCAATTATCACTGCAACAATTAGAAAATAGCCGTGCCTAAAGAAATAATAGAAGACATTAAGATAGACCTCACAACAGCATCAGGTCTACACATAAACACAGCTCAAAACGAAACTCTGAATAGTATTAAATAATCCAGATCTACAAGTGATAATAGAGGCCCATCGCTTCTGTTATAGAATGACCATCAAACCGATCAATGTTAGGGGCTACATACACCACTCATCGAACATTCCATATACATATAAAATAGCTGGTCTGAAATCTTTCTTATACAGAAATGCAAATCTGTGCAGCTTTGAGGCTAATAAAAGGAAGAACATTGAGATGTTCAGAAATGAATTAATAAATGCAAAATATAATAAGAGAGTGATCGATAATATTATTAGAAATTTTAAAAACTGTCCCATTCGAGAAAATAAACAGAATAAACCCCATATCTTGCTGCCATATATCAAAAATATACATAAAGATTTATACACAATCTTTAGTAATGATTTTATCTTGTGTTACCGCTCTTCCCCCAATTTCAACAGATTCATAAACAATACTAAAGACTACATCCCTCCAATATATGCCCAACAAGCTGTTTACAAGATTGCGTGTAGTAATAATAATTGCCCGGCGGCATAGTATGGTGAGACTAGGGCATCAATCCATACAAGACTTGCACAACATGTATATGCATACAATAAGGCTTTGGCTGACCCATCCATCCATCTATTTTTGCACAGCACACAGCTTCTACAGGACACCAGTTCAGGCCAGACAAGCCTCGCGTTGAGTGCAGAGAGCAGCACGAGTTGCAAAGGAGAGTTAATGAGGCATGTTATATCATCTCTGACGTCCATGCCATGAATAAAAAGGAAACATTTTATGCTATCTTTAGGAAAGTGGCAGATCTAAGTCAATGAAGATCTAGTCCACGCTTATTTGCAAATCTAGTCCACCCTAATTTGCATAGTTTATTCTAGCTACTTCTTGAAAATGAAGGCTTAGACCTTTGAAAGCGCTTGAGTAAATTGATAAAAATTTGTCATTCGTTTGAGATGGTGATTATATATATTATAGTTTATATTTAATTTATACATGTGTATTTATATTAACACAAATATAGAGTTTACCAAGGAAGCAAGAAGAGATTTGCAATAAAATAGAAGATAACAGTAAGATTTTTGAACTAGAAAAAGAAGACATTTGGAGGAACAGGAGATGAATCTCAGTCATAAGATAGCTATAATGTTGAAAGATAAGATAGTAGGGATGAAGAATACCAATGTAAAATGTAATAATAGTCCTATGGATGGACCATATCAATATATAGCCTCAGAAAATAAGTTAAATAAAGGTGATCATGATATATCACCAATACATGGTAAAGAAATTAATAAGCTAATACAAAGTCCAGAAGAGGTCAAGAAGGAAAGAATAGATGGAAACATAGCCAGGTTTATCCAACTCAAGATCTTCAAGGGTGAATATAATGAAAACCTGTAGAATATTTGAGTGCACTGGAAGAGTTGTTCTCATTAAGTAGGTTGAATGAGATGGAAAAATTATCAGTGGCCAGCAACCATTTGAGTTCATCCACCAAACATTGGTGGAAATCTTTGTTAAATACGCCAGAGACATATGGGATTTTAAATATGTATTGTTGAATAGTTTTGGAGGGAAAGACAAACAGGACAATATTAAGGAACAAATTAGCCAGGATAAATATAATATTAGTAAGGGTAGGTTGACCCAATTTTTGCGAATGCAGACAGCAAAGTTAAAAATGCTGACCGCTTTTCCATTATCGAAAAATCAAATCATTTCATTATTAGGAGAAACTTGCCACGCCATATCAAACAAACTCTGATTGCTGCTGATAGGCATATTGTCGAAGGTGTCCGACATACTCGGATTGCTCGAGGCAATTGAGGCACCTGCAGAAAGTGATCACAAATACCACAAAAATAATCCTACTTACGTTTCTCCCATTAAATATTATAGGAATAGAAGAACTGCAGATAATAAAAATGATAGGTCCTATAGGAGTACTAAATATAGTAAAACATTAACACAAATGAACACAAACAGGGCTAATCCTAAAGATTGTGATAGAGCAGAAAAAGGTGTATGTGCAGCAGAAAGTTATCCTGTCAGCATATCACAGAATACACCTGTGAAGATGCTTGGGGCTAGGTCTAAAACTAGTCCTTTAAATTAGAAGTGGCCTCATTGGAATGTTCCTCACTGCAGGAGCCTTATAGTATAGTAAATTTGGGGAGCGATATATTGTTAGTTATTTGGCATCAATAAATTTTGAAACAGAAGATGATGATTATGATAGGGAATTGTTTTCCATCAATAATTATTGCCCAGAAATTATCAAAGTTATTCAGGATACCTCAGTGAGGGCTTTGCTTGATTCAGGAAGTCAAACTTTCCTTATCTCAGAAAATTTCTATAGTAAGCTTGCTGAAATTGATTCTGAAATTTCTATGTTGCCATTGAGACAGACACAGTTTATAATGGCAAATGGTCGTAAGGTGAAATTGTTTGCTCAGCAAATATGGCTGAATGTGAGAATTAATTCAATCACAGTGGAACAAATCTTTTTGATTATGTCTGGACTTATTCATGAGGTCATAATGGGGTCCGACTTCTTGAATCGGTTCGGATGTATTATTGATTATGCAAAGCAAGAAATAATTCTAAAAGGAAAAAAGAGTAGCTTTAAGAGGTCGGAACCCATTAAAAGTTTAAATGTACTAGCCATCCAAGATAATTTTAGAATCAGATTTACATGCAAAAGTTTATGAATCTTCTGAGTTAGATAACAATTTTAAGGAAAAGTTTTTTCAGGTGCTCTGTAGATATAAATATGTATTTTCTAAAAAGCTTGGTGTGATAAAGAGATATGTGCATCGGAAACACTTGAAGGACTATAGTCCCTTCCAATGTAAAAGCTATCCTATCCCTCAAGAGTATAAAGATGAAGTATGGAAGCAAACTGATCAAATGGTTGAGTGGAAAATTATTAGGAAAAGTTCCTCAGCCTATAACAGTCCATTGGTGATCGTTCGTAAAAAGAACGGGTCCATACTTATTTGCTTGGATGCAAGATTCTTGAATAAGTTAACGATTCCAGAATGTGATGTTCCTCCTACTGTGCAGGAATTACTTATTAAATTTAAGAACAAAAAAGTATTTTCTACAGTTGACTTAACAGCTAGTTAGTGACAGGTATATTTGCATGATGAAGATCAGCAGTATACTGCATTTGAATACAAGGGATACTTGTATGATTTTAAAAGAATGCCTTCTGAGCTTGTAAATAGTGGGGCTGGACTCTTCAGGTGTTTAAACAATGTATTATCTGAGGAAGTCAAGGGCATTATTACTATGTATGTAGATAATGTTGTGATTACTTCTGAAAACATGTCAGAGCATTTTCATCATTTTAATATGTTTCTGAAAGAGTATGGAGAGAAATATATTAAAATAAATTTAAAAAAGAGTAGAATAGCTGTTAAAAAGATAGAATTTTTGGGACATATTGTAGAATATGAGGGGATAAAATTGCATTCTGACAAAATAAAATCTATTAAAAATTTTCCCATTCCAGAGAATAGAAAGTAATTACGTTCTTTCCTTGGTATCTGCAATTTTTATCATAGATTTTATAAAATTTTTGCTTATAATACCGCTCATATATTAAATTTATTAAGGAAAGATGTGAAATGGAAATGGACAGAGAACCACTCTACAGAATTTGAAAAGAATAAAATTAAAATTTTTGAATACTGTAATCTTTTATTACCCTAATTTCCAAGAAATATTTTTATGTGCAAACTGACAGTAGTGGGTATGGTCTAGGAATAGTTTTATTCCAGTTGGACCATGAAAAGAAGCGTGCACAATTGCATTATACCACCACAGAGAAAGAAGCCTTGGATGTCGTATGGGCTTTTCAAAAGCTACGATAGTATTTGCTTGGATCTGAAATAGTTGTTATTACAAATCACAAGAGTTTAGAATTTGTTAATCGAAGCTATCTAAATAGTAAAAGGCTAGTTAGGTGAAGTTTATTCCTTCAACAATTTAATTATAAGGTTCAGTATTGTAAGGGAAAAGATAATATTGTAGCAGATATTCTAAGCAGGAATTCTGTCAAAATAGATGCCTGTCACATTAATCTAGATCACGCTTTTACCACTGTCATCTCTCTGGTAATTGATGAGTCAGTAGAAAATGATTTAAAAAATTTAACAAACTTTACAATTTGCGTGATCCAAAGTTGAATGCTATTATTCAATATTTGGATGTGGGAATTGAATCAGTAGTCACAAGAAGAATAATCAAGAGTAAAGTAATCTTAAGATATAAAACGAGTGAAGGTCTGTTGTGTTATCAGGTAAAGACGGCCATGAACAATCATGGAGAATTGTGATACCATTGTGTATTAAAAATCGAATATGTTATGTGCACTGTCTTTATGGGCACTATGGACCCAGAAAGATGGAACACGTTGTGTGCAGACTTTTCTACTGGCTTGGATTGAATGCGTCTATAGTGAACAGGCTCAAATATTGCGAGATCTGTTTGAGATCAAAATATGCTAACACATCATATGCTGGGACATTACAACCAATAATACCTGGTTATCCCAATGATCCCCTGACAATCGATTTCTAAGGGTCTTTACCAGCCTATAAAAGGTTTAAGTTTGTTTTGGTCACTTATGATGTCTTCTCCAAAATTTGTAGGGGCATATCCGGTGACCAAGGCAAATTCTAGGAATGTAATCAAATGTTGCAAGAAATACAATTTGTAAATATAGGGAAACCCAGGGCTATAGACCATGCTACAACATTCCTGTCTAAGGGGTGGAAAGGTTGAATTGAATGACAGGGTAACATATTCTGTGTTCAATTAGGAACCCACAATCTAACCCATGTGAAAGAGTTATGTGTGAGCTGAGTAGATTGTTTTAGGGTATACCTAGGAAACAACACCATGCTTGGGTGAATAAATTTAAGGATGTAGTTCATTATATAAATATAACACAGAATGAATCCACTAAATTCATTCCAATGTATCTGCACTTTGAGTATAGGTAGCCTATATTAATTAAGATTCCATTACCTAATATATCTGAAGAAGAGAAGATTATAATAATGATTTAACAAAGGCTGGGCAGAATTTGAAAGAGATGGGACAGAACCTCTCATAAGCCTTGTATATTTAAAGTAGGGGATTTTGTATTTGTAAGAACTCCCCAAGTCAGTGACCTGCAGAATTATAAGTTCAAAAAGTTTTTGAATGTATATGAGGTACCATTCCAAATAAAAAGAAAAGTGGGAGAATGCATTTCTCATAAAAATCCCTGAAGGTGAAAAAGGTACCTTCAATGCCCGAAGTTTAAAACCAGTAGCACCACCCAAATAAATAAAAGATATTCATTAATGTAACTTTATTATTATTTCTTATGATATTTATGATTATGACCTAGTGTAAATACACATATAAAAGACTAAAAAAAAAAAAAAAAGGAAAAGTGATAAATATTTATAGTCAAAATGCTTTGAAAATTTTCATTATATAGTATGCAAATACTATTTGATATTAGACCTTGTAAAATTGACCAATGGAGATGAGTAATGGTTTAATGCATTGGTAATATGGAGTGTAAGATTTTAATGCCTGTGCTAATTGTAAATTGTAATTATTTGTATGATTAAGTCTTTTCTTTGATGGAATTGGCAGAACTATAGATGTGTGTTGTGGCTCAAAACTCTATATGAATTTATATGGAAGTGCGAAGTTGACGGATGTCACGGATTTATTATGAAGTGGATGGTGGGAAGAAATCCCTGATAGCAGGATTTATACTTAAATATGAGTTGTAACTTTAAAAAGAAATGTTCAGTAGTTTCCCTAACCTGCATAAAATAAAGCTATTCAAACATAAAGATCCCTGATTAGCATCAATGTTGGGCACAACTTAGTTCACAATATAATTGCCAGATTCTAAAGAAATTAAAATTAATTTAACATTTAGTCAGTTTATTTTGATATCAGAAGTGATTTAAAATGGAATATCTCTGTTGTTTTGCATCACCAGCTCATTGTAGAAGTTGATTTTCATTTGTCTAGTTTATTTTATAAGAAAAGTAATTCTCAATGTCCAAAGCAGGATGTGAGTAAAAATTAATATATTCAATAAAATTATGTTTTATTGTTGTGCTCTGTTATAATGTTTAAAATTCAGACCCATAGTAGTGTCAATGAAATGAATTGCAGATATGTCTATAAAAAGCTATTATATGTTTGTTTAATGATGCAATGAAAATATATGGTTATTAGAGAGTAACTAATAATGTTTAGCTTTAAGAATAGATTTTCTTTTGTGATATATTTTATTTCCATGAAAGAAATACTAAACATTTTGTCTAACTTTAACTTTAGAGCATTGTTATTAAAGAAGTTACTAAAAAAAAAAAAAAGAAATACAAAGATGTAAAAAAGTTAATTGCGAAATCCAATATAAGACTTAAAAAAAAACAACAACCTAGAAATGTAGTTGTACTACATAGGTAGTAGACTTTAAAAAGAAAAAAAAGAAGTATATATATGTATACTAGGAAAATAAAGATAAAAGGGGATAAACAAATCCCATACTGCTTTGATAATGATGGTTCATCTAAAAAAAAAAAAAAATTTTTTTTTTTAGCTGACATATTAAATGATATGCAAAATAAGAAAGATAAAAAGAATAGATATTTATTTATATTGAACTTAATGAATTTAATGTTTAAGAGAAAGGAAAGGTTCTCCCCCCCCCCCCCAATAGATAGAAGGTGTTGTGAGTATTCAGATTTAATCAAAGTATTTTAAAAAAAAATAAAGAAGTTTGTTGATCTTGTTTGGTTTTCCTTTTACTTGATAAATGGATAATGGGAGATCTTGAAACTATAAGTTTAAATTAATAACCATGGCAATCTAAAGCTTTTTAAATAATATTGTTTATTGCTAATTCTAGCTTCAAAGACCTAAATTTGTTAAAATTAAACTAAAAAATATATATATAAACAAATAAATAACTTTTGGAATTAGTTCAGTGTGACATTAAAATTTACTTGAATAGGATCAGTATTATTCTCACATATTTTGTGTTACTGCAGTCACCATAGTAATATTATTACACAAAATTGAATGTTTTTAAGTGTCACATATTTTTGTTTGTAAATTAATTTTAAAAAATTTATTATTGATAAAAAACATATGTAAATTATTTATATTTATAAAATGAATCAAGATTGTAATATAAATTCTTTATTTTGGTTCAAAATAATAAAAAATCATATCGAACTTAGATTTCATTTCAATGTATCCATTTCTCTTCAAACGCACATTGCACTTGCAAAAGGGAGGGAAAATTTACTGGAACATAGTGTTTCTCATTGAGTGGTTTTAGAGTGAATTTCAACAGTTGTTATGACAGCCAGAATGTCAGAAAGAGTATAGTATAAATCAGTGTTCTTCAACCCTTGGTCCGCGGCCCGGTGCCGGGTCGCGGAACTTTTCTGCAGGTCCGCGTGCTTAGACGGGCAGTAAAAAGTTTGTAATAATAAATAATAAGAGTTTAAACTTTTAATTAATATAACCAATTTTTATTTATTTTTTCATCTCATTTTTACCCAATTAAAAAAAAAAGAAAACAGAACGAAAACAAAATCTAATCAATCATTCATAAATTAATTTGTTTTTCTAGTTACCACACATGTTTAGGTGGGGGTAGAATTAAATTTTTTATTACTTTTCTAAAAAAATTTAAAAAAAAGTTTTTTATTATATAAACTCCATATATATATATATAAAACTTTATCTTATATATTTAACATTGTTGTTTTGATCAGTTATAACAATTATGCTTATCTTTAAGAAAATTTATCTATAGACTTCTGCCGGTCTGCGAAATCTTATCTTTATTTTTGCTGGTCCGCGGAACCTTATCCTTATTTTTACCGGTCTGCAGGTATGAAAAGGTTGAAGACCACTGGTATAAATAGCCAGAAAAGACTGTAATAGAAATTCTCATCTTTTTGTCAATGCCGAGAACAGATGTGGTTCTCTGTTCTTTTAAAAAAAAATTCGTTAAAACTTTATTTTTAAATCGTTAACCCATAAAATATGGAAGAATAGAAAGTTAATTATCTGCCCATTCATTTGAGGGGCAGCTTGCTGAAGAAGTTCCAAAGAAAGCGGTAGCAAAAATGTGAAAGAAGGAAAACCTATTTAAAAAAAAGCGTTGTACAGCAAATCGACTATTTTTTTTTTTTTAAAAAGGGATTACATGTTTAAAAATCCAAATGTAACTATCATTTTATTCGATGGATACTATGTTTCAAGCCAAGAAAATATGTAGGATCAACTGGATTAATTCATATTATTAATAAGCAATTTAAACGCCACTCTCCTAATTCAAAAAGAAAAAAAAGGCTAGTATTAAATTCTTCACTTGATTTCACGACATTATGTCTTAGACAAATTCTATCTGAACATTATCGCTAATGAAAGGAAACATTGAAAGTTCAACTTATCATTTCTCTACTAAAGGAAATAAACTCATCTCTACATTTTAGGATTAAGAATAAAGAAGCTACGATGGATCAATGGATGGTGAAAATGGAGACTTAAGGTAGGATTTTTTTTATGCATATGTGTGCATATATATATTTAAAAGAGTTTATATTTTATTTTAAATCATAAATAGCATATATTTAGGTATAATAGGATTTATGCAATGAAATGCTTGGAGAGATTCCTTTATTGATTATTTAAACTCTTGTCTGATGATATATATAAATGCGATCCGATGTTTTTAGATATTTGATTTGATTTTATATGTTCAAAATTTAACTTGAAATATCGGACAGAAAAGAGGTTTAAATATAGCACTTTTTTCATGTTTGTTTAATTATTATTATTTTAATGAACAAAGAGTTCATTTTTAATTGATTACATATATATTTTGGTATCTGTTATTTGAAAATTTTCATTAAGATAAATTGAAAGAACAATTAATAAATCAAAAATTAATATATATGTCATCTAGGGATGTCTTAAGGGATTATGTTATTGTTGACAGCTTTGACAGTTATTGTGATACCACTATTTCAATTATTTCTATAATCTTTTAGCAGTATTTTTAAAATGAGATGTATAATCTCTATGTGAGAATGACTTTTAATAGGCAAGAAATAAAATATTCAATTTTACCTCATTGTATGCTTACACATATATACTTGCAATAAAGACGCGTGTGTGCAGTAATATAACACCTCGGAGATTCCTTTACTGATTAGTGTCAAGGTTATTGGAGAAAAAAGTTTTACAAACAATCATCTTTTAAAATAATACAGTTTTGAAAGAAATACTGCAGTAGGGAAAAAAAAATTCCCTTTTTTAAAAAAAAAAAAAAAAACACAGACCGATTTTTAGCAGTGTTGAAATAAAGATTGTCGTAAAAATTACTTTTTTTTTTAATTAAAAAAAAAAAAAAAAACCCCACTTTTAGAGTAAATAATTAAAAAAAAAGATCGATTTTTAAAAAGAAGTAATTTTAAAATACATCAATTTATTAATTGGTGAAATAGAATGTAACACTATAAAGTGGGAAAGCATATTTAAATAGTTGTGGCTTCTAAATTTAATCACACCTGTCTATTATAGGCCATCCATCTTTTAAGTAGTATGTACATAAACGCTATCAAGCAGGCATTAGTAATGCGTTTACAGTGCGCAATTTTTCCAAGTGTAACGTGGAAAAACAGCACCATGTAGTGAGCTAGAATCTTGGTAGTTGCTGGTAGCAGACGACGTAAGCTAGATGTGTTTACGGCAATGAGCACCACCTAGGTTCTTGGTAGTTGCTGGTAGCAGATGACGTAAGCTATATGGGCTTACACATGGTAAACAGTGCCACCTAGCAGCTGGAAGAAGCAACTCTGCTTTCAGGGCCCCTACCCTGTGTTCTGTATGCTAACACAGAAACAGTGCCTCTAGCGGCCATCATGCATGTCGGGTAAAACTACCCAAAATTGTTATAAATGATTGAGTTTGGAATGATGAAAATTAAATAAAAATAATATTTTATAATTTGATTTTTTTTTATCAAGTTGTAACAATAGGTTTTTTTAGCAAGCACGTGACAATCTAGCAGTCTTTCTCTTTACTGGAAAAATCTACAATTGAGCCGACAGCAGAGTAGCATTCTGGACTTAAAAATCTGGAATTGAACCGACAGCAAAAAAGTTAAGTTTTTATTTCTTTTAAAAAAAGAAAAAACTATCTGGTGTCTAAAAAAAAAAACAGTGAAATTTTAATATTGGTAGTTTCAAGAAGTTAAACTTTAATTTATAATTAGCAGGAATGAACTAGTGACTTAATTTATTCTGCAAGCTAAAATTCATTATAACAGAAATAATGCAAAGGAAATCTGAAACTATTAAAAATTAACTGTTTGTTTAAAAGCTATTTTTATATATATTTAAGCCATGTTATAAATAACAGTTTATAAAAGGAATCATTACAATGTGTCAGGGGTAGAGGACCAATGCTGTGGGACATTCCTAAGCTAACTTCAATGTCATTGGAAAATTATGGAATTATAAAATTTTCCATCAAGATGTTTGTCTTATAGAATGCTGGTGTACAGCAATCTTCCATGGATTTGTTTTAACTAAGCTGCATGAAAGATATGAATATTAACAGAGTTGGCAAACAGGAACAATATACATGGAGATTGACATTTATATTTATAAACTTTCAGTGGAAGATAAAATGCTTGCTTTTCTCAGGATAAATATATATTTTGATTCACGTGATTTTTTTTTGCTTTTGTTATTTTTTATTTGAAAGTTTATATATTGTAGTTTTTTTATTGTGTATTTAAGATTCATTTTTCAAATTCGATCACCTGCAATTTAAAAGTAGAAACAGTGGATGGATAAATGTCATGTTGATGTAAATTAAAAAAGGAATCCTCTTCAATCAATATGTATTATTTTTTTTTAATAAAAGTAAATTTTTAGATTCCTCTGAAATTCAATATTGATCCATCAAAGTGACCTCATCCCAAGTAAGGTTTTTATATATTTAATTTTGCGAGCAAAACTTTAGTACAACAAAACTTTTTTGTTACTAATCAGTTTTAATATTTACTTGTAATTTTGTTTTATTTCCGAATGCACAATTAACTCACTGAGTAAAAGGTCTTTCTTTGTATCTATCATTAATTTCTACTATGACTTACACACACATATAAATGGGAGCGGGGTTATATATATATATATTTTTTGGTAAAAAAAAAGTTATAATTATAATATATTTATCCTAGCCTAAAAATATTATTCTAATAATTACATTAATGGGGTAGTTTTAGAATTAGTGAACTCTCATTTTGCTTTTCTTTTTTTTTGTTTTATGTATATATTTAATGAATTATATAGTATAATTTTGTATATACTTCGAATTATTTTGTTTCTGTTGTATGAAGCCATCAAGATGATAGAAAAACCATTCTTGATAACCGAATATTTATTTCTTTTATTATCTTTTGTTTATAAATATTTATTATATATGTTGTTAATAAATTTAGTTGTTGAAACCAATCTGATCTCCGTTTGATTGTCACCATCATCACTGTGCATTTATTTCATTAGATGTTTGATCATCACCATCATCATTGTGCAGTTACAACATTAAAGGTATGATGATGATCATCATCATTATATATTGTTCTTACAAGTAATTGATCATCATTAGTATTTTTCTATATCTATGCTTATATATAGGCATATTTGATTTATAATTTAGTAAGTCCATCCCGGAAGAGAGCTGATTGCAAGAACTCCCCGAGTTCGAATTCCGTGGTGTAATGGGGCCTAAAAAGGGAGATGTAATGAATATGCACTGGTCTAAGTTACATTGAAATATTGTTAGTATATTATAAGTTAGTATATTGAAAGTGGATGTAACTTGGAACTGAGCATTTCATTGTGACATCTTTAGCATCCTATTCGAAGGCCTAGGTCTGACAGTAGTGAGATGCGCTCCCTTTATTATATGCCATTGCTGATTCTGAAACATCTGACGCACCCAAATGTGCTGTCATATCATAAATTTTAAATATGAGTTGTTGTAGGTTGGTTGACACATTTCATTCAAATCATCCAACTACTTAGTCGTATTCACATCGTTGTATGGTGTACCCAGTGGTTTTTTTATATCTGGCACCACCAACTTTGGGGCAGTGGGTTCCGTTATAATTATATCTCATAAAGTTTTAGTTTTATTGTTAACATGAATTAATATGTCATAGTTAATATTAGTACTCCTACTAATAAAAGTATCATCTTTCAAATTTAGATTAATGATGAAAACTCATTGGCCACTAATAATGTATTTTCTTTGGAATGCAAGGAATTTAATAAACTCCCAAAAATTTCAAGTTCTTTTTTGGTCAAACTATTTTTAGATCTCTTTGTAAACTTAAAAAACAAGTATAAATTTATTTATGTTCTTTATTCTGATCTGAAAAGTAACAACTGCAAAGCTTTATACAGATCCAAGTATCCCCTTTAGCAAAGCATTTTGTATCATTAATAATGCTTACCAGAGACTTATATTGCAACATGCAATCAATGTCAAATAATGGATAAAATCCATTTTTATCAAGAGATTAATAAAAATAGTACATAGAAGCTAAATGAGTAATTACTGAATACTAAATCCACCATAGTCCTGTCATTATGAATAACATTAATTTGATTAAAATATTGCTTATTTGCAGCAAAAAAAGAATTTTGATGATATAGAATTTAATTAAGAGAATTTACTATTAACAAGCTTAGGAATATTAATACCACCTAAGCAACTCCTCAACTTGTATTTAAAGAATTATTAAATTTGAGATGGTATAATTCCAAATAATTGAGATCTAAATACATTAAAAATCTATATGCATAATATTGAATTTCAAAAATCTTACACTTTTCACTTTCCAGCAAAAAAACTTTTATTATAGATTAGTTTCGACTGTACCATGCAGTCTTATCAGATCTACAAAACTTGAACACACATACAAATACAACCATTAAAATACATTAATTATTTTATATAAAATTATTAAATTCCTATCAAACTTTTAAATTTTTTAAAATATTTCCTAACCTTTTCAATTCATATAATATCTTCAAGATATTTACCATCCTATTTTATATTCTTTTAAAATCTTTTCTATCCTTTTTTTAAATAAAATATACCTATACATATAATTTTAATACATATAATATGTACATTATAAAGTAATTTTAATTACACTACTCAAAAAAAAATTTAATCACTATCAATATAATCTTTTATTCTAACTAAATACTTATTTCCATTCATTTTACCTTCTTAATTATTTCATATAAAATCTTCTTACCTTAATCTATTCTTTTAACTTTCTCTATCCTCCATATT
Source organism: Epiperipatus broadwayi (assembly GCA_028023455.1). Lineage (NCBI taxonomy): Eukaryota > Metazoa > Onychophora > Udeonychophora > Euonychophora > Peripatidae > Epiperipatus > Epiperipatus broadwayi. The sequence goes on along the minus strand of JAQFVV010006224.1, from coordinate 1,675,642 downwards.
ACTCTAGTAATTCAACTTCCTTTTAACCTCTCTTTCATATTCCTATCCTACACTTCCCTCTATTAACTATTTTTATAACTATTAATATTCCTTTCCGTTTTTTTCTCCCTTTTTTCTTTTTTATAAAAAAAAAAAACTATTTTTATCATACCCCCCAAAAATTTCCGTTTATCTTATACTATTATTTCTTTTATGCTATTATTGTTTTTACCCTTCCCCCATTTTTATTAAGATTTGGTTTAATATTCTTTATGAATATTGCTTCCTTTATTTACCTATCCCTTAATTTATCTGTATAACTAATCATTCTAATGCTCTCTTTCCCAATATTATGATCTGTTTCTATAATATGCATATATATTGGTGACCTTTTATTGTATTTATGCTGTACCAATCTAATATATATAGAATTTTTTGTTTCACCCACCTACTTATTTTTAATTTTTTTATCTTTACATATTTTACATTCTATTTCATACACCCCATTAATATTCCTCCTCTCCTCATTAATATATTTATTATCTAATATGTCCATCACATTCTTTCTCTTTCTATTCACTATTCTGTACTTTATAATATTCTTAAAAATTTTATTAATTGTTCTAATAATTCTATTTACCCCATTAATTACTCTATTATCATTAGTTTTAATTCCTATACACTTCTCTATTATCTTTCTTCCTTACAACTTCTCTACCTTCTTTTTCTTCCTCTTTAAATTTCTCTTCTTTCTATATTCTTTTTTAACACTTCTTCTGGATAATCACTATCCTTAAAATTTTCAACTATCCTCCCTTTCTCTTTATCATAATCTTCTTTATTATTACAATAACTAATAGCCCTATGCATCCTTGAACTTATAGAATTAATTTTATATCTATTATCAATATTAGACCTCCAATTCACAATATTATTATTACCAATTTTCCTATACACTTGTCTCCAATTCACATCTTCCCTTACCATATTCTTTCCTTATTAATATATCTAAATATGCCAATTTATTCTTCTTTTCCCATTCTACTATAAATCTTAACTTTTCATCCACTTTGTTAATTTTATCTATATATTTTTTAATTTGCCGTTCACTTTTATTAAATATTAATAAATAATCATCAACATATCTCTTAATCATTATCGGTGCATTTTCATCCTCTATGATTACTTCCTCCATCTCCTGCATCTAGTTATGACTCAAAACCCCACTCAATGCATCTCCTACCAATAACCCTTCCATTTGCTTATAAAATCCTCCATTAAACTCAAATGACATATTTTTACAGCACATCTCCATTAAATTCTTTAACTTATCTATTGGTATCTCTATCTTCTTTTCCTTATCATTATTATACTTATTTATTGCTATTCTAATTGCCTTTTCTATGTTAATATTCATATACATTGAAACTACATCTATTTTTATCAATGTTAATTTATAATTACTATACTCCTTTGCTTTTCTTTTAATCTCTTTAACCAATTCCTTATTATTCTTAATATATGTTTGACAATTTTTATTCACATATTTCTTAAAAATACTCCCTGACCACTTTGATACTTTTTCATAATATGCCCCTTTTCCATTAATCACTGGCCTTAAAGGTATTCCCCTTCTTTATGAATCTTTGGTGCGCCATAAATCTTTGCTACTTCACATTCTTTACTTACTATTCTCCTAATACCCTCTTATCTATTATTCCTTTATTATACAACCCTTTAACCATCTCATAATTTTTTTTATTAATAGTCTTACTATCATCTTTTCTTATCTTTATAAAAAACTCTTCCTCTAACATGTTCTCCATCTTCCTATTATACTCTTTCTTTTCCATCATTACTAACTTACTACCTTTATCTGACTTTATAAAAATAACATCCCCTCCATACTTCTTTTTTATATTTCTAACTTCTATTCTAATCCTTTCTTTGGCCCTAAAATTATTAGCCTTTTTATTTTTCATTTTATATATCAAATTATTCATCTCTTCTCTTAACCTCTCAATCCACCTTTTATCATCCCTACTTATAATATTATATATATCATTATTTTTGTAATAATACATTCTATATTTCTCCTCCAAATACGTTTGCCCTATTTTTTCCATTACCACTGGTACCTTCAGTATATCTTTTTTATCATTACTATCCCCATATGGCACAAATTTTAATCCTTTACGTATTACTTTTAATTCTTCTTCTTTTAATCGTATTGATGTTAAATTACATATATTACTTCCTTCTTCTTTCTTTCTTTCTTTCTTCGGTTCTTCATTTTTACATCTTCTACCTTCCATTAACTTATCCATTTTTGTCTGATGTCTTATTCTGGTCTTACTATTAATGAATTCTTTTTTCTTCTTATACAAATTCTCAAAAATCTTTTCTAGTAATTCTATTAACCAACTTCTCTTCTAATTCCATAATCTCTTTACATATCCCTTTTTTATTTCTATATCCATTCCTTATATATCCTTTTAACATACCCCTTATCATATTAAATTTGTTCTTCATACTATTCCTCAACTTCTTCATTTTTATAAAATTTGGTATAACATTATTACCTATGTTATATATAGAGTACGTAAAAATACACACTCTTATCAAGCTTTTAAAATAGCCTCAACCCCAAACCGCGGTTTCTGCATCTAGTGTCATCAGTGAGGTGTTAGGGATTAAAAACACTAGAACTAGTCTAGCATTTTATCAATGCCTAACTATTGAGAAGAAAATCTGAAACTTTCAGACATTTAAATGTCCAAAAATCCAGCTATCTAACTCAAATAGCCATATGGGACTGAAGTAAATTAGGTCATATGACATCTGACTTGATTTTTTATCAATTTAATTTTAGTTTTTGCTATTAAGGCTTTGGCGATTTTATATTGCTAGAGCTATTAATATATGGTGTATCTGAATTTACTTCAGTCCCATATGGCTATTTGAGTTAGATAGCTGGATTTTTGGACATTTAAATGTCTGAAAGTTTCAGATTTTCTTCTCAATAGTTAGGCATTGATAAAATGCTAGACTAGTTCTACTGTTTTTAATCCCTAACACCTCACTGATGACGCTAGATGCAGAAACCATGGTCTGGAGTTGAGGGTATTTTAAAAGCTTGATAAGAGTGTGTATTTTTACGTACTCTATATATAACATTTGTAAATACAAGCTTTATTAAAATTAGGTCATATGATATGACTTGATTTTTTATCAATTTAACATTATTACTTATACATTCTTTCATAAAATAAATATTATTTTTAACATTATTCAATCTTATCAACAATCTCCATCATCTTAGAAACTTCTTCTCCTTCTAATTATCTTAATATAGTTCATAAACATTTTAACATTATTCACTTTCATTATATTGGTCATATTATCCATTATATTCAAATCCTGTTCTGTCATATTTTCCTTGTGATAATCTTATCATCATCATCATCATCATTATCAACCATTATCAATCCACTGCAGGATGAAGGTCTCTCCAAGTTTAATCCATCTTCTCCGATCTTTAGCTTCTCTTCTCCACATCACCCCTACACATTTTGTTATTTCATCCATCCATCTTACATGTGGTCTCCTTCTGGGTCTTTTACAATCTCTTGGAATCCAGTTTAAAATTTCAATTGTCCATCTATTATCATCTCTTCTAGCAATATGTCCAGCCCAACTCCACTTCAATCTTTTAATTTTTTCAATGAGGTCAGTAACACCTGTTTGTTCTCTTACCCATACATTGCGTTTTTGATCTCTTCTTGTTACTCCCAACATACATCTCTCCATACTTCTTTGAGTGGTCTGAAGTCTCTGTATTGATCTTTTATTAAGTGTCCAAGTCTCAGATCCATAAGTAAGAACTGGTAAAACACATTTGTTAAAAACCTTTCTTTTCAAACACATAGGCATATTTCCTTTTAATATCAAGTTATTTCTACCAAAAGCACTCCAACCAAGTTTAATTCTATGATTAATTTCCTCTATTATGTTTCCATCTGTATTAATAATCTGACCAAGGTATTTGTAACTCTTAACTTCTTCTAATTCATCATAATCAATCTTTATTTTCATATTTGGAGCAAATCGATTAAACATTACTTTAGTATTTTTAACATTTATCTTTAGTCCTACTTTCATCTGATAACTCCTGCAACATTTCCTGCAGCTTTAAAGCATTATTTGCAAAAACAACTACATCATCTGCGAAATCTAAATGACTTAAATAATCTCCATTTACTTTCACTCCTTTAGTTTCCCATTTTAATCCACAAAATACTTCTTGCAGCACTGCTGTAAAAAGTTTTGGAGATATGGAGTCACCTTGTCTTACACCTTTCTCAATGTTGACTTTCCCAGTATCATTATGTAATCTAATTGTTGCTGTTGCATTTTTATAAATATTCTTTAAAATATGACAATATCCTGGATCTATACCTTGATGATCCAATGCTTTAATCACTGAAGAAATGTTTATAGAATCAAATGCCTTTTCATAATCTACAAATCCAAAACATAATGACAACTCATATTCATTTGTCCTTTCTATAACTTCTCTCAATACTTGAATATGATCTACTGTACTAAAACCACTTTTAAATCCAGCTTGTTCTCTTGGTTGGTGAAAATCCAAGGTTCTCTGTAGACGAGTTGTAATTATCTTGGTAAAAATTTTATATAAAACTGATAAAAGGCTGATAGGTCTGTAATTTCTAATATCTTCTTTATCACCTTTTTTAAATATTAATATTATTACTGCATTCTTCCAATCATCCAGTACATCTTTATCATTTAGACATTTGGTATATAACTTTGCTAATATTTTTTCTGTTTCTTCACCTGCTTTTTTTAATATATCAATTATAATTCCATCATTACCTGGAGCCTTTCCTTTTTTCATACATTTAATTGCATTTCTCACTTCTTCATTTAAAATTCTGGGCAATTCGGAAGATGTAATAGATATAGGAGGTACTTGTTCTTTATTACTATATAATTCTTGATAAAAATCTTCTACCAATTTCATAATGTCATCCCTCTTTTTAGTAATAATTCCATCTTTTTTCCTTATTGCAGATATAAATTTCCTACCAATACCAAAATGTTGTTTTACATTCTTAAGACTTTTATTTTCTTCTACAGCTTTTCTTGCTAGTTCACAGTTATACTTTCTTATATCATTTTCAACTCTTTTCCGCACCATTTTACAAAATTTGAGATATTCAATTCTTTTTAATGCATCATTCTTGCATATCTTCATATTCCTTCTTTTCTTCATAAGTTCTCTAGTCTCAGTAGAAATTTTATTAGTCATTGCTGCTTTTTTCTACCAGCTATCTTTGTTGCAGTTTTTAAAAGTGTATCAGTTATTTTCATATTAATTTCATTCAAATCTGAATCATGTTCAAAATCTACTAATACTTGAAACCGATTTGTAAGTTCTAATTTAAATTCATTAGAATGTTTCTGAAGATTAGGAATATCAACTGTAAATATAGTTTTTCTTAGTAATTTTTGTCTCTCTAGTTTTACATTAACATGTATCTTACCCCTTACTAATCGATGATCACTTCCTGTGTTAAATTTATTAAGAACATTACAATCTTGAAATATGTATTTCCTTATATAGTTCTAAATTCTTTTCTTTCTCCTTTGTTTTTGCTGTCTTCATATATAATATTGAATTTAAAAATCTTACACTTTTCAGCAAAAAAACTTTTATTATAGATTACAGTTTCGACTGTACCATGCAGTCTTCATCAGATCTACAAAACTTGAACACACATAAAAATATAACCATTAAAATACATTATTTTATATAAAATTATTAAATTCCTATCAAACTTTTAAATTTTTAAAATATTTCCTAACCTTTTCAATTCATATAATATCTTCAACATATTTACCATCATATTTTATATTCTTTTAAAACCTTTTCTATCCTCTTTTTTTATAACATATACCTATACATATAACTTTAATACATATAATATTTACGTTATAAAGTAATTTTAATTACATTTCTCAAAAAAAATTTAATTACTACCAATATAATCTTTCTTTATTTTTTATTCTAACTAAACACTTATTTCCATTCATTTTACCTTCTTAATTATTTCATATAAAATCTTCTTACCTCATTCTATTCTTTTAACTTTCCCTATCCTCCATCTTACTATAGTAATTCAACTTCCTTTTAACCTCTCTTTCATATTCCTATCCCACACTTCCCTCTACTAACTATTTTTATAACTATTAATATTGTTTCTGTCCCCCGCCCCCTTTTTTTTATATAAAAAAACAACAAACTATTTCTATCACACACCCAAAAAACTTCCTTTTCTCTTATACTATTATTTCTTTTATGCTATTATTGTTTTTACCCCTACCCCACTTTTATTAAGATTTGGCTTAATTTTCTTTATGAATATTGCTTCCTTTATTTTCCTATCCCTTATTTTATCTGTATAACTAATCATTCTAATGCTCTCTTTCCCAATATTATGACCTGTTTCTATAATATGCTAAACAGTAATTTTAAGATATAAGAACACCATCATCATTAATAAAGTTAAGTTTTCTATCACATATAAATTTTTTTATAATAATTAGCAAATAATTGATAGTCAAAAATATTATCGACAAGCCATGTTTCAATTCTAAAAATTTTATCAAATTTTTTTAATAAAACAACTGCATAAAATTCTCGATGTTCTCAAATTTCTTGAAGTTTGAATGTAACTTACTAAGTGTATAATTCTTAATTATTATTTTGAAATATAGATGGACTAACTTTTATAGCATTAGTACGTGACTTAATAGTTATCATTTAGATCAGGGGTGGAAAACCTTTTTTCTGCTAAAGGCCATTTGGATATTTATAATATCATTCATGGCCTAAACAGAATTGTCAATTTAAAAATTAGCTTGCTATATTTGATCAAACATTTAATTAATTTACCCCTAAACATTAGGGATGGGCAGTCTTTACAGATGGTAGACCAATTTCAACTTACCCATTTTAAATGAGGGCCATGATTTTTTTGTGAATTAAAAACAAAATAGCATCACTATTATTAATGACATTTTTTCTGATTCGTCTTGTAACTATTCTTTATGACATATTTATATTCTTGAATTTTTTTTAAAATTCCGGACAGATTGATTCTACAGCAATTAGAATGCAGTCATTTATAAATTCTCATTCAGAAAACGTATTCAACATTTCTGCTTTTTTTAAACAATAATATAATTTGCCTTCACAGAATTTTTTTACTTGTTTGGATTTTTTAATGAGATATGCAAACCACTTAATGAAGTTCCTTTTCAAGTTTTCTATTTTAATATTTCTTTCTTTCCCAACATTTTTGTTATAATCACAATGTTTTGATAAATAATGCCTCTTAATACTATGTTCTTTATTAACTGAAATACTGTCTGGACTTATCAGGTATATCAATTTACTATTTCTATAAAAAAAAATATGCGTTGACCCATTTCTATTGAAATATGCAATTTTCGATGTCAATTTTTTTTATCTTACTTGTGTAACCATCCCTATAAAAAAATAAATAAATGCAAAATAATAATGCAAAGTAAAATTCTAATTTTACTTTTTGCGAATATATAGTCAATCTGCGAAAATCACTATAAAAGCAAACAAAATGCGCTTAGCATTGTAATTTAAATCTGTAGTTAGATAGATCACACAATGTAGATAATTTGTTGGAATGTTGTAACTCTGAAAGAATAACTAGAACTATTATAAAGGTTTGGGTGTCACTGAGAAATTGCATATTTTATTTTACTGAACTTTTAATTCAATTTTTGAACTCATGCATCTTTAAATAGAAGTTTTATACATGACCATTTTTATTTACATTTTTGAAAAACCTGAGATTGTATCAAGAGCCAGAGTTGGTCACAGGGCCTGAGGTTTTTTACTCCTGATTTATATGTTTATTTAGCATTCTAAAGAGAAGCAACATAACCGTTTTTTAGCCCTAATATCACGATTCATTCTACCAATAAAAACTTCAAAAATTAAGACATAAATTGATACATATTTTAAATTGGTAGACAAAATGCTGTGACATATCAATTCATTGTCCAATTATTTTTTAATCTTCTTGGCTGAAGTAGTTGAGAAAAATCTAGTCATATATTTTTTTAAAATGAAGTCTAAATTTAACTATTTTGAGTATGTGATGTGAATTAATACAAATCACTAGCTTTTCTTTTTTTACTTAACATAGATTATTTTATTTTTATAAGTCACAGTAATAAAACCTTAACAATTCAAAGCTATATAATTATTTAATTTGTTAATTACATTCTTTTCAGAAGGAAGGATAGTTACAGTAAGTTTAATCTTTTTTGTGCATGACTATTTATTAAATAAACTTTTTACTATTTTAAAACAAAATATCCGTTTACAAAATCTGAATAGACCTAATTGTGAAGAAACCATTTTTCTTTTTTATCTTGATTGAGTTTTCTTTATTATCATCATGACTTTCAACTATTATCAACTCATTGCAGAATGATCTTTCTAAATTTAATACGCACCAGCAAACTTCCTTATTCCATCATTCTGTTTCACATATAATATCTTTCAAAGTTTTATACAATCTATTGGGATTCAATTTACAACTTCAATTATTCATGTATGATTAACACTATGTCCAGTCCAACTGCATTTCATTCTTAATTCTTTCAATGACATCAGTAATACCTGTTGTTCTATGACTGATATATTTAATTTTCAATATTTTTTTATTATTCCTAACATACATCTTCCAATAAGTAAGAACAAGTAAAAAAAAATTTAAAAACCTTTTCAAAATATAGTTTATTTTAATATTTAATTCTAAGGAATAATATTCCTTTATGTTGTTTATCTTATTATCAATAAAATATAATATAAATCTTTATTATATCATAACAACTTATAAATACATCAACATAATAATTATATATATAAAAGCATTTTTCGGTAATTCTAAATTTTTTTTTATCCTTTTCAATATACCTTCTACTAATACTAACACGTATTAACGAATGATTGGGTAATGGATAAAGAATGGAAATTAATATAAAGGGAAATATATAAATAAATTGATAGAAATAATGAATTATAGGAAATGTCGGTAGATGTCGCTTTGTACATAATATACGTTGGCACTAGGTGGCACTACTGTATGGAGAGTTTGGTAATTCTTGACATTGGAAACAAACAGAGCTAAGTTGAATTTTGATATTTTTAAAATTTGTTTTAGTTCTAATTTTCTATATGTGCGAGATTGATCTTTTGAGAGCAGCCATATAAGAAATAATTATTGTGAATGAAAGTATAAATTGTGATCGAGAGAGTGAGTTATTTGAAAGATTGAAAATTTTTGTGTTTAACTGTCTGAAAGATTTTCGTTCGCCATTTTGGGTTAGAAGTTTTTTTAAAAAAAAAAAAGTTGTTCTTGTTGAATGTGTGATAGCGTAAGGATATTTATAAAAAAGTTGTATGTAAGTTTAATTTGTTTTGAGAAAAAAGGCAACGTTTGTTTGGGAGGCCTAACATAAGAAGGCACATGGGTATAGTTTTGATCAGGTTTGGGAAAAAGTAAAAAATTTTTTTATTTTTCTGTATAAGGGTGTTTGAAGAATAAAAGAGGTATTTATAAAAAAATTGTATGTAAGTTTAATTCGTTTTAGTTAAGTTTGTTACTGAAGATTTTTTAAATTTTAAAATAGGCATTTATTTTGAGATAAAAGGCCTAACATTAGTAACACGTGATTGTAGTTTGATCAAGCCTAGGAAAAAGTAAAAAAGTTTTTTATTTTTCAGTATAAGGGTTTTTGAAGAATAGGAGAGGTATTATAAAGTCAAACATAGAATAGGTGACCTGAAAAATAAGAATATGGATTGCATTTGTATGGTACAATGCATTTACGATCGGCAGAAAGGAGTTAGACGAGCACTAGTAGAGTGTACAGTGGGTGCAGAAGTGTATCATTTGAAATGTTTGAATAAGAATAGGAAGGATGTAACAGGTTTCTGGATATGTAATCAGTGTGTAAATGTGATTAAAGAGGTGAGAAAGTGGTTTTTAAGTGTAGGTAGTCTAGAGAGAAAGTCAGAGGAGAGGGAGCAAAATGTAGTTAAGAAAGATAGGACAGAGTATGGTTTTAGTGGAGTGCCAGGAAATATGGGTAGAGGAAGTAGTAATGCAATGGAGATGGTTAGGCAGAGAATAAGTAAGATAGAGAAAGAAATGAAGGATGTAGAAGTAAAGTTAAAATTGTTAGAGACGAAGTGTGAGGAGATAAAGGAATTATTGAGTAGAAATGATGAAAGAAATGGATAAGGAGGTTCAGAAGATGGTAGAAAAGGTTACAGATGGAGCAGAGAAAGTAGACTATGAGGCAGTATTGATAGGAGATTCACTAATAAGAGAATGTGGGGATATAATTGCAAGGGAAAATAGAAGCAGGTATGTTTGCCTGGAGCAAAAATTAGGGATGTGACAGATAAAGTAAGAAAGCAAGGTAGAAGAGATGTATATGTAATGGTAGGGACTAATAATTTGTTAGAGCCATCAGAGAAAGTAATGGATGAGTATGTAGAATTGATTAGGAATTTGAGAGAGATTAAAGGAAGAGTAGGAGTAGTGGGACTATTACCAAGATTTGATAAGAGGCATTTGTTAGATAGAGCATGTTCTATAAATGAGAGAGTGAAAAAATTGTGTGAGAGGAATAATGTTGTGTTTGTGGATGTATGGGATTGGTTTATTGGAAAATGGGAATTATATAGTAAAGATGGTTTGCACTTAGGAAAACAAGGAAGTGAAGTTTTAGGGAGTCTGATATTAAAAGAATATAGTTCGGGAAACTTTTAAAGGGGGGTGGGCTTTTAAATTGTCATATCAAAAAGAAGAATGGAGGGGATATAAGAAATAAGCAAAAGATCGTTGATTTAGATATAAGTGTAGATGTGGAGAGGAAATGATTTTGTAAGATTAGTGGTAAGAAAGTTTGTTATAAACGTAATGGAGAAGAAGGAATCAAAAGAATTTATAAAAGAGTAGTTAGGAAAGAAGAAATTGTTAAAATTGGGTTTTTGAATATGCAAGGGGGTAGGAGACCAGAAAAATGGCTGGAATTAAATAAAGCAATTGAAAATGAAGGGCTTGAGGTATTAGCAGTAGTGGAAACTCAACTAAGAGAAGAAGAAGAACCTATTTTGGAAGAGGTAGTATGGCAGGGTATAAACAGAAAAGAAAAAAAACTTTAAATACTGTTAAATGTCAAGAGCATTTGTGGTTTGAAATAAGGTTGGGTAGACAAGAATGGATGGTGGCTGTAGTGTATATCGCCACTGGAGATAGTCAAACTGTAATGGAGTGGAACAATAGTATATATGAATGCCTAGTTAAGGATATACAAAGTTTTAAAGAAAAGGGGAAGAGAATAATGGTTATAGGGGATATGAATGGGCATATTGAAGAAATTGATGATGTAGATAATAAGAATGGTCAGTTTTTGAAGGAATTTTGTCAAAGAGTAAATTTGAGCATTGGGAATTTATCAAATGTGTATGATGGACAATACACATGGTCTAGGAATAATGTATTTCACACAATAATTATGTATTGGTAGAGAAAGAGGGAATGAATAAAATACGGAAAATTAAGGTGTTTGATAATGAAGAGAGAGTGTGTAATAGTGATCATAACTTTATTGTAATAGAAATGGTTAGTAATGTGATGGAGGATAGAAACAAAGGTAGAAATAATAGAGAAAGATGTGGATGGAGAGTGAATGATAAGAATAATTTGGAAGAATATAAAATAAAAGTTGAAAAAACCATGGAGCAGTTGATTGGGGATGAGTATAAGGACTGGTGTGGTGAAATAGAAAAAGTGGAAAATAGGGTTTTAGTCGAGAATATACAGAAGAATAAATGTAATAAAAAAATGAGAGTTAGTAAAAGTGTAAAAGAGAGGAAAAAAGCATGGAGAGAATATAAGTGTGTTATTAAGAATAAAGAAAGTGAAAATGATATTAATGCTAAATGGGGAAAGTATTTAGAAAAGAAGAAGCTAGCTAAAATGGATAATTATAGAGAGAGGATGAAGTTAAATAATAAATTGTTGGAGGATATTAATAAAAGTGGTAGAGATGGGAGTAAAAAATTTTGGAATTACATTAAAAGGAGAAATGTAGGGGAAAGAGAGATAGTATTAATAGATGATGAGGGAGTAGAATGTAGCTCTAGAGGCGAGCTAGAGAAAATCTTAAATAGATATGTAATGGATATAGAAAAGATGTTAGATGTGAAGGAATTAGTGATAGGAAACATGAAAGCAGTTAGTAACGGGAATATTAGGTTCACAAAAAATGAATTGAATGAGGCAGGAAAGAGATTGAAAAGTGGAAAGGCGAGAGGTTTAGATGGATGGGCAGCAGAGATGGTAATGAATTTAGGGCATAGAGCAAAAGCAAAGTTATTATCTTGTTTTAATAAGATGGCACAGAAGACAGTTTTTCCGGGTAGTTGGAGTAATACAAGAATAAGATTATTATTTAAAGGAAAGGGTAAGGATCATAGAAAGTTAAATAATTATAGACCGATAGCGGTAACATCAGTGTTATATAAAGTTTTCGCATATATGGTAGCTGGAAGAGTTGTAAAATGGATGGAAGAGAATAATGTAGTGGGGGAAATGCAAGGAGGTTTTAGGTCAAATAGGCGTATAGGAGATAGTTTGTTTGTAGTTACACAACTTATGGAGATGAGTAGGAATTCTGGTAGATCGTTATATATGAGTTTTATAGATATAGAGAAAGCATATGATAGAGTAAATAGAAATAGATTATGGGTAAGATTAGCCAATTTGGGAATGGATGAAGCTTTAGTAAATATTATTAAGAAATTATATGAAAATAATTATTATACTTACCAATTAGGGGATATAGAATCAGTTAAAGTTAAAAATGGGGTGGGATTAAGGCAAGGATGCCCTATGTCACCGATTTTGTTTTTGAATGAAATGGAGAAAGCAAAAGTAAGACTAGGAAGAGGGGTAGAGATACTGTTAATAGGTGGCAAAGGAATATATACTCTGTCGGGTCTTTTTTTTGCGGATGATATCTTTTTATGTGCAGAAAGAAGAGAAGATATGGATACTATGTTGAGAACATGTGCAAGAGTGGGTAAAGAGATGGGGATTAAATTTAGTGAAGAAAAATCAAATATAATGATGATAAATACTGGAGAAAGAGAGGATGTAGTTTTTTTATTGGGGGATATAAGGTTAAGTGTGGTGGATAGATATAGGTATTTGGGAATCATCTTATGTAATCAGGAAAATTGCTTGGATGAATGGGAGAAAAAATTGGTAAATGAAGCAAAGAAAAGAAAGGGTTTGGTAAAGAAACTAATAGTATTTTCATATAATAAATATGATGTAGCTAGAATTGTTTGGAAGGGAGTTGCAGTAGCAGGGTTAACATATGGTAATGATGCATTATATGTTAGTAAAAGGATTTTAGATTATTTAGATAAAGTACAAAGGGAAGTAGGAAGACATGCCTTAGATGCAGAGATGTGGTCAGCAAAGGAGGCAATCCAAGGAGAAATGGGATGGTCAAGTTTCTATATGAGAGATGCAAAAAGTACAATGAAAATGTTTGGTAGGTTGCAGTTTATGGATAGTAAAAGAATAGCCAAAATAGTGTTCAATTGGGTTATGAGTAAAGGGCAGGTAACAAGATGGGTGAGAAAGGTAATGCGGTATGCAAAAGATTTGGATAAAGAATTTATATCGGTATACTTGTATAAAAGGTGGGATGATTGTGTTAGGAGGATTGTTGAGTGTTATAGTGGTAAGAAATGGGATAAAAGAATAGAAGGATTAATAAAAAATAGGGAGTTGGAGAAATGGAGAAGTAGTATGGAGGGTAAGAAGAGTTTAAATATATATAGAAGTAAACAGAATATTGGAAGCGAGTTAATCTATGATAATAGTAAGGAAAATAGTTTATTGTTTAAGGCTCGAACGGGATCTTTAGCAACAAAAGAATATACATGTAAATGGAAAACTATGGGTGATTTAGTGTGCAAATTGTGTAAGGGAGGTATAGAAAATAATAGGCATCTGTTGATTGAATGTAAATGCTTGAAAGCAGAAAGGGTACAGATAATGAAGTTATGGGAGAATATGTATGAACAAAGTGACTATACAGAAAGTGAGTTATTAGTTTTTATGCTGGGTTTGCGAAAAGATAAGGGGCATTTAGATTTAAAGGCCATAGAGTTGACAAAGATTATGTTGTGGAAATGGGATGGGGCAGAATATGGGAAGACTTAGAGTGGGGAATGGAAAATAAAGTGGCTAACAGGTTTATCTGGGCATAGTTGCTGAGATATTCTTGACATCGTTTAAGAAGAAGCCAAATACATCACATCACATCACATCATATTAGTATTAGGAGAAGGTATATTGAAATGGGTAAAAAAAATTTAGAATTAACGAAAAAGGTTTTTATATATATAATTATTATGTTGATGTATTTATAAGTTGTTGTTATGATATAATAAAGATTTATATTATATTTTATTGATTTATTTTAATAATAAGTTGAATACCAAAAGTATTTCATCCAAGTTTAATTCTATGATTACTTTCATTCATCAATTTTCCATCTATATTAATAATATAACTAAAGTGCTTCTAGTTGTTAACATCTAATTTATGATTATTAATCTTTATTTTTTTCTTCAGAGAAAATCTACTAAAGATGACTTGTCTTTTTAGTATTTATCTTTAGTCCTACTTTTTTATTTTCATCTGATAATTCTTGCAACATTTCCTGAAACTCTGAAGCATTATTTGCAAAAATAATCAGATCACCTGCAAAATCTACATAAATCAAATAATCTCTATTTACTTTTATTCCATTAGTTTCCCATTTTAATCCATAAAATATTTTTTGCAAAACTATTGTAAAAAGTTGTGGATTATATGATATCGTACAGAAATGCATACTTCTCAATGCTAATTTTCTTACTATTAACAAGTAATTTAATCTCTACTGTTACATTTTGATAAATATTATTCAAAATATGACAATATCCGACCCAGGCCTAAATCCTGATAATCCAATGCTTTATTCACCATAAAATTAATTACCATTTCATAAACCAGAAATCCAAAGCATAATGACAATTCATACCCTTGGGTTTTTTTCTATAACTTCTCTCAATACATGACAAAGATCCACAATGCTAAAACAATATTTAAATTAAGCTTGTTACTTTAATTGGTAAAGTCCAAATTTTTCTACAAACGAGTTGTAATTATCTTGGTAAAAATTTTGAATAGAAGACTGATAGATCTGTAAATTATAATATCTTCTTTACCATCTTTCTTAAATATCACTATTACTTACTATTGCATTATTCCAATCAACATGTTCATCTTTACCATTTAGGCATTTGGTATATAGCTTTGCCAACAATTTTTCTCTTTCCTCACCTATTCTTTTATATCAATAATAATCTCATCTTTTTCTGGAACTTTCCTTTCTTCATAGATTTAATTGCATATCTCACTTCTTCATTTAAAATATTTACCAATTCAGAAGAGTAATTTGTAGGAAGCACTTGTTTTCTTGTTCTTTTTTCTCTTTTCCTTTTTTTCATATGTCAAATGCGTTGACTGGGAAGTGAACACGGGCCAGCTGCTTCGAAGACAGTTATGCTAACCACTAGGCCACCAACACTTGACGACATTTTGTTTTCTTGTTCTTTATTAATATATAATTATTTATAAAATTCTTCCACACATTTCTGGATGTCCTCTCCCCTTTTAGTAATAGTTCCATCTTTTCTTTTTATTGCTAAAATTACTTTTCTTCCAATATAAAGATAATGTTTTACAGTTTGGAGATTTTTATTTTCTTCTAATCACAATTATATTTTCTTATATCACTAGTAACTCTTCTTTATACCATTTTACAGAACTCCTAATATTCATTTCTGCTTAATATTTTAAATATTTACATTTTTTTAAGTTTATTTATAAATTCTTTATTTCCCTTAAAACTTTATTGGCAAATTACTTATTTTTTGTACCAGCAATCTTTTTTAGTTTTTAATAAGAGTATCAATTATTTTCTTATTGATCTCAGTTAAATTTGAGACATCTTCAAACTCTGTCAACATTTTAAAATGATTAGCAAGTTCTAATTTAAATTTATTAGAGCTTCTGAAGATTCAAATATCAACTGTTAATATAGTTTTTTTTAATGGTTTTTGTCTCTCTAGTTTTGAATAAACAAGTATCTTATATTGTATTAATGGATGATCATTTCCTGTGTTGAATCTATTACGAACATCACAAACTTAAAATACATATTTTTCTGCTGTACTTTCATTTGGATGTTTCCATGTTCATTTAGCATTTTTATCAATTTGTAATTTTCAATTTTTTCTGCTTGGCGGCCAGCAAATGAATATATACAGTAAAACACTCACAATATATTAAGTAATCAGAATAGCGAATAGTCTGCAACAACACTATCTCAACAGTTCACTAATGTTCAATTCCAGCGATGTACTTTCAGGTGACTACTACAAAAACAGTTCACAATGGGCTAGGTTTACGCACATTTTGGCCCCAGTCCAGTTTAGCTACATACGAACACATCATAGTATAGCACTGTGACTGACTATAAGCTCTTTACAGCTTCTGTCTCTACAACAGTCCACCAGTAACTCCACTTAAAACCCGCTGGAAACTCAACTCTTCATTTAGCTGCTATCCGGACAGTTTCCTCAGGAAATGGTCTCCCAATCTCTGTGGGCCTATTCAGCTATGTCCGTGAACTACATTTCCACTGAGCGCTGGACATTAACCGAAGCACTGACACTAGATCTCTCCTACACTGGAATTGAACAGGAAAGTCAACTGGAGATGCACTCAAATGGCCTCACAAACTTGTTATGTACTCTTTTTATAGCTGTCTGATAACTTCTACAATTAATTACTTTCTCCATATAAGGTAAGGTCTCTTATCTAGAAATATTTGCAATCAGCAAATATTTCTTGGAATTTATCGATCGCCTTAACGTTAATTCTTCAATTAAATTTTTATCAGTTATCAGTTCGCGATCTAAAAAAAATCTCTAATAAATTCTAGTTTTTCTGGAGTTCACAAATTTGTATAAAACTTTTACAAAATATATCATTTCTGTCACTAAAACCAAATTTACTTTTTTCAATTATTCACAATTCTAGCATTAAAGTCTACCATGACAATTTTACATTGTTGCTTGGTCTGATCAAAAGCACTTTGTATATCTATATAAAAATCCTTTATTTCTTCCAGAATGATAACCTATTGGAAGATAAATCTTAATTTTATGTTTTTTGATATGTTCCATTAATTTGAATAATCAATCATGAAGCTTTGTCATATCATATCATCAATCTCCACAATGTAGTTCTTCACTTTTATAATGAACCCCATTCCACTTATGCTTCCTATATTTATACATTTGTAGTTGATTACCTGTTCAATTTTTTAATCATTGCTCTTTTCATATTTTCATCTAATTTCTCAAAGTCAAATAATGTTAATTTAATAATAGAAAGTTCTTCTTTCAATATATACAATCTTCTTTGATTATCATTAAATGGCAGCCTGAGTCTTTAATCTGGGGATTCTTAGAACTCTCTGCTTTTGTCATTAATCCCTGCCTTGGCTGGAAATTTTGCAGTCTCTTGGTAATAGGGGCCATAATTTAGTTTTATAAGTCATGAATGTAAATATCTTTAAAAATGAAGAAAATCATTCACATACATATTCATCCTGGTTCAAAAAAACTCCACTGACATTACAATAAAAAATTATCAGATAATGAGAGAAAAGGCCATGCTATTTATTGATCTTAAACGATAGAGAATTGACTACTTCAGAATTTTTTTCTCTGGCTAAAATATAATCATTAATTTCTAAAAAAAACTTAAACAGATTCAAATGCAAAATCAATATTTTACTAATATAAGTTTTATCGAAATGCTGCAAATAAATAATTTTAATAAAAAGTTATTTTTTCCTTTAATTTGAATTAAAGAGTTATTAATATCATTTAGCTTAGTATTTCCTTTAAAATAATTTTC
The DNA here is from genome assembly GCA_028023455.1 of Epiperipatus broadwayi. Taxonomy (NCBI): domain Eukaryota; kingdom Metazoa; phylum Onychophora; class Udeonychophora; order Euonychophora; family Peripatidae; genus Epiperipatus; species Epiperipatus broadwayi. The sequence goes on along the minus strand of JAQFVV010006224.1, from coordinate 1,657,457 downwards.
TATCACAATAGTTTGTATCAGAATCTATATAATCTTTTGTAATTAAATTGTTATTTTGGGATTTTTCCCTAAGTTGTCTTTGTATTATTTGTAGTTATTGATTTCTCTTCATAATTCCCCTCAGCTAAATAACTACTACTATTATGCAGACTTGACAAGTTGGCTATGCCAGAGAACCATTATAAAGGCAATTCAAGCATTTGCAGTAGCTTTTATCATTTTCAATTAATAATTTGTAAATCTCTCTTTTTTTAAATTAACACATTTAAGATGAAATCTTTATCACAAACTCCATTACATTCAATATAACATTGATTTTTTATTAAAATATTTTACCATATTCCACATATTTCCTTTAAATTGCTAGCATTAAAAAAATAAAGCTGGTAAAGATTTTGTCTTCTTTGTTTCTATTACTATTAAATAGAGTCATTTCAGAATTAAAAGAAACAAGTGTTACCTAATGGAGTCATATTCAATAAAAATCAGAACAATATTTTTTTTAGGCATTTAGCATAAACTTTTTTGTTACAAAACTTAAAATAAATCATTTCTTGTCTAAATAAAACAGCAAGTTATCACAATGGACAACTTCAACAACTTCTTTTAAAATAGTAAATATATTTTTAATAATGCAAAAAGTAACACACAACTTTCCTGAATATAATAAATGGCATATTAATAAATCAAAAATAATAGCATAATATTATATTAATATAGAGAAGATCTGATGACTGGAAGTAACTTATCAAGCATGCTCAAAGTAATAATAATAATAATAATAATAATGATGATGAAAGTATAAATATATGCTTACCACTTTTATAAATTCTATAAGTATCACTTGGACACATTCTGGATACTAGAGGGACTTTTAAAAATAAATAAATATATATATAATTATTAAAATTAATAACTAGAAATGGAGGTAAAAAAACAAACAAATCTAAAAACAAAAACTAATTTACTTTCTTATAACAATAATAATAATACATTTAGAGTGTAATGTAGTCATTATCACTTGATAAGTTTTGAATATGAAATGCAAAAATTTTACTACTAATGATAATCAAATGTTTTTATGATCAAGATATCATTCACTAAAAGACATATATAGTCTGCTTTTTAGTATATCACTCAACATTCATATACACTACAACTTAAAAATTATTTTTGTTAAAAATAATATTAAATTTCATAAATTGACTTTTTTTTTTGTCAGCAAAATCTTTTTGGAAATCAGAAGACTAAAAACAATCACCATCCTTCTTAAGTCATATTAAGCAATGGAGTGTGATATGTTATCATAAATTCCTCATTTATAAATAAATAATTTCACTGCATATGTTGACTATTTTAAAACTGCTTTCAAAATATTCTTACTGCATAGGAGTTCTCAACTTGATTTTGAATCAACTTTGATACAGTGGCAGATTAGCTTTGTCACTTCCATTGCTCATACTTTTTATGAACTCCTAAGGACATTTAGAAATCAAGATCTATTGATTGCAGCCTAAACTTGTTCTGCTTATGCTTGAACTTTTTCTGAATCACTGATAAACAAACCATTCAATTTTTTTTTTTTAGTGCTCAATAGATAAAATTCTTGACAAATTGTATAGAGTCATTAATATAATTTAAGGACTTTAAAAGCCTGATATTAAGAAGCTATATCTCCCAAAGAAATAGACCATAACTTAATTTAGGAAGAAAAATCTGTTTCCAGTAATAAAATAAAATCATCTATGGCAAAATAATTCTAATTTTATAAACAACAAAATATAACAATCTGCTGTGTATTGATTCTTCAATTACTGCACACAAAAGTTAATTTGCGAACTAGTTAGTTTAAATCTCAAAACAGTGCGATGCTCATTAATTTACAGATTATACAAAGTTCTGATTACCGCCGAGCTGTGTTAGAAAAGTACACTATGTACACACGATAACGAATACTCACACTATAATTCTGAAGGTATAGTTTCTACGGCTAACTTCTCTTCTTTCTCAACGAGGGTAATTCGCAATTCCCACGCTGTTCTCTTGCAACGGATGCTCTGCTCAAATTCATTGAATACACTCTGTATTCACGATGTTGATCTCTTCTTTCTCAATGAGGGTAATTTGCAATTCCCATGCTGTTCTCTTGCAATGGATGCTCTGCTCGAATTCACTGAACACACTCTGTATTCACTATGTTGATCTCTTCTTTCTCAACGAGGGTAATTCGCAATTCCCACACTGTTCTCTTGCAACGGATGCTCTCAATATCTCCACTTGAAAACCGCTGGAAAATCAACTCTTTTTATTCAGCTGCTATCCAGACGGTTTCCTTAGGCTACGGTCTCCCCATCTCTGTGGGCTCTTTCAGCCATACCCGTGGACTACATTTCCACTGGGCGCTGGTCAATAACTGCAAGCACTGACATGAGATATCTCTACTCAAATACTGCCCTAATTAAATTCCTTAGTTATCAGTGCGCGATCTAAAAACAGCCTCTCAAATAAATATTAGTTTTTCTGGAGTGCACAAACTTGCATTCAATTTTTACAAAATACAACACAATCTTCATGTTTATGTAAATGTATTATATGTTTAACCACTTAAGCTAAGAGTTCAATATTAAGTCTAAATACTTGTGAATACACTTTTCTTGAATAACTGTTTATCATTTTGACAAAGATATCTAGAACGTTAGAAATTTTATGACAATATATATATTTAGCACAATTGAGAACTAAATTATTATATGATAATTAATGTAATATGTAATATAGGGTATATGAGCACAGACTTTCACACCACCCACCTCTCTCCACTCTATCTAATAACACTGATACACCTAAACACATATATGCTGAAAAGATAAATAATGTAAAATTTTATTTAAATATTCATTTATCAGTTTCTTAATTAAATCATAAATAATAGCAGGCAATATTAATGCTATATCATCAGCAAAACATAAGATGTTAAAATAAAGTAGAAAAATCCAATAGGTCATTAATAGAAATAATGATCAGTAATACATCTAATATTAAACTTCGTAATGCAACAAATTTAATTATTCAATTGTTACTTAACTGATCATTCATTTTGATACATCACCTTCACTGTTATAAAAAAGATACCAGCCAATCACCCAAACAACTTCTAATACTTTGTTCTTCAGCCTCTTTATGATCAATACTTTGATACTAGATCAAATATTTTATAAGTCCAAATATTCATCCATCATTTTAAATAACAATAATATAAACAGCTCGACATATAAAAACTATTTTTCTCTACAAAAATAAGCAATCTATTTAGACAAAAAACTATTCTATATATTTTATATTTAAACCATATATTTTACTTATTAGATTAAAAAAGATGCAAAATTGGTTACTTCTTCATTTATAAATAAATAATTTTATTGCATATGTTGACTATTTTAAACCTGCTTTCAAAATATTCTTATTGCATAGGAGTTCTCAAGTTGGTTTTGAGTCAACTTTGACTATTTCAAAATTCTGTATACTGGAATAAATTGTTTATTTGTTCATTTATAAATAAAGAATACTGGAAATCAATAAATTTCCAGGTTTTGAATGTGCAAAACCTCAAGACAATTTATAAACCTTTAGATTTTACTTTATAACAAGAATACAATTTCAAAGAAAATTTTAGATTAATATCTAAAATTTTAAAATTAAAATGCTAAATTCATGTAAACTTCTAGGAATAATTCAAATATCCTTTACAATCAATAATCTGACATTTATCTTTCTAGCAGAAAATCTTTTCATGGGTAAATTCACTGTATATGTTTCATTAACATAATTATTATTATTATTATTTTTTTTGCAAAATCTTACTAAATTTTCACTATATTCAACAATTCTTTAATAATACTTTCTTTTCTACTTTTAATGATTATAGCTACATTCATATTATACAGCTTTCTTTGCAATTACTTTCCCACTTTAAAAAAATTAATCAAATATATATAATATTCAAATCTAAGTGTATTGTCTATACTAAACTTAATGTAATTAGAAGGGACTTGAATTCAAGGACTTTCAAGCTCTTTACAGCTATGCACTCAAACTTATACAACTGATACACATGATCACATAGTGAAAAAGATAAATAATCTCCAATATATACATTTCATGCTGAACCAGCACACATCAGTTGGTCCAGATCACCATCTCCCTCTCATATATACAATCAGTGCTGTTTCTTTTAAGATAGCAAATCTTCAAACTTTAATGAACAAGCTTCAATCTTCTTCACACTCCAATTCTTCAGAGCCATCCATATCATTAAAAATCCGATGATGAAACATTTAAAGTCCTTATTGATGCCACCCATGTTGACTTCAAATCTTTATGACCTCTCGCATATAGAACCTCAATATGTCCATTTAAATGCACAGAAGAGGGATGGGCAGAATACAGTCTGAATCTGTAATATTCAAATATAAGTATATAAGGTCTCCTATATGTGAGGGGTCAGAGTGACTTACAAGTCAACAAGGGCATGATAATAATATTGGCAACAACAAGAACTTTGAGTGTTTCATCATTGGATTTTCAATGATATGGATGGTTGAGGAGTTGGAGTGTGAACATTCAAGCTTGTCCATTAAAGTTTAAAGATTTGCTATCTTAATAGAAACTTAGCACTAACTGCATATATGGATGGGAGATGATGATCTAAACCAACTGATGAGTGCTGGTTCAGTACGAAATACATATATTGGGAGATCATTTATCTTTTTCACATGTATGTGGTCATGTGAATCAGTTGTATAAAATTGAGTGCATAGCTGTAAAGAGCTTGAAAGTTATATATATATATAAGCAGAAACAAAGTCAATGAAATCAAATTATAAACTTCTTGTAAAGTATATACTCACAATAGCTTTATTAATGTATTGTATTAATATAAGCTAGTATATCATATGTGCAAGAAGAATATTAATAGTTATTATTATTATTAATAAAAAAATAATTCCTAAATTGATTAATTTACTTAGCAAATCATATTTTTCAGATCACACATGCAGCACACACACACACTGACATATAACAACTTACCCCAACTTGTAAATTCCCATTTCATTTCTACATAAAAATCTGGTGCCTAATAAAGAAAATAATGTATAAAAAAAAAAAATCAATATATATAATATATTGACTTATAAAAAATCTTATTAACTTATTTGATTACATAAAGTATCTTGCAAACAAATAATTAAATTTAAAAATGAAAACATAATAAAAAAACATTTATATAGTTTGATTTACAAAATTCTCAAAAGAAATTCAGAATTTAAAGGGAGACCATGAATATTTGTAATTAATAGTGACTTATGTTTCCTGAAAAGCAAACCAATTATTTTTAATGGTTCATCCAAATCTATAGCACAAAATAATAGTATAATTATCAGATTCAAATGCTATTTGAAATTAAAATAAAAATTTAAAAATATTGGGTAAATTAACTGAAATGATTACAGAGTTTCACTAATACAATTTTAAATGACCCAATTGTTTAAAATTGCCCTTTATTATTTATGAAACATAATTTAATATGTACAAATTATATATATATATACATGGAGACTAAAGTTTATTCTGAACTGCACAAATTCATAACCTATTTTCTGAGCAGTTTTAGATAAGCCAACTAAAAATATTCTTAAAGACTACAATTCATATAGTGCATATATCAATGAAAAATTTGAATTGTTAAAAAAATCAAACCAAAATATGTTTGTTCATATGCAATATGAATTCGTGTAATACATATTGATTTTCTATTGTGTAAAACATATAAAACAATAAAATTTGCAATTCTTCGATGAAAGTTCATTTTCAAGGCCAAAAAAAACAGCAAAAAAATTATTGAGGCAGATTCTAATATTAGGATACTATTATATAAGTTGAAAAAAATCAAAAACATATAGCCAAGAAGAATAATATTCTTAATATATTTTATTATAAAGAAGTTTAATTTATGCAAAGTAACTGAAATCAAAATACTTGCAATTCTATGATAAAAGTTCAAAAAGAATGACAAGTTTTACACACAAATATGAATGAATCACCACTTAATCAGTAATGTAAACATGATACACTTTTTTATGAAGTTCAATTTATCTATATACTATATGAATGTGTATTTACTCACAATTCAGTACAATAGGGTGAAATCAAAATATTTACAATTCTACACTAAAACTTTATTTTCAAAATAAAAGGGGAAGGAAGATGATGACAGTTTTAATATCTGCATAAGCTTATATTTTAATTTGATGTAGAAATTTATTCTCAAACTCAGTTATTCTGTATGAAAAAGTTTTTCATTATTTATTCTCAATTCTCTATAATTTTCTCAAAATGTCAACAGAAAAAGAATTTTTGTAAAAAAATCATTTTAATGTTAGACAATTTTTTTAAAAAGCATAAAAAGAAGCTATTTTTATTATGATTTTTTTTTTTTTGCTCTTTATTATTGCAAAATTTTAAATAAATGTAAATAGGTAATGTATTTAAATATATATTTTTTATTTAGTTTTTTTTAAAACTATTAATATAAATATTTACTGCAAAATTAAACAAGTTTTTAAGCATTTCACTTTCTACTGTCTCTTTTACGATATACAATAATGACACAAATTTTATTATAGTTCAGTATTCAAATTTCGGCCACTTAATCAATACAAAATTTTCTTACAATCAAATAAATCTAAGTAAAAATGAATTTAAATTTATTTATTTTATTAAATTATTGTTTAAAAAAATATTCACTAATAACTTACATTTCATTTATGGTAATTTAATTTTCAAGCAATTGTCATTTGTCAATATAATTACAGATTTGTATTAGAGTGACTTTATGAATTTCCCAAATTTTTCCAAATCCTATACCAACTTTGAACATAAACTTTTGAAATAAGAGACTCTTTGTATTTACAACAAAATAGCTACATTTTTCTTCAGAGAAACTAAGAATAGCAAAACATGTTCAATCAAATTAAAAATCATAATATAAAACAAATATTACAATTAAAATAAATTTCAAGATGATTTTTCTTCTCAGTAATATCAGTAATCAAACCATTAATTTATAAAGATTTAAATTCATAACAGTGGTGAGTTATCAATTTTGTAAAAAATTTAAATCCTTGATGAATATTAAAATTACCAAAGGAGCATCCCACAGTCTGTTTTACAAATTTCTCAAAGCAAAGGATATCCAAAAGAGGTTCCCAGAGTATGTTTTACAAATTTCTCAAAGCAAAGGGTATTTGACAGCCACATAAACTATTGTTATATTGATTTTAAGAGATTCTATATCATTATTTGAATAACAATGTACTAATCACAAGTAAAATTTTAAATAGAGTATTTGTTATTAATCTTTTATTCTTAAAAGTTCAAATCTTAAAGCTCATCCCTAAAAAGTATTAGCTGCTTTTATCTAAAATTCAAAAATCTTAATAAAGTGTCAGCAATATTTAATTTAATCAATATTTTATTTTTATTCAATGATAATGATAATAACTTTATTCTCTTAGCTTCGAGACATTGTTGAGTAAAACTTGTGGTTTTTTAAAATTAGGACATTTCTAAATTGTAATTGAATTGAATCATCAGACATCTTTATGATGAACTTTCAATAAATAATTATAACAAATTTCTGGAAGGATTAAAAGGAGTATATGATCAAATGATATCTTTCCATAGAATGCTATATTAATAAATTTCCCAATCATTGATTTTGCTAAGTGATTGTCTTTTCCTCACTAACAGAAAAATTATTGGCTGCTGTACAATGAGCATTTATCATCATCAACCATTATCAGTCCACTGCAAGATGAAGGTCTCTCCCAGTTCAATCCCTCTTCTCTGATCATTAGCTTCTCTTCTCCACATCACCCCTGCACATTTTCTTATTTCATTCATCCATCTCACATGTGATATCTTTCTGGGTCTTTTACAATCTATTGGAATCCAGTTTAAGATTTCAATTACCCATTTATTATCATCTCTCCTAGCAATATGTTCAGCCCAACTCCACTTCAATCTTTTATTTTTTCAATGAGGTCAGTAACATCTGTTTGTTCTCTTACCCATATATTGCGTTTTTGATCTCTTCTTGTACATCTAACTAATTACGATATGCAAAAATCAAAAATTAGGCAAATTTCCATCTTGTCAAAAAGTTATATATTTCATCTAAACCAAACTAGGAGAAATATATAATAAAAATGGTAATAAAGATGCAGTAAGATATTTTTATCTTAAACAAAAATTATTATTATTCATATTTTTTTTTTTGCCAGATATAGTAGGGATATATGTATTGCCATTACTTTGATCATCAGTTTTGTACTTTTGCATCAGAATATATATGATTTTCCAAAATTATTGTTAAAAAGTTTCAAAAGGGTAAAAAAGTTTCGAATTTGATTAGTTTCAGTGATGTATTTTTATTTAAAGTGTCCACATAATTAGAGCAAGAAAAAAAAAAAATAATAATAATAATAATAATAATCATCATCATCCTATTATGAGCTCTATGAATGAAATTAATTATGTTTCCAAAGTTTATGAAAATAAATTGTTATGGTTATTATTGTAACAAAAACTGTTTCAATTATACTGAATATCAACATATATTTTTAGAATAAAAAAAAAACAAGCAAAAAAAAAAAGCTAATGAAAAATATTATGAAATGATAAATGTTATCTAGTAATCATTTGTTTTTGACATTATCTTGTGTCTTTGAATAGGTTAAGTATTGTTAAAAATGCTTGTTTTAGAAAGATGATGCTTTATGTGAGCTCATAAATTTGTTCTCAATCAGTTCACTAATATATATTGTAATGCATTAGGAACTGCATTTGGGACAGCCAACAATATAACTAGTAGATCGATGAATGAACTGACCCATAACTGGATTTATAAAAAACTAAACTTATAATAGATTCATGAATTTATAAGGTACCAATGAATTTACATGTGTTGATAAATATTTCATTTGGCAAGGAAAATAAAATTCAATAAATTAAAGGTTTATTTTCTAATAAATATATAATATAGAATATATGACAAAATATTTTGGTAATCAAGTAATTTGTGTAATAGATAATATTAATAATAAAATTAATTGAGTTTATTAAGATAAATAACACAATGTTAATTTTAACAATTGCAATCTAACATAATTTATTGTATACCCATAATTTATCTCTGCCAGCTTGCAATTTCTAGATACGATCTATATCTAAAGACCATTAACATGCATGTTCATAATATTAAGTACATAATCTTTCACACAATATAAAAATTTCTTTTATTTTTATTATTATTATTTTTTTAATATCTCCTATTCCTAAATCAAGTAATGCTTTTATTATAGTGTTTCATTTTATATATTTAAACAAAATATTAAATAATAATTCTGTTTTAAATTTTGATTTGTTTTCTAAAATATTATGTCAATGATCAACTTATGTCTTATTTACTTGCTTATAATATCTTGTTTCATATACACATCAATGCAAACCAATTTTCTTAAAAAATTTTTCTTTATTTTCCTTACAGTTTCGACTTTTTAGTAGTCTTCATCAGAGCTACAATATTTGAATAATATAATATAACGGTCAGGTGTATCAGTCTTACCGTATCTGCCATACATGGGTGCCAACTAGCCATTTGAACCTGGAAAATTTATATAGTAGGCAGATACTTAAGTTAAGATCCAATTTTATTTTATTATAGACCATTAGCCCCAGTCACTAGCTCGCGGAGCAGCAGAGATAATATATATTTATTTTAAAGAAAGATAATAAAAAATAAGAATAAGCCACTGCCAGATTAACAATATACAGAAACGTCTATTTTGCACATATATCAAATTTAGAATTATTTTAGTACAACTTTTACTTTAGAATTTGATTTACATTTTAACTTTTGATTTTATAAGTTCACACAGATGAATTTATTTTTATTTTATTAGTGTCGAGTATTAATAGACTACATAGATTGCACTCGAAAAATATTCTATATCCCTTATTTAACCCTAAGCCAAAAGTTTGCAATCAAACTAACGCCAATCTACCTGATATATCGATGTATTCAATGCGGCATGAATACAACAGCAACAATCCTACACTGTCAGAAATATACATCTGAACAGCACGGTTATCGAGAAGAAATGTCTCTTGTCCAGTACAGGAATACTTCGTCTGTCTGGCTAGAAAAACAATAAAAAAAAAGAAAACTCCATAAGAAGGGATTGCGGTCCTTTTTGCCATCTTACTATCCCATTCCATAGGCTAAAGGGATGATCCAAGAAGCAGGGAATACCATCTACTTCCGATGGTCAGTAAGAAATGGGTCTTATTTTGCCCAACTGCAGCGTATAAGCTGATCCTGCACGTAGCGGATCTTCATGCTACATTTACTAATTACAATAATATATCCAATCCATTGACCCAATTTAACTGCGAAACAAATAATCTAAGATTTACCCTCCCTTAAACTAATATAACTTTACAAATCTATGCAGCCATTCACGCCTGACTTAAATTTAACATTTATTAAAATTTTAGCTTAACAGAAAAAAAAATCATAATAAACACTTAAAAGAACAGAAAAAATAAATTAATGAAAATGATTTTTAAAAAAAATACATTCAATAAAAATAATTATTAATAAATGATTTAGTTTGGTCAGATAAAAATTTCTATTTCTATTTAAATATTGGGAAAGTTTTATACTTAATGTTCATGAATTATCTAAAGTTCTTATGGTTTTAAAAGAGTAAGTCCATACTTTTAGTTGATTGTAATTTGGATCCAGCATTCATTCCCACAACACCCTGGAAAAGACAGGTATGGTGTTGCCATTATGTTTGTATTTATCCAGAGGGCCTTTGCTCTACTTGGTATAGCTTTGCAGGATCTTATCACAGGATCCTGGTGTCTGCCATATAGGAAAACAATACTTCCATTTTTCTTTCTTTTGGGAAAACTAAAGAGATTGAAAGTGCGTCTTTTCAATCCCTTCTCCAACTCTTCCCGCACTAACACATATAACACACATAATAATTTATTTTTAATCTTTTCCTTTTTATATTAAAATCGCGGATTAACTGGACATGACATCATGATGATGATGATCCTTTCGCTGTGGTCCGTTTCCTGAGGAATTTTTTTATTGTCTATTCTGTTCTTATTGTTTTTCTCTCCTATCTGACCTTTAATTATAAATTTTGAGATGCCCAAGGGCTAGTTTACTGAAGATTAATTAAAAATAATCATTTCCATTTTTAGTCTTTTTACACAATAGATTTAATTAAATTTTATACATTCTTAAAGATATATTTTTATCTTTAAATCAGTTTTTTTTTCTCAAAATTTAGTTCTAAAATATTTTTTCTTTTTTTAGTAGTTTTCTTTTAATAATTTTTCAACTGTGCGATTTTATATACATATGAGTTTAGATGACTTTTAATTTTCAATTTTTAATTTTTAAAAACAAATTATTATTTGCGAACCTTTTATTTTTAATTTCTAATTTTATTTATTAGCATGTAACAGCATGTGTGCCCATTACAATAAATATATAACCATCACTTCACATATATATAAAATATACACATATGTATATCAAAATATACACATATATCCCTACACACATATATAGATCCACATCACCCATAAGACATATAAAATCCATACCTAAATCTATATATACATATGCATATCCAAATATATACACATATAGCCTTTAAACATACATATATATATATATACACAGATACACATACACCCATAAATATCTTTTAAACATACATATATATATACACAGATACACATACAATCATAAACATATATATACAAATCTATATATACATATATGAAATATACAAAAATGGTAGTCATCTCGTAGCATGCTGAAACCACGAGAGGGAGTACTCTTTATATAAACAAACTCAAATATGTTAATGGGCCTTTTTTTTATTTTCAACTTTAACATTATTTTCTAAAATGGATATAGCGCCTTGTGAGATTTTGCAAACAATTTATGAAATGACATTATTTTGTAAAAAACATTATTTTTGAAAATACAAGAATTACAATATTTTAAATTATATTCCACAAGTTAGCGCGTAATGCTAGAATGTGCATGGGAGGACTGATGGTTTTGCCAGTCCAAAGGATAAGCCAAAAGATGCAGTACTCAATTTATGAACCAACATTATTTTCTAAAATACAATAAATACATTTTTAAATTACATTAGACATGTCAGCACATCATGCTGGATGTGCACAGAGGGGGAGGACCGATGGTTTTTCCGGTCCGAAGACTAAGCCAAAAGATGCAGTACTCTGATCAAACAAAGCTTACAATTTCCAAAACAATGTGCAACCTCAGCCATATCATTTGACTCATAGCTGTTCTCGCGCAAACATGTCTTTTCACGTGACTTGGGTGAAATGGTGCTTGGCCTGACCCTTCTGCAATTGTTTTCACATTCAGTGATATGTAGGAAAGCACGGGGATGGGCTTACAATTATTAGTATGTACTAGTACGTCAGTTAGGGTATACGATCACTATTACGAAGGCATATTACAACAGTTCTAGCCAGTTGAATTCCAAACACCCTCACAATATATATTAGTGATCTGTTAAGTGCAGGCATTTGCATAATGTCGCGAAGCATATAAGTAGGCAGTAATATTGGTCTGCAACACAATCTAAGCCTGCAATGGTTAATATAAACAGAATTGTTCTATAGCCATAACTTTCTAAACAAAAGCACAGAAATATTGGGCCACATAACAACACATTTCTGTGCATTTGCATAGAAAGGATGCCTCTCGCAGTTTCAACATGCTAAGAAAAGACTTATCCAATACACAATTTTTTAAATTTATGACCTTTTAAAAATACTTTATTTTTACTTTTAATTTTTTTAAAAATTCTTTTAAATATTACCCTTTTATTAATATTATTTTATAATTTTCCTTTCATCATTTCTTACTATCTATCTTATTTAATTATTATATATCTCTTTTACTTTAATATCTATATTTTTAATTTTTTAAACTTTTACCTTTTTATTACTTCTAGTCTTTTTCTTTATTTAATAATTTATATTTCATTCTCTTCAATAATACGAACCTGTTCAAACTTCCTCTACTTTAAAATAACGGATTTTTTCAAATTTTTTATCTTTTTATTCCTTTAAAACAACTCCCTCTGTTATCAATTTTATAAAACTTATAATTCTATTTGAAAAAATTAAAACTTACAATATTTACAAGCCTTTACCTATATCCATGTAATATAACTTTTAATATCATCACCATTATTATTATTATTATTAAATATTTATTTTATATAGCGCTATGTTTTACAAACAGTAATATAAATAATTAGCCATTAAGCTAATGCACATGCCCTTTGTGGATTTTAAACTAAAAATGAATACTCTCACTTCCAAACACAAGATAAAGCTTTTGTGAAAAGATAGAATGAATCCATCTATCTTATGGACCCAAACATTTATGTATGGGCAAATCTTAAGCATTTGGAAATGAGACTGTGAAGATGTTAATCGATCACTTTAAAATTACTTTTACTATGCTTGAATGAATGATGCAAAATTTTCTAGAATTGATGATACATCATTTTTATTTGAAATTAAATATATGTAAATGAAATATTTATTTTATATAGCGCTATGTTTTATAAACTGTAATATTAATAACTAACCATTAAGCTAATGCACATGTGCTTTGTGGATTTTTAACTATAAATAAATACCCTCACTTCTAAACACAAGATAAAGTCTTTGTGAAAAAATATTAAGTATGGGCAAATCTTATGCATTTGGAATAAAAGATAGATGGATACATTCTATTTTTTCATAAAGGCATTATCTTATGTTTGGAAGTGAGAGTATTCATTTATAGTTAAAAATCCACAAAGTGAATGTGCATTAGGTTAGGTACTTTAACCCGACCTGCTATGTGGCCGCTAGAGGCGCTGTTTCTGTGATCTCACACAGAACATACAGGGTAGGGGCCTCGAAAGCAGATGACGCTTTTTCCTGCCACTAGGTGGTGCTGTTCACCATGCGTACGCACAGGAACCTTCCACAAGCTAGCTGGTAGCTTACATCATCTGCTACCAAAAACCTAGGTGGCGCTGATTGCCGTAAACACATCTAGCTTGTGTCGTCTGCTATCAGAAACTACCAAGATTCTAGCCCACTACGCGGCTGTTTCTCCACGTTACACACGGTAAAAACAGCAACCTCTAAATGCCTCATTGCTAACGTTTATGAACATAGTACTTCTAACATTCAGGGCCTATAATGTACAGGGGTGAATAATTTATAAAGTCATAACTATTTAAATATACGATCAAACGTAATAATTTTACATTCTATTTCACCATTTCAGGAATCGATGTATTTTTAAAGTATGACTTTGTAAAAAGCGATCTGTTTTTTTAATTATTTACTCTAAAACTGGTTTTTTTTTTTTTTGTAAATAAAACAAAACGTAATTTCCGATCTGTGTTTTTTTTTTTTTTAAAAAGCTAATTTTTTTTCCTACGGCAGTATATCGTTCAAAAATGTATTATTTTAAAAGATTATTGTTTGTAAAACTTTTTTTTTACACTTTCAATTAATATTTTCAATAAATTTTAAAGTAATATAAATTATATTTCGGTTTATAGATTACTATTTCGAAAAATAAAGTGTTATTTGCGTGCTGGGTATACCGTGTGCTTGTTACTTGCAAGCAATAATTCGAAGATCTGTTTATCAAAACTTCCTCTCACAATAATATTAAAGGCATAAATATTTATTGAAATTGTATTTAAAATTTTAGAATCATTTTAATAACTAAAAATGTCATATACTCACAAGGAAATTTCAAAATAATAGGTTTAATAAGTACCGTATGAGAAAAGTAAGATATTATACAGAGTCAGAAAAAAAAAAAAAAAGATTTAGAGCAAAATATATATACATTTAATATCTTTATTGATGGTTGGAATTTAAAAAGTTTCTTTCAAAATTGATGCTCGTGTTAGGCTTGTATACTGTTAAAATTAAAACTATTAGTCCTCATAAATATTTTGGAAGACATTGCCTGTCAAAATTGGATGATCATTGAAAATTATATATGATCTTAATAGCCTAAAATTCAGAAGCCTGATAGTACTGTCTTTGCTAGTGCACTGTTTCTTTCTTTCATTATTGATACATAAGTAAGAACAAGTAAAACACATTTATTAAAAAACTTCCTTTACAGACACGTAGATTTATTTCCTTTTAGTATCAAGTTATTTCTACCAAAAGCACTCCAACCAAGTTTAATCCTATGATTAATTTCATCCATTATGTTTCCATCTGTATTAATAATCTGACCAAGGTGTTTGTAACTGTTAACTTCTTCTAACTCATCATAATCAATGTTTATTTTCATATTTTGAGCAAACACATAGGTATATTTCCTTTTAGTATCAAGTTATTTCTACCAAAAGCACTCCAACCAAGTTTAATTCTATGATTAATTTCATCCATTATGTTTCCATCTGTATTAATAATCTGACCAAGGTGTTTGTAACTGTTAACTTCTTCTAACTCATCATAATCAATCTTTATTTTCATATTTTGAGCAAACACATAGGTATATTTCCTTTTAGTATCAAGTTATTTCTACCAAAAGCACTCCAACCAAGTTTAATTCTATGATTAATTTCATCCATTATGTTTCCATCTGTATTAATAATCTGACCAAGGTGTTTGTAACTGTTAACTTCTTCTAATTGATCATAATCATCTCTTTATTTTCATATTTTGAGCAAACACATAGGTATATTTCCTTTTAGTATCAAGTTATTTCTACCAAAAGCACTCCAACCAAGTTTAATTCTATGATTAATTTCATCCATTATGTTTCCATCTGTATTAATAATCTGACCAAGGTGTTTGTAACTGTTAACTTCTTCTAACTCATCATAATCAATCTTTATTTTCATATTTTGAGAAAATCCATTAAACATTACTTTAGTCTTTTAACATTTATCTTTAGTCCTACTTTCATCTGATAACTCCTGCAACATTTCCTGCAGCTCTGAAGCATAAGTTGCAAAAACAACTACATCATCTGCAAAATCTAAATGACTTAAATAATCTCCATTTACTTTCACTTGTTTAGCTTCCCATTTTAATCCACAAAATATTTCTTGCAGCACTGCTGTAAAAAGTTTTGGAGACATGGAGTCACCTTCTCTTACACCCTTCTCAATGTTGACTTTAATAATCTTTGTTAAAATATAAATTTACTTATAAAGATTTCATAAGAGTTTTCCAATCAGCTTCTAAAAGCTTATAACTAAATCCTCTAATTCATTCCCAGACAGAATTATTTAGACTGCAAGTGAGACTTTGTTAAGAGAAAGCAAAATTACGCTGGAAAATGAGACACCAACAACACAAATCTAATATCACTTTTGTTGAGAGAAAAATCTATTAAATCTTAAACTAGACAAATCTATAAGCATTCTTCCTGCTAGCAAGAGCAATGTAACATTTGTAAATGAATAATAGTAATTATGATACAATAAGAGCTTCTCCCAACAGACTAAAAGTCCCATACTAGCTATGAATCACAACTGTAAATATTATTCAGAAAGCATCCCTGATCACAGCTATTTCAATGATTCACAAAAAATTAGATTGACATATTTTGGCAAAAATTTCACATCTTTGTGGTCATCTAAAATCAATAAAGACCAGGTTCCATTAAGATCTATTGTTAATTCTGAAAACTCACTATATCAAAAATTCTAATGTTCTTAGTCCTTTGGCATATAAGAGGCAGTTCTGTGTTAGAGATTCTAAGAAAATTGTAGAATTAATCAACATGAAAAGTGAAAGAACTAACATATTGGTAAATTTTGATGTAAAAAACTTAATCACAAAAGTACTCTGTGATGAAGCATTATCTAATATAAAAAAAAGATTAAATAACAATAGTAGTGTACAAACCAGAATAATTCTTCCAATTGATAGTTTATTACATTTAACATTCTGCACAGCATACTATTATTATATACTATAGAATTTTTCCAACAAAATCAAAAGATGCTTTTTGATTCCTTATTGCTATCTCTGATCAGCAATATTTACATGGAAGAACTTGAAATTACAACCATAAATAAAATTTTATCTACAATTAAAGTCTGGCTTTTCTATGGCCATATGGTAAAGCATTACTACAAACATTCTGGATACTATCAATAATTATGTTCTTTTAATTAAATTCACAATAGAATTAAAACAACACTACAGTTCTTAATTTTCTTTTGACAAGATTCCCTCATAGCAAAATCAAAATTACAATCAACAGAAAACTCACACACTCTAATCAGAATAAAAATTCTTATTCAGAAACCAGTAACTTGGAAAAAGAAAAATCATATAGCATAAACTCTCATGAAAAATACTTATCCATCAGCTATCATTATGAAATAGCCAACTAAAAGAAACACCATAAGAAAAAACAATTATAGGTATTAAAGCGTATCCATAGATATTAGTAATTGCAGCTAAACTAAAGAAAATCTGTGATCAGTATATTAAGATTCCTTTCCAAAGTCATAAGTGCCCTATGAAAAAGTCTAACTTCTATAAAACACAAACTGCAAATATTGAAACACAAAAACTGCATCTATGAAATACCATGTGAATATGGAAGAACATATATGGCTGAAATCATCTGACTCATTTCAAAATACATAATTAAAAGAGCAAAAAGTAATGATTAAAAAGAAAAACCAAATGCACCTAAAATACATTGGACAAGAAAAATAACGGGCAGAAAGTAAAAAGTAAAATTTATATAAACCATTCATATTTATAGTAGATAACTTTATAAATCAGTCTAATGTAAATAATTCATAATATTTCAAAACTACTCATTAACCTTGCCCTTAAAAAAACTGGAGAAACCAAGAAAATCTTCATAGATAAATATATAAAATTTCTAGTGACTTGATTTTTCAGAATAGCCTAATTAGTAAGAGCAAGCATTATCTTAAATTCACAAAACTAAAAATTGAAGGTTCAATTTCCATGCTAGTACTGTCACTGGTAAGGCCAGCAACATTTGAAGAAGAGATGAAAAAAAAATAGCACTCAAAATGTTGTAATAAATTAATCTGTATGCTTTGCTAACAGTTGAATGTATTTAAAAGTTCAAATAAAGTTTGATATCTTTTAAAAATATTTCATAATTAATAACAGATGATGGAAATAGTTCAATATATAATTACAGGTAAAATCCCTATCACCACAAATTTTCAGATAAACATTTCCTGTTTTCAAGTCAATATGTATAATGCTTGGGACTGTTTTTGTTTCTCCAGAATAGTCTAAAGACTTATTTGAATTGAAACAGCTATTGTAGTAAGGAATTTGACTGCAATGGTATGTTGACTAGATATTTTGAGGTTTTATTAATCAACTATCTGGCTGGGGGATTTAACTATTAATGGGATGTTGTTTATACACGTATATCATATTTTGAAATTCTGAAAAAGCTAAAATCAGTAACTTTTTCTAAATTCATTTATTTTTGTTTTTATAGAATATTTGCTTATCAATAGTTGTTCTTTATTAAAATTAAAACTGCAAAATTTTTATATGTTCATTCATCACCTGTGTTATTCACCTCCAAATCATAAGTCTTTGACTTAGTAAATGAGACTTATGCAAAGCATTACAATCAGAATGACATTGCTTTGGGTGAGATGAAAATCTATCAGAAGATAAGTCTGTTTTATAGCAGTCAAGATAATTTCAGGTCTAATGATGTATATTAAAATCACTGTTATTAAAAAGCTAGTAATTGTATTTGAGTTGACCGAATGCCAGACCATTGATTCTCCCTCCCCCAACACACACACAAACATTAATTTCTAGAATATTTAGCACTGCACATCGTGCTCTTGATTGAATGCCTCCAGTAGTTAAGTGACCAAATTTATACTTAAATAAAATTGGAGTGAATAAGGCATGGGCATTCACTATTTCATCCTAGCTCAGATTAATAAAAAACGATCAATGGTCAAAGATTTTCTTTGTCTGTTTTCTTTTTTTCTCCTGAAAATTTTTTAAAATTATTTGTTCCCTAATTGTTTTTAATTAAGATATGAGCATTGAAAGTTAGAAATCCAATGCACACAGTAATTGTTTTTACTATAAAGTGCTATTAAAATGGTTTAGAATCTTTGGACTTTTCCATAGAATTTCATTTATAACTTGTACTGCAGCTACACCTTAATTTTGTGACTGGGCAATTATGTAGCCTACAACTATTGTAACTATTCAATTTTTGTATTCTTGAACCTAAATATTTAAATTATTTGACTAATCTCATAAAAATAAAAATTACAAACATTCTCAAATTGCATTAGGGAAGGGGGAAGCATAATTTGTGATTCATTTTAAAGATAATAATATACAAAATAAAACTCTAATTTCATTCATATCTAATTATGTACCAATAAAAGCTAAATACCTAAACATTTAATAACCTCTTAATTCTTATGATATTTAAGATAATTTAGAGTTGAACCTAACAATATGAAAAATTAGGTAAAAATATTATTCATTAGTAACTCTTTTGTCTTACTTTCAAATAATTCAAATTAATGATATGAAAAAAGATATAGAAAGTATCTTTCATATTAGGAACAAAGAAATTATAATTCTTTAACATACCACTCAAAAGAAAATTACTTCTTATATTTATTTATATTCATTAATTATAAAATTGTTAATTATAAAGCACCCATTACATTAAATATTAGAAATATACTTCAAATAATATATATAAACATGCTTTATAAAAATGTTTTCAATTTAATAATTCAAGGAAATTACTTTAATATGTTGACTTTCCCAGTATCATTATCTAATCTAATTGTTGCTGTTGCATTTTTATAAATATTCTTTAAAATATGACAATATCTTGGATCTATACCTGAATGATATCTCTAGAATTGTCATTATGATGTATTATAGCATTTTCCAGTAGATTTCAACAATTATTAACTTATGGGGTTGTGATCAAACAGAAAACAGTGGCAAACTTAAAGGAGATAATAAATATACTTGAATTTATTTACTGGTTAGAATCTCTACAGATTTTCTAATATAATGTTTGTGAGTAGTTAGGTGGTTTAATGAATCTATAAATGAATTTCTAAATAGACAAATTTTAATATATATCACCCAACAGAGACACTTAAATATTTACCAATTTCACAATATCAACTAATAAACTATAATTTACTTTGATTAATCATTAAGATTTGATTTAATGCAAGAAATTGTCTTCACTCAGGAGGTTACAAATTTCTTGTCATCCTATTAATTGAAAGGAAACCTTTTGATTCCTCTTGGAGGCCTTAAAGAAACTGAGCAAGGCAAATTCTTAATGTCCACTCCATACGTTCTTGTCATTGCAGCTGTTATTACTATGTGATTATTCATATAGTATATAAACATGGATGGGCTGCTCACCAACACGCATTAGCCAGCATGATGAGGTTATTGGATTTTTACCTCTGAGTTTAAGATCAAAAAACACCATGGACTTTCTTCTCAGTTGCCTGATAAGGCAGAATGAATGCTTGTGTAAATGATAATATTTTTCCAATATATATACAATTATGACAGACAAAAATAAATCATGGCCCTTATTCCCAGGAAACTGTAAAGTCACCAACCAAGGCAGCAGTTGGTGGCCAAAGGCAGAGGCTGCTCAGAACTCCTGATTGTGGACACAGGCTGCCATTTGATGATGCCTTTTTTTATTTAGGTACTTACAACAGCAGATCACTTTCAAGTGAAGAAAGATTGCAAGAGTTAGAAGAAAAACTGTCTTATATTAAATGGGATATTATTGGACTTTGTGAAGTTAGAAGAAAAGGCGAAGAGACAATTGTTTTAAAAAGTGAACATGTACTCTATTATAAAGGCACAAATATTGGAAATACAAGTGGAGTAGTATTCATTATAAATAAAAAGTGAAAGAACAACATTGTGGAGATTGATGGTGTATCGGACAGAGTGGCAAGATTAGTTATACAACTTAATAGCAGATACCAAATGCAGATAATTCAGGTTTATGCCCCAACAAGTTCTCAAAGTGATGAAGTAGTAGAAGATTTTTATATGGATGCACAAAAGGCTTTTGATCAGAGTTAACAACATTTTAAAATTGTTATGGGAGACTTTAATGCTAGAATTGGTAAACAAATGAAAGATGAAAGTGCTGGCGGTAATTTTGGTTATGGTAATAGAAATGAGAGAGGACAGAGACTTGTGGAGTTTGCAGGAAAAGGAAAACTTTATATTATGAATTATTTTGAGAAAAATGTTAAAAGGAAATGGACATGGAAGCATCCAAATGAAAGTACAGCAGAATTGGATTATATTTTGACTAACAGAAAATACATATTTCAAGATTGTAATGTTCTTAATAAATTTAACAGAGGAAGTGATCATCGGTTAGTAAGATGTGAAATACATGTTAATGCAAAACTAGAGAGACAAAAATTATTAAGAAAAACAATATTTACAGTTGATATTCCTAATTTTCAGAAACATTCTAATGAATTTAAAATAGAACTTACAAATAGGTTTCAAGTATTAGTAGATTTTGAACATGATTCAGATTTGAATGAAATTAATATGAAAACAACTGATATACTTTTAAAAACTGCAACAGCACTTGATCAATAAAATTTCTACTGAGACTAGAGAATTTATGAAGAAAAGAAGGAATATGAAGATATACAAAAATGATGCGTTAAAAAGAATTGAATATCTCAAATTTTGTAAAATGATGCAGAAAAGATTTGAAAATGATATAAGAAAGTATAACTGTGAACTAGCAAGGAAAGCAGCAGAAGGGAATGAAAGTCTCAAAAGTGTAAAACAACATTTTGGTATTGGTAGGAAATTCATATCTGCAATAAAAAAAAAGCTGGAATTATTACTAAAAAGAGAGATGACATCATGAAATGGATAGAAGACTTTTATAAAGAATTATATAGTAATAAAGAACAAATACCTCCTATATCTATGACATCTTCTGAATTACCCAGAATTTTAAATGAAGAAGTGAGACATGCAATTAAATATATGAAGAAAGAAAAGATTCCAGATTCCAGGTAATAGTAGAATTATAATTGATATATTTAAAGAAGCAGGGGAAAAAAATAATTTTTTTTAGCAATGTTATATACCAAATGTCTAAATGATAAAGATGTACCAGATGATTGGAAGAATGCAGTATTAATATTAATATTTAAAAAAGGTGATAAAGAGGATATTAGAAATTACAGACCTATCAGCCTTTTATCAGTTACATACAAATTTTTTACCAAGATAGTTACAACTCGTCTACAGAGAACATTGGATTTCCCCCAACCAAGAGAACAAGCTGGATTTAAAAGTGGTTTTAGTACAGGAGATCATATCCAGGTATTGAGAGAAGTTATAGAAAGGACAAATGAATATGAGTTGCCATTATGTTTTGGATTTGTAGACTATGAAAAGGCATTTGAATCTATAAACTTTTCTTCAGTGATTAAAGCATTGGATCATCAAGGTATAGACCCAAGATATTGTCAAATTTTAAAGAATATTTATAAAAATGCAACAGCAACAATTAGATTAGATAATGATACTGGGAAAGTCAACATTGAGAAGAGTGTAAGACAGGGTGACTCCATATCTCCAAAACTTTTTACAGCAGTGCTGCAAGAAATATTTTGTGGATTAAAATGGGAAGCTAAAGGAGTGAAAGTAAATGGAGATTATTTAAGTCATTTAGATTTTGCAGATGATGTAGTTGTTTTTGCAACTTATGCTTCAGAGCTGCAGGAAATGTTGCAGGAGTTATCAGATGAAAGTAGGACTAAAGATAAATGTTAAAAGACTAAAGTAATGTTTAATGGATTTTCTCAAAATATGAAAATAAAGATTGATTATGATGAGTTAGAAGAAGTTAACAGTTACAAACACCTTGGTCAGATTATTAATACAGATGGAAACATAATGGATGAAATTAATCATAGAATTAAACTTGGTTGGAGTGCTTTTGGTAGAAATAACTTGATACTAAAAGGAAATATACCTATGTGTTTGCTCAAAATATGAAAATAAAGATTGATTATGATGAGTTAGAAGAAGTTAACAGTTACAAACACCTTGGTCAGATTATTAATACAGATGGAAACATAATGGATGAAATTAATCATAGGATTAAACTTGGTTGGAGTGCTTTTGGTAGAAATAACTTGATACTAAAAGGAAATATATCTACGTGTCTGTAAAGGAAGATTTTTAATAAATGTGTTTTACCTGTTCTTACTTATGTATCAATAATGAAAGAAAGAAACAGTGCACTGGCAAAGACAGTACTATCAGGCTTCTGAATTTTAGGCTATTAAGATCATATATAATTTTCAATGATCATCCAATTTTGACAGGCAATGTCTTCCAAATTATTTATGAGGACTAATAGTTTTAATTTTAACAGTATACAAGCCTAACACGAGCATCAGTTTTGAAAGAAACTTTTTAAATTCCAACCATCAATAAAGATATTAAATGTATATATATTTTGCTCTAAATCTTTTTTTTTTTTTCTGACTCTGTATAATATCTTACTTTTCTCATACGGTACTTATTAAACCTATTATTTTGAAATTTCCTTGTGAGTATATGACATTTTTAGTTATTAAAATGATTCTAAAATTTTAAATACAATTTCAATAAATATTTATGCCTTTAATATTATTGTGAGAGGAAGTTTTGATAAACAGATCTTCGAATTATTGCTTGCGAGTAACAAGCACACGGTATACCCAGCACGCAAATAACACTTTATTTTTCGAAATAGTAATCTATAAACCGAAATATAATTTATATTACTTTAAAATTTATTGAAAATATTAATTGAAAGTGTAAAAAAAAAAGTTTTACAAACAATAATCTTTTAAAATAATACATTTTTGAACGATATACTGCCGTAGGAAAAAAAAATTAGCTTTTTTTTAAAAAAAAAAAAAAACACAGACCGGAAATTACGTTTTGTTTTATTTACAAAAAAAAAAAACACTTTTAGAGTAAATAATTAAAAAAACAGATCGCTTTTTACAAAGTCATACTTTAAAAATACATCGATTCATGAAATGGTGAAATAGAATGTAAAATTATTACGTTTGACCGTATATTTAAATAGTTATGACTTTATAAATTATTCACCCCTGTACATTATAGGCCCTGAATGTTTTAAGTACTATGTTCATAAACGTTAGCAATGAGGCATTTAGAGGTTGCTGTTTTTACCGTGTGTAACGTGGAGAAACAGCGCCGCGTAGTGGGCTAGAATCTTGGTAGTTTCTGATAGCAGACGACACATAAGCTAGATGTGTTTACGGCAATCAGCGCCACCTAGGTTCTTGGTAGCAGACGATGTAAGCTGCCAGCTAGCTTGTGGAAGGTTCCTGTGCATATGCATGGTGAACAGCGCCACCTAGGGGCAGGAAAAAGCGTCATCTGCTTTCGAGGCCCCTACCCTGTATGTTATGTGTGAAAACACAGAAACAGCGCCTCTAGCGGCCACATAGCAGGTCGGATTAAAGTACCTTAGCTTAATAGCTAATTATTAATATTACACTTTATTGTACTGTATTTTATTCTAATACAAGTTGCATTGGCAATTTAGAAGTTAAATTGTCAAATTCCTAAAAAGAGAATATTTTTATTTAAATATCTGTTTGATTTACTTTACACAACATGGGTTCTATAGATTTTTTTTGTGTGTTGTTAAAAGAAATCGAATAGAGAGAAAGGATACAAAGAGTATAATAAAAAGAAAAAGGAAAACTATTTTGTAGTTTTGTGAAGATAAAGCAAACCTTTATTGTGAAGCCATTAGTAATATGTAAAATAAAATTGCAGCATTCCTTCGGTAATTAAAGATGGTGACCCAAGAAAAAAAGAAGACTTTGTGGGCTAAATTACATTAAATTTGGTCTAAATTAACAGGTGTCAACAGGAGTTGCGCAGAGACTAAAAGAAAATCAGGACTATAAAAAGAAAAACACATTGTGCGTCAGAGTAATTAGATTTTTGTTCCCGAAATAAGGCGGTTCAAAATAAATATTCAGCATTGAAAAAATTATGCAGATCATGTCCAATTAGTCACACCAACATGTTAAATCATACTAAGATATGCGAGAAGAATTCATTTACTGGTGTTGCTTTTTGCCTGATGTCATAAAATACCCATCTCCTACTAAATCTGAACACGTGAACAGATAAACTTACCGATAAGAAACTTTATTATTCAAAGATCAGTGATCACTTTCTCTGGAATTCTAAGTGCAATAAATTGTTGTCTCGACTCGTATCAATTAAAATAAAATCTTATCAGTAGTTTTAATCCCTATTTGTTTCTCTTATATTTTATTCTCTCAATAACAATATGATTCAGTATGTATCAATAAATTTAAATATAATTTATGTTGATATTTAGTTATTGATTATTAATTATTTTAAATTCATTTAAAATTAACTCATTATAATTTGATTAAATAAATTGCCGATGCTGTACTTGCAAATACAATCCTCCGGTTATTCCAAGTAATTTCATTGTGACTAAATAAATAGGTGGTTTGGCCAGTGAATTCTTACATTGAATCTTGGTGCCTTTTCAAATAAATTAAAAGCTGGTTCTCTCCCCATTATTATTCAACTTTAGTTACATTTAACGGGTTGTATGACCAGGAAAAATAACTGCTTGCGATAAAATTCACTGAAATTTTCTGATGAAAATTTATTAAAATTAACTCATAAAAACCTTAATTATAACATGAACATTACAATGGCTTTCAAACACGAGGCTTCGAAACAAACCACTACCTGAGATACAACTTTAAATCCTCATTATAGAAATATAAAAATATTTTTTTTTACTATGACTTACAGAAAGAAAAATACAAATTGTGGCTGATGTAGATTTTAATTCACAGCATTGACCGAGTAGGAAGATACTGGAGAGGAAAAAAAGCATAGCCCCGAGTCCTTATATATGCAGTAGGTGACATAAGACCGTCCTTAAATGCAGTGAGTCTTATAAGAGCAGGTTCCTGAGAAATGGAAGGGTGGACCAAGCGCCATGAGCCAATAAGTCTCAAAAGAATGAGCAACGTTTGTATGTGCTTAGACTTGGGCTTCTTATTGTTAGTTTTACATTGAGCGTAAAGGACAGATAAAAGAACAAATTCCCACTGTGTTAGATCTAAAAGTGGGCTTTAAAACTGCACATCACTTGTGAATGAGTCTACAAAAATATATCAGTATGCTAATACAAAAAAAAAGTTATACTTTTAGCCTTATTAAGAATAAAATTTCAAATTCATATTTTATTCTAAGGCTAAAAAAAAAAAAGTAAATTTAAAGATCTTTTAAATTGATGCATCTTAAATTTTTTTTTAATTTGTGTAATTTTTTTTTTTTTTAAAACGTACAATGAAAGTTACATTTTTTGTTTTTATGTAATTAAAAATAAAAGTTAAAATTGGAAAGAATAAAAGACATGCAGATTACTAACCCAAACAAAAAAAAAAAAAAATTTCCGAAATAAAGTATTACAATCATTAAAACTTTTTTTGGAAGCTAATTAAAGATGGCAAAATTATGCTGAAAAAAAAAAGAACTTTGTAATTTAAATTTAAGAAAGAGTGTGCAAGATTATTATCTTGTATGCTGATAAAAGAACAAAAGAAAATAGATGCGCAGAGAAGTTAAAAATGGATCGCGACTATAGAAGATCAAAAAAAACTTAAGACTGGGTCTTTGTCTTTTTCTTAATTAGCAGCTTCCATTAGGTTGGCGATAAAAAAAATATCCTATCATGGAATACTCATATGCAGGACTACCACTACTCATATGCTGAGGTGAATTGTCATGCGGAGTGGAACCGATGTGTTTTCAGATACCTTTCTTCGTATAGGTCACTCAGAAAAACCATCAAGTCTAGTCATTAGGACAGGTCAAAAACCTACAAAAATGTCAACAGAATGAAAGTAGTTAATTTCAATGGGCTCTTCAAAATGCATACTACAAAACTTACCAGTAAGATTATTCATATCCTGATTGTGACTAAATTAAGCGGTTGCAAACAATCCTTCCTATAAGCTTATAATATTACTACTAATAGAGACATTTGCAGAATTACCATTTAAAAAATTTCCTGGAGTAAACTTAAGTGAATAAATATTAAACTTTTAGTTAATTGATTTAATGTCTCGATTAGCATGCATGTAGTCTTTCCAATTAATTAGTAATGTGGTTTTAATTTTTTAATTTGTTAAAATAAAAATATTTATTTTTAATATCAACTATTCATTGTGCGTTATTAATGATAGTTATTAAATTTATTAATGTTTAGTTTATTATGCTTAAATGTATAATTTACCTTTGTCAATAGTTACTAGCTCCGGAAATAATATTCTCTAAAAAATAAATAAAGTTACAGAAAATAATAACCCTGATCTTTTAGTTACTTGTGTCAAAATTATGGGATACAAAGAAGTTAGGAGTCTATTGACTATGGTGCCCTCTTATAAATTAAAAATAACTTCATCGACAATCCCGGTCATAATGATTAGTAAGCCAGTTAATCAGGAAATATAACTATGTTTTTAGAAATAGGAACAAGATATTTTATTATCCATAGCTTGATTAACTTTCACTTTAGTGTAAAATGTATCAAGGAAAATGTGAAGAACATTACAATGGCACCCAACATGGGGTTTTGACAATAACCATGTTCTGAGATAGGAATAAAATAATAGAATAAATTTTAAGTATAAGTGTTTCGAAAAAAAGTTGTTTTTTTTTGTTTCGTGTATGTAGGCAAAAAAAGAGACAGTAGGCAAAATGATGGAAATAAAGTAGCTTGTAAGGTAAAGTGACAGCAGAAGCAACTTCAGCAAATGTATTGATAAAAGGTAAGTAATAAATAGAAATCAAGCGAAGCATATGAAGGAAAAAATAATATATATAAAAAAATTTTTTTTGGAAAATAGAAGTGTATAAAATTGAGAAGTGAAAAAGATACTCAAAATATGGCAGACGACAAAAAGAATTGAAATAGGACATTGAAATGGTGAAAAGACTATTATATAAAGCAATAATTGAATTCAAAGAAGATATGAAGAAAATAAGAGGGTTCACAGAAGGAATAAAAAAAGAAGTGGTGGAGATGATAGGGAAGTGAAAACAGAGATAAAGGAAGAGATTAAAGAAATGAAAGAAGAGTTAATAAAGTGGTAGATGAGAAAATTTAAAAAAAGACAGAATGAAGTGATAGAAGTAGGATCTGATAAACAGGAGAGTCAAGAAATAAAACCTCTAAAAAATAGAGAAAATGTGCTTAGTGGAGTAAATCCTTTTCTGAAATTGAAAATCTTCTATGGGCAGAATGGGGAGTCACCGATGGAACATCTAAATAGACTCAAGAAGTACTTTGCGATTGGCACAGGCTTGGTGGGGGACTCTCTTCAAGAGACCAAATAGCTTTGCGCAGTATGGTCAGACATTAATGAAATGTTATTCGAACAAAGACCATCAAGAGAGAATTAAGAGTAAAGTGGCTCAAGAACAATGTAGTACAGAGCAGCATTATGTGCCATTTTTCTGGAAGCAAGTAGCGCGACTATGAGCCTTAACGAAGTATAAGTTGACAAAAAAGCAGGTTATAAAAATTATGCAAAAAAAATTTCCCTAATCCAGTAGGGCACCTACTGATAAGCACCGGATACAAGGGTCGAGCGAATGGCTGAACTACTTAACGCGATTGAGAACAAGGCTAGTGAGGAAAAAACGAACTCCAAGTACGCGAACAAAATACCAAGTCATAAAGATCAAGTACAATTGAACACTATGGTGCTGATCGATAATCCAGATAAATCAAAGGATGGATAAGATAACTATGGCTAAAAAAAGGGAAAGGAAATCAGGCAAGATCTCATCACCTGGAAAAACGTTCAGGAGTCAAGATAAGTACGACAGGGAAGATCTTAATACACAGTGGAGAGACTGATGTGAGCGGCATAGAGAAGTGGATAGATCAGAGCCATCACAACCGAGTTATACATACCCAAACAGATAGTGATAGACCATCAAACAAATGGACCCAAAACCTGAAACTTTGGAAAGAAATTAACAGTAAATGAGATAGGATAATGATTATGTGGTCGTTTATTTAGTGGTGGAATGTTGGTTTGTGAACTATGGGTATCGGTGTGATTGGGGAAGTGTATACACTAGTAAGGGATAATAATAACCCTGAAATTTGTGCATTTTATGTAGTATGCAAAGACCGTCCTTATGTGCCTGTCAGTCTTATAGAAGCAGTCCCAAGAAAAGGGGATGAACCAAGTGCCCAGAGCCACAAGTCTCAAAGTAATGAGCAACGATCTGCCATGCTTAAACTTGGACTCTTTGTTGAACTCTATGGGGATATATATGCATACTGCGAGCATGCAAGAAGTCTTTGTGTAATGCATTACGTAAATCCCTCGATTGTGCATTTCAATGACACGATATCTATTAAATGCCAGGTAAAAATGATTACTAGAGCTGGAAGAATAAAATAGTGTCAAACCCATATTTTATTCTTGTCATTGACCGCGGAGATATTGTACTGTATTTTACTCTAGTACAAGTTGCATTGGCAATTTAGAAGTTAAATTGCCAAATTCCTAAAAAGATAACATTTTTATTTACATATCTGATTGATTTAGTTTAGACAATGTGAGTTGTATAGATTTTTTTGTGTGTATGTTAAAAAAAATCGAATAGAGAGAAAGAATATAGAGTTTAATAAAAACAAAAAGGGAAACTACATTGTATTTTTGTAAAGATAAAACAAACCTGTATCGTGAAGCCATTAGCAATATGTAAAATAAAATCACAGCCTTCCTTCGGTAATTAAGATGGTGACTCTAAAAAAAAAGGAAGACTTTGTGGGCTAAATTACATTAAATTTGGTCTAGATTAACAGGTGACAACAGGAGTTGTGTAAAGACTAAAAAAAGTCAGGACTATAAAAAGAAACATATCGTGCGTCAGGGTTCTTAGATTTTTGTTCCTGAAATAAAGCGGTTCAAAATAAATATTCAGCATTGAAGAAATTATGCAGATCGTGTCCAATTACTCACACCAACATGTTAAATCATACTAAGATGTGTGAGTAGAAAAGTTCATTTGCTGGTGTTGCTTTTTACCTGATACCATGAATTACCCCAAGTGAAGCCATCTCCTACTAAATCTGAAACCACAGAATGCTTATAGACTGCAAGAATATTGAACAGCGGATCCCTCCCAAGATAAATCCATGCTTGGTAAATTCTATAATATTACACGTAAAAAGTTAAACTTATCGGTAAGAAATGTTATTATTCAAATATCAGTATCACTTTCTCTTGAATTCTCAGTGCAATAAACTGTAGTCTCGAGTCGCATCAATTAAAATAAAATCTTATCAGTAGTTTTAAACCCTATTTGTTTCTCTTATATTTTATTCTCTCAATAATAATATATTTCAGTATGTATCAATAAATTTAAATATAATTTATGTTGATATTTAGCTGTTGATTATTAATTATTTTAAATTCATTTAAAATTATTAACTCTTGTTATAATTTGATTGAATAAATTGCCAATGCTGTACTTGAAAACACAATCCTCCAGATATTCCAAGCAATTTCATCGTGACTAAATAAATAGGTGGGGTTTGGCCAGTGGATTCCTGATGCCTTTTCAAATAAATTAAAAGCTGGTTCTCTCCCCTCTATTATTCAACTTTAGTTAGTTTAACGGGTTGTATGACCAGGAAAAATAACTGTGTGCGATAAAATTCACTGAAATTTTCTAATGAAAATTTATTAAATCAAAAAGATATTATGCATGGGCAAATCTTAAGCATTTGGAATAAAAAAATAGATAAATTCATTCTATCTTT
Organism: Epiperipatus broadwayi; assembly: GCA_028023455.1. Lineage (NCBI taxonomy): Eukaryota > Metazoa > Onychophora > Udeonychophora > Euonychophora > Peripatidae > Epiperipatus > Epiperipatus broadwayi. The sequence continues at coordinate 1,626,304 of JAQFVV010006224.1, read as the reverse complement.
TCACAAAGACTTTATCTTGTGTTTGGAAGTGAGAGTATTCATTTAATTAAAAATACACAAAGCGAATGTGCATTAGCTTAATGGCTAATTATAAATATTGCACTTTATAAAACATAGTGCTATATAAAATAAATATTTCATTTACATATATTTAATTTAAAATTAAGAATGATGTATCGTAAATTCTAGAAAATTTCGCAAGCATCATTCATTCAAGCATAGTAAAAGTAATTTAAAGTGATCGATTAACATCTTCACGCTCTCATTTCCAAATGCTTACGATTTGCCCATACATAAATGTTTAGATCAAAAAAATAGTTGGATTCATTCTATCTTTTCACAAAGACTTTATCTTATGTTTGGAAGTGAGAGTATTCATTTATAGTTAAAAATCCACAAAACGAATGTGCATTAGCTTAATGGCTAATTATTAATATTGCACTTTATAAAACATAGTGCTATATAAAATAAATATTTCATTTACATATATTTAATATCAAATTAAGAATGACGTATAGTAAATTCTAGAAAATTTCGCAAGCGTCATTCATTCAAGCATAATAAAAGTAATTTAAAGTGATCGATTAACATCTTCATGCTCTCATTTCCAAATGCTTAAGATTTGCCCATACATAAATGTTTGGATCAAAAAAATAGATGGATTCATTCTATCTTTTTACAAAGACTTTATTTTATGTTTGGAAGTGAGAGTATTCATTTATAGTTAAAAATCCACAAAGCGCATGTGCATTAGCTTAATGGCTGATGATGATGATAATAATAATAATAATAATTCAATTTATTTGTAAATAACAGTTTAGTAGCCACAAGTATTAACAGTAATAATACAATAATATATATTTATCTATAAATGTTTCTTATATAATATGTCTTTACTTTTATTTTTAGATTGTCTTTCATTTAAATAAAAAATATCCACTTAATTAAAGTTATTGTTATTTTCCATCTGTAACCTATAAATTGGGGAATAAATTATTCTTTTTAATGTTTGTAAATAAAATAAATCTTTATTTCTAGAATTAAAAGTTGGAATTCTGAGATAAATCTTATTTGTCATATATTCTGATATTTTACCATTTATTAATTTAAGCAAAAACATCATATCTGCTATTAATCTTCTACTTTCAAAAGTAACCTTTATTAGTAAAATGATTACAAAAATTTTTGGGTACACTTACCCATTGAGAATTACAAAGTGTTTAATGTAACAAACAAGGTAAAACAATTATTGATTATATAAAGTACATATGCTTGATAACAATTATATCCATAAAAGGGTTGCTATAATGTTGATTAATGTGTATCTGAACATGAGTATCTATACATGGATCTACATGGCCCAGCCGCTGAGAAGCTCTCCATCACTCAATGATCCCACCCCTGGGGCCCCATTGTACTATCATGAATGTATCTATAATACTTATTTTGAATTTTTTGAATTTTGTTTATTGTTGAATATTTGTCATTATTCCATATTACAGATCCACCATAGTGGAGGACTGGTATTATCAGTATATTAAAAAATAGTTTGTAGGTTTCTAGATTGAGTTTAATATTTAATCTCAATATCAAACCCATAATTTTATAGGATTTATTTATTGCTATCTGAATATGTTTATTTTAGTAAAGGTAATACCCAAATCTTTCTGTATATTATTCCAATGCAATAACTACAGATATTAAACCTGATAAATTCATGAAATATTTCTCTACCCAAAAGGACCACATTGATGGAAATTCGCATGAATATCCTTTTATGGACATTCTTTTAAGAACTGATAATATAATAAACATAAATAATATAAATGCTGGAGAAATCATAAATACTATTAGATGATGATAATAATAATAATAATTATTATTATTCATTTATTATTAACACTCGCAAAGCGTATGCACAATTAGCTTAAAAGGCTGATATTTGAATGTATACAATTGTAAACATACGCTATATAAAATAAATGTTTGTTTATATTTGATTAAGTTTCAGTTGGAATGATGTTTAGTAAATTCTAGACAATTTCATCCACGTCATTCATTCAGACATCATATATAGTAATTTAAAGTGACGGTTCCATCCCCACGCTTTACTTGCCAGTACTTCAGATTTGTTCATATATAAGCATTTGAGTGTAGGAATGAGAGGATTCCTTTTATTTCTGCATAAATACTATATCTTGTATTGGTGAGAAAGTATTCATTTATTATTAACACTCGCAAAGCGTATGCACAATTAGCTTAAAAGGCTGATGATGATAATAATAATAATAATATTATTATTATCATCATCATCATCATCATCATCATTATTATTATTATTAACCCTATAAAAACTAATATTATTTTCAACACTTATTTTATTTTCTTAGTCTAAATATTCCCATACACACATACATATATATACTTACATACATATATACACATATATAGATACATACATTTAGCTTTTAGTACTAATAACACCACAAAGCCAATAATAACACTCCCAACACAAGATTCTTAGCCCCCATCCCTATTTAAATTGTTTTATCCTCTCAATTAATACTGCTTCTTTTATTAGTATATCCTATCAGTTTAATACTATCTTTTTCAAATAAGTGCCCTGTTTCCATAATATGCAAATAAATTAGTGACTTTTTGTCATATCTATGTTGAGTTAACCTTGTAAAAAATTGAATTCTTAGTCTCACCTACATATTTAGTCCTTATCTTATTATTCCTACAATATATCTGATATACTCCATTTATACATTTTCCTATATCTTCAATATATTTATTATCTAAAAAAAATTTTTTTTTCTTCTTTTATTTACTACCTTATATTTAATTACATTATTATATCTTTTATTATTTTTTCTAATAATTTTATTAACACTCTTAACTATATTATTACTATATGTTTTAACATCTATATACTTCTCCTTCCTTATACTATTTTTCCTATATTTATCCCTCTCTTCTTCCCTATTACCTTCTTTATATTCTTCACTATTACTTTCTCTGGATATTCATTTTCTTTAAATTCCTTGACTATTAATTCTATTTTTTTTTTATACTCCTCTTCACTTGAACAATATTTAATAGCCCTACATATTCCTGAACTAATATTATTTATTTTATATTTACTATCTGTATTAGAATTCCAATTCATTATATTACTATTCTCATTCATTTTTTATACACTGATGTTTCTCTTCTACATCTTCCTTTAACATATGTTTTTGTTAATAATATGTCTAAATATGATAACTTATTATCTTTCTCTTTCCACTATAAATTTAATATTCTTATGTAATTTATTAATATTATCTAAATACTTATTTATTTGTCTTTCACTTCTATTAAAAATTAATAGATAATCATCTACATATCTTTTTAACATTACTGGTCCAATCTCCTCATCTATCATCTTTTTTTCTATTTCCTCCTTATATATATTATTTAATATTCCAATCAATGCCCCTCCTAGCAATAATCATTTTCTTTGCATAAAACATCCTCCATTAAATACAAATATTATCTCCTTATAACACAACTCCAGAATCTGTTTTAACTTAAGTATTGGTATTTCTATTATTTTTTCTTCATCTTCTATATATTTATTAATTGTTAAATCTATTACTTTACATCCAAATTCGTGTACGTCGACACTATATCTATCTTAATCATTGTCAATCTACGTTTATCATAATTATTAACTTTTCCCTTAATTTCCTTAATTAACTCAATATTTTTTTATAAAAGCACTGTTTTTTTAATCAATGTATTTTTTAAAAATATTATGTGATAACCATTTAGATATCTTATCAAAATACGACCCCCTTCCACCATTTATAAGTGATCTTAACGACACTTCTTCCTTGTATATCTTTGGTCTTATCAAAATATAAACCCCTTCCATTTATAACTGGTCTTAATGGCACTTCTTTGTACATCTTTGGTGCTCCATATACAAAGAAGAAGTGCTGTTAAGACCAGTTATAAATGGAAGGGGTTCATATTTTGATAAGATATCTAAATGGTTAAGACATAATATTTTTAAAAAATACATTGATAAAAAGAACAGTGCTTTTATAAAAAATAATGAGTTAATTAAGGAAATTAAGGGAAAAGTTAATAATTGTGATAAATGTAGAGTGACAATGATTAAGATAGATATAGTGTCGATGTACACGAATTTGGATGTAGATAAAGTAATAGATTTAGCAATTAATAAATATATAAAAGATGAAGAAAAAGTAATAGAAATACCAATAATTAAGTTAAAACAGATTCTGGAGTTGTGTTGTAAGGAGATAATATTTGTATTTAATGGAGGATATTTTATGCAAAGAAAAGGGTTATTGCTAGGAGGGGCATTGATTGGAATATTAAATAATATATATAAGGAGGAAATAAAAAAAAAAGATGATAGATGAGAAGATTGGACCAGTAATGTTAAAAAGATATGTAGATGATTATCTATTAATTTTTAATAGAAGTGAAAGACAAATAAGAATATTAAATTTATAGTGGAAAGAGAAAGATAATAAGTTACCATATTTAGACATATTATTAACAAAAACATATGTTAAAGGAAGATGTAGAATAGAAACATCAGTGTATAAAAAATGAATGAGAATAGTAATATAATGAATTGGAATTCTAATACAGATTGTAAATATAAAATAAATGATATTAGTTCAAGAATATGTAGGGTTATTAATTATTGTTCAAGTGAAGAGAATATAAAAAAGAAGTAGAATTAATAATCGAGGAATTTAAAGAAAATGAATATCCAGAGAAAATAATAGTGAAGAATATAAAATTAACAGAAGAAAAATACAAAGGTAATACAGAAGAATAGTATAAGGAAGAAGTATATTGGTGCTAAAACATATAATAATAATATAGCTAAGAGTGTTAATAAAATTATTAGAAAAATTAATAAAAGATATAATAATGTAATTAAATATAAGTAGTAAATAAAAGAAGAAAAATTTTAATGAATATTTATATAATAAATATATTAAAGATATAGGAAAATGTATAAATGGAGTATATCAGATAGATTGTAGATATTGTAGGAATAATAAGATATGGACTAGATATGTGAGACGAAGCTCAACAGACATGACAAAAAGTCATCAATTTACTTGCATAATATGGAAACAGGGCACATATTTGAAAAAGATAGTATTAAAATGATAGGATATAGTAATAAAAGAGGAGATCGGAAAATAAAAAAGCAATCTTAAGTAAGAGGATAAAACAATTTAAATAGGGATGGAGGGCTAAGAACCTTGTGTTGGTAGAGTTATTATTGGTTTTGTAGGGTTATTCGTACTAAAAGATAAGTGTATGTATCTATATATGTGTATATATGTATGTTAATATGTGTGTGTATGGAAATATATAGAATATAAAAATAAAAATAAGTTTTGATGATGATGATGATAATAATAATAATAATAGAATAAGTGTTAAAAGTTATAATACATGGATATAGGTAAAGACTTGTAAATATTATTAATAAATATAAAGGTTTGTAAGTTTTAATTTTTTCAAATAGAATTATAAGTTTTATAAAATTGATAACATAGGGAGTTGTTTTAAAGAAATAAAAAGATAAAAAATTTGAAAGAATTCGTTATTTTAAAGCAGAGGAGGTTTGAAAAGGTAAATATTATTGAAGAAAATAAAATATATATTAAATAAAAAAAAAAAGACTAGAAATAATAAAAAAGTAAAAGTTTTAAAAAATTAAAATTATAGATATTAAAGTAAAAGAGATATTATATATTAGATAATAATTAAACAAGATAGATAGTAAGAAACGATGAAAGGAAAATTATAAAATAATATTAATAAAGAAGTAATAAAATAGTAATATTTATTTAAAAGAATTTTAAAAAAAATTTAAAGTAAAAGTAAAATAGTTTTTAAAAGATAATAATTTTAAAAAATTTAGTATTGGATATATTTTTGTATATTTTATATATATATATATGGATGTGTATTTATATATATATTTGTATATATATAGGTCTATGGGTGTATCTGTGTATATATATATGAATGTTTAAAGGATATATGTGTATATATTTGGATATGCATATATATAAGTATAGGTATGGATTTTATATATATGTCTATGGGTGATGTGGATCTGTACATCTATATATATATATGAAGGGGATATATGTATATATTTTGATATACATATGTGTAAATTTTATATATATGTGAAGTGATGGCTATGTATTTATATTATTCAAATATTCTAGCTCTGATGAAGACTAGTGGCCAGTCGAAACTGTAAAGAAAATAAAAAAGTTGTTTAAAAAAATTGGTTTGCATTGAAGTGTATATGAAAGAAGTTATGAAGACATGCAAAGAAAGTAAAAGAGAATAATAAGAGTATATCTTATTTACTTGATTTATTAATTAAATGCAGACCGAATAATAAGGACTGCATTAATAATTTAAATTATTAAAAAAGATAATTGCATAGATATTTATTAGTGTATTACTGTTCTTTCTTTTATTATTAAAGATAAGTAAAAGTAGATAATTTTAGAAAAGATTTATTTATTAGCATTCATTACCAAATTGTTTAATGTTCAGATGACAAAGACATAGGATTCATTGGGCATTGTGTTATTAGATAATGTCCAACTACTCCTTTTATAAACACTGCAATTCATGGCCAGCCCAAAGGTTCGATGGCTTCAGATAGAGAGCATACCATTTGTTGTTATCCATTTTATTTATTCCTGCAGACAGTAACTGAGTAGAGTTTATATTTTCCCCCTCCTAAGTGCTTTCTACTCATAATAAATTATGTTTCTATCACAAATTCACAGACTATTGATGAAAAGTATGTAAAATAAAACAAAATTTTTCTGAAGAAAAAAAAAGCATATGTTCTTTTGCTGAACTTTTTCCTTTTCTTGGTAACAACAATGACACATTCTTTTAGAGTTAGCTCATGAAGCATGAAATTTTTCCTTTATTTAATCTTAATAAAGTCCATTGATTATTCAATATGACATAAAACATTTTATTTTACATTTTAATTAATAAATCATTCACTCACTCTACATTATATCAAAATTCAAATACATTTATTAAAAATAAGATCTCTAATTGTCTTCTTTATTGATATTATTTGTAGACTATAGAAAGATAATAAAGGATGATTGTGCATGTCACAATATATATAGGTAATAGTATGAATACTGAACCCTACCATCTGATGGCACTGTTTTTCACAAAACGCACATCAATATACTGTTTTAGCAGCCTTAACTTATAGCTGACAGTACAAGAGATGTTTTTTGAGCTGTAACAGGCTGCCTGAGGGCGATGTATTCTACAATTACGTAACAAAATACTATGCCCATTACATTGTGACAGTATTCGTCAAGTCAGCTTTCTTGCACTCTTGCTATGGTCTGATTTGATGGTGGCCATAATTGAAAGAGACAAAACTCTGCAAAAATTCATTGTCGGAAATTTTTTAAAAAGCGTAGTGGAATTAGTATTCCATATTAACAATTGTCATGTCGTCACACATGCTTCCCTATGCTTTTGAACTGCACACAACTTGAAAAGGTTCTTTTCAGCAGTTTTTTTTCAATTTCGTGCGCAAATGCTCATTTATACGCAAATGCCCGTTTATGCGCGAATCCGTGTAAGAACTATAAAATGTCGTCTGCAAGTTGTCCAAATTGGTCAAAGCTGAGTGAATTGCCAGCCGGCACACAAATGGACGCACAATAGTGTTTTCCCAGAAAGAGAAACTCCTGCAAGCGTACCTATACAGGTCTGTGTAAGGGAAGTTGTTGGTTCAAAGGCTCCAAAATCCTGTTACTTACTGCTTTGAGTCTTCCCTGTTATTTTATTTGCGTGTTACTTTTGGCTGCTGTTTTTTATGCCCCCGAAAATGGTGTTTTTTTTTTTTTACTTGCTTTGGTTCATAACTTGTCCAAAGTTTCGTTTCTTTTTGATTCAATAAATTATTTTATGGGAAACTTGTTGTTGTTTTTGTTGTTCACATGATTATAAAGTAGGTAGGTAATATTTGATAAGTTTCATTAACAGTTAAAGTAGGTAATATTTTATTATACCAAAAAAAAAAAGAAGTGTTTAAGAGTTTATTCAAAAGGCCCCACCAAAAAAAATAAAATAAAATAATAATAAAGAACTGTGCGGTAACATAATAAAATGTTCAAAAAGAAAATCCAAAAAGAAGTCGATAATTAAAAATCAAAACAAACCTTCCCCGCCATCCCAGGCTTAAAAAAAAAAGTGTTCTTTAAAAACGAACTGTTTATGAATTTTTTTTAAATTAAAGGCCCAAAAAATTAAGGAAGAACTTTTCACTATCATATAAAGCTTTCTGTAGCGTAAAGATTTGAAACAAAAAAAAAAAGCCTCGTAATAAATTAACAAAAAAAAAAAAGATGACAATTCAAAATCAAAACAACCCCTCTCCCCTCCACCCTCTAAAAAACCAAGTGTTGGTTTATTCAAAAGTACCGAATTGTTGAAATCTTTCAGCAAATCAAAACATCAACCAAAAAAAAAAAAGATAAGTTAAAAGCAAACAACCAACCCCCCTCCCTCCACCATCTAAAAAAACCAAAGTGTTTGTTACCGTATTTTTGTGTAAACAAACTGATGTAGCGTTAATCGATAATTTAAAAGCAAACCAACACCCCTACACCATCTAAAAACAAAGTGTTTGTTTCTTAAAAAAACGAACTGAAAAAAAAAAAAAAACCCATCTGAAAAAAAAATTTGGTTTACCGTAAGTAATATTATTTAAAGAAACCTACGGACAGTTAGTCGTTAATTTACAAACAAACCAACACCCCTAGACCATCTAAAAACAAAGTATTTGTTTATTAAAAACAAAAAAAACCCGGGTGGAATATTATGCAATAAAAAAAAACTTTGGTGGTTTACCGTTGGTTGCCGACGAAAAAATAAAAAAAACCGGTTGCAAAAAAAAAAAATCTTTTACCGTAATATTATGTAAACAAACAGACAGCCTGTGAATCGGTATATTAATGTGAATTTGGTGAAAAAGAGTGCCATCAGACGGTAGGGTTCAATATTCATACTATTATCTATATATAATGTAAGTGCAATCAGTACATTACAAAACAAAAATGTATATATTTATTGCAAGCTTTACTGATTTATTATAAATTTGGGATATACTTTAAATAAAAAAAAAAAATTATTTTTGTTATAAATTTTAAATGTGCATATGTACATATATTTTAGAAGTACTTAAAACTTCCATTCCATTACACATTCTTGATACATATGAATAAGGACATCTGAAAAAGACAAATAATCTCCAAGATACATTTCATGCTAAATCCACATGTTTCAGATGTCCCATGTCACAATGTTTTATATTATCATTGTTGCTTAACCAATATTTATCAATCCCAAATTATTACATTTATACAAATGTAAATTATTTTAGCATCCAACTTTATAAAACTAGTATAAATGTACAATATCACATCATTATTGGTAGTTAATAATTGACCAAAGGAAATGATTGAAGTCTGTCCATTAAAATTTAAGGATTTCCGATCTTAACATAAACCAAGCACTGATTATATATATGTATGGGAGATGATGATCCAGACCAACAGATGAGTGCTGCTTCAGCATGAAATATATATATTGGAGATGATTTCTCTTTTTCTCATGTATGTGATCATGTGTATTGGTTGTATAAAATGAAGTAGATGGCTGAAGAGAGCTTGAAAGCCTGGATTCAAATCCCCTTTAATCACATCTAACTTAAGTATATGTACTATACTTGTATTTAAATATTATATATATATATTAATCTTGTCACTTTTCTAACAGTTTTAGTTTACATTGCTATTTGGCAAGCCATTTTCAAATATTCAGAATGGAGCTACAAATTTATTAAAATTATTAATATTAATTTTTGGAAGTAATTCACAACTTCCCCTGTTCTCCAAAGATAGATATAAAGGGGTAATTAGTTTACAATGTACCTCAAATATTAATGGATGCATTATTCAATCTAATACTAATTTCTATTCTTAAGTGATTGATGCACTGAAATAATAAAGATCAAACAATGTCTAATAGTTACTAAAAAATATTGTAGGTCTAAAAAAAAATGTACATATATAACAGTTAACTTACATCTACAGTAATGGCTAATTTATATTTAGTTTTCATAATTTATTTAATGATAAGAGAGTTATGGGTTCCAAAATATTGCATTTAATTTATTATCTTATATGTTGGCAAATAAATTATATATTATTAAATATTAATAAACAGTTAGTCTGTAATCCAACAACAAGCCCAATATATCTACTTACCTTTATAATTATTCTAATCAGCTGTTTTTTACTTTCAAAAATAAAAATTGTTTCTTATAGCTGTCACAAGTCAAACAAATTTGCTAGTTTACTATATATAAAGCAACTAATTAGGCACATGCCCAAAAATATAAATGTTACATTTCATGATTATATAATAATATACAGCTATGAGATCAATATCCATCAACATATTCAAGATATCAATAAGTAGAAAATAATAAATTCTTTACAACAGCTATATAAATATCAAAATTTTTTATATATTAAAAGCTTTTTCAGCACCTGATTTGGTGTCCTTTTCAAATGTTAATAATCTATTACATTAACAAATTATTTCAGACATAAAACCATCTAGTGTATTTATAAATTTTACTAATATCATCAAAATTGGAAAAGAATAAATATCTTTATGTCGTTCTTCCATAAAATAATAATCAGAAAATAAAAATCTTTACAACAGCTATATAAATATCAAAATTTTTTATACATTAAAAGTCTTTTCAACATGTGAAAAGGGCTTCTCAAATTCTGAAAAAGGCTTTTAATGTACAAAAATTTTGATATTTATCTAGCTGTTGTAAAGAATTTATTATTTTCTGATTATTATTTTATGGAAGAACAGCATAAGGATATTTATTTTTTTCCAATTTTGATGATATTAATAAAATTTATAAATACACTAGATGGTTTTATGTCTAAAATAGTTTGTTAACGTAATAGATTATTAATATTTGAAAAGGGCACCAAATCAGATGCTGAAAAAGGCTTTAATGTATAAAAAAATTTGATATTTATACAACTGTTATAAAGAATTTATTATTTTCTGATTATTATTTTATGGAAGAACAGCATAAAGATATTTATTTTTTTCCAATTTTGATGATATTAATAAAATTTATAAATACACTAGATGGTTTTATGTCTAAAATAGTTTGTTAATGTAATAGATTATTAACATTTGAAAAGGACACCAAATCAGGTGCGGAAAAAGGCTTTAATGTATAAAAAATTTTGATATTTATACAGCTGTTGTAAAGAATTTATTATTTTCTGATTATTATTTTACAGAAGAGCAGCAAAAGGATATTTATTCTTTTCCAATTTTGATTCAAGATATTGTATCAAAAGAATGAACTTGGCAATAAAAAAAAAAATTAAATTATTAATGACAACAAATAATAATTTATAGACAACTTGATTATTCATAAAATGATTTCATAAGCCGATAAAAAAAATTAATATAAAATTACTAAAGTAATATTTATCAAAATGCCTTTACAAGAACAGAATATAATACAATTACTTTGATAATATTTTAATATTAAAATGTTTTAATAACTAAAATAAATAAATCTATAATGAAAAAGATATTTTGATTTAAATATAATTTATTTAATTAATATAATATATGTTGATAAATAGAAAATTGGAATAAAATTAATAACATAATTTATAGAAATTATATCTTAGAATCATTAAAATTGTAAAATAATGAATGAAATGTAAAATATAAATGAAATATAGAACTCATTTTGTAACAGGATTTTTTGAATGAATAATAATCAGTTTACATATGTAATTAAAAACAACATATTTCTTTCTTTGCCATAAATTTGACTAGCAGTAAATTTGCCTGTGATACCTTAAAATATAAAATGAGCAATGATAATCTTTTCCTTTTAATCAAATTCAAACAATTTCACTTACTTTAAATTGATCAATGATAAAATCTTTGTAGCTTTTGTAGATAGCTTATAGTTTATACTGAGAAGTAATTTTGCAGCTTTTTTGAGCTCAATATGGATAATTCTTTGCCACTTTATATAGAGCTGAGATGATTATAACTGATAATTAGTAATTATAAGGATGGCAACAACAAATGCTCAAATTTTTATTGCTATTGTATAACTTTGAATTCCAGCTCTCAATAAAAGTTTCTCATTTTATCATCTATCACATTTATTTATTGAAAAACAAGTTTTATCAGTGACAATATTAAAACAGGAAATAAGAAATTAAATAAATACTAAATTGGCTTTTCGGCATAAATAGACTTCATTTAAATTCTTATAAAACATACTTTTAAAATAAAATATACAGATAATTTATTAATCTTAAAATAATAAATATACAATCCATGCTAAAATACAGATGGGTTCATTTTGTATACTGGAGGTTTACTTCTGTATTAATTAAATATATTCTTTTATAATCTAGTATAAAAAAAAAAGTTTCTAAGTATTATATCAATATATATACAAGTAAATACATCAGTTTTATTGTGCAGTAATTAAATTTTATTAGCACTATTCTAATGAAGAAATTTAGACATCACCTCACTCATTACTCAAAAACCTCACAATAATGGCTCCTATTTAATATCTTTTCACTACAGGTTGAACATCATTATTTCAAAAACATTGTTTCTTGATTTTGATTTTTTTCAGATTCAGAAATTTTATAAATGCGAACACGTCATTTAAATATAATTATAACAGTAAAAAAGAGATATGCATAAAATGTACACCTTCATCCTGAACAGTGAGGGCAATTGATTTTCCAAAACCCTTCATAAATCAAAAATCTTATATAAAGAAAAAACAAATATAATAGTTTCCTACACTAAAACAAAAATTAACTCATTATCACAAATTCCAAATATATCATAAACTTTAAATATCTTATTTTTTAAGACAAGTTTAAAATGAAAAATCAGTGACAATTATTGAATACACAGATGTCCAAAAATATTATTAAACAAAAATATTAATCAGAGTGTAAATACCGGATAAAAACTATTTAGTAATAAATGCAATACATTTTATATTTGTCGTCCCCCCCCCCCCCCCGATAATTAAACATTTTATTGAATTCAGTAGCTATAATTATGATAATAATACTGAGCTTGACAATCTGCTCAAATGCAATTCATTAAAAATAAATAAAGCAAACAAAACATGAATATTTTCTAATTTATTTTTGCACACTTTATGGATTATAAGATCTCAATTTCTTTTTATAATTATTCATTTGATTTTTTTTTATTGTGATATGAAACTGAAATTAAAGATTATTTTCTGTTGTTCATGAACAAATTTAATTAAAAATAAAGGTAATTTATTTTTAATGCCCTTTATCATGTGAACATATTTTTAAATTGCATAATAATACAACTTTCAAATTATTTTTTTAAGCATTTATTACTGGAAAAAACAGCTTTTGTATTTTTTTTATTTATTGTGAAAACAAATAAAAACTAAGTAACTAAATGAGAATGTGTTCTTAATTACTAATTGCTTTAGCATATAACTGATTCCTTAAAAAGAATATTAATTAAATAAAAATTAAATATATTTTATTAATAAATATTGCTTTAAAAAAATTAAAAAAAACAAAAACAATCTATGGTCTTGAGCATATATGCTGACATAAAAATTATTTTTTTCTGTTTTGTTTGATTAAAATAACCTTTTAGTCTTTTAGTGTAGAATTGAAATTTTTTAGTTTTATATGTCATGCACAATTGAGAATCAATAAGTATTATAAGTATTCATATAACAAATAGATAATCAACCTTTGCATTAATGAGTACCCTACAATAGAATTTTGTGTATTTTTGTTACCATGATGTCTGAACTAAAATGATCAAAAAATAAAAGCTTTTTAAAATAACAGTATTGTACATATATAATAATGCTTTTTAGTGATTATGCATGCATACGCTTTTATCAATCTGTTTACAGCATTTATATGTACCTCTACAGATTGTTGAGACTATAAAACAATTAAACATTGGGTTTAAATATTTTATTTATGTTTATGTGCTATAATAATTTAGTGTTAACTAAAATGGCATCTACATATCGTGCTTGTAATTAAAAAAAAAGTCATAAATTAAATTGATCAGTTATAAGACTCCCTTTACATTAAAAAAAGACAGGTTAAAAAAAAAAAAAGAATGCTTGCTAAAATATGAATATGCAAATACATAAATATGAAATTTTGAAATATATTTTATATACAAATTATTCAATTTTCTTGATTTTTTAGCTCAAAACTAGGAATAATTTCCTTTATATTTAATTCAACTCATACATCATTTTCACTTCACTTATTATTCGTGAAAAGTTTACAAACCTTTTTACAAAATACTTGTTTATGAAAATCTCTTAATTAATTTTAATTTTTTATAGCTATGGGTATAATTTCATTCACAAAACTAATATTTACAAGATCATAAATTAATTCATAGAAATATAACATACTTAAAAGCAGATAAATGAACTATAATTTACTATACAATTAGTGAATACAATTTAGTATCTTCCATTCTTTATTAAATAAAGTAAATTTATGGTTGATCACTTTAGAAATAGTGTCGCCCCCATGTAGTAGAAATATTTTATTTTACGCTATAAATTTAAATTATTAAACCAAGAGAAAAAAATGACTATGACTGACACAGGTCATAACCTAGAAATATTCAATAAGCAATAATAATTATCATGAACAATAAAAAGAAGTTGCTCAAAAAAATTAAATAAAGTTTTTTTGAGAACATTAAAATAATTAGAAAACATGATAATCTGATTGAGAAAGTGAAACTCTTTTAATGGCATGAATTGAAGACCAAACTAGTTATAATATTTCGCTAAGATTGTATGTTTATTTAACGCCATGAAAGCTAACAAAAAATAAAAAGCTGATAACAAGAATTTGAAAAAAAATCAGACTACTTTCAATTTAAAGAATTGTGCACTATAATTCAAACTAAATCTGCTAGAACCTTATTTATTAAAGAAAAAAATAATATTTTAAAAAATTAAAAATATTATAATTAAATGAATTAATCAAAAAATTTAATTGTGATGATACTATTTTTTCTTTAATATTTGTTTATAAATATTTAATTGTGTAAATAAAATAGAGTAATTAATAAAAATATTCCCTGTGTGTTTTAATGCAGTGGTACAATGTCAGGTCTTTGAATCAATTCCACTGCTGACACTTTTGGTGCTCAAATAGAATTTAAATAATCTCCACAAAAAAAAAAAACATTAAGAAAACTTAATGAGTATTTAGCTAAAAATAGATAGATATCCAATAGTGATTAATTTTGAATGGATAGCTAAATTGATGATAAGTTGGTTATCTGAATAACAATAAGTGTGTTTGGAACGTAAAAAGTTTTAATCTTATCTGGCTTGGATTTGAGCTTTAGATCATGAGTCATGAATATCTTTCCATGTTTATATTGAATATGTAACAACAAAAAAAGATTAGTTTTCCATGAGTTATCAATATAAATGTGGACTGTCACTGTCTCTGTTAAAAAATATTTTCTTTGTCAGAAAATTTGTAAGAAAAAAATGAGAATTTAAAAGTCTTAATGTCTTACAGTTTTTTTTAAAATAAGGCTTGATTTTCTGACAAATTTCTGGAATTAAGACTGAAATTAAAAATCAAACTAGATTTCACCCCTAATTTTTTGTCAGAAAATCAAGCCAGGATTTTTAAAAAAATCCTGAAGTAAGATTTTCAGATAAGAAGTAAGTATTTACATTTATTTTGTCAGTTCATGAAAAACCAACCTGTTTTTGTTTCACAGGGCTGCCATGTGCGGGTATGCAGGGCACAAAGGTGCTTCACCATGGATGTGCTAAAACAATAAGTTAATTAATAAAATTCATATGTAAATAAAAATGTTTATATTTTTGAATCACTTCACTGTTAGATATACATTCTGGGTATAAATATTTTTTATTAAAATATGAAAGGAATACTTCTTTACTTAAATTTATTATGATAATTGCCCAAGCCTAAAATTTCTTTATGCTAAACTGAACAGGCAGATAATATTCTGTCACAATAATCAATAAAACTTTTATGTAAATATTTAGATTTCTGGATCACTTTATTATTAAAAACACATCCTCATTATAAATATTTTTTTATTTAAATGAGAGGAATATTTCTTTTCTTAAATTTAATATGAAAATTGCCAGAGCCTCTTTCTCTCTTTTTTTTTATTATGCTGTATTATCTTAATACACATTTTACTAAAGATCTTTTCCTTGCATGCTAAAAAATTTAATTCTTAACAAATTTCATAATAATATTATTTAATGTAATTTTTTTTATTATAATAAAACATCTAAAAAGTGTATCTAGTGGAACAAACCAAATGATTGATTTTTTTTATAATTATCCAACATAACCTATGAATAAACAAAATAAAGTGCAAGATGTTTCAATTGCTTCTAAAAATGTATTGAATAAACAATCTATGTAGGAAAATTTCTGCCCTTAAATAAATCCTGGCTAAATCCCTAATTGTCAAACTATAATAAAGTATAATATATATAACTGGACTTAGTTATTAATAAGTGCTAAACAATAAAATAATATAGTAGTGTAA
Source organism: Epiperipatus broadwayi (assembly GCA_028023455.1). NCBI lineage: Eukaryota > Metazoa > Onychophora > Udeonychophora > Euonychophora > Peripatidae > Epiperipatus > Epiperipatus broadwayi. The sequence goes on along the minus strand of JAQFVV010006224.1, from coordinate 1,609,492 downwards.
ATATTTTATTATTGAACCAAAACAAGTGAAACTATTTTTCTTAATAGAAAATGTAAACAAGTTATGTGTATGAGAGGTTCGGAATTAAAAGTAACTAATAAATTTTTTAAAATAAAGAATTTTTTAACAAGTCCTAATGGAATGAAAGAGTTATATCAGTCATAATATTTAAAAGTGACCTAGTTTGGTGGTCCTAATAAAATATAAAAGTTATATCAATAAACAATAGAAGTATGAAAATTTAAAATATTGGACATAATAAATTATAGTTATTGCTAATGGAATAACGCTCAAATAAAAATTATAGAATAAATATTCTATTTTTGAAGAAATATAACTTTATTAATAGGAAACAAGAATAAGTTTATGTATGAGAGATTTTGAATGGGCTTCAAAGAACCAAGAACTATTTTTAATGAATTATTGACCTGCTGGTTAAAGTTGTTCTAATATTGGTTCAGAAAGAATAATTAAGATAAGCCGGACTCTCTTTTTTTCTCACTATGTGGGATGGAGCTCAGAGGCAGAGTATTACAAAGAATCATATTCTGCAGATATTTTTAATAACCAGATAAATAAACTAAAATTGTTTATACAATATTAGAGATGGCCCAAGAAGGTGTGGGAATCAGTGCAATGTTTCCATAGGTGTGTATGGTGGTTCTTTAAATATGATTAAAAACACTTAGACATTTAAAAAATTACCTTATTTGCAGATATTTCCTATTTCTACTAGCAATTTCACAGGATTGTCCAAAAAAATAATATAAAAACTTTTGAAAGAAAAAAATTAAAAATTTCTAATTTACTAAATAAATATTTTTGATTTAAGGTATTATTTAATTATTGTTTCAAAAATTATTTTTTTAAATATTAATTTGTTTTATTTTAGCATATGTTTTATTCTCCAGGTTTATTTTATAGAAATAACTGAATAAAACACCTAAAATATATACTGAACACATTAAATGACTAAAACCATATTTTCAAGTTTTTCTTATGAAAATGCTGGGAAAAAATGTCTTTTAATTTACAAATTAAATTTTATAGAAGAGGGGAGTGAGCGCTAAAATTTGCTTTGCACAAAGGTGCTTCTCCACATGTTGCTGCTGCATATAGATTGTATTTTATATGTAAAATGTAAATTAAAAATAAACATTATTTATAAATATCATGTATGAACGAATTCTATTAATATGTGTTTTAAAATAATTTAGTATGCATACAACTGAAAAACAAAAGTTAAAATAATCCATTTTTAAACTTTAATTTATAAAAAAAACAAACTGTTTTTATCTTACATCTCTTAATCTCCTGAGTAGATCTGGAATGCCTGTAAGTCGATTAGTATGCCGTTGGTAGTCACGATATTGTAATACTAACTGAACTAATTCTGGATCGCTTGTACTTATAGCTTCATGTAAAACTGTCCAACCATCTTTACCTTCTACATTCACATTAGCATTATGTCTAAGTAGTACCCGTGCACTCTCCAAATAACCTAAAGTAATGGCTAACATTAGAGGTGATCGATTACGAGGATCCAGTTGTTCTAAATCATACTAAAAAAAATTTTTTTTGTGTTAAGTAATGATATATCCAGACAAAATTACAACTACTACATTAATTAAATTCAAATATTATAAAACAGCTTAAATTATAAAAAAATAATAAAAAAAAAAACTATATAAAATGGGAATACATATAGAAAAAGAGTAAAATACATTAAAAGTAAACTTAAATAAAAACAACTGCACACAAACAATCTAAATTTTAAAGTCTATAACAATAAAATAAATCATCAAATCATTTCATACACAGTTCAGAATTTCTTGGAATTGGCTACAATTCCTATTTTTATTGAAGTTAAAAAGTTATTGAAAATTTCAAATATATTGTATTCAGCATTCAAAGCAAATCAGTAATTTTTTTTTTTAATTTTTAAACAATTTAACAAAATTATTTTTTAAAAATAAAATAATCTAATATTAATCTGTAAAATTAATTTTAATATTAAAAAAAAATCCATGGACCTTTTTTTATACATTATCAAGTACTACATATATCATAAAATTATAGGAAGAATATATATGAGGAATTACCCAAAAGTAACCAGAATTTTATAATAAAAAAATTGTTTATTTATCTTTAAATGTCATAAATCTAATCTTCTTCAAAGTACTGTCCATTTAATACAATATACCAGTATTGTCCATTAAATACAATACACTAATAGCTGAAACACACAGGCTTATATATACCTGAGAATCTCGGTCTCAGGATGGCCTTTGAGCATTCCATCATCAGATTTTCAATTGGATGGAAGGTTGAAGAGTTGGAGTGTAGAATAGATTGAAGCCTGTCCATTAAAATATGACGTTTGGCTATCTTAATATATATCTGAACACTTATAGCATATATGTGTAGAGATGGTAATCTGGACCAACTGATGATTGCTGGTTTAGCATGAAATATGTATATTGGTGATTATTTATCTTTTCAACATATGTGTGTTTGAGAGTATCAGTATTATGAGATAGTGTGGAGAGTGGTGGGTCATGTGAAAGTCTGTGCTCATATACCCTATATATTACAATACACTAATCTAAATGTGTTTTTCACTTTTCAAAATAGTCCAGAAACAGAAAATAAAGTATTTTAATATCTGCGTCATGTTTTCCTTCATCAACTCTAAATCCACAAAAAAAAAAAAAAAAGATTTGAGGCATTTTTTCATTCAAGAGAATAAAAAGAAGTCATATGGTTAGAGATTGAGCAAATATGACTAATAGATAAACTGGGTCATGCTGAATTTAATTAAAAATTGTTTCAAACTCAAGAATTTGTGCACAGAGGCACATTATCATGATGAAGCTTGAACTCAGTTTACCACGCAATGGGACATTTATATTTTACCATCTGACACAAACATTTCAGAATTTGTAGATATAATGTCTGATCATTATGAACCAATTCTGAGAAAAAAAAGTCATTGCATAAAAAAAAAAATCAGAATTGTCTTGACATTGGATTTCACTCACCATGCTTTTTTGAGACATGGTGAATTTGACACTATCATTAACCCATCCGTAAATTTGTGTTTTCCCCAGAACAGCTTTCTTATAAAAAGTTTTAAGTATTATAACTATTTTCCATGCCATTTTCCCTAAAAGAAAACAGAATTTCACATTATTCCTAACTTTTCAGCCATTACAAAAATCAACAAATATGTAATATGCAAAGGTGCTATATGGCACTATAATTTCACATGGTAATGTCATTTCATAGCACAGAAGGGTTCCATAAGAGATATGTAGTAGCAGAAGCACATATGACAACAGACTCATTAGAGAATGATTCCAGTTATCCCCCCCCCCCATGTATATATATCGTCTTCCAATATCATTTTTATTAAATATACTCGCACATGAATTTTTGTTTTCAAATAAGTGAAATTTTTTTGATAAATTCCAAAATATTTTCAATAAAAAACATCATAAATACACAATTCAGAAGATATAGAATATGATGATTATAGAAAGAAAAAAAATTTGAAATATAACTAAATCTTCAATCCTGTCTGCGATGGAAAAGATTAACTAGATTTACAAGTAGTTCAGTTTATGTATGTTATTTTATAGTGTTGAACACCTACAATTTGTCCAGCTAATGCAGCAATTGTATTATGGTTATAATCCTTCAAATAGAAAAGATGCTGGAGAATATTAGATAAAGTTTACAAAGGAGGAAAAAAGGCAAGTATATACAGGGATTGATGAAAGATCAAGTATATATAATGAATCAGAAGTAGGTAATTTGTAAATACTGTGGGCACAGCAAGAAATGATATTTATTAGTATCAAAAAAAATATGAAGACTTTAAATGATACATAATGTATTTAATACTCCATGAATTCGTAATTTGCTAGAAAACTATGATGACTATGCAAAATATCTTTTATGACTCTTAGCTAACCACTATCAGTTTCCACACCTGTTAAAATACATATTCAATGCTGATAAATAATTTTGCAAATATTTTACAAATGCAGTTGTCAGACAAGAAAATGTTTCAAAACTTATTATGCCAACTGAAAGCTATTGGAATAATTTAGTGGATTGTATGAATGTTTACATTAAAGAATGGTTTAGATTTCTAAAAATCTGTTAAAATAATCATAATAATGGACAAACAAAAGTTGCTAATGTTATTTCTTAAAAAAATATTTTGAAGCCTATTATAGGCACTTAATTAAATATAAAAAAAAATATTAATTTTTTATGATGAATATCAAAATCAAAAATCTAATATGACATAAGATTAGAATCATTATCATAAATATTTTCAACCCTTATCAATTTACTGCAGGATAGTCTCCCCAAGTTTTATCCAGATTCTTTGATCTACAGCTTTCCTTCTCGACAACATACCAACAAACTACTTTATCTAGATCTTTAAGAATCTCTGGGAATCCAATTTAAGACTTATCTATCCATTATTATCTCTTCTAGCAATATATTCAGCTCATTTCCATTCTAATCCCTTAATTCTTACAATAATATCAATGATAGCTGTTTATTCTCTAGTATATGTTGTGCTTTTGATTCTTTCTTCTTACAATATATACATCTCTCATAGTTCATTGAATGAGTTAAGTCTCTGTACTGCTCTACTATTAAGTGTGCTAATCTCAGATCCATAAATAAGAAATAGTTGAATACATCTATTAAAAACTTTCCTTTTTAAACACATAGCCATATTTCCTTTTAATATGAAATTATTTCTACTAAAAGCATACTAACATGTCATCTATCATGTTTCCATATATATTACAGTAATAATCTGACTACAGCATTGTTATCTTTTAATTCACGATCATACAATTTTTTTTTTTTAATTTTTAATACTTATTTTTAGCCATACATTCTTACTTTTATATAATAACTCTTACAATATTTCCTTTAGTTCTGAAACATTGTTTGTGGAAATAACCACATCACCTACAAAATCTAGTTGACTTAAATATTCTCCACATACTTTCATTCTTTAGCTACCTATTTTAATCACAATATACTTCTTGTAAAAGATTTGCGAAAAAGCATTATGCAATTCTAGTCACTGGTATTTGTTCTTCAAAATATGATAATATTGGTTTTATATTTTGTTATTTAAACCATTAAGGTTTTTTCATAATATTAAAAATTCAAAGCATAATGGCAACTCATACTCATTGATCCTTTCTATAACTTCTCTCAATACTTGAATGTGATCGATTATGCTAAAACCATTTTTAAATCCTGTTGGTTAAAATCAAAGTTCACTTTGAATAAGTTGTAATTATTTTGATAAACATTTTGCATAGAATTGATAGAAGACATCCATAATTCCTAATATTTTTTACATCTTTCTAAAATACCAATATTCTTACTGTATTCTTCCAATTATCTGGTAAATCTTTTAACATTTAGATATTTGGTATATAGTCTTTTCAACAATTTTTTATATTTTTTCACAAGCTTCTTTTAAAATATCAATAATAATTCCACCATTTTTTGGGGGGGAATTCTCATTTCTTCAGAAATTTAATATCTAGTCTCATCTGCAATTCAGAAAATGCAGGAATTATGATGCTTATTTTGTTTTCTTGTTCTTTCTTTCTATATAATTCTTCGAAGAACTCTTACACACATTCCATAATGTCATTTTTTTAAAATAATAGTTCCAATTTCTTATTGCTAAAATAATTTTTCTTTCAATACCAAGATATTGTTTTACACTTTTGAGACTTATATTCTCTTCTATAGTTTTTCTATTCACAATTACATTTTCTTATATGCCTATTAATTATTTTTCATATCATTTTATAAAATTCTAGATATTCAATTCTTTTTAATGGATCATTTTTAAATATTTTAATTTTTCTTCTTCTTTTTTTTTTTTCATATATTCTCTTGTTTAATTGAAAATTTAGTTGCAACTGTTTCTTTTTTTTGTATCAATTAGTTTTATTGCAATTCTTTAAAGAATATCAATTACTTTTTTTTAATGATCTCAGTTAAGTTTCACTTTCAAAGTTTATCAATATTTTAAATCCTTAACAAGTTCTACTTTAAATTCAACAGAAAGTTTCTGAAAGTTTGAAGTATCAACTGTTAATACTGTCCTTTTAAATAAGTTTTGTTTCTTTAATTTTACATTAACATGTATCTTACATCTCACCAATCATTGATCACATTCTGTGTTGAATCTATTAAGAATATTACAATCTTGAAATAACATTTTCTGTTGGTCAAAATATAATCCAATTTTGATGAATCTTCAATTGACATGTGTCTATATTAATTTTTGTCAAAGAAACAATTCATATAATTTTTCTTACAAATTCCACAAATTCATATCTTTTCTCATTGCAATCTTCATAGCCAAATTTACTTATAGTGCTTTCATATTTCAATATTTAAAATGTTATCTGATGTGATCAAAAACATTGTATACATCTATATAAAAAAAATTTTTCTTTATCACAATGAGAACTTGTTGGAGCTTAATCTTAAATTATCTGCATTTGATATCTTCCATTATGTTAAAAAACTAATGTTATCATTTTGCTTGATATACTATCAATCTTCACAATATTGTTCTTCTATTTTTTAGTTATAATAAATCCCACTATACTTGTGGTTCTAATATTTGTAAGTTTTTAGTAACTCACATATTCACCTTTCAAATAAATTCTTTTCACCTTTTCTTCTATGATGTCCAACAATGCCACAATATGAAAGAGACCACAGTTATAGGCAGCATCATCATCAAATAGCAGCCTTTTAATCCACAATTAAGGGATTCTTAGTAGACTTATTTGTACCAATTTCTACCTTGGCTGACAACTTTCTAGCTCCCAAGAACAAGAGCGATAATTTATTTTTTATCTATCATGATTATATATATATCTAAAAAAAAAAAAATCTATACACATAAATTTATTCTAGCTTCAACAAAACTTGACTGATGTTTCAGTTAATAAATATCAGATAACTGAGAAGAATCTTATTATATGTTGCTCTTATATTCAGAGTTAAACGCCAATAAACTCATTATTCTGGCTAATGTATATTAGTGAGAAGCTCACATGTGTTTGTTACTATATGAATAATTACATAGTAATAAAAGCTGTAATGACCTGAATGCAAATACTGGACCTTAGAAACTTGCCTTACTTGATTCTTTTAAGATCTCACAGAGGAATCAAAGGGTCTCCTTTAAGTTGATAGTTAAGCCTATTCTGCAGACAAGATAAGACTATTAAAAAGAAATTTGTAGACAAATACAACATAGATTTAACTCAAAATTCTTTTCGTGCTTACACTCTTGACCCAAATCAATGACATTAAAGTTGAACTAAGTAAAGACAAGAAGAAATTAGAACTTGATTTTACAAGCTCAAAATACGAGTCAAGTTTTCTACTATTAATAATAGTGAAGTTAAGCTCTATCATTAAAGTAATTATTTTTCAACTAATTTTATTTGTCACAAGAATGGTATAAGAGCCAAAAAAGCACAACTGAAAAAATTAATCCTAATGAATTCTCTGTTATTAAACAACTTCTGAGCACTCAAGTATTTGCAGTTAATATAACTTTTGCTTTAGTTCATTCAAAGTTTCAAAATTGACTGGGAATTTAAAAGGCTTTGTTTTTAATTAACATATTTATGCCAATGCTACTATTTAACTTTTTGAGAATGTATGTTTCTCTGAAACCAATTTTGCATTCAATATTACTATATATTCAATTTAATTACATATAACAATTTATTTTCAATTAATCTATAAAGTTTAATACAAATAATAAGCAATACAAAATTGATGTTTTATTGAAAAATACAATTAATGTCAAAGCCTAATAATTTTGGATTGTTAACTTTAGAAAACATTAAAACATAAATAATTAAACATTTTACTGCATTAAATAACATATTAGTATAAGAAGGAGGATTCAATTTTGTTATTGAAACATTAAGGCAAAAACTGATTTAATCCCTCCTCCCCTGAGAAAAATAACAAAAACAAAATACCCCCCCCAATCCTGTTTAGCTAGAGCAGCGTTTCCCAACCTTTTTTGGCTCGCGTACCACTTGGTATTACATCAAGCTAAATTGTACCACTTCGTAAAAATGATTGTATTTCGTGAAATTTGTTATCACATAATGAGACAAATTACATTGAAACATGCCTAAACTTCACACCGGATTATAAACTCATTGAAATTATAAACTCACTGTAACATATATATATATGTATGTGTTTCTTCAAAGTTTCATATTTATCTACTATTTTGTCATATTTCGTTTACTAATAAATGGTTTTAATAAAAACACAAAATTATAAAAAACCAATTAATATATTTTCTTATCATAATCAAATATTTTTATAAAATAAATTTAATGAGATCCTTGTGCTTGTTTTGAAGAACATAATTTTTTGAAATTTGGTTCAAAAGATGCGTTCAATCTGTTTCGATACTTATTTTTTAAAAAATATATGAAGAAAAAGCTTTCTACTAATTCCTACTAGTAAACGGTAATATTAATTTAAGAGCGTTCTCAGAAAGCTGTTCATATTCTTTAATGTTTAACCAAAAATTAATTAGATCGTGTCGTTTGAATTCTACTTGTAAAGTTCTGTCACATGATAATTCTATTAAATTTTTATTTACCCTTTATTGATAATGATGTAGCTTTTTCTAAATTTTCTTCACAGAAGGGGTTTGAAATCCAATTATCATTTGTGTTTTCGGGTTTTGGAAAATATTCCATGAAAGACCATTTTAATCCTGTTAAATGTGCTATTATATTTTCTCGTATATCTTGAGACAGACTAACCTTATTTTCAAACAAAAAATATGTAGAGTTTCGAATACTTCCGGTTGATTGTTTTCGACGCACTGTTTCCAAAAATCTAATTTCTTAATCATACTTTCAATTTTATGATTAACATTAAAGATCGTTATCGACTGTACATATTAACAACTTTACTGTATAATATTATTAATTAAAATAATTTTTATGAAATATAGGAAAAAACATTTCTATGATATTTTTATGATTTAATTTTTTTTATGACTGCCATTATTGATTATTTTTTAGTGTACCACCAACCAGCAACTCGCGTATCACCAGTGGTACACATACCACAGGTTGGGAAACACTGAGCTAGAGGATAAAACAAAAATAGAAAACAATTCAAACTCTCACCAACTGGCAATTGATAAACTTGTAATAGTTTCTGTATAAATTACTATCCTGTAGAATTTTAATATTTTTCTTTTAATAATTACAATATTCAATAGAAAATAAAATATAATATATTGAGGGCCATGCAGTCAGTTAGCAGCTGGATAATTATATTTTTAAATAAAAAAAAAAACCAAAGCTTAAAAAAAACTTCAAGAGTTTATTTATTCTGAATAATAATGATTGTATTAGTAAAATATTAGTAATTTCAACTTGCTAATTTCTAGTTAAGAACCAAAATCACTTAGATCTCTTTAAAGTTTATATTTTCTTAGAGATTTAATACTCAGTAACTTGTAATTATAATTCTGTTAGCACCATTTGCTCACACATACAATTCAGAGATAGACCAATTAGATTTTGACTAGAGCTCTTCTTTATTTATTTCCGGAAACAACTTCACTTTCACTAGTTTATCTTTCCATTATTTATTTTTCACTTCAACCCCACTTAATTCTTCTGCAAACTTTTTATCAGCTTTGCTAATTTGCATAAAATCAACTTCTTTACATGCAAATTAGTCTGTTGCAATTTCCAGTAAGTTTTCTTTTTCTGCATGATTGTTTCTTTTTTGGAGTGTTATAGATATCAACATATAATGCCAATGAACACAGACATCTTTATTCTTTAATAAAATGTGTATACACAGTATTGCTCCCTCTACTCCAGAAATATGCACAATTTACCTACACACAAAAAAAACATATAGTTTTTGCTTTATTTACAATAGACTTGTAATTTTAATGGTTTCCACTGCACTCTGGTAGGCTTTGTTGAGGTCCTATTTTCTTCCTCTGGCTCAGTAGTATTTTCTCCTCCCTCAATGTTGAGTTTGATAGCTTTTTCTTGTACAGAAGAGCTAACTGGAGTTTTAAATTCAGTTTTATCAGAAATATCAGTCTGATTTCTTTTCTCTGAATTTGGAATAATCATTACATCTTCAAACGGTTCTGTTCTCCAATATGTGGTTAATATGTTTAAACATTCTGCTGTCTTCTAACTTCATTTTGCATATTTGTTCAGATACTATTTTTATAATTATTCCCAGTGGCAATTTCTTCTTTATTATGTCTTTAATCCATATATTTTGGTTCACAGTAAATTTTACACTTTCCAAATAGTCATTTTTCTTTCTACTATTTGGAGCAAATGGACAATTGTGTTCTCATGCTTTGCCTTAATAACAAATAAGCAAGGTTTCTGCTGGGTGTAAAATTCTGATAAATTACAGCAGCATTAATTGCTTCATGTATTCCAACTTATTCCTGCTTGTTTAATGCAATTTCTAGCTGTTATACTGCCTTCACAATACCATTAGATTGCAAGTGATAAGCTGTTGTTAATACATGCTGTATCCCCTTTGGAGTAAGGAAATTTTTACATTTCGCCTAGCTGAACCCAGTTCCGTTATCCATTACTACAGTCTTTGGATAAATGTGTGTTGCAAAGAGTTTGTTCAAACTTTTAATACATTTTCTGTACTAGTGTCATTTACTACACAATATTCAATTCATTTTGAATATATGAAGGGGACGCAAAAATAACCAGAATCATTCTCTTTGGTATGCGTGCCTGATATAGCAGTTACATACTTCTTACAGGAGTCCTTCTACATCAATCTGCCAAATTACTGTATGAAATTGTGGTGCTACGTTGACATTTTTTTCTAAAGTGCATTTGACATATGTTTGATTAATGCTGATTTTTTTTTTTTTATGTAAATGGTATTTTTCTCTCAGATTTAGTTTGTAATGACCAGACATTTTATCTGCAAGTCCTGAAACATTTATGTGATGCAACAAAATATAAACATCCTGTTTTGTGCAAAGAAAAGAGTACAAATTCCACCCCAACAGTGTCATCTCTCATAAGCTTGAGTGTGAAACACTTTTTTAATTAAATTCAGCATGTTCCAGCATATCTATCAGTCATATTCATTCAATCTTACTTCATGCATTTTTTTTTAATCTCTTGAATGAAAAAAGTCTCAATATTTGTTTTTTTTTTTTTTTGCGGATTTAGAACTGGGGTGGGTGGATGGTAACAGAAGCATTAAAATGCATCACTTTGGAAGTGTTTCTGGACTACTTTAAAAAGTGACAAACTGGTTTAGACCTGAGCATTGCATTAAATAGACTGTATTTTTTTAAAGTAATTCAATTTGCAATACCTGCAAATAAATATACAATTTTTTATTACAAAAATTCTGGTTATTTTTGGGGCCCCTTGTGTAAATCCACGGCTATAAGAAATATTTTTCCATAAAATGGTCCTGCATGATCTAAATAAACTCACTGCCAAACTTCCATAGTTTTAGACTAGGACTTAAATTTCTTGGTCGGTAAATTTGCTGTGCTTTGACATGACATGCTTGACAATTTTTCTCAGTTTGTTCGATGTAGCGGTTTACCTCTGGCCACCAAGCATCTGAACATACCAACTCCATCTTAATGATACCAGGATGTCCCTTATGTAATAAATGCAGGATGATTTTCCTACCTTCAGGCAGACTCTGTCATTAAAATACAATTTTACATGTTAATAAATTTTCTCTAACATTACATATCGCTGGAAACAAATTTTCTGGTCATTTAACTGATCATCTGCATTTTTTTCATTTTTTAACAATGAAATAACTTATTTCTATCAGTCGAATCAGCTATGGGCTTTGCTATTAATATTGTCTAATTTTAAAACATCTATATAATTTATATCATATACACCTGGGTCTCGTTTTACATGATAGGTTCCTCAGAAAACACGCGCAAATGAAATCGCGCAAAAATTGATGTAACTTACATTGAAAAAGGGAGGATGCGGTCTGTGATTTTTCAAAATTCGCGTAAAAGCAAAGCACTAAAGTAAAATTACTTTAAAATTCGCACACAAAAAAAATAAAGAAATAAAATATGACTAATTATTCAAATTAATATATTTTTATTCATAATTTACAGTACAGTAATTTACATTTTTTTAATACACGTTTTAATTATTATGATTTTCTGGTGACAACGTAATTAGTAATTAATCTTTGAGACGATGATTTTATTAATTGTTTACGAAGCTCGCGATATCCAGACATACAACCATTTAGCTCTCGTTGGAATTTAAGAGCACGTTAATGATTAGTGACATTAATAAAAAAATAATAATTGATTAAGTTCTTTTTTAAAAAGCAAAAACAGAATGTGATTTAAAATGCAAAATTAACATGTACAATGTTTGAACAAATTTACATTATAATCTTGTAAAATTTAATATGTGTATACATAAAATGTGGAAATCATGATTTTAATTTCATTATTGCATAAAATCTTACTATTATAAAGCACTGAAAATATTGAAATTATTAAGATGAAAGTCGAATTCCAATAATGTGCTATTATTTTAAATATAACGTAAGTGCATGAAATTTATTATTTAAAGTAATAGCGCACTATTGGAAATCGACTTCCGGTGAAACACGAATCGCGTAACTTCAAAATCATGTTAAATAAGTCCGCGTAAAAAGAGACCCAAGTGTACTTGCAATATTCATGCCTTTTGGTCAGTGTTCTAGACAGAGCGACTGCATGCTTAATTTGTTTTCCAGATCTCTAACACAATTCATAACCACAAAATGCTAAGATATTAGACCAACGTATCATTCATTGACTAGCATGGTCTGGAGTTGGCTTGTTCTTTCCCAGTATTCCTAATAACAGTCTATGGTCAGTATAAATCCTGAAAAAAAAAAGTCCATATATATATATTCGTGAAACTGCATTTGCTACCACTAAAGCTTCTTTATCTAACTGGCTGTAGTTCTCAACTGTAGACAATATTCTTGAAGTATACTTAATAGAACACTCACTACCATACACTATATATGATAACACCGCTCCTACATGAAATTCTAAAGCATCAATCATAATAAATACTTTCTGCTTTTTGTTGTAATGCATTAATAACTTATCAGAGGGTAATAACTTTTTTATTCTCTGAAAAGTCATATTTTGCAGTTTTCTCCATTTCCAGCTTTGGTTCTTTTCAAGAGTTCATAAAGGGATACAGTCACGTGATTTTCCCTCCAGAAAAACCTCGAAAAATTTTACCGATCATAGAAATGCCTGCAGTTGTTTAGCATTCTTTGGCTTTGAGGCATTTTTCATGGCATTACTTTTTCTGGGTTCAGATATTTTCCATTTTCATTAATAATATATCCCAGAAATTTTATCTCTTTCATAATCCCAAATACATTTCTCAGCATTCAGCCTTGCATCAAATTTCTTTGATTTATTAGACTATTTTAATTCTAATTCGTGGTCAGAAACCACTAATATATCACTCATATATAATACAAGAACTCTTATTCCTCATAATAAATTTTCTATTTTTGCCTAAAAGATATTCAGTGCTGTGGTTTTCCCATTTGAGAGGTTATTGAACTTAAATAATCCCATGTGCGTGTAATTCGGCTGTTCTCTTGGTCACTGGAATTTGATGGAAAGCTGCTTTCAAATCAAGATTAGCAAAGTATTTAGTCTTTTGCAAAGACACTAGTAGACACTAGTACTTCTTTCATGCTTGGTATAGGGTACACTTTGTTTTTTGTACTTGTTGACCACATAATCTATAGTCACTGCATATCCTTACACTTCTAACAGGTTTTAACACTGCTAAATCAGCATAGCCCAAGCTAATTCCTCACAAGGTGTAATTATGCCTTTCTTTCTTAATTTATTTAAAGCCATCTTGACTTTTAATTTAAGCACAAAGACTATCTTCCTAAGCCTATATATATACTCAATATCAATTGGTTTTGTTTTGAACATCACTGGGTTGGTTTTAAAGATCTATGGAAATTATTTCAGCTTCTAATTTACTATCTTCACAATATTTATTTTTATCCCCAGAGGCGTAAACCAACTTTTTCCTAATATTGTTACTCATACAGGCACTGTGACTATTCCTCTAATTTCTATGCAAATTCTCTTTATGACCAATACTATTATCATAGACCTTTTCAATTTGACATTGACGTTTGTCTTTCTATAAATATTTCAGTCTCTCCATAATATTAATATGCATACCCAGCTGGTGATTTACAAATGTATAATTTGATTGAAGATTTTCATGTTTAATTTTCATTAATTTTCACAGATTATTAATATCTTTCAATTTATTTATCATTGTCCAACTTTTTAGACACTTATACCCTTGATTTCCTACTTTGCTGTAAATTTCACTTTGTCATTCATCGCTTACATAATTTTGACAAAAACAAAGCTCTCCATACAGTAGTGCTACTCAGTGCAAGCCAGAGTAATCAATGGATCCAGAAGGCTTGTGCATAAATCCCTATCTAGTGCCTACTCATCCAATATCCCCAGACTAGTTTCTAGCTTGTGGCTTTTGTCAGTGAGGAGCCTTGGATCTGAGAAAGTGAACTTAGATCTTAGGATCTAATGCAACTCTCAAGTAGCCACCTTTTATCTCTATTTAACTGCAAAACTATGAGAATAAAATTTGAAAACCCAAAAAATATTTTCAATCCAAGCTCATTAGCTTATATAGTCATATAAGTCTGAACACAGTTCAGTACCCATACATTTTGGTGTCTTTGGTTCTTTACTCACCATAGCCATCACTATTAGGCAGGATTGGTATTAAACCACTAAACATCACATGAACACCATATCTTATGCTTGCTCATAATTGTTATTAAAACAGGCAAAACTCTCCATACAATAGTGCCACTCAGTGCAAGCTAGAGTAACATCCTGCTTAATAGGATAGTGGTGGCTATGGTTATTAAAGAACCAAAGACACCAAAATGTGTGTTCAGATTTATGTGACTATATAAGCTAATGAGCTTGGACTGAAAATATTTTTGTGTTTTCAAATTTTCTCATAGTTTTGTAGTTAAGAAGAGATAAAAGGTCGCTGCTAGAAGGTTGCATTAAATCTAAGATCTAGATGTAGTGCTCTCAGATTCAAGGCTCCTTACTGACGAAAGCCACAAGCTAGAACTAGTCTGGGGATATTGGATGAGTAGGCACTAGATAGGAATTTTATGCACAAGCCTTCTGGTATCCATTGATTAGTCTGGCTTGCACTGAGTGGCACTACTGTATGGAGAGATTTGCCTGTTTTAATAAGAGTTATGAGCAAGCATGTGATGTTTAGTGGTATAATTTTGACAAGTTGACCTTTAAGCCTGTAATTAAAACATTTTCTCATTTTAAATCTGCAGTTAGATTTTAAATGACCTGTCTTTTAACAATGATAACAAATAAGGGGAATTGTAAATATCTTACGGTGGTTTCTGAAGAATCATTCTCTCTTGCATTTCTGAGTTTCCATATGGTCATCAACACCTTCATAAGCTAATAATCATTCAATAGTGACTTTGTACATTTCTCGCTTAATAATATTTCTGTAAGCTTTGTATCTTATTCTCCATAATAGCTGATCCAGCAGCATTTCATTGATAAAATTCTTAAATTTGCAATTTTTCACCAACATTTATAAGACCAAGCACATTCATATATATTTTCATTTTGTGACTATATGTATCCTCCCTCAAAAATGAAAATGTGCCATAAATTACAATGTTATGGGCTTAAAATATGTATTTAGCTTTATCAGTAACTTTTCATAGGGTATTTCCTTGGATGGCTTGGAATCACAGTGATATGTTACATTCAATACATATTTGCCAGACATCCATAAAAGCATTGCAACTTTCATTCACAAGCATGTACTTTTCAATATGATTTGTATATATTTCCATTGACCCAGATTTTGTACATCAAACATTGTCATGTTATCCTGCATTTTCAGTTCAATGCCACTGTTAAATTAAATATATCCAACTAATACTTTATCTAAACTTCACAGATTATCCTATCGATTTGTGCCAAATAATATATTCAGGGCCATGCAGTTAATTGGCATATGGATAATTATATTTTGTAAATAAGAAAAAAATAAATAAAGCTTAAATAAAACTTCAAGAGTTTATTTATTCTAAATAATAATGAATGTTCTAGTAAAATTGTAATTTCAACTTGTTAAATGCTAGTTGAGAATGAGATCACTGAGATCTCTTAAAAGTTCATATCTCTTTAGAGATTTGATATCTATAAAGTCTCTTTATTCTGTAACTTGTTATCTATAATTCTGTAGACACAATTTGCACACACACACAATTCAGAGATAGTCCAATTAGACTTTTGACCAGAGCTCTTCTTTATTTATTTCCAGAACAACTTCATTTTCACTAGTTTACTTTTCATTTCAACTCTTCTGAAACTTTTTATCAGCTTTGCTAATTCATATAAAATGAACTTCTTTACATGCAAATTAGCTTGTTGCAATTTCTAGTGAGTTTTCTTTTTCTGCATAATTATTTATTTCTTTTCAGGAGTACTCTAGATATCAACATTTAATGCCTATACACACACACGCACACCTTTATTCTTTATAAAATAGATGTGTATACACAGCAAAATATAATATAATTATTTCATAAAAAATATAATATTAAAAATTAACATATTAAAATTATTTTATATATAAGCAAAAAATAAATAAATTTATAAATGACATGGAAGCATTAATAAAACTGGATAGTGTACTGAAGAATGCTTCAGAAGTAATTGTGAATAAAAATATTACAATTGAATTTATAAAATAAAATGAAAAAGAAACAGTGGACTAATGTTGTTTAAATATATTTTCAAAAAAATATTAAATTTAATCTCATTTTAATAATAGTTTTACAACACTTTTGCATATATATTGTAACTGTACTTTTGTACATTGTTATTAAATTATTTTCTTAATGAAATAATCTTTACTATTTAGTAATTTTTTTTTTTTTTTTTTAAAAAGTAAATAAAAAATAAAAGTGTAATAAGACTATAACTGCCTCTATAACAGTTATGCTAATTAATTTGAATGAAATCAAATATTTACTTTATTGTATTTTAATGAATATCAGATAAATATTAACTTGTAACAGTAAAAATTATCATTCAAGTTAGCATTCAGTCAAATATATTGATAAAGATAGAAAGAGAATAAATAGAATTTTATTATTAAAATTATAAATATTAGTGATAGGGGTTAAGGATTAAAGCATACTTATTAATAATATGAATATTAACCTGTAGATTAGGAGACATCATTTCCTGTGTGCATGTGTGTATTCTTAGTTTTTTTAAAAAAACAATCATTAAAATTTTTAATAAATAAATATTTCTAAACTTAGACAATAAAGGGTTGAATGTTAAATAAATAAACTTCTGATAAACCAAGATTGATGAAAGGCAATATACTATTTTAATAAAGAATTAAATGTAATTTAATTATCTTTTTATTAATTTTCTTAATTAGTAAAAAAATCCATTACATTGACCTTTATTCAACTTGCTAAAGACCTTATATTTTTAAATAATGTAGGTTAAAGTTACATAATTTTTCTCAATCAGTTCCTTGTATTGATTATATTAATTGCTACTAGGGTCATCACTTAAGTGACCAAATATTGAGATGTGTCACAGGCATTATTTAAACTTAGGATCACCATTTTTCAGAGTCTGACTGCCTGATCTGATTCAACCCAGCTGCCTGACCTACAACTTTAAAAAGTATTGCTTATAACAGTTCTTTCATATACACTTCGACTGTCCAGCAGTCTTCATCAGAGCTAAAATATTTGAATAATATAAATACATAACCATCATTTCACACATATATAAAAAATACATAAACATCATTTCACATATATATAATACACATATATATCAAAATATACACATATATTCCCTTCATACATATACATATATAGATCTACATCACCCCAAACATATATATAAATTCCATACCTAATCTATATATACATATGCATATCCAAATATATACACATACATCTTTTAAACATACATAGATATACACAGATACACATACATCCATAGACATATATATACAAATCCACATATACATTTATAAATACACATCTGTATGTATACTCAACCTACATATAAATTACACATATATAAAAAAATATACAAAATATATCCAATACACCGGGGTTTTTTTTAAATTTACTTTTTAAAACTATTTTATTTTTACTTTTTTTAATTTTCTATTAAATAATCTTTTTAAATATTATTTTATACTTTTCCTTTCATTATTTCTTATTATCTATCTTGTTTAATTATTATCTAATATATAGTATCTTTTTTACTTTAATATCATTAATTTTAATTTTTAAAAACTTTTATCTTTATATCACTAATTTATATTTTTCTTTAATACTACTACCTCTATTCTTCTCTGCTTTAATTAAAATATGTTTTTTAAAATTTCCTATCTTGTTATTCCTTTAAAACAACTCTCTCTCTCATCAATTTTAGAAAACGTATAATTCTATTTTAAACTTACAACTTTTATATTTATTAACAATATTCGAATAATATAAATACAAATACATAACCATCATTTCACATATAAATATACATATGAATATCATATATCCCCTACATACAGATATATATATTCACATCACCTCTAGACATATATATATAAATAAAAAATAAAAACTCCATACCTACATCTATATATATGTATGGATATCCAAATATATACCTACATATACCAATCTACATATACATTTATAAATATCCATCCATATATATACTCAACTTACATATAAATTACATATATATAAAAAATATACAAAACATATCCAATATACCATTTTTTATATTACCTTTTAAAAACTATTTTATTTTTGCTGTTAGTTTTTTTAAAAAATTCTTTTAAGCATTACCCTTTCATTATTTATTATTAATATTATTTTATAATCTTCCTTTCCTCATTTACTATCTATCTTGTTTAATTATTATCTAATACATATCTTTTACTTTAATATCTATAATTTTAATTTTTAAAATTTTTTTACAACTTTTACCTTTTTATCACTAATTTATATTTTTCTCTTTAATAATATTACCTTTATTCTCTGCTGTTTTAAAGTAACTATTTTTTCAAATTTTCTATCTTTTTATTCATTTAAAACAACTCCCTCTGTTATCAATTTTATAAAACTTATAACTATTTTTTTAAAAACCTATATTTATTAACAATATTTACTAGTCTTTATCTATATCCACATATTATAACTTTTAACATACTTTCTTTTATTACTATTATTATTATTAGAAAATTACTATTATTATTATTATTATTAATCAATAACAATAATGCCATAAAACTAATATTATTTTCAAAACTTGTTTTTATTTTCATATTCAATATATTCCCCTACACATGGTACAAAGAAGAAAATTTAAAGAAGCTGCTCACATGACAATGGCAAAAAATCCCATAAGCCAACCTAGTGTGACTATACATAATGTATGGAAATCACTAATCAACTTTGCTCTGAGGAAAAAGTGGAGAAATCAGGAGGAACCTCATAGATAAGTATATGAAATTACTACATACTGTTGCCTTTGGCAGGATGGCTCAGTTGGTTAGAGCGTTACCTTAAATTTCAATAATCAAGAATCTAAGGACCCAGGTTCGAATCCCATGCTAGTACTGTCACTGGTCAGGCCAGCAACACCTGAAGAAGAGGGGAGAAAAATACCTCTCGAAACGTTGTGCATATACTAACCTGTTTGCTGTGATATTACTAACAGTTAGTGCATATACTAACCTGTTTGCTGTGATATTATTAACATTTGTTTGCTGTGATATTACTAACAGTTGGTGCATATACTAACCTGTTTGCTGTGATATTACTAACAGTTGAATGCATTTGGAATATTTAACTAAAAATTAAACTTTTCTAAAGACATTCAACACACATATTAGATGATGGAAATAGTCCAATATAAAAATATATATACATACCTACACATATAGTGATAATTTTTTTTATAACTCTTTTATTTTTGTTTTCTTAAAAGTGTTAAATTATAAAGTTAATAGTTATTTGAACCTACAATGATTTGCTAAACTACTTAAAGGTATCTCATTTTCTTTATTTCCAATTCAATGTAATTCTAATTTAAACTATTAGCATAATGTCACGAAAAAGTTATTTATTTATCATATTTAAACTAAGTCAATTTTATTTAAAGATAATTTTTAAAAGAAGCCAGGTGATGTATTTATTTAAGTTAATTTACAAAACTGGGCAGGTCATTGCACTAATCTATTCTTCATTTATATTTAATATTTTTAAAAGGAAATTAGAATATGAAATTATGAATTATAAACTGCTCCAATTCTGAGTGAATAATTATGATACTGCAATACCAATTACCCTACTAATTAAGAGAAAACTTATTTGTGACAAATAATTATTAAGAAAATGAACTGTATAATGCTAAAATAACTTGTCGTCTTTAACTTAAGGAAAATTATTATGTAAATATTTTGCTTTCTCCAAATTTTATTATTTTTAAAAGTATTTGGAAGGAAGTTGAACTTAATTGAAATATTAAAATAAAAGAAAATATATAACAACTGGAATATACTTCATTCTCCACGTTTATGACAATATAATATTTTGAACAAATGGGAGAAACTTAAAACTTCTAATTAATTGCTTTAAAAAAAATAGTTTGCTGAAAATTTACAACAGACATTTGATATGCGTTGTATTACCTGCAGACTATTAAAATTAATAATGTCTTCACAAGAAGAGTTGATGAAGTAAAAAAATAAAATCTGGAAATGATTTTTGCTATGATTATAGAATTAATTCACACTTGTTTTTAAAAATACTTCATCTTAAAGAATAAAAAAATGTATTTTTTCTTTAAAAAAAAAAATTATTCATTCCAATAAACCACGAACTCCATAAAACATTAACAGAATAAAATTGCGCTATTTTCAGACTTCGCCAAATGAGTGTTTTCCAGCTAGATATTTTATTTTCACATTGGCCAAATTTTTATATCCGAATTCCTACTTATTCTTTAAATTAGTTTTAAGAATTATAGTGATATTTGTTCATGCATATTTGAAGCTACTTGCTGCATTTTTTTAAAAAAAAAATAATTCAATTGGTACAGAACTCTTTGTCGCCAGGACAATCTGCTAAGGAAGGACTTCACGCCCTTAATAGACCACACAATATGGAAAAGTTCCACTAATAAACTGAGGTGTTCTAAAATATATATATATATGTTTTTTATCACTATCATTATTACTGTTTTCTTATTTTTAAAACTGTTATGACATTATTTTATTTCAAGGTAAATCTTATTTTTATTATTGTTATTAATATCTTTATTGGATTAACAGAATGTGTAAGTATTCTTACACATTATCAGGTAAATTTGATAATTGCTGGTTTAAAGTAAATTTTAAAAATGTTTTATTCTGAAGAGATATTCATCTCTTCAGGGTAAACTTTAAAATGCTTTATTCATTAGAGATATTTATCTCTTACATATATTTTTCTTATTAAAAAAAGGGTTTTTCTGAATATTCTATTCATAAACTGGTAAAACAGCCAGGGTGTTTAGCAGAAGTTCAATATTTCTAATATAATCATCACAATGATTCACCCTCAAGTTTTAATATAATTGAGTGTTCATTAGTTAGTTTGCTTTTACGTCCACTCGATTTTTATAAAATTTTATATCATATGTTGCATATATGTGTGTATTTCTTATTTACTGCCGAATTTTTATTGTGTCACAATTTTAAATATTTTACGTCATTTGACTTGCTCTTATATTGTTGGTTTCAGGCATTGCTTATTGTTTGTTATTTTACTATGCATATTAATTTAGTCAGCTTTTATCAGTGTTTATTGGTTATCTTGCCATTGCTTAGTTTGAAATATATATTTGCCTTACAACATTAGGCTTTATTTGATATAGTGTTTATTGTGTTTTGTGGGATAGAGATGCTCTCCCCTCTGTCACATTTTATTCCATGAGTTGATAGTGCTTTCTATTTAGCAATCGTTATCGCATTATTAATGTACCTAGATCCCTAGAGAGGATCATTACTTTGGTGTGTTTTCCGTTTTTCTTATATGCTGAGACAAAATCCACATATACATTTCATCTTAGATATAGATGCTGGAAGCCACCACATTTTTGCTTAAATTGTGTTGCCCTGTGGATCCTGGGTGATGCCTTTCACTCATGATGTAATTAAATATATTTTTCCACCATAGTAGGTGAAGTTATTAGTGTATTAGAGTTTTTAAATCATAAGGTTAGGGTGACCTGTTTAATTCACTAGTCAGCTTGATAAACTTCGGAAGCCAAGATCCAGGAAAAAACATCCTCTGCTGATTTTCTTCCATTGCTTCACATTGTCTGGTTCCAAAACTGATTTTGATAAACAAAAGGGTTTCCTGTTCTGCTTCAGTTTTATACCTTTTCATTCTTTTGTTTTTTCTGGAATATTTCAACCAATGGAGTGCTTCCAGATTGTAAGTATATTATCAATTTAATTACTTTGGATCTGAATTGTAAATTTAATTAGTATATACATATATAGTTTGCACTAATTAAATTTCTTTTGTTATTAAAAATATTTTCTTTTCAATAACAACTATTTTTGTAATTTTCTTTTGCAAAGCATTTTAAAACTAAATAATTTATTCAAAATATATTTTTTCTTACTTTGAATTTAATTCCCCAAATTATTTATTGTTTGATTAGTTCAGTATACGTATTTCATTATTCCCCTTATTCTAGAAACGAGTCACATATTATACATAATTTTACAATTTTTTTGCCTTTGTCTTTGGGGTCTAAGTGATCTATGCCATTTCTGCTGTTATATTTGTTTGTTCCATGGACACTTCTTAGTGCTGATTCCATACTATATGGTTTTCATTTGGAACAATTTCTTTATCTGGCTAATTAGACTCTTGTTTTTCACAAGAGTTATCTGTTTTGCACTTGGCAAGTAGTTTTATTTTTGGACACTCTCTTTTTTTAATTTGCCACTGTGAACATGATTCAAATGTCTTCAATACTGTCCCATTTTCTACTTGCACTATTACTAACTGTTTGGATAATTTTTTCCATAATTATCCCTTCTGTCCATTTCTTTTTAAGCAAGCCATGTATCCAAACTTTTTCACCTATTAAGTATTTATCTTCTTTATCACTGTATTCAAACTGTTCATCCAGTTTGGGAATTAACATTGCTAATTTAATATGTAATGTTCAGCCCATCAACAATACTGCTGGAGATTTAACTGTACCTGTCATGAGCATTGAATGTTGATATTATATTACGGTGTATAAAGCTTCCTACATTTTCTCAAGTTTTCTTAAGTCTTTTTTACTCATAGAATTGCGTTTTCAGCCAACCCATTTTATTCTGGATGATACAGAGGTGCAAAGATTTGTTTGATGTCTTTGTTTGTGCCATAAATCCAATGCAATAATCGGAAAAAGCACTACCAGGAATCTGTGACATGAAAATATTTCATTTAGGTTTTGTATTATTTCTCCAGCAGTCATATTCTTTATGATGTGATGATACTCTTATCATCTAGAGCAGGGGTAGCCAAGATGTCAATCGTGGTAGACAGCAAGGTCTCTGGAAGTCGACTGCGAAGCTGACGTGAACATTGACAAATTGTAGTGATAAATTCAGAGCTGATTTCAATATAAAAATAATGAAATATAAAAAAAACTTAAAAATTCAAAATTATTCTCATTTAAATATAGTTAAATTTAAAATAACACCTATTGTTATTGTTGATCTCAAAAATAAATCCAGGTTGAAAGCTGAAAAGAAGTGAATTATTTTTATGTAACACTAGAGCTAAAATTCTTAGAAATATTTAATTGCTATTTTCCTGAGGAGAAATGAAAATAACTTGTCCTGAAGAAACAAGAATTTTAATGAATTGATGTTAAAACAAAGAAGTTGTGAACTTTTTATTAAAATACTTTGTCTAGCTAGCAAATAATCCCCAATGAGATTTAAAAAGAAAAACAGGACTATGAAAGGAAATAGGTGTCAAAGCAAGAAACAAATTTTATGTCTAATTATTGTAAAGCTATTAGTAGAGAAAATGTGATTTTCCAAGGCACAGAAAAGGCCTTTAGTAAAATATTATTTTTGTTATGTATTTTTTTCTCTCTAGCAAAATGTCATCAAAATAATATATATATATTTGTAAAATTTGGATCTAATTTATTTTAATATAAACCTAAAACAATAATTTTCTCTTTTTTTTTTCAAGAATTTTTTTTAAAATTCAGGACCAGCTCTAGAAAATAATTATTTATGGATAATTTAATAATTGTAATTTAATAAATATTTTATAAAGTGACATGGACAAATTGTAATACTAAAGGGAGCTGAGGTAATTTAATAGTAGTCATACTAAAATCAGTTTGTAAGTATCTTCTAAAAATGTCACCAATATTTGTGAGTACCTAAAAAGCCCTTATAACAAAAAAAAAAACAAAACACAAATTTGTAAGTACATTCTAAAAAAAACAGGACTTATTATTTTTTTCCTTTCCAGCAAAAATGATGTTTTTTTTCTGGTTTCCAGCTCGAAGCACTAGTCGCCCTCAGATACTTTTTCACAAAAGAAGTTGACCCCAACATCTAAAAGTTTGGCCACCCCTCATTTGCAGTATGTAACTATGAATACAACAGATATGTTTCCATTAATGAAGCCTGTGTGGTCCATGTAAAGTCTTTAACAGGGCTCAGTTTCCCTAGGCCATGCTATATATGCCTTAATTTGCATATTCATTTCAAATTAAAAAGCCATACTTTTCTTTATATTTTTTTCAATATCCACAATTATATTCAGCCACCAGACATAACTACATACTAGCACTTTAGTACACACAATTTCTGGAAGTTCTTCACACAATAATTTTAATAACTTTTGTCTACCCTCGGGTGATGTTACAACTCTATCTCCCATAAGCACAAACTTTGGTTGACTGATAAC
This sequence comes from Epiperipatus broadwayi, assembly GCA_028023455.1. Taxonomy (NCBI): domain Eukaryota; kingdom Metazoa; phylum Onychophora; class Udeonychophora; order Euonychophora; family Peripatidae; genus Epiperipatus; species Epiperipatus broadwayi. Next base: position 1,584,238 of record JAQFVV010006224.1, on the reverse strand, counting down.
TTTTCATGATTCATCCCAAAAGTTGAAACAAGGCATTATGGTTCCTTAGTTGGCCAGTCTTTCCTAATCCAACATAGCAGCTGATATTATTGGCCTTGTCGATTTTGCAAATGTAATGCTATTCAGAATTTCTGACTAATATATGTCTATAGTTTATTTCTTTTCATTACTATATGGTTCATCTTTATCTGGATTTCTAACAAAGCATCAGCATGCGAAATTTCTTTTCCCTTTCCTTTATGTCAGATGATAGTATATTTCTTAATTTCAACATACATGGGCTCAAATGATCTGGAGCTAAACTTATCACTTGCTAATATTCCTAATAATAGTTTGTGGTCGGTCACTATTTGAAAAGGCAGATCAAAGAGATATTGAGTGAAACTTCTTCAAATCAAACATAACAGACAATCTTTGTGGATCTAGCTATAATTTCACTCAGCTTTTGAAAGAATTTTAGATGCATAAGCTATAAGTCGTTCACCATTGTAATAGGGATGGCATACAACTGCTCTCACTCCCCATTCTGAAGCATTAGTCATTAACTGTACTTCCAGATTATTGTGGAAATAAACTAATAATCTTTTCTCAGCAGGGCTTTAGGTTATATAAATCCTTCATGAATTAGTAACCAATTCTACTTCTGATTTTTCTTTAATAATTTGTAAGGTAGTTTTTTATTTTAGCCATATTCTGCAAAAAAGATTCAAAATAATTTATCATATTCTGGAGTTCTTTAACATTTCTGGGTTCGACCATATTTTTCACAGATTGCACTTTCTTAGGTAATGGTTGTTTACCCTTGTCTAACATCACATGATCTAGGAATACTAATTATTTTGAGTTTCATATACTTTTCTGTGCATTTAATTTGACCCCAAATTTCTCTAATTTGCAGCATACCTTAAATAGTCTTTGAAGTAACAATTCTTCAGAACAAATTGCAATAAGTTTGTTATCAAAATAAGGTATTATGCCATCTAATCCCTGTAATAAAGCATTAATTTTTGCTTGAAAAATGTTTGGTGAGATCATAATACCAAATGGTAGCCAATTAGGGGTAATATTTTTCACTGATTCCTCTGTATCAGATATTTGATGAAAGGTGAAGTTTTGCAAAGTGTGATGCTTTTTAAAGAATGTCTGCTTTAATTTTCAGCACTGGATACAAGTCCTTGTTTAAGTATTTATTTACCATTCCTCTATAATCACCACATCCAGATTTTACCATTAGTTTTTAATATTAGCACTATAGGCATGGCCTATCTGACAGTTCTACTGGTATCGCTATATCTTTGTTAATTAATCCCTGAATTTTCTCTTCTACTTTACCTTTCTACACAAATGGAACTTTGTACAGTTTACAAACAACCGGTTATGCATTTTCAAGTAGTTCAATCTCTTCCAAGCTAAGTTAATATTGTACCTAATTTCTCATTAAAAATATCTCGACATTTCTTATTGAATTTCCATTTCAGTGAATTTTTTTCTTCACAATACTGACATGTATTCCTATCACATGGACCATTCCCTCCCAATTATAGGGCTAATTTTCCTTTTACTATCTATAATAGTAAGTTAATTATTTTTGCAAGGTTTTATTAAACTTTTACTTGACCCAGTAATTTAAGTGTATTTCCAGTAATATTTTGAACCTTAATGTATATTTGCATAGTTAGGTGATACTGCACTTCAAGCATTACCAGACATTTTAGATAGCCCTAAATCATTATCTATTTTTATGTTAATATTTTTCCCACAGATTTGAAATTTCATCATAAATTGCTTTGATCCTGTAACCCATGTTTTTGAAAATTTGCATATGGGATGTTTTGCCTCCCCTATTTTTCTACAACTGGATTTTTACATGATCCTCTCCATTATCAGATTTTCTACATATACACTACAAATGATCTCTAAATTCGCATTTAAAACATTTTTCCTTTTTCCACGTGCAATCTTAAACTCTGTGACCAGTTTTCCCATACCATTAGTAAATGGTTTTATCCTCATTCATGTATACTGAATTTTCGAGTTGCTAATTTGCTTATATCCCTTATAAACTATCTTATTTTGGCTATGGTCTGTTTTATTTTGAAAAGTGTGTGCTTGATCTATTCCTTTTTTTAAATAGCCATCTTATATATTAAATCTGACCCAATCAAAAGTTGTTCTCTAAGCCTGTTATCAGTCGTACTCCAGAGCAGCCGATGGATAAGTATTTCATCACAAAATCTCCAAGCCCACAGTTTTTAGCCAATTCTCTAAGGGCTGCATTATATTCTGTAATTTTCTTACATTTTTTTGGGGTTCCTGGTTTTTAAATTTAAATGAGCTACATAGTGGGATGGGTAAGTGCTAAAATATTCATTTAATTTCCTTATTATTCCATATTAAGGTATGCCATCCATTAAAGCAAGTTCATGTAATTTGTTAACTAATTTGATAACCCTCCTACATGAAAAGCATAAGAGCGCTGCTACATTATATTTATTGTCATCAATTCCGTTTAATTTTAAAAAATTCTCAACTTGAGTTACAAAACAGCAGTGTAATGTAACAGTCAGAATCATCTATCTCGCTAACACACTGCAGAATTCAAACCCCAGACACGAAACTGAACATTCTAGGAGGGGTTGCCTTCTAAATATACTAAGTTCGAATCTAAAGCCCAAATTTCACAGTGCCATCTACGTGACAACGCATCTGATGCCACTACTAGTATGACCTTTGACCCGTGCCTAGTGGTCAGGGAGAAACAAAAGACTCTATACTAAAAGAAGTTTGGGTGGCTAATTAACGTCTATGGATTTACAAAAGAAATGCAGAAAATATATATATATAGACCGAGACAGTGATAGGAATCAAACAAATAAGAGATCAAATTTAGTTTAAATGATTTCACAAAATTTATTTATATATATATAACGCCACTGTCTGCTTATATGAGACAGGGACGCGTATTAAATAATTGTTAGCATTATATTCCAATAAATGACAAAAAGGTTTTAAAGCAAAGTGATATATTCTATTCCTCGGGTTAATAGCATTACGATAATGTGCTTGATGAGATAGGAACATGTGCGAGGTGCTTTGAGAAATTATACAAATTTAAGAAAATATTTGAAAATTAAGTGTTCTAAAATATTTATTGATTTCGAGAATAGCACAGACTAAAGCTTACTAAGCAACAAAGTGGGAATGTGATCAAAGCATTTATTTGATAATAATATTAATAGAGTTGCATTGGGAGGTCAGTATTGCTGATAATGAATTTATTAAAGATCCGGAATGATTACGGAGGGCATTTCGCCGCTAACCTGTAGGAAAGTATTGTTATGAACAGCGAAACTTAGCAACTGTGTGACGATTGCGTTTAATTCCCAGGTGTGTCATTTGGGGACACACTCTGCCTGGAAACTGCAATAAGCGAAGAATCCTTGGAAAATAAAAACAAAGCAGGCTCAACAACCAATTCATTTACCAGCAATACGAGACTAGTGTATATAAAACATACTGAATTGGTTTTACTTGGATTAAGAGAAATGCCCAATCAAATTCCCAGAAATTCATTTAAAAGGGTCCGCACATTCTCGACGTCAATGATGAACTTTGTAATTAAAATAGGAAAATGCATGCTTGCGGGTTTGAAAAGTAAGTATAGATTTATATACGCAATCATGCATTAGGGGACACATTTAATCATTGACCTCGCACATACTCTCATATTAGATTAAAATCAATAGCATGTAGATTTTAAACTATGTGATTATATTATATATTAAAGAAAAGAATCGCCCTCGAACGAGTGATTTGCAAGACAAGAAAATTGGAAATTATTTAGAAATTTAAAATATGCCTTCATAGCGGCGTCTTATTTTCAACAAAAGGAATAATTCACTTGGTCAAAGACGATTCTGACACATTATCATAATAAAATAACAGAAAGCTTAATCAATAGAAAATATTAACCCAAGGATAGAGAGCAAAATATTGATTATATTTAAACATGTTAGAGAAATACATAATGAAGTTACGTGAAATATCAGAAAAAAATTTAAAATAGCTATAGCATGTTAGTTATCACAAGAGCTCTTGGGTTAATTTAGGTTCCTCTGGAGATGCATTTGCAGGTAGATGTGGCAGGTTTTATAATTCAGCAGCAAAATCTGGAATGTTCATATTTTTGCAGCAGCAGCAGTTCCGGGGTTCCTTATGTGATAGCTTCCGATGGTCTGGAGCAACGGCTGGCTATTCCGAAGGGACCTAGCCTTCTTGACGCCTCTACTCTGTCATTTCAAAGTTAGCAATTTTTGTGGTAAACATGGTTAGAAACATTTAATCAGCAAAAAAATCAGAATAAATTTGGTTAGCAATATTTCATCAGCAAATGGCTAGAAAGTTTTGGTTTGAAACAATTCATCAGCAAATGACTAGCAACATTTCATTAGAAACACCAGAAACATTTCATTAGAAAATGACCAGAATGAAGAACAAAAGGAAACCCTTCCTTTTATAGAATTGAACAATAGAACTGCCCTGGAGCATTACAAAAATATATCGGACTTATCAGCTGTAATTAAATCTATCCGAATGTCTAAAGGAATTCAACATTAATTAATTTCTTTTGTTAATTTCCTTGTCGACATTCGAATTACAAACTAGATTTAATTAAAAATTACTTTTACTAATTAAAGAAAACCTTAAGTGGACATCTGCTGTTTTTAGATAAACTCATATAATATTAACTAATTAAACTATTGTCCCTCATTTATTTTAATAGAAATATTTGGAATGACTTTTATTAAATTAAACGAAAATTATTTTATTTTTAAATTGCAATATTTGAATCTATTTACTAAACGAATATTTACTAAATGAATGTTATTTTAAATCAAAATATATTACGACGATAATATATTTGTAAATAGATTCAAACAAAATAACTTTAACAATTTATAATTTTGATATGTTTTAAAATGCATATCATAGTGTGTGCGCAATTACGACTTATATAACCTACTTTTTAATAAATCAAAATTATGTGAACATATACATAATCCATAATATTTTATTTTATTTGGGAATGAGTTACATATATAATACGAGCATTGTGCTCATGGCTTAAAATTAGGTGGGATTTTCGGTATATAAGCATATTGCAGACACACTACGATAGATTGGGGTTCAAACTAAGGTATGAGGGTAGGAAATAGGTGAGAAAAGGTGAAACGAAGATCTGCAAAGTAGACCTTACTGTTTCAGTAATAACAAATTCAGCAATGCAGGTTTGCCCAAATGATGTCATTGTTTTTTTATATACTTTGATTGCAACAATTTTGCCCTATGTTTTAGCTTCCTAATTATCTAATAAGAAAATTCCTAAACTTCTAGGAGTAGGAATAAGAAATAAAATTTTGGAATATCAATGAAGGACACAATAAACCAGTGACTCAATATGCTTTATAATTTTAACAATTTAATATATACACATCATAATTTTACTGTAGGACAAAGTAGTTAATTTCTGACGTATTATTTTCCATACTATTAATAGTATATTAGCTAAGGTATATATGACAGTATAACTTTCTACTACCTCAAAGTTTTTTCCTTAATCTGTGCATCCGTTTAAACTTGTAAAATGTTGGGGTGATGTGTTTAATTCCCTATTCTGTTTGATAACCTTCAGAACCTGAGATCCTAGGAAAACGGTCCCCCAGTTATTGTCTTCCACTGCTTTATGACATCTGCTTCTAAAACTGGCCTCGAAGATGAAAGAAAAAAGTGTTTACTGTTCTGTTATGGTTTATATATCTTTCTGTTCTCTGTTCATTTTCAGACAATGGCGTGTTTCAAGATCCCAAGTATATTATCAATTCAATTAGCTTGGATCCAATTTTATAACTTTATAAATTAATATATTGAAATGGCATATGGTTTTATTCCCTTTTTTAGATATATACAATTCTTTAAAAGAATATCCTAATTAATGATGGTTAGATTGAGTATCCAGTTATATTTCATGACCTTCATTCCCATCAAACATGTTTAAGTACAGAAAGGGTCTGTCTATCCTTTCCACTATAGATGCTATTTATTGATTTAAAATATCTGCCATACTGCATACTAGGACGCCATCTTTAAAATGAAAAATATCTATAAAAGTTCAAATCACTCCCTAGCTTCTTAGAAGTGAGCCTCTCAATTTACTCATTACTAGTTCAAAAGAAAAACAAGACAATGCATTGCAGGGTGTGTTGTGTGTGTGGTAGGGGGTGGGTATATTTAACTAGGTTTGGAAAGAGAGAAATGGACAACTAGACTTAAAATAATTTAAATGTAATAAAACAAAATTTATTTACAATCATTCAAATAATAAATTGATTATTTGTATCCTTCACTTCCTATTTTGTTGATGGGAACACACCTTATATGATAATTAAGGATGACTCCAACACATAAAAAAAAAATTCATATACATTTTAGATATATTTCATATTGGAGAAAATTTATTTAATTAGAATTTAAGTTATGAGCTCTGATATGCTTACATCAAATATATAACAATCATAATTATTAGTATCCAATTATAATAATATAAAGATTGGCAAAATATCAATCAATAGATAAACAGATATAATAAAGTTATAATAAATATTAACTATTATAAATTGAACAAGAAGTCAATTCTAAATTCTATTTGCTTTACAGTTTGAAAAAAAAAAAAAATTATGTTAAGAAGATATAAAAAAATTACTACATATTTAACAAGAAAATAAAGTACTGAAATTATTCATTGCATATTAATATTAATATCTGCTATAAATATTATTACCATTATTATTTTATTTATAAAGCCCTTTTGATTTAAATAAAGTGTCTCTTACCATAGATTAAAATTCTGATTTAACACTACTAAAATATAGATTCCACCCTTTTTTAAAAATTGACCCATAAGAGAGCTTTAAGATTTAAGGCTTTATTGGAGGGATTTTTTTTTTGAAATTATTCTCCAGATAAAATGATGGTATGTCAGGATTATGTATTCATGAATAGGCAGGTACAAGTCATGTGAAAGATGACAGATAATATTAATTCTATATCCTCAATGGTTAGTGCAGGTTAAAATTAGCACTTGCAAGAGATGTAATTGGAGATTTGACTAGTGCACTAATTACATTTTACTCATGCGTAATAAGATTTTCATCTATTGCATGGTTTTCCATATTAGTTGTATTGAAAATTCTCAAGTTAGCTGTCTTTCTAATTAGCTTAATTTTATAATGCTATTACACAGAATTATTTGCTGGTTAAAATCATCCAAAGGTCCTTAATTATGATAATGTACTAAGATTACACATAATAAATCTGAGAACTTTTATTTATTATTACCAATTAATTTAAACAGAAAAAAAATTACATTCTTCTTTCTCTTATTTTTTTTTAAAAAAATCTCTTGATGATATAAAAATGAAAGAAATAGTTTGTGCCTGTTAGAAACAAAAAAAAACACAATTCCAATCTGAATACTTTTACTTATTTATAAGTAATAGTATTTAGTATGTGGATGAAAAGCTTATAAGGTTTGATTAGTTTTATTTCTACAAGATACCAGTATCCTACAAGATATCTGAATTGGTACAATATATAGTTCACACTAATTATATTTCATTGGTTATCAAAAATATTTTTCCTTTTGATAACAATCTCTTTCATTTTTGTTTACAAAGCATTTTAAAACTAAATAATTTATTCAAAATCTATTTTTTCTTACTTTGAATTTAATCTCCTAAAATATGATTTCAAAGAAAGGATCATAACTGGCTATGAATATGAGAAGTACATCTTCTTGAAAGTGCTTAGCCATTAAATTTAATTTTCAATTTGTTGTTATAGCTTTACGTTGGAAGTGTGAAAGCATGATTTATTATTATATTGGACAAACGTAAAGTATAAATATACAGGTTATTACTTAAAATATTCACTGTTTAATTAGTTCAGAACATATATTTTAGGATTTATATTAAAAAATTATTTCTAATGTTGAACAACAATTCAAGTAATGAAATATAATGTTGTAAAATAAAAATTAATAATGACAGATAATATTTAAACATATATTTGCATATATGATAAATTATGTTATATATTTGAATGTAAAATGTCTTATTGCTTAAACATGTGGTTCAGTGGTTCTGAATTAATTTAGAAAAATAAAATTCACATCAAATTGGTCTCAGAAAATAACATGAGTGGGATCTTATTAAAATACAAAACAATAACAATTAAAATTAATGTTTATTGAAATATAGAGTAAGAAATATAAGCAACAAAACAATTTAAATGGAGAGCAAATCTTCTATGAATAAAAAACTTTATCATTTGTTAATTTTCATAAATATTTCACCTATAGTTTTTGCAATTAAATATTGTTAATATTAATATAAAGATTGAATGGTAGGTATCATAAAATGATTTTTTTTAAATTTGCTTGCAAAGAAATTATTTTTCTTTATTTGAATAATTAATTTATGAAAGGTAAATTTTTATAAACTTAAATGCTATTCAAAGAAAGGAAAATGAAATGGCAATTAAGTTCCTTTCTTTTTATCTTCAATTTATTAATTAAATAAGTCATCAACCAAAGACTGACCAAAAAGCAAAACATATTATCTGGTAAACAAATCACCATAATTTAAAAAAAAAAAACAGGTAAAGTTTTCTGATTTCATTTAACACAAATTGTCTTACAGAAAGATGGTAGATATATAAAGACACAAAAACAACATCAGATAGTTGGAGTGGCAGTTGAAAAACTGTTATTATTGTTTTTCAAATGATACAATGAATCAAGGGCATATATATTTAATATAAAATGATGTGCTAATGGTAAACCTAAATGAATTGCCATTTACTATCTGGAAATATAATCACTGCAGAAAGAGTGAATAAAAAATCTAAAAATAATACAACTTGACTATTCTTCTGTCCTGTAAGATGAAACATATCTCTGAATTGATAGCCTGGCTATAAACAAAAGAGTTACAGAAAAATTGAAAATCAACAAATATTAATATAAAAATGATGTCATGAAAAAATTAAATTGATAAAAAATAAAATTCAGCAAAGCTAATGATAGAGAAGTATAGCTGTGGAAAAATAATGTTTGGGAAAACATTTCCAAATTAGAAAGACTAACCTTGTATTGAAGAAAGATATTTTGAACACTTAGTGTGTTTTTCAAAATTAGACTATACATGATAGAAATTTTAAAAAAAGATGAAAATACTAGCAGAAATACCAACAAGACGCTTAAATAGTCAAATTATTGATAAAAGGTAGATTTAAAATCTGTAATAATTAAAAAAATATTTCAACATATTAGCATTTAATTGATAATAGAATTAATTTGTAAGCTTTCAACATTAATTTTTTTTTTAAAGATTTTATATATATATTTTACATATTTTTTGTATATGAAATACTAAATCTTGTTAATTTTTATTTTAACACAGGCAAAACTCTCCGTACAGTAGTGCCACTCAGTGCCAACCTGAGTAATCAATGGATGCCATAAGACTTATACATTAAATCCCCATCTAGTGCCTATTCATCCAATATTCCCAGACTAATTTCTGGCTTGTGGCCTTCGTCAGTGAAGAGCCTGAGGATATTGGATGAGTAGGCACTAGATGGGGATTTTATGCACAAGTCTTCTGGCTTCCATTGATTATTCTGGTTGGCACTGAGTGACACTACTGTATGGAGAGTTTTGCCTATGTTAATAACAGTTATGTGCTAGCATAAGAAATGGTGAACATGTGATGTTTAGTAATTTTTATTTTAACTAGATAACTCATAAAATTATTTACACAATTAACAGATAATTTTTGTACAGGTTTCAGGAGAACTTAAATAAGGTAGTAGATCCAACTAGAAATATATGTAAATAAACATACTATGTTGGGGGAATTTATGTATTTGTGAAAATGCCAGCTAAGGCAGATTTGTGTTTATTGATACGAATGCCATACAGGTATGATGTATATTTAAGAAAATGTAACATGACTGCACATACATTAAAGTTTCTTTATCATTTTCAAACTTGTTTTTTCATTAAACTCTTATTTTAAAATTAAAAAATAATGGTTATAGACATTTTTCATTCAATTCTCATCATGATGTGGTTATGAAACATCTCATATAGAAAAAAAAAAAATTGAAGTTCAATGAAATTGTGTTAGACCATGGCTAAATAAATGAGAACCAACATTTAAGAAGTAATAAAGATAGGTAAACAAATCTTTAGGCAAAAGGTGGGGAAGGCTGATATAGAAATATTCTTACCATCAAAACAAGTAAAGCTAATCTATTCTAGCCAATATAATTTTTATAATCAGTCTCAAGTTATTCATTAGTGTTATTTCATTGAGATCATATTTTGAGTAATCAAACTATGAAAATTAATTCTGATGGATGATTCTAGCAATGATCTAGTCAGTGACCAATGACGTGATGGAATAATTAAATTTTGATATTATGCTTAAATTGGGAGATGTCAACATTGTTTGTTACAGTTTTCATTGGAAATATAATGCCATACCAATATACTGAGGAATTCAGATTCTATCATATGATCATCAGTATACTGTTATTTTGTCGTCCAATATAATATAAAAGTCCTACATAATAAATCTTGAGAGCTTACAAATATTTTACAAAAGAGAAATGTCAAAATTCCAATAAAAATTTGGAATATTATAATTTCTATTAATATTTTTCTCAAGTTGTGTTAAATCTAACTTTTTTAGGAGAATATTTTTAATATACATTTTACTATTTTTATAATTGTAATAATAAATAAATAATCATAACTTCCAAATATATGTAATTGCAAAGCAGAAGTATCTACCTTCTACTGAGCAATATAGCTTCAAAAACCAATGAAAAAAAATGATACTATTCTATCGTTGGGCTCTTTTAGTATATAAGCTTAGTTTTCTTGGTTTTTACATTATACAGTGAATTTTGTCTAGTGTTTCAATTTATGCACAGACTAAATGTTCTGCAATCACCATTAATGTGTTCAAAGGATGAAGAACAAGTCTTACTTTTAACAATCTTTGAACATTAAGTGAAATATTAGTTTCGATAATTGTAATAAAATAGCAATAATAAATAAATAATCATAACTTCTAAATATTTGTAATTGCAAAGTGGAAGTAATTACCTCCCATTGAGTTATGCAGCATTAAAAACCAATAAAAAGATAATACCATTCTATCTTTGGGCTCTGTTGTTATCTAGTGCTACAATAACGAAGTGTAATTGTATTTAGTGTACTAATTATTGATATATTTTTGGCAGAGTAGAAAATATCTATATATATATATACTACAACTAACTGAAAGAAGATCCTTTAATTCCTCTTGGAGGCCTCACAGAAACCGAGCAGGGCAAATTCCTAATGTCTACTCCAGATGTTCTTGTCGTTGCAGCTGTTATTATGGCACTACGTGATTATTCATATAGTATATGAACATGGATGAGAGGTTCACCAATGCGCATTAGCCAGCATGGTAAGTTTATTGGCTTTTTACCTCAGAGTTTAAAATCAAGAAACACCATGGTCTTTCTTCTCAGTTAGCTAATAAGGCAGAATGAATGTATGTGTAAATGATAAATATTTTTCCAAGAGATATATACAATCATGGCAAACAAAAATATATCATGGTCCTTATTCCCAGGAGGCGGTAAAGTCACCAACTAAGACAGCGGTTGGTGGCCGAAGGCGGAGGGTGCTAAGAATCCCCTGATTATGGACCCAGGATGCCATTTGATGATCACTTTTTATTTAGGTACTTACAACTACAGACCACTTTCAGGTAAAGGAAGATTGCAAGAATTAGAAGAATTGTCTTATATTAAATGGGATATTATTGGACTTTGTGAAGTTAGAAGAAAAGGTGAAGAGACAATTGACTTAAAAAGTGGACATGTACTCTACTATAAAGGCATAAATATTGGAAATACAAGTGGAGTAGGATTCATTATAAATAAAAAGTGAAAGAACAACATTGTGGAGATTGAGGGTGTATCGGACAGAGTGGCAAGATGAGTTATACAACTTAATAGCAGATACCAAATGCAGGTAATCCAATAAGTTCTCATAGTGATAAAGTAGTAGATTTTTATGTGGATGTACACAAGGCTTTTGATTAGAGTAAACAACATTTTAAAATTGTTATGGGAGACTTTGGTAAAAAAATGAAAGATGAAAGTGCTGTTGGTAATTTTGATTATGGTAATACAAATGAGAGGATATAGACTTGTGGAGTTTGCAGAAAAATAAAAACATTATATTATGAATTATTTTTTGAGAAAAATGTTAAAAGGAAATAGACATGGAAGCATCCAAATGAAGGTAAAGCAGAATTGGATTATATTTTGACTAACAGAAAATACAGATTTCAAACTGTAATGTTCTTATAAATTTAACACAGAAAGTGATCATCGATTAGTAAGATGTAAGATATGTGTTAATGCAAAACTAGAGAGAGAAAAATTATTAAGAAAAACAATATTTGCAGTTGATATCCATAATCTTCAGAAACATTCTAATGATTTAAATTAAAATTTACAAATCGGTTTCAAGTATTAGTAGATTTTGAACATGATTCAGATTTGAATGAAATTAATAAGAAAATAACTGATAAAATTTTAAAAACTGCAACAAAGATAGCTGGTAGGAAGAAGCAGCAATTGATCAATAAAATTTCTACTGAAACTAGAGAATTTAAGAAAAATAGAAGAAATATGAAAACATCCAAAAATAATACATTAAAAAGGAATGAATACCTCAAATTTTGTAAAATGGTGCAGAAAAGAGTTGAAAATGATATAAGAAAGTATAACTGTGAACTAGCAAGAAAAGCTGTAGAAGAGAATAAAAGTTTCAAGAGGGTAAAACAACATTTTGTATTGGTAGGAAATTTATATCTGCAATAAGAAAAAAAGATGGAATTATTACTAAAAAGAGAGATGACATCATGAAATGGGTAGAAGACTTTTATCAAGAATTATATAGTAATAAAGAACAAGTACCTCCTATATCTATTATATCTTCTGAATTGCCCAGAATTTTAAATGAAGAAGTGAGACATGCAATTAAATATATGAAAAAAGGAAAGGCTCTAGATAATGATGGAATTATAATTGATATATTAAAAGAAGCAGGTGAAGAAACAAAAAATGTTTTAGCAAAGTTATATACCAAATGTCTAAATGATAAAGATGTACCAGATGATTGGAAGAATGCAGTATTAATATTAATATTTTAAAAAGGTGATAAAGAAGATATTAGAAATTACAGACCTATCAGCCTTTTATCAGTTTTATACAAAATTTTTACCAAGATAATTACAACTCGTCTACAGAGAACATTGGATTTCCACCAACCAAGAGAACAAGCTGGATTTAAAGGTGGTTTTAGTACAGTAGATCATATCCAGGTATTGAGAAAAGTTATAAAAAGGACAAATGAATATGAGTTGCCATTATGCTTTGGATTTGTAGATTATGAAAAGGCATTTGATTCTATAAACATTTCTTCAGTGATTAAAGCATTGGATCATCCAGGATATTGTCATATTTTAAAGAATATTTATAAAAATGCAACAGCAACAATTAGATTACATAATGATACTAGGAAAGTCAACATTGAGAAGGGTGTAAGACAGGGTGACTCCATATCTCCAAAACTTTTAACAGCAGTGCTGCAAGAAGTATTTTGTGGATTAAAATGGGAAGCTAAAGGAGTGAAAGTAAATGGAGATTATTTAAGTCATTTAGATTTTGCAGATGATGTAGTTGTTTTTGCAAATAATGCTTTAGAGCTGCAGGAAATGTTGCAGGAGTTATCAGATGAAAGTAGGACTAAAGATAAATGTTAAAAAGACTAAAGTAATGTTCAATGGATTTTCTCAAAATATGAAAATAAAGATTGATTATGATGAGTTAGAAGAAGTTAACAGCTACAAATACCTTGGTCAGATTATTAATACAGATGGAAACATAATGGATGAAATTAATCATAGAATTAAACTTGGTTGGAGTGCTTTTGGTAGAAATAACTTGATACTAAAAGGAAATATGCCTATGTGTTTGAAAAGAAAGGTTTTTAATAAATGTGTTTTACCAGTTCTTACTTATGGATCTGAGACTTGGATACTTAATAGAAGAGCAATGCAGAGACTTCAGACCACTCAAAGAAGTATGGAGAGATGCATGTTAGGAGTAACAAGAAGAGATAGAAAACGCAATATATGGAAAAGAGAACAAACAGGTGTTACTGACCTCATTGAAAAATTAAAAGACTGAAGTGAAGTTGGGCTGGAACTATTGCTAGAAGAGATGATAATAGATGGACAACTGAAATCTTAAACTGAATTCCAAGAGATTGTAAAAGACCCAGAAAGAGACCACATGTGAGATGGATGGATGAAATAAGAAAGTGTGCAGGGGTGATATGGAGAAGAAAAGCTAAAGATCGGAGATGGATCGAACTTGGAGAGACCTTCATTCTGCAATGGATTGATAATGGCTGATGATAAATAGTCATAAAAAATAAACTATTTCAATCATCAAGATAAGAATCAAATGACAAATAAATAATATGTAAACATATTAGTTCTTTACTCCTATATTGTGTATATGTAATTTCAAAATCATTCATTATATTATGATTTAAATACATTTTTTTCTATATTATTAAGGCCTTGTTAATATATTTTGCTGTGATATAAACTTAGTAGTATTCCTTATTTTTTAATATATGTGTTATTATAGCTATATGTCTAATTATCGTGTATATGTTATTATAGCATATACCTAATTATCATTTGTTAAATATAATCGAGCCGCTTCACTAATAAACCAGTTTATGATTATGATTACAATTGGGATAGTTTTACTAGTTGGTAATGTTCTAAAATTCCAACCATGGCAGAAAACTGCAAGGTGACAGCCATTATACAGATTTTGACTTTCTTTAAGATAAAAGCTATGTTTTATCAAATAAATCATTAGTGAACAGTTATTAAATGACCATGAAAATGATTGATAATATTATTAAAAAATAATAAACAACCACTTATAAATAAGTATGACCATTCTAATTTCAATAATAGGGGGACTATTCAAAAAATGTATTAAGCAATGATTATATAATCAAATCTGTAAACCCCACATATTGTAACAGTATAATATATGCCGTTACATTACTTTCAAATAAAAGTGGAAAAAATATATAATCACCCTCATGTAAAAAAAATAAAAAAAGGGAATTTAATAATATAATGCACAGATGGCAAATTAATTATATAATTATTTAAAGTTTAAAATCTAAAAACAAGATTGTTTTAATATAAAAGAATAAAAAAAAAGTTGTTAATTAGTTATTTTTAATCTTAGAATGGAAATGATTTTCTATATTGAAGTAATAGCAAACAGGCCCTTGGGCATAAAGTCAGATAAGAGATGAATTTAAAAAAATACTAGTGATAAAATTTTGAGTTCCTACTCTAAAGCAAGCTGGCCAATAATGATGGAAATAAACACAGTCCACAGAGAAGACATTATCGCTAATAAGAACAGCCCAAGCCAAGCAAGATTGATCCTGGAATTTGATGATAAGAATTCATAAAGATATAAAAAGAAAACTTTGAAGTTTGAAATTTAGATTGGGATTGTTCATGCTAATTGTGTCTAATTTAAATATATTTATGTGTACTGTGGATCTCCAAAATGTAGGTGTCATGCAGTAAATTATGTTTCTCGCATTAGCATCAACTGAGGCGGCCTCCAGAGTATGATAGTTCCTGGAAACTGGCCAGCAATGGACTTGTCTCCACCTGAACAATATTATCTAGCACCTGCTCTCCCTGGGTCTGGTCAGTGCAAATCATCATTAACTTTTGATCACTGTAAACAAATTTTCCAGGTACGCAGCGATCTGGTGGTGCCCTCCATGATCAAAAGAAATAAGAATCGACTGTTACAATATGGAACCATAGACAACATGCAAATCCATTTAGTTTACTTGATATTTTACAATGTTTTATTTTAATTTGTTCAGTAAAAAACTTTTCTTTCTGCAATACTTCAATACTATGTCTAATTGTAGGTATCCAATGTTTTCTATTCTCTACCATATTTCCCAGAGAAAACAATTGACAATGCATATCTTTAGAATGTCTTTGATATAATCCTTATAATTTTCTCTTTCCCATGAAAACCATGCTCACATTCACCATAAAACACTCTTTTATGAAGTCTTGCATTGTTCATTCATTTTACATGTCCAATGAAGCAACTATGTTACCACATATACAGATATACCTACATAAGACTTTATTGAATTATATATATATTTCTGCGTTTTATATAAATTAGAAAATATATGCTTAGGTCCAGAATTATGTAAATCAATTTTATATATAAGTAAGAAATTTGCTTGTATTTCATAATGAGGAAAGATATGTTGGAATTGTTGCATCCAGATAAATAAAATTTGCTTTATTAAATCAAAATTAATATATCAACTATTTTATCAATTTACTACAAAAGGCAAGAAGATAGAAGTAAAACCGAATTTAAAAAAATTAAGATAATTTATTAGAGTAAAAAAAAAAACATTATTAATACTTCAAAATAAAAGACAAATAAGATGAAAAAAAAAAAATGTAAATATTTTTTGATCAATAGTTATCAAAATAAATGACTTAAAATAATGAAAATTAAAAAATCTTGCTAACAGTGCAATGATACCCCCCCCCCCCCCAAACCACACACATTTGCACTTACAAACCCATAGAATCAAATATCTCATGAATATACTTTCTGTTTGGTAAGAAGTTTAAACATTTCCACTTCATATATAAGATTAACAGAAGTATATATATAAAGCAAATGATAATACTTTATTATTATTATTTCAACATGTGAAAAGTGCAAATACAATTAACTGTTTAACTTTTCTTAGTAAGTATTAATAAAATAAGCTAATACATAACTTGTACAA
Source organism: Epiperipatus broadwayi (assembly GCA_028023455.1). Taxonomy (NCBI): domain Eukaryota; kingdom Metazoa; phylum Onychophora; class Udeonychophora; order Euonychophora; family Peripatidae; genus Epiperipatus; species Epiperipatus broadwayi. The sequence continues at coordinate 1,567,155 of JAQFVV010006224.1, read as the reverse complement.
ATAAGGTTGAAACTATACATTTTTTTTTGAGAAATGGAACCTCTTATCCTATTCTCTTACCAACATAATCATAGTTTCTCTATATAGTTACTTACTATTATTATTATTAATAAACAATATTCTAAATCTATATTACACTCTTACAAATTAATCTTAGTAGAAATAACTTTTCATAATATACAAATACAAAGCAAATGCAATTCATATTCATTGACCCATGATACTATTTGGATCTACCTTGTATTTTAGTTGATTTGAATCCAAAAATTTCTGTGGACAATTTGTAATAATTTCACTCCATGATAACTTCCGAATAAAATAGCCTTTATTATATACAATTATAATGATTTTAACTTAAGTATCTTATATTTTTGAGGAATATCAATGTATATTATATTTTTGCTTAAAAATACTTTAGGGCAACTAGGCAATAGGTTACCAAAATCAAATTATAGCATTTGATCAACATTAAAGATTTTTTGCTATTGATAGAAAAGTGAACACTATTACATTCTAAAATTTTTTCAACATTTTAAAATAATAGCTAAACTATTGCATTCTTCAATCACCTGATATGTCCTCATAATTTAAACATTTTGTGAATAACTTTATCAATAATTTTTCTATTGCTTAGCCTGTTTATTTTAAAATATCTATAATACTTTCATCAATTCCTAAAACTTTTTCATTTCTCAAAAACTTAATTGCATGTCTCACTTTTTACAACAGTACTTAAAATTATTATATGAATCATTTTGTTTTCTTGTTTTTTAATATTACTATAAAATTCTTAATAAAATTCCTTTAAAAACATTGCAATATACTCCTCTTGTTAATAATTATACAATTGCATTTTCTTGATGTTGAAATAATGTTTCTTCAACATCATTTAACAAAATGTTTCATATTTAATTCTTCTAAATGTGTCATTTTAACATTTTTCTTATTCATTTTTTCCTGCCCTAACTCATTAATAAACCTGTTTTTGTATTACTGTTTATTTCTGTTAACTCTAGAATTGCTTTTAATAAATGTCATAGTCAAACTACCAAAGTATCCACAGGTAGTAGATAATAGAATGGTATTTACATACGAAAGTTAGATGTGATAATCAATAAACAGAGTCCAATCAAAAGACTTCCTACATCTTGCAGGATGTTATTAGTTCATAGAAAATTAGATTCTGTTTTTAATACAAAGTCTTTTCGATCTTCCTCTTTTTCTTACTAACACTTCCATCATTTACGTTAGTGTAGGGCTTCTAAATTGTGTCCTGTCACTAGGCACTTCCCTATACCAACTATGACAATAGGATTTTATGTCACATTTCCATTCTTTATCTATATACAAACAAATTCTGAATCCAGTATCCTTTTTTTTGGTTTTGTTTCTTTACATTCCTGGAGGTGGAATAGCAATACTCACTTGCTGAGTGACAAATTGTTTTTAATGTGTTATCATTTTAAAGATATGTTTATAATATGAACTATTTCATACACTTTGAATTTTTTTTTAAAATTATTTTCAAGTCCTATCTTATGTTTATTGGAATGATGTTGACTGTTAAGAAATTGTCTTTCTTAAAAATGTTATCTGTAGCTTTGCATTTATCTATAGTTTTACACATTAAACAAACTAATGGATATTCAATTATTTTACAAATGTTAAGCACATTTCAATCGAAAATCGTATTTTTAATCAAGTCCAACTCCGTTGTATCTTCATCTGGGTACTTTAATAGCTATTTTCTTTTTGGATTTTACTCAAAAACAGGAACTTATATCTAGTTTTTCTTCTCCACATATTTCATATATTTTGGCATTGCTATTTCTGCAAAGTTATATATATATATCCACCCATAAACGAATATATGCTGGGCAAATAAATACATTAACACAATGTATGTACTCAAAATTTTAGAAAGAAATAGTAATGTTTACGCTTATATATTTGCAAGCAATGATAATTTCCTTTCAAATATTTATAATTTGTTCCTTCTATCACCTAAATCAACTATTATAATATATTTACGGCTCATTAAAAAATTAAAAGGAAAGTATTACTTTTTAAGAAATGATAAAAATGTAATAATTTGCCAAATATTCTACGAAAAACGAGAATTAATAAATTACAAACTTTAAAGAAAATTTGATGCTAAGTACGTATTTAAAAAACTCTTATAATTCATTAATTTAGAAGCTTTGAAAACTTTCTAAAACGATCAAGAATTTGTAAAAAGTATTAACAAATGCGTTTTTATTGGAAAAAAATTTTTTTTATATATAAAAAAGTAATTTACACACATATCAAAACAAAAATTGTTTTGTTTGTTCTTGTAATAAATGCTAAAATAAATTTAGAAATTAACTTGAATATTACAATAATTAAAGCGGTAAGGATCTTAACCTTCCAAATTAAACGTTAAAAAAAAATGTTATAGACTTTACCTGATTTTTGTCTAATAAATTTTCTAATTCCTCATAATTATTGTGCCACACTAACCAGTGTAAAGGATATTGCTCACTAAGCGATTTGGTCGACATTATGTACAAAATCTTGTCATAAAATCATCAATAATACATCAATGATTCATTGATATATACTCATCTACTTTTTCTCCCATTTAAAACATAAAAAAAAAAAAAAATACAAAAAAAAAAGGTACAGAAGAAAACGGAAGTTAAATTGAGACATGCGTACTTAAAACAAAATGTTTGCTATTCTAAAATCTTAATTTTTTTTTTTTAAATAATGAAAATATGACTTAAATACGAAAGTACTAATAAATTTACATATATTGTTTTAATATGCCCATTTTCTTTTTTTTCGTAAAATATACTTTTTCTTTTTTACTTCAAATTTTAATTTGAAATTGAATACGAAACAATGCTACATAAAAGCAATTATACCTTAAGCTGCCATTCATCTTTTCCAGATGAGAGTAAAAGGATATTTAATTTGTCTTCAACTTAATTAATGTTCTACGGATTCATTTGGTTCATGATTTAATTCTCATGTCGAGAGGAAAACTAAGAGGAACTGGTGAAGTTTGTGCTGATTGTAGTGCACCCGGTAAATATATATATATTATTTTTACTAAATAATTATCGTAATTATGCTACAAAATAATTTTGATTATTTTTGTTTTTCTCTAATAAGTAAAAATATTTTTGAGATTTCAATATATAATATACTTTGGACAGTTCTCTTGATTCATTTTTACATATTCTTATTCTTCTTGGTGTTTGCCAGTGTTTTCCATTATATTAATACAAGTCATTTTAGTTTTTTTCGTATGAATTTATCTACATCCGTACTTGTTTTTTTTTTTATAAACCTAAAAATAATAAAAATTAATGATTGAAAAGAAAATTCGAAAAAAAAGCTAAGATATAAAAACTTATTGGATATTTAAATAGAATATATTCCTATATAAATTAAAACTTGTACATATGGATTACTAGACCAATAAGATGTTAGTCATTAAATATATATATATATATGATGAATATAATATGTATTAGATTCATTTGATAAAAATAAATGTTTTGCATCATTGAGACTAAATGATTAATTTTGAGACTATTATAATCTATGCTATATATGTTACATGTTTATCATCGCTATCTACAAAAGAAACCATACACGTCAATGGCACAATTCTCTCAAGCCATCTTTTTTGTTGTTGTTTATTGCCCTAACCATCAGACCCTCATAATTATTCCTTTATAAATAATAATATATTCAATATATTATTATTGTAATTTCCTCACTGCCTCTTGGTATTTAACTTTCTAGCAGGAATCTTAGATCCATGCTTAGATATATTGCCTATGATAATAGTTCTTGCAGTGCTGTAATATATGAATTTATACTCATTAGCTTTATGCTTGTAATGTTTATACTCATTAGTATTTAATGTATGTCTGAAAATTTGCGATGATGACAATCTGAAGGAATTGTTTCTACAGGTTTGTAATTAAAAACTTACATTTCATTTGCCAAAAGTTGAGGAAATTAGGTAGCAAGTGAGGCTTTATTAAGAGAAAAAGTAAATCCTCAAAGTTTTTTCAAGGATCAAACCTTTCATTCTATTATTAACTGAGAATGTCTGCTTAAATATGAACTTACACATGAAGACTTTCAGTTAGTAAGAAAATCGTACTCTAAATTATATGAAAAATATAAAAATGCCAAAAGAATAAACTTGTACATGTATATAAATATTTCAAATATCATACTGCAGAAAACAATCTAGCAGCTACATCAGTTAAAAATCTTATTTCTAAATATCTAATAGATGCTAAAACTTGTGTTTGGAAGATGGATTAAACTTTTTGTATTACGTCTAATATGCCTTTATTAGATATAGTGTCAACAACTAGAAAAGATATTTAAAAATTGCTCCTAGAAGAAGCGGCAGAATTACACTAGAGAATAAAAGAAACATTTGAGAAATACCAGCAACTCAAACGAAATACTATTATACTGAGAGAAAAAGCTGTTAAATCTCTCAAACTAGATAAATCTATAATCATTTTTGTTGCTGGAAAATGCACTATCACAGTTGAAATGGCTATTACTAATTATGACAACAAAATAAAAGAGCTTCTTACAGCAGGCTATAAGCATTACTCAAAAAGCATCTCAGATACTTTATTGATTCAGAAAAAAGTAATAATATATTATATTCCATTAATACTTACTATTTGTTTTAAAAATTTTACTAATTTCTTTTTATGTTTCTTAGTCTTTTGACTAATAAGAGATAGGATTTGTCATAGATTCTAAGAACTTCATGGAATTAATTAAAAACATGTCTACAAAAAGCATTGATGTATTGGTAAGCTTTGTTGTGAAAAGTTTATTACAAATGTATCTCATGATGAAGCATTGTCTAATGTAAGAAAAAGACAGGATAAAAACTTACTAATAAGAACAACTCCTTTCTATTGGTAATTTAACAACATAATTCCTATACAACACAGAATTTTTCAACAAAATCAAGGGATGGCCATGAGTTTACCATATCATCTCTAATTAGCAACATTTACACTGAAGAACTTAAAATTACAAACATAAATATTACTCTTATTTTCATCACGCTTTGCTTTGTTGAGTTGGTAATGCATTCAATGTATGACCATATGCTGAAGCACTATTAAAATATTCTGGACCCATATCAATAATATATCTATTTAAATTAAATTCACAACAAAATTAGAATAAGAACAAAAAATTGGCATTCTTAGATGTTTTCTAACAAGACTACCCCAGACCAGCATTAAAATTATTGTTTTTAGAAATCCAATATTCATAGAAAAATACTAAGCATATACATCCAATTGTGACAGAAATCCAAAAAGTGGAGTCATACTATCACTTGAACAGAGCAAAATAAGTTTGTTCAGAAGCGAGTAATTTGAAGAAAAAAAGTTCAGCATAGAACAACTTCTAAAGAAGTATGGTTATCTATAAGATGTCATTAAGAAAACTTTAAAAAAAAAAAAAAAGTACAAGTAATAACAATGGTAGATACTCTAGTGTATTCATATGAACAGTTTATCCAAAGCCATAGAACATTGCAAGGAATCCTAACTACTGCAAGAACCTGAATTTTAAATATTTAAAACAAAAATTACATCTATGAAATACCTTTTCAATGTGGAAGGACATATTTTAATGAAACTAGCTATCTCATTGAAAAACAGTTAGAAAAACAAATTAATGATTAGATATAAAAAAAAAAAAAAAAGGTGTATCTAAGTAGCAAACCATGCATGTAATAAAGAGGATACATTTGATAAAGAAATATCAAAAATATTGAACAGTGAGGAAAAAATAAAAAAGAGAAAATTTAAAGCAACTGCTTACATAATTATAGCAAATAAGTCACTCTAGTGAATGTTTGGAAATCTATTAACCTTATTCTTAAGAAAAAAATGGAGAAATCAAAAGAAATCATCATAGATAAGTATATAAAAATTTTCTTATTTTTGCTTATGATAAAATAGCATAATTGGCAATTAGAGCATTGCCTTAAATTCTTTATTCATATAACTAAGTGACCATCAATTTGATTCCCATGCTAGTACTGTCACAAAAAAGAGAATAATATCACTTAAAATATTATATATATATATTATCTATGTGCTATTATTAATAGTTGAATGAATTTGAATTGTTTAAATAAAGTTTGAATTTTTGCTAAAAATTAATTACTGAAAATAGTCCAACTTATAATTACAAATAGCTATTATTTAATACTATTCATTGTCTATGATTATCTAATTTTTACATTATTTTTTATATATATGGAACATAATTTATTTACACTCTTTCTGTTTTAATTTTATTCTAAGTGAATAAAATTAGACTAAATTATTAGAGGTACCACAAAAGAAATAATATTAAAGCAATATGTAATTTTTTCATTATTTTGATTCACATAATGCACTGAAATTTATTAGTTTAAGTGCCTGTTTTAAACAAGTTTAAACTAGTTGTTTTTTGACCCTATTAATGTACATCTTTTAATTTGCATCAATCTTAGACAAAGAAAGTTTCTAGTATTATTTTTTTAGGATCTTATTACAAAATCTAATTTTTTTGATCCTATATTTTATTTTATTAAATCTAACTTTTTTTACGCACTAATAAATAAATTAAAATGCATTGCAAAAAAAAAAATTGGAAAATAACATTAGGTAAATTAATTTTGCAAAAGATTCTTTAAAAATAAGTGTCACTTTATAAATTGTAATTTAGCTTTTTGGTTTAGTATAATAATAGAGTGAAAGCTAAAGACTCCTTTATCAATTTCTATTTAAGGAAAAAAAAAAATCAGTTTAGTTACTTGACTGAAACTATTGTGTTCATTCCATGCTTTGATGTTTAAATATCACATGATCTTTGATAAAAAGACAAGATCAGCTTTCCATTTGCATAAGGTAGAGTAATTAGTGATTGCTATCATTAGTATTAAAATTTCCATCCTGGTTTTATCAGTGAGATTTGGGATTCAAAGAAGGAATGCATTAAAATGAATAGGTATTTGTCTTATATTGTTTGAGTTGGTAGAGTGATGATTTGTTATTATCTGAGTAACCAGATATATATATTTTATTAATTATTAATTTTTACATGTATTTGCAGTAGGTCACTTTAATATTTTTTTTTCACTCGGTTATAAATTGTGAAATAGTTAAATCTGTCAATATATATATTATTATCCACTAACTATTAAAAATTTTAGTTTATATTTAAATACTTATAAATGACCATTATAATTAATTTGTAAAATATTTTTCAATATCAACTCATAATGATAGCATTACACACAATTACATATTGTTAACATTAAATGTGTGTTATGGTTTAATAAATATGTTGTCACTTGTGAAGATAATCATTATTATGTGCATATTAAAATAATAATAATAAATGTTTAGTCTCCAGTATAAAATAATGAAAAAATATATGTAATATCTTGAGAGATATGCTTTGAAATTATTTCCATATTTTTTTTTCATATTTTTAATTTTTTGATATTTTCTGTTTTCTCATTTAAAAACCAGCAATGAACAATAACTTGAAGCACAACAGTATCATAAATTATAATAGTTTTGTGAGTAATGATAATCCACATTCATCATATTGTTGGACCAATATTATTATTAATTAAAAAATTATTACAGGTCAATATGATATGCACACAGTGATGATATCCCAAATTTCCAAGAACCGGTTCTCTAAAGGCAGATTGTATTTAAGAACCTATTCTGTTTATTTTTCTTCTTTCTAAGCATGAAAGCAAATCACTTCTTGGTTTCATACCTAAAAATTTTTGGCGACTTCTCAGAAATTTTGCACGACCCCCCCCCCCATGCACAAAAAAGTACAGCAGTGCATATGCACACTGATGTATTTTGCAATCTCACTTATGGGATCAGAAAGAATTAAATCATTTTTATAATTGGAAAAAACTTATTTATTTGGCAAGATATTTCCATATTGACATTATATTCACATCATATGTCTCTTCAGGTTGATGATGCTTTTTGACTATAGTATCATCAGTTGTATTGTGATTTCTTAGCATACTTGAACTGAGTCACTGCAATCCCGATGATCTAATGGAAGACCTATCCAATTTATTACTAGAAGATTTGACACATTTTTCACTTCGAGGTGGTTTTTTTTTTCCGAATAAATTGTGTTCATCACAGAAAACCTGCATTCAGCTTCTGCAGATCTCACAGCAATGGTTTTAATTAAATTTTTAGTTCTTTGGATAGTTTCAGCTACCACATGTTTCTGGTGATTTCTCATAACATTTTCAACATAATCACGGAAATCATTAACTGAAACCTTATGATGAAATGCTTTGTAAAAATCTGGTAATTTCTCTTCAAATTATTTCCTGGGGACTACAGCTTCTTCCAGATTCCAAGCATCTGGGTTCAAAATTTCAACTAATTGATGAATTTTATGATTTCTATCTTGAATATTATTACTTATGCTATTAATGTCATATTTGTTGTCACTAAATTCAATAATTTTTGATTGGGGAAGACTCACATATTTGTTGTCTTCAACAAAATTAATATGCTGGAATTCCATAGAAGAGATAGTTTCATTTATTATTTTTTTGTAAGTACCACTCTTCTCTCTGAGATATTCAAATGCTTTAATTGTTCTCTTAATCAATTGTTCAGCACACAATATATTTACACTTCTTTCTTGAAGAGCATCCGCCAACCAAGAAATTTCTTCTAGTATATCGATTATTAATGCCAGATCTCTCATAAAATATTTATTGGTGAGATGTTTAGCCATTCCAGAAAATTTCTTATTAATAGAAAAAAAATCATACAGTGCTGGATAGGCTCGCCATGTTGCAACTGCTGTTCTATGACTGCATGCTACCTATCTTGGGTCAAAAACTCTACAAATTTTTAGAATTTCAATTCCCAAACCCAAATTGGTTGAAATTTTATTCAGTGCCATTTGGTTTTTATTAGACTGATGGAAGATTTTGTATATTTCATCAATAAATGTTTTAAAGTGATTCACTTGCTTTATGTCTTTGATAGAATCCTCCAGCACAAGCTGAAGGTGATGACTCAAACAATCCCAAATAATAATCTCAGGATAGTGGTTTTTTTATTTTAATATTCACTCCTGACCACCTTCCCAGGATCTCCCTTGCTCCATCTGAACAAAATCCAATCAAATTATTCTTCAAATATGGAATATCAAATCCTACTAAATGCAGACTTTGTAGTAAAGCAATGTAAATGGATCAGCATCCTTGTTTTATAATTCCACTAAATCTACAAAAATTGTTGGTGAAAAATCTGTATCTTCAACTTTAATAAAAATGATAAGGACTGGTTTGCATGATATTGTTGATGCCTCATTAATTATAACACATATCTTTAAATTCTGATCTATTATTTTTCTAAACACTTCCTTTTTAATGTATTTTGCAATCTGCTCAACAATTTTGACAGCCGCGAATCGCGAATGGAGTCCCATTCCCATATCTAACCCATTCTTTTTTTGTAATTCTATCAAATGTTCAATATCAGAAAATGGTCAGTTAGTTTTGCTAAAGTATAAACCGTACTGAAAATTTTACCAGTGGTGCTCATAAACTTTTCATGAGCTTTGTCTATTGTACCGGCTATCCTCTGGTTCCTGAAACAAACAAGGCATTAGATTAATATATGTACATATTTATTATTTTAACATTTCTTTTACTTCATTGATTTATTTATTTTGATCATTTTAAGACTTACTATTATGTAATACCTAGGTTCAAGAATATTGCAGCAGCTATCGATGATCAACTTGTTGACAAAATTTGGTTATAAGGGCACCAGTCAACATGATGAGATCCATAAATCACGAAGGATCACTCAAGTCCATACACACAAAAAAAATTTATGCTATTTGGTCACATCTTGGTTTCTAACTTATTTGAAAATTTTTTACTTAGAGATTTATATAAATGGTATAACAAATATATTAGCATAAGTTCTTCATTTATTTATTCAAGCGACTAACTTATTTTGCAAAGTATAAATATTTAATGGGGTCTTCACCTATCATATTAGGTTACTAATAAAATAATTAATATATACGTATATAGCGAATGTATACATGTTTAGAATACATTTATAATCATAAAGAGAATCTTCACCTACTGTCTCAGGTTACTAAAAAAAATACATATATATTTAGAGCTCATTTGTTATTCAATAAGTACATACATAACAAGCGTATACATTTTTAACTTGGCAAATGGGTCTTCACCTATCTATGGTTACTCTAAAAATTACTGTCATTGAAGCATAATGTCCACTACATTGGACCACTCGACATGCAATTCTCAGTTTGAAGGTCTTCACCTATCATGTCAGGTTAATAAGAAAAAAATACAAATATATTTCGAGTGCATTTGTTTTAAAATACGTTTTGTTACTCTATAAATATATAGAGAGAGCGTATACATTTTTAACTCGGTAAATGGGTCTACATCTACTTGTGGTTACTCTAAAAATTGCTGTCATTGAAGCGTAATGTCCACTACATTGGACCGCTTGACATGCAATTCCCAGTTTGAAGGTCTTCACCTATTGTATTAGGTTACTAAAAAAAATACTATATATAACGTATATCGCGGATGTATTTGTTTTAAAATACATTTATAATTGAATAAGATTTTGGAATTATTTTCATCAAAATCTGGGGAAAAGCGAAAATATACTTGTATGTGGGTTTATTGATCAAAATCCCACGTTTGGAGGGTCGGTCTCCAGGAAGAGAAAAAAATTATTACATCATTTATACATGTTCGTACTTTAGAGGCACTTTCCAGGAAAAGCAAAAAAAAAATTTATATATATCTTTCCTTTCTTTCTATTACCTGTTAACGAAATTTATTATTGTCTGTCTATTTTATTTATTGTACGAGCCAGGTTTGCAACAAAAAAAAAAATCCATCGGCGTCAGAATTCGGGGAAAAAATTCTACACATATATGTATGTTCGTAATCTATAGGGTGTTATAATAACTAAACACTTGCCTCACTAATGGTCGTCCATAATTCGGGTAAGAGAAAAAAAATTTTCTATACATACATATTAAACATGCTTCAATACTCAGGGTAAATAGGTGTTTTTAAATGAAGCCTCACGTTGTCGGCGCCAGAATCCTATGTACCGGTCAAAACATGTTTAACCATCTCACATGAGCTGGAACTCACAAACTATACTTCAAACCCAGTCAAGCTCGAGATTTAGGTCAGGGACCAGCCTGGATTCAAACCCACTCTCTAAGCCCCAGATCAAACACCTAATGGATAACATAATAGTGATGGCACATGAGAATTAATTCTTAATCCGGCCCACTAGCAAATTGGAGAAGACAATGAGACATCTATTACTATGACTAAACTCAAATATATATAAGCATGACTGTATGTTTGGAAGTGGAGAAAAGAGGATTTTGAACTACTCAAATAAGTTAGACAATAAAAATTAGTTTCATATACTGACAAATTATTATACATTTATAAATTAATTGCAAACATTAGTATGTGCGTGAATGAGCAAGCGGTAGATGATTACATAGTGTCATTCATGCTATTATTTCTCATATGCTCTTTATTAGCTAAATAATATATTATAAATAAGCACACATCTTTGGTGGGTCCAATATTAAGATGCCAATCAATTATTAGAAAGAATTTACATAATATTGCTATTAACACTTTGATTTACGGTTCTGAAACATGGTGACTAACATTATTTCGGGGAGCGTTCCGAGATTCATTACAGATATAATATAAACTATTTTCATGCCATTACAGTCATGAAAATAAATAAAATACATTTGAAAACATATTTGATTATATAATAAAATATTTAATGAAAATTCTCTTAATTAGCGCTGGTAAGAAGAACGCTCTATTTTCCCCAAGGCAAATAGATACTCTTAAATACAGAAATAAGTTACGATGGTGGGATTGTATAAGACTGAAATAAATTTAATTAATAAAACTAGAAGTAATTGGCATTTATATATATTTTGAGCAGAGCGCAATTTTAATATTATTACAGCACTAAAATTAGGTCATAAGCAAAAGAAATAATAATAATACGAAGTTTGGGCAGTACTGACATAATAGCCAAAAATAACTAAGAGGAAACAGTCATGCTTCTGGACGAGAACGAACCGGCATGCAGGCCTTTGATATGAAGAAGGTGGATAGGCATAGCGTGTGCCAGACTTAGGGAATCACTGTCAGAGGCCTTTTTATCCAAAATAAATGGTCCTGGGAAGATTAACTATCCTCAGGACAAGGCTTGAGAAGAAATCTATGGGTTTGAACTTGTCGCAACCCCCAGATTAGGAAGCACATATATATATAATCACGAAGATGAGCTGAATGTCAGTAACGCAGTGCGAATGAATGTCACTAACGACAATGAATAGGTTTTACTGCTTTAAAATAAATGACTCTTATTTGAATGCCATAATTTAGACAAATAATACGCTATGCTGTTATAATATATATATATATAGAGAGAGAGACGATTTCATTTAATAAAATATACATGAAGATTTTATTTAGTAAAAGAAACATTAAGATTTATCCTCTTCCCTTTTCTGTTATTTAAAATAAATCAATCCCACCTTCATTGATTTTACAATAACTGGAATATATAAGTACTGTATTTGATATTTTAAGAGTATGTAAAAATAAAACTAGCAGTTATCAAAAAAAGACTAATCAGTCATCTTTTCAGAATTGAATAACATTTATAAAATAAATAAGATTTCAAAGCGTTAATTAGCTTGAATGGTGGATTTACCCGGGTAGAATTACTTTATTCTATTCGGAGTTGAACAAATAATTTTATAAGAAACCAACATAAAATGTTGATTCGTAAAAACAACTGGCAAACATATATCATATAATATATTTTGAGGGAACATTAAAACCTTAATTAATGGAGATTTAATTGAAAAACAAAATGGATTTTAGAAATTACGTTCACCAAGTTGCTGGAAATTGGCATATTAATAATAAGCAAGCAGATATATAAATCAAATAATAAATACATATAAATAAATAACCGCACCAAAGTTAAGGAAAGTTAAGAGCATATGAGAGAGAATTAAATTTATAGAACTCACTTAAAAGCAAATTACATACAAAAAAAAAGTTAAATAACACATTAGAAGAAATCTTGATAGATGAGTTAGGCTAAATTTAGTTTGAGGTGATGGCTTGAAAAGTTACCTTGCAATTTTAAGAGTCCATATTTTAAAGTCTGCTCATGCAAGTTCTTTGGTGGCAGCAAGCTTCTATTAGCATACTAAAGTTCTTAGGTCGGGCTTTTACTTCATTCCTGGGCAGCATAATGGTATGGCCGTGGAAGATGATGACCCAACAGGGCCGAGAAGGGTGGTGGCTTTACTACTACATCATTTTAAGTTTCATAACGATGAGTAGTATGTTAACAATACAGTTCTCTCAATAGTAGCTTATCTATCTCTGATTTAAAATCCGCCATTTTATACTTTTCCCAGGTATTTCTGGAATGCTTTTAATTACTTAGTTCATTGTTTTTGAAAGATGCAACTGTTAGATAATGTTCAAAAATAAATTCAAATCTATTTCCAGATTAGAAATAGATTTGACAAAATGTTTATAACAAAAGAAAATCTTTAATCTTAATCCCCATTTTATTTTAAGTAAAAACTTTAATTAAAAATACCTTCCCCAGATTAAAACAATAGTGTTTCCAACCCTTTAATTATTTTTAGACAATTAACATCTTCCATTTTGGATTTTATAAAATATACTTTAATAAAAAAAAGTACTTTAAAAAGAAAAAGTTTAAAAATGACATATAATAAAATATTTACAAAAAAATCAATATTTTGTTAGTATTTTGTTCCTATATATATATATATTTGAGCCGCACCTATGTACTTTAATAAAAAAGAACTAATAATTAATAAAAAAATTAATAATTTTAAAAAAGTTATTGAAATGTTAAAATTTTATAACTTAGGCGCGCATCTCAAATGTATACACAATATATATATATATACGACAAAAGTAGTGTGATGGGATATAGGGTTTGAATATAGGTTAGTAGGTGGAAACATGAAGCTCAATCTTAAGCTAAGATTGATTGCTTCACTATGGATTTGGAAATTGCATTTTTTGCACTTTCTTTCAATTGCATCACACATATCTGATGTGCTTTTGATTAAAAGTGTTCCTTTATTTTTTTTTGACCAGAGGCTTGTTGAATCATTTTATTTTTTCCACTTGGAACAATATTACATCTTCTTCATTCTTTTGACACATGAGCTTCCTTCACTTTTATTGACTCAATTTTGGTACAGATATCACACCCAAGCTTTTTTAATAATAAGTAAACCGCAATATTTTTTTTTTAATTCATTGGCTTATTTCATATTTCAGCAGTCAGGAAGGTGACTAATAAAATAACACTTTTTATTTGTATACTTTTAAAGAAACTAATTTGAAATGCGATAAATAATGGATTTAATTACTTAAAACAAAAATGTTGTGAATTTTTTCTTGCAGAATAATTCTTAATCATTCAAATTTCATGGTGCATATCACACGTTCCAAGTGCAATATTGTATAATCGAATTATTCTGGAAAAGCATTTTGAACTCAATCTGTTCAAAAAGAATCATTGTTACAATTAGATATAACAAAAAAATAATAATGTTCTTGATTATTGTTGGAAACAATTAAGTAATTTGTTAATTCCACTCATTTTTAGAATAATAATAATAAAATTTATTTTTTGATAATTTAACTACCGATTCGCTATTTTTTTTTTCATTTTAAGAACCGGTTCATACGAACTGGTGCGAACCGGTTAGATATCATCACTGTATGCACACATATCCTATACAGAAGAGGATAAAATATAGATTAATGTTACATTAAGAATACATTAATGTTTTGTATATTGGAATAATTTATATATGTAAATGTTGCCTTGTAAATTAAGTTACTGGTTTATTAAAAGCTTGCATAATGTTTCTGATACAAATACCCCCTTCACACTTACTATCTTTAATCACTTTAATTATTATAGGTCCTGGCTATCTCTCTCCATTAGTCGTTTTTGAACTGACTATGGCAGTTGGATTATATATATATGTTTACATAGCAATATTTTCATCGTAATTCTAATTTTTTATTTTTCAGTATATAAATATGTACAAGAATATAAGTGAAGGCCTCTATGTTGAGAAGCCATAAAAATAGATTGAGAGTCTTTAATGTATGATAGTTTGTAACTGAATTTGAGAGAGATTTTATCTGATTTGAGCATTGTGCCTAAAGTCTGAATGACTATTAAAACAGTAGAAATAGTTGTAATATGAGCAAATAGTTGCAAGCAGGCAACAGCAAAGAAGGTTTTTTTCCCCCAAAAAATTTAAATACATGGAATTTAGGAACCCTACATGATGTTATATAAAACTGTCATGATTTAAAATTGATTTAGTTGTCCTTAGGATTTTAATGTTCCAGAGATTGGAAGTTTAGCTGGAGTGGTAGATGGATATAATTTTTTTTGTGAAATAACAGACCTTCAATTGAAAGGAGATTGCATGGTGTTAAACTCATTTTGAGATCTAATTTGGTATATTCTATTCTTGAAATTCCGATATTTACCAATGAAAAGCTAATAATATTACAAATTGTTTTTTTTTGAGTAAATCCCAAAGTTATATTCAGGAATAAGACATGATAAAAAAACTCCCCTTAAACTATTTGTATTATAACATTAAGTATTTCTAGCTATTTTACCAGAGATTGTTTTTAGAATTTATTTTAAATGTAACCCTTGGTAACTACACTATGGTCCAAGAAGCATAGGGTTTCAATCTGTTACAAAAGATTATATCAATTTACAGAATGTTTTTGTTATTTGGATTAAAAGTTGAGCATAATGTTTTTTGAAGTTAGGAATAAGACTTTGGGGGAGGGGGGTGTCTAAACTTTTTATATCTTTATAATGACTTTTTTCTGTTAATAGGAAGATTTCTTGTGAAATCAATGCAGTGCCATTAGTATGGATGAATTTTTTGCATTCTGTTTCTGATGAATAAATTAATAATTATGTCGGATGTTGAAATTTCTTTTTAATTTTTTAAATGGTTATCATTATTTATCTTAGCCTTATTGTTTTCCTTTGTTTTTCTAGTTTCTATCAATGTAAAGCTGTTTGCTCTAATATTATTAAAACTGAAGTTATTGTGAAAATTGTGTCTCAAGCCAGTTTTTTAAAAATTCAGTATGGCAGCCTAGACATTAAACAAGTTATATTTTGATAAATTTTTCCCAAGACATTCTCTTTATATATATCTATACTTATTCCAATTATCCTCTTGTGCTTTCATTTACTACAATGTGTTCATTATTTCTTTGTTTTACTGCTTATTCATTCTTGTCTTGACTTTTCCATAGATCTTTATTCATAATCCATTTCTATAACTGTAATTATCTTTCTGTTCTTTTCTTCAACTGCCAAATTTTATTTCCATATTTATCATGCATTTCATTCTTGTGTTTTACATTTGTTGATTTTTATTTATTCTGATTTTGTAATATCCTATTTACCATTACAATAGTTTTTCTATTCAATACATTTTTTTCTTTTGTAACTTCATCTGTTGTTTCCTCCTGTGTGATTTCATTTAGGTATCTATATTCCTTTCACATTTTTTAACTGGTTATCTGTCTTCTAATATATTTTATTTATTTTTGTTATATTTTCTTCAGATCCCATTTTCTATATTCTTCTGTTAATTTTATTAGTATGCAGAGAATTTCCATTTTCTCATATTTTCTATTCAATATCTTAATATGCTTGCTCTAAATATATTTTAAATAAATGAAAGTCAACATCTTTGTTGGAGTCCCTTGATTATCTTTATATTTTTAGAAATTGTATTTCCTAATTTTTATTTTTGTATTTGTATATTGTTAATTTTACAATACATAGTTAATTCTTGATTTAGCATATATGTTATGTGCATAGGAATATATATGCACATTGGCATTTACATTATATATTTTAATTTTTTACAATAATAAAGATTTATTCAACATATACTTACCATAATTAATTCCTTGGTTAATATACATTAAGAATATATAAAATTCACATATGCATGTGTTATATATAAAATATAATTTGAATTAGCTATTAAACTTTATTATACCTTTTTCTTTTAAAAAAAAAAGTATAATCAATTTTTGATAGGTTGGAAAAGTTCTTTTTTTATCAGGTTACTCTCAGTCAATTATAAATGTCTTTAAAAAAATATACTCTGGCAAACTGCTTTTGTTTTCTTTTTCTACTCTAAAAGATTTTGGAGTTTTAGAAGTATCTATGAATCATTCATTTCATTCAAGTGAAATTTACTTGTTATCTTTTAAAATATACTTATTTTAAACGATTTGGAATTATTCTTTTTATATATGTATGATTTTCATAGGTTACTTTTAATTATAATGATTTTCGAATTGTCTATTTTTTAAATTTCTCTAAAAGATTTTAAAATATCTTTTAGATGTTAATTCTGACTTTTAGATTTGATTTTTTAAAAATCCAAACAGAATTATTTATTTGAGTTACTCTTTTTTAAAAATTATAGAGTTTAAACAATTTAAAACAATACTGTTCTATATATATCTCATGTTTAGAATGTCATTTCAAAAATGAATTATTTAAAATTACTCATGTTATATATATGCCATATGAGGTATTTGTATACACAGCAGCATATATTGAAGCTACACATATATACATATTAAATATATATATATATGCTTGCTTCACCATTCACTGTGGTTTAACTAAAGACCCTGAGTCCAACCACAATGAATGTAGGCTAAATTTAAATTAAATAGAAATTTTTAAAAAAAGCATATTCAAGAAATTTTATGAAATAAAGTTAAAAGATTTTATTTTAGATAAAATAAAAATTCCTAGAATCGCAGAACTTATTAAGAAAAACATTAGTTAGATATCAATAATTAATTAAAAATTTCATTTAAAAACATAAGATAGCAAAGCAATGGCATTGGAATGTAAGATGGCAACAAGTTGGATATAAATTGAGAGCTTGTCTATTGTTCTGGCTCTTTTACCTGGCACTTGTACCCGAGAAAGCACTGCCATGTGGATAGTAAACTGCTATAAGAAAAATTTTAAATGTGTACTATAGCTCAAATGACTGAGTAGCCTTTTTATCTCTCTCAACTGTTTTTTATCTGCTGGAGCCTGGAAGATGTAACAAGAAATGTCGAGTGCTAAGAACAATTTTTTCCTGACCAATGCCTGCTGCTTTTAATAGATGACTGAAGACTGAAATCACAATAAGCCATCAATATGGACTGCAGACTAAAATGTCTCCATGGCTATCTTAAATTAAAGACGTACCTTACTTTAGAAAATGTTACCAGTAACGTTAATTTCCACATATTTTATTTTGGTGTAAATCATAAACTTAAGTCATTTATGTATTATAAATATAATGTGTTTATATATATAGCCTGATAATTTTTAACATTTTTATTATGTCATTTTTTTTGACCAGTATAATGCTGATTCTTAATCTTATTAATATATACGTAAATCTTTTTTTGTTTGTTTGTTAATGGATCGTCATTATACATTACTTGAATTGTATACTACTTTTTTTTTTTTTTTTAAAAGAAAGAAACACGATTTCTTTGTTATGGCTTTTAATAAATATATGTATATAGGAGGAACTGGAAGGGAGAAATAATCTAATTTCATTTATTTCTACTTGTTTGACCCATTACTAAATACAGGAATATTTCAGATTTATTAGAAAATTCTTTGAATAAAACTTCTCTTTCCAATTCCCTCCTGCCACATTGGTTTTACTGATATCTTTTTTATATATTAGAAAGAGATGCAGAACACACAATTGTTTTTTTTAGAAAAATAATTCAGTATTTCTTTTAATTTGTACTTAGAAATATAAAAAAATAACATTCGAGCATTTTTATCGAAGTGTTCAATTTTATGCATTTTAGAAGAAAGATCCAATCTTGCGTTATATTTTTATCAACCTGGGTTCTACTAGTATGGTCATATATATAAATTAAAATCTTTTAAGTCTTCATTAACTCTAATGGTGAACTAGTTAAATAGTGATTAATTAATATACATATCTTTCTCATATTTTAATGTTAAGTGTAAAGTAATAATTATTTTTAAGAGAGGATATTTTCTGTCTCAGAAAATTTTGAAGTCATATTATTTTATATACATATATTTACTTAAGGTTTTTTTAAAAGTTTAATGGTAATTTGACCACTTTTTCTCTTGTATTGTACTACTCGGTGATTCATGGGTGTCTCAACACATATCCATAGCTCCCGTCATCTTTGATTCATAGGCTAATTCCACTCCGAGATAGCCATTGATGATAAAGTGGATCTTGACCTTTTTTCAAATATTGCTACTGGACACAACCACTTATACTCTGGTCCTGAGCTCGGATCATGCGGCGAACGAGATCCTTTTCTCTAACTATGTGTTAGATCCAGAGTGCTATCCAGACCTCAAGTTTGCCATGTATAAAACTTTCATGCCCTGAGACTCACTTCTAAGCTCACATAATTGAATCACCAAGGATCACAATAGTTTTTAATTTCATTAGAGATAAAACCTTACCTTATCATAGGCTCAAAATATTACTGAGTAAATCTGAAAAATGTCCACTGGGTGGGATTTATCTTTATGTTGTCATTTAAATGCAGTCTATATTTGAACATAGCCTTAATCTATTTAACTAGTTTAACCAATTATCCATTTTTGTAATTTTACCCTCGAGTTATATGTTTTTTTGTTCCTCTCCTTTAAAGTAAAGCACCCAGTTGTTGGCTAGGTATAGTATAGTTTTATAGTTGCCAACCAATTTGTTTATGTACATATTAATCGGATCTTGCTAAATGTATTTCTCAATCTCTGTTTACTGCTGCAAGAAAATAACTTGCAACATTTTTTTTTTTGTCAATTGATTCTTCAAATTGTCATTTTTTTTAATTAAACAATAAACTTTCATTCACTAATCTCATCAATATCTTGTCTGTGTTATATAGTTTAAACCTGATTTTTTTTTTGTTAAAATTCCCCTTTGGGATCTCATCTCTCTCTGACCATTGGGCATACATAAAGAATAAATTCTAGTGAGGTTCTGGAGAGTAAGTCGCTTAGTAGCAATCTGCAGGAGTAGGTGAGATTCTAAACTCCTCTACCTGCATACTGGTTAGGTTAAAGCAGCTCTACTTTTCATACTGTTACAATATCTACCAATTCTTTTGCAAGCTCATGGGCAAGTATTATCATCAGGACAGGCATAGTCCAGGCAATTATCAGCATCAGGAAAATATAGTCTGGTATCTTGGTATTACATGAGTTTCCTTCTAAGTTCCAAACTCCAGTATAGTGAATCAGCAGCAGCTGCCTCCTGTCTTGACTTCAGCTACATCTTCATAAGAGTGATCTGTATAGCTCTGGAAATCATCTCTGCTAACCAACTCTTTTTGTCCAGCTATTTATTACTAGCTACAGCAAACTATTAGTCTGCTGCTTCTCAAAAATTAAAAACCAGGCTCTTGCAGCTGACCCATTTGGCCTATTGCTTCTCAAAAATAGGTACTTGGGTATTATTCCTGAAACCAAGGAAAGAAACGATGACTTTGCACATTCATATCAATATACTGCTAACTTTTTAATGTTGTGATTTTGGCAACATCAAATATTACAAAGCTAGCAATGCTTTGATACGAATGTGAAAAGTCCTGCTTTTTTTCCTTGGTTGCAGGAATAATACCCAATAGTTTTAGAAAAATACATAAAAATAAATTGTATAGGAAATATACATGTAGATGGACTCAGAGAAACAAATTTTGTAATTTTCTTACATCAATTTCAAAAAAAAGGTCTAGTAATAAAACTACTATCAAGGTAGGAATAAAAAAGTAAGAGTATTATGATATTGCTCTTCATGAGCTGGCAAAAATTGTGTCTAGGTTCTTTTCATGATCAGACCCTACTGGAGTAATTTCCTAGGGGATGAAGAGTGTCAGTTTGTTTTTCTGCCCAAATTAACACAACACAAATATATTTTTTAAAAGTAAAAAAAAAAAAAATTATATGAAATAAACACGCAAACGACTGGTAGATGACACTTAAGCACTAAATTTAATTGAATGATTTACAACCAAGAAAAATACCAAAATTTGTACAAATATTTTTAAAATCACATCACAGCACATTCAACAAGAGGCTACTTACTGTCTGAAATAGAGTGTTGTAATTTAAATCTTTATTTTGTAATGGAATTCTTGCATACAAAATGTGATTGTCAGTTCCCTCGCCGCCATTCCTCCTCTGAAATGGTTGTAGAGCACATGATTGTGCAGTACATGCTAAAAAATGGTATTTTAGCAAGCATAAACCGATAGCAATTTATTTTTTGAAACAGATGTCATCCAAAAAAAAACGGCAATAATAACAAATTCAACATATTTATTCAATTAGTAAAGGAAAAAAACCCCGGTAAATTCCTGCAGCTCTTTGAGCTGAAAAGTCAACGTATTAATTGAATACGAAAAATAGAATAAGAACTGTAAATTGCAACACTATAATCAGTTGGTTTTTCAACTGGAGAAATAACTGGAAATTGCAGGACTTTGATGAGATATTTCAAAATCAGAATTAAAAACATTTTTGATCTCAAAGCAAGTCAAAGGAAACAACAGTAATACCAAAGTCAATGTATTAATTCAGTTAGTAATTAGAAAAATGATTGTAAATTGCAGGACTTTGATCAGAGATGCTTTTTAGACTGGAAAAGTAACTGGAAATTGGAAAAGCAGCAGCACTTTGTGCACATCAAAAAGAAACAACAGCAGTAATAATAATCTAGTCAGCATATTAATTCCATTAGTAATTAGATCAATTACTATAAATTGCAGCCCTCTGATCATATGGTTTTTCGACTGGAGAAATAAATGTAAATTGCAGCACTTTGAGCAGATAAAAAAAGAAACAACAACAGTAATAATGAGGTCAACATATTAATTCCATTAGTAATTCCAGAAATAACTGTAAATTGCAGCACTCTGATCAAATTGTTGTTAAACTGGAAAATAACTAAATTAAATTATTTTGAGCAGATCAAAGGAAACAACAGTATTGACAAAGTCAACATTTTAATTCAGTTACTAAATAAAAAAAAAAAGTATTAATTTCAGCACTTGGATCAGATGGTTTTTAGACGGGAGGAAAAACGTTATTGATATCATTCAACATGGAAAAAAAGGTATCATCATGTCTGTGTAATTACGCCACATGAATTCTACTAGGTAAAAAACGAAGCTGAAATTAAAAATGATAAAACAAATTTACAATAAAAACAAATAACTTTAAAATATAAACAATAAACTTTTGGAATCAGAAAATGCAAAAATCTCCAATAACAAAGTTGAAGTTACACCTTTATTGCATAAAAAGTTCTATCTTTCCTAGGTTGAGACTGGAAAAAGAACTATAAGTTGCAGCACTTTGAACAGATGTTTTATAGACTAGAAATTGCAGAAATTTAAACAGATAAAAAAGAAACAACAGCAATTCTAATGAAGTCAACGAATTAATGCAATTATTAAATAGAAACATAACTTTAAATTGCAGAACTTTGTTGAGATGTTTTAGAAGCAGAAGTAAAAATGTTTTTTATATGAAGGCAAATAAAAGGAAAAAACAGAAATAACAAACTCAACGGATTACTTCAATTTGTAATTTAAAAAAATTAGATTATACAAATATGATCAGATGGTTTTTAGACAAGAAATAACTATAAGTTGCAGCACTTTGAACAGATAAAAGGAAACAACAATATTAACTTAATTCCTAAATAAAAAAATATCTGTCAATGAATTAATTCAATTAGTATTGTAATGGAATATGTATATGCCGTTACATTTCTTTCAAATAAAAGTGAAAAAAATTATAAAATCACCCTCAAGTAGAAATGTATATAAAAAAAGAGAATTTGATAATTTTATTTGAATTAATATATATAATGCACAGATGGCAAACGAATTATATAATTCTTTAAAGTTAAAATATAAAAACAAGTTGTTAATTAGTTATTTTTAATCTTAGAATGGAAGTGGTTTTCTATATTGATGTAATTGCAAACAGGCCCTTGGGCATAAAGTCAGATGGGAGATAAATTGAAAAAATACTGGTGATAAAATTTTGAGTTTCCGCTCTAAAGAAAGCTGACCAATAAGGATGAAAATGAACACACGGTTTATAGAGAAAAGTCAAGCCATGTAAGATCGATCCTGGAATTTGGTGATAAGATTTTAGAAAGATATAAAGATAAAACTTTGAAGTTGGATTAGAGATTTTTGGATTGTTCTTGCAAAATTGTGTTTTATTAAATATATTTATAAGTATATTGTGGATCTCCAAAATGTAGGGGTAAGCAATAATTTACATTTCCCATGTTTGCAGCACCTGAAGCGGGCTCCAGAGTATGATGGTTCCTGAGAAACTGGCCAGCAACGATTGTCTCTCCACATAGAACAATATAAAAATGGAAAGAACTTTGAATTCTACCATGCATCAAGGACTGCAAAGACGAACTTTACCTACAGCATTGGAAAGTATAAACTTTTCTTTTAAATGAAATATGAACATTAATTAGATAATAGGAACTTTTCAAGTATTTTAAATATGTGAACTTTTCAAGTACTTTCTTATCTGACTAAAATTTTAAATTATTTATTATATTTTATATATGTGTTTGATATCATTTCCATTCTCGTAAATTTTGTTTAAATTAATAATTAAAAAAAGATAAGCGTAAATAGCTGCAAAGATTCATAAGATTGTTTAGTTTGTGTTAATTTTTAGGCTAATTGTTTCGCAGTTGGGTCAGTGCTGGTGGATAGATGTACAGATGTTTTATGTCAATGTAATTTGAGTAGGCGCATTAGATACTCGTTCCCTTGTACGGCATTAGTATACAGTGCATAATACCCACCTGAACGTATGACCCAAAAGAGTTCCTATGCTATTGATTTTCTTATGCTCTGACTGGGACAATAAGCTGGCAAAGACTGCTATCCTCATTTTTCAGAGCAACTCCTATGTATATATTTCAAATATTTTCATTCTTGTATCTTGTAGTAGATGCTCATTCCTTTCCACCATGATTCTTTATTTCTCAAATAATATCCTTATACAGATGAAAATTCCTGTTAGCATGATTGTGTTGTGCTAATAATCTCATTTTGCATTGGTATATCAGTAAGCTAGCGTTGGTTTAAATGTGAGATTTTAGCCTAGGGTTAAAAGAGATTGGGTTGGTTATATGCGTAATCTATGTTAGCCTACTCATACTTATTAAAATTGTTTAAATCTATTAAATACTTCCATCTTTGCATATAATCTAAGTTAAATATATTCGCTAGTTAATTTAATTTTCAGAATATTCTTTTAATGTGTGTGTGTGTGTGTTATAATAAAATGTTTTGTTGAATTAATTTTGGCAATGACTTATTTCATTAATAATATTTAAATTTCAGAATTAGAAATTTGAATATTCAGAGCGACATTATAAGCTCTGCTTCTCTCTGAGCTAGTGACTGGTGCTTTTGGTTCGATGAAAGAGTAACCCCTCCTGTGCGTATCAGCCTACTTTATAAATTTTCCAGGTTTGAATGGCCTGGTGGCGCCCTGGTATGGCAGATTAGGTTAGGGAGATTATGTCGACCATTATAGTATAACCAAAAATTACTTTAAAATGCAGTACTTTTAGCAGATAAAAGGAAACAACAGTATTAATAAAGTCAACTAATTCAGTTATTAAATCAAAAAACAAGTATTAATTTTAGCACTTTTATCAAATTGAATAAAAACTCAGAAGTTGAAATTAAAAATGATCAAATAAAATAATAATAAGTAACTTTAAAATGTAAAAAACAAAATTTTTAATCAGCAAATGCAATAATCTCCAAAAACGAATGACACTAATAAGTTTTGACATGTAAGAAGTTGGGTTTTGTTGAGACATTTTGTACACGTTCAAAAACATGTTTTTCGAGGAGGAAAAAAGCGTGTTTATTTCATGTTTGCAAGATTACACCTTTATCACGTATGTGAATAGTCATCCTATCTATCCTAAATTGCAGGAGTAATATACAAATACCCAAAAATATTAAAGCCAACTCTTTTCAAAAACTACTATCCAGACTAAAATAATCTTTTTATCCAACTCTTTTATAGACTTGGATTGGGGTGATGACAACATATTTAATTAAAAATAGTGTGTTTTTTTCTTATCTTTTCAAAAAGATCACTAATCCTTTCAAAAGCAACTTTGAAATTTTATCAAAGGTGTGATCTACATGTGTTTACTTAGATAGAGAATTGTATACAAACCTTAATTAAAAGATTTCAAAAATAATATAAATTTTTACAATTATGAGTTTGACCTGCTTGTTTTTGAATTTCAAAATCAGAATTCGATAAAAATATTTATTAGATCTATTAAATGTTTATTTCATAATGAAATTTTATTTTACATTCAGAATTATTTAAACTTTACTTATTTGTTATTATTTCAGGAAATATAGAAAATATCTATTAAAATTTTTGTCTGTGTTTATATCGACTTTTCCTTTCCTTTATATATATATATTGCAAGTGTGCAAGGTGTGTTGGCAGTTGAATTTGAAGATTTTACTAGAATTGAATATATAAAATATATATATGTGTTAGGTGAATTTTGTATATATAATAATATATAAAATAAATCTTTTATTTGAATAAACTTTGAAAATTTCTTTTCCTCGAGGCAATACACATTGTATTTTTTTTTTACTTTCAATAAAAAAAAAAAAGGAAAAAGAGAAAATTTAAATAATAAAAGCGACTACTGATTTTAAGTATTGATAAAAGTTCTACAAAGCATGATATTGGTAATTAAATATGGCCATGATTGTTACAAGAAAGAGACCTTTGAGAACAAAAATCTAATTAAAGATAAAAATTTGAAGAAATTTGGGAGGTGTTCAATGTACATATGTGGTGAGTTTTCAGAGGGATATAAAAGGGATGGATATGAATAAAGAAGTTCTTATTCTTTGCTTTTTTTTTTTTGGATATGCTACAAGATACAGAATTACTCCATGATAGTTGCCAATATGCAGAAGGGCAGCTAGAACACTTATGCATTGCCAGTTTTTTTTCCTTGGATGTCATTATTATGATTTAGAAGAATGAAGTTCTCATCTGCCTGAAATAGAAGCATCGCGTCAAAGCTGGAACTTAATATACGAATTGCAGAGTAAAAGCCGAGGATTATATTCATTACCAAGGGACTATTTTTCTGGACAATCTTACCAGTAAGAAATTAAATTTTGAGCTCAATATTTATTGAAATAACTTTTGATTGAAGATATTACCCCTGTCACATAACCTATATAAAGGGAAGTGATTAATGGAGTACAATGAACTATAAATATGTTCTATGGATCATTATAATTATTATATTACCTTTTTTTTCTTCTGTAAATTGAAATAAATATGCTCTCAATAAAAAAAAAAAAGGATTGCAATGTGTCATTTGTTTATGCCTCATAAATATATTCTCTCAGCGATCTTTGAAAATTCAACTGTTGGTGACAACACACTTTATTGTATTTCAGGTTTATTATTTAGGATATTAAGATATTATATATATATATCACACTTCCATTATCGATTTAATAGGGATGTAAAAAATAGAATTCTGGCACCTAACAAAAAAATATATAAATTTAAACTATTAAAGATGACAATGTGAATGAAGATTAGCATCTATTTTAATAAGTCAAATTTCCGTTACTTATATTAAGCAATAGATATCTAATGCTAACCACCACATATAATTGCTGGTGGGTTTTACAAGCATATATGAATTAATTCGTTGTAATTAGGACTGTATTACCTGGAAATATATGCTTACGCTAAATGTTAATTGGTTCTATGTAATACCGTAGATTAAGCATGTGCATGGCAAGTAATGGATATGTTCTTAACATATATACAAACCTAATCATGTGGGCATCCACGTCTAAATTAGGCGAGAAATGGTTCAATACCTACCTAAATGATGGGTCTGAAGAAATGACCTGAGATAGAAGTAATCAACAGGAAAAATAGGTTATTAATGTATTTGCAATTTGGGTTGGGAATGCATTATATTGCAATAATATATGTGATTTTTTTTTTTCAAGCAGCAAGCAAGGAGAATATGATTTGTTAATATTGAAACGGATTACTACTTTTTTCATTATTACTGAACTATTTTAAACTAATGCTAGATTACGAATATTTTTTTTAATATATTAAAGAATATAATGGTTTTATTAAGAACTCTGACCTAAATATTTATTATTATTTCCCGCCCAACATATTTATGGAGTTCAGCCTATTCTCTGACTCCAAGAGCCAAATATATGTATTGATAGGAATTATGCTGGAAGGGATGAGAAAGCAATCAGTGTTAATTCAGAAATACCCTGTCACTAGCTAGCTCATTCAAGGTGGGTGGTACTGAGACCGAGGGAAATATATATGTAGGTATGGCAGTAAGAATCATATTAATCAACTAATAGAATGACTATCATTTGCATATATCTTTAACTAAATACATAATACATGAACAAAATAAAAAAGAAAATACCTAAATATGCTCAAATATTTAATAAAACATACATGAAATAACCGAGAGTATTTCAACATACTCAGATATTTAATAAAACATTCGAATATGTACATATATTTGTACAGACAAACAACAAAATATTAATAATAAAATGTTTAATCTCTTCAAATATGACATACATTTTCTGAAGGTGGGAAAGCTGATTGAAATATAATTATGTAAAGTCTTTAAACATCAAAGGAAAAAGGCGCATTTAACATATTTTGGAAAATAAATGTTACCTTGAGTTTCCCCAGGAAAATAGCTTATGCAGATTCATGATGAGAATAAATTCTTTTGGCACACTATGGCCATGTAAATGGTTCAGCATCTATATCTTACCATAATTGATTTCTTGAATCTCTTCTGGTTCGATTACTACTTAGGATATCAGCAGGGAAACGCAAATGGCCGGTCACAGCTTCTTTTCGGGTTCTGGTGATGGTTTGCTCATGTAGCAGCTTCTTCTTCTTTATGGGACTGTTGATATAAAGCCCAGCACATTCCTTCATCTCTAGCTGGTGAATAAATTTTCTTTGATTAAAACAAGTCTTCAAAATTTCTGAGACAAGTAATCTATAATACGAACATATAACAATATAGTAATTTGACACTTTAAAACTTAATGTCAAAAATGACTCTATTTATATCATTCTTTTTTCTTTTCTAGAAGTTCTAATCTTACGTATCTTCGCTATTTTTCTGTATCCTAGCATATGATATCCGAGGTCTGGCTTCTTTTCAAAAAAAAAAAAAACCTGTTATCACCTTTCGCTTTTTGTCTAAGCAAAAATTTCACCAACCCCTTTTTTGGAAATAACTCAGAACAATGCCTTTGTTAAAAGCATTCGCAGATAACAATGTTTAGTTTCTCTTTTATTTTTATTTTCATGAACGTATTTCTTCATTTTCTTAAATTTTTATCAAAATTAAAATATGGCATTTAGACATTAAAATAACACATATATAATACATGCTTTCTAAACAGTTTCTCATTCGCCTGCCTATACAACAATATACACACACACATTTCATTAATACAAATGGGCACAACCCTCTCCCCCCTCCCTTTATGCCCATATTCAATCTTTAATTATTTTAAGAGTCTTAAAAAAAAAAAAAATCAAATATGTCACATATAGTTATTACTAATATCTATACATATGCTTGAATATAAAATCTCTTTCTTAGGAACAAGGTTTAATCCCAGACCTGTTACAATATATTTTAGTAACAGATTATTCGGTCGAAATAAAATATAAAAGTTCTTTTGAATAAAGAGTGGAGGATCAAGTACTGAAAGTTTTTTTTTTCTACTGTGTTAAGTAAAAATATGGCGAGGTAATATTCAGGGTACAATCAAAGGTGATGACAGGGGGGAAGGGGAATTGGCGTATGTAAGGAGTAAAATAATATATGCGATAAAAAAAAAATTGTTAAAGAGTTTGTAAAACAAAAGGAATATATATATATGTGGGTTTTTTTTGACATATTGAATATATATATAGCAGTTTAAATAAAATATTACTAAACTATTGTTTAATAAGTCGGTATCATAAATATATAGTACAGTAACATGAAACAAGATCAAACCATGCCTGAAAAAAAAAAAGATAATCTCATCTGTGAATAGGATGGGGGAACTATTAATTTCGTATCATAGGAATGCCTTAAGCTTGACATGAACATAAATGATGTTAAAGTGGGGGTGCTATTTGATTCTGGTAGTTAAGTGTCACTCATAACCTTCCCAGTAAAGGTGGCACAGGTCATGATCAAGAATGGGAGATCACAGTTGGAGACCAAACTAATATGGGCACAGTTAATAATAGGGCAGAGATATGTATATCATATCATATTGATTTTAAAAGGGTTAGTGCATGATGCCATGTTAGGTTCAGAATTCAACACAGTGTTTAATAGATTATAAACATAGGAAAGTTATATGTGATGGTGAAATAGTACATTTTGATTAAAAAGTGAAAATCAAAAAAAGATGGTATGTAATGCAATTAGAGAAAGCGAAGGACCTGATCATAAAACAAATAAAGGAGTTGAAACAGACAGGGGATATCGAAAATATGCTGGGTACATATAAGGATGTTTTCTCAGAAAAACCAGGGGTAATAAAAGGTTATGAACAC
Source organism: Epiperipatus broadwayi (assembly GCA_028023455.1). Taxonomy (NCBI): domain Eukaryota; kingdom Metazoa; phylum Onychophora; class Udeonychophora; order Euonychophora; family Peripatidae; genus Epiperipatus; species Epiperipatus broadwayi. The sequence goes on along the minus strand of JAQFVV010006224.1, from coordinate 1,537,126 downwards.
CGTATATTGTAACGGTCAGACAACGTGTGACTCGTAAACATAGTGCAGAATTCGACCACCATACAGAATAGCAGCACCATCGAGTAGCGAAGCCACCCGTGGTACTGAGTTCGAACATAGTTTATCGGTTCCACAATACAATCCACGAAACAACGCATCTGATGCGACATTAGTAAATATTTCCTTAGGCACGGTGGTCAGGGATATGCAAGAGACTCATGATTTTCTCGAGTTAGCCAATAACCAAACTAATATTAATTAAACATTCATATTTACATAATCGAGGAAATATTATATAGAATGGGTATCGAATAAATGAAACGTAACTGCAGACGTATAGTTTAAAATTATTTATTAATACATTTTAATAACACAATCTAATAATATTTTATGGACTAACAGCTTCAGTAGCGGGATTTGCGACATGATTATATTTTAAAGAATACATTTATTTATTTAGACATTATTTTATATTGAGGATTTCAGTAGCGGTATTTCTGATACTGTAATGTTTACAAAAGGAATACATTTATTTGAAGGCATAATCTAGCTACCTAAAATTCTCGAGTGAGTATTTCTAATGCATGCCTGGAGGGATTTATACCTTTGCAATGCAAGAGTCTAAAGTATGGGTTATAAGAGTAATGGCAGACATATATTTATTTAATTAAAATATTTATTTATAACTAAGGGCAAACATTTATTTGAGAGTGAATTATGCAGATAATGCAGAGGCGGAGTGATATATAGAATAATAAGATTAAGTGAAGGAACACGTGGTACGCTTTAGAAAGGCGATATGGAATGGCAGTATATCGAAACTGCAATGCCGTGAATGGGTTTATAAGAATGTCGGGCTGGTCTCTGCCATCGGCCCGACGAAGTAAGGTGTCACATAAGCATAACCAGGGACAAGCGGTCCGTGTCGCAGTTTGCCGGCTGGCTGCATGACATTGTCAAATCCTACAGGAGCACCCATTATGCCCGCTTGTGTAGGACGACTGGGGTTAATTTCAACCCTGAAGAATCCGGAAATTTCATGGCAGAATGGGTCATCGCGTCTCTAAAACGTAACACATGTATACTGTATAAACGATTATGATGAGATTTAAATAGATTTCTGACTCGGCCCTACATTACCAACATTTACTAAAGAACTCTGGCGACTCTCAAAGAAATGTGATTTTCTAGAATTATTCATTAGATTTAATAAATACAAAACATATATATACTGGGAGTTATTACAACTAATATGCCAGCCATTTGCGAAGTAGTAGACCCTGCATTACAATAAATGATGCACTGAATGCGTGTCGATTTATATGAAAGTGAAGTTATTAAGGAAAGTAAATATTAATGAAAATTTGACACGCATTCATTGTTTCAAGCGATCATAGATTTAAACTTTGAAAATTGAGACAATTATGAGCATGCAATAATTAAATAATAACTATAGATAAAAATGTAGATTCTATATAGAAATATGCACCCAAGAAAGATAGAGTGAGGTAAGCTAGATTATTAGAGAAATTTACACATTAAATTAATTATTCAATTTTAGTTATACAAATGATAGTTTTTACATTTTACAATTTAGATAAGTAGTATGAAGAAAAGCTATAGCATATTATTAGAGTACTCTAGAGTTTGAACACAGACAGGTACCTGTTTTATAAGAAGTTTTCTGATTCCATTAGTTTAGCAGCAAAAAGTTCACGAGTGGCAATTCTTTCTTGTATTTAGATATTCATTTAATTTCATGGCAGCAGCAGCTTTCTCATTCATTTCAGGCAGCAGATCTTCATGGTGAATTTATGACAGGCAATGGAAAGTTCGGCATCCGATAGGCCATCTCCCGATGGAGAATAATCTAGGTGCTTTACTCGGTCATACCTTGGCAGGAACAAATTATTTTATTATTTTTGGAGACTCTCAGTGATCGAGAGCAAAGCTAAAGTTTAAGTGAATGTCTCCAGCAAGTCTAAGATGGCCTCTTTTTTTATCTTGATCTTTCACATTTTTGTTAAGATATTTTAGGTTCTACTTAATCTGCCCTGAGGATAATCAATGCATTTTGTTGGTTTTTTTAATTAAAGAAAGCTGCCGTTCTATTGTTTACATTTTACATTTACTAATTATATTTTGGGGAATTTTTCTTTAATTAATCTATTATCTATCACTGACCGATGCTTTTCAATTTCAAAGACAAAAAGGGAACATAAGATTATTTTAACTTTTAATTAAATATTACATCAGATTTTTTTAGAATTATTATTAAACGAAATTTAAACAAAGCAATAAATACGAACTTTATAATCCAAAATAAATGATTAAAATTATACAAAATTATATAACTAAAAGAAATCTAAATTATATTATTTTATCCCTATTTATTGCCTTTAATTTGAGATCGAAATGTGTGCGTGTTTATGCTAAATTCTACATATATTTATACATTTTTAATATTGTTACACACACAATTCGATATCAAAAAGTTTAAATTTGGGCGGGATAGACCGGTCAGTGAGAGACGACAGAAAAAGGTGAAACTTAAGATTCGAATACGAATCTTACTGTTTCAATATTGGAAGGTATACCATATCAGATACGGTCTTACCCGGTTTCCCATCAATATAGGACTGAGGTAGAAAAACAACTCGACCAAATGGAGGACTGGGTGTTAATGTCCAAAGTATCATCCCCTTATAATAACCCTTCAACAATTAAAAAAAAAGGATAACTCAATAAGATTATGCTTAGACACTAGGCAATTAAATAAAATCATAGCCCGACCAAAATGTACCTTGTAAGTTAATGATCTGTTAATAGATTTCCGAGGTAAGAAAGTGTTCTCAATGTTGGATCTAACTGCCAGCTATTGGCAGATAAGGCTTCATCCAGCAGGTTATAAATATATGGCTTTTCGATACAATAGAAAGTTGTATCACCTTAATAGGATACTCTTTGAATTGAAGAATAGTGGAGCAGGGTTATTAAATTGCTTGGACCATGTATTAAATAAAGGACTTGATAACCATGTATATGGATGATGTTATAATTGCATCAAAAAACATGGAACACATACAGCATCTGTAATTATTACTATAGGAAATGTCAGGAGAAAAACATTAGGATTAATCTGCAGAAAAGTCAGATAGTTGCTACAGAAGTGAATTTTTTAGAGCACTTGGTCAGTGATAAAGGCATTAAGCCACACCTGAAGAAAATCCATGCCATTAGGGACTTTCCCATCTCTAATAAAAAAACAAGTTAGCTCGTTCCTGGGTCTATGTACATTCTATAATAAATTCTATGAGAATTTTGCCACAGACATGAAACCATTGATACAGTTATTACTGAAAGATACGTTATGGAATTTAGGAACAAAACTAAAAAATAGGTTTTATGAGGGTCACAGAGAATTTTTTTTAAATGAAGTCATGCTTGTATACCCAGATTTCCATAAACCATTCATCATACAGGCAGACAGTAATGGATACGGGCTGGTAGCCACTTTAATGCAGAAGCAAGAAGATGGTAGACATGGGGTATTATATTTTAGCAGCCATCCACTACATGGTCCAGAAAAAAAATTAACAGTAAATTTAGAAAGAAGCCCTAACTGTGGTTTGGGAATTTATAGGCAATTTCTTATTGGGTCAGAGTTGAGTGTGAGATTGGATCATAAGAGTCTGGTGTTCTTGAACCACAGTTACCTCTCAAATAGTGGTTAATCTGATGGAGCCTCTTTCTTCATGAGTTTCATTACTCCATTCAATATTGTAGAGAGGCAGAAAATGTCATAGCAGACACATTGAGTCGGAATCCAGGCTCTGCATTGTCAAACCATTTACAGATAGACAACATCAGAATAGCAACAATGGGGATGATAAAAGATAAGTCTAAGCCTTAAAGCATTTAGAGAATCGACGACAAGATGCGACATGCAGCTGCATTATGGATAGGCTACAGGAAAGGAATGCAACAATGGTGGAACAGGAAAATGACAGAGAAGAAACAATATGTAATATCGTTTGAGAAAAGTGATATTATGGTACTCTAAAGGAAGAGACCTGGAGAATGATAGTACCGAGGAGTTTACAAGAAAGATTAATTAATCGTACTCATTGCATATACGAGCACTATGGGGGACACAAGATAGAATATCTATTAAAGACATGGTTTTACTGGGTGAAGATGAGACCACAGGTGATATGGGTAATAAAGGGGTGTGAAACCTCTGAGAAGACAAAACCACCAAACAGATCTAACAAAGATTCACAGCAATCTTGGTAGCTTGTGATGTATTCTTAAAGTGGGTAACCACATACTCGATAGCCCAAGCCAATATTAAGGGTGCCATTAGAGTATTAGAAATCCAATACCCTAATAAGGTAGGAAAACCTAAGGCCATATTGTCCAATGATGAAACACCCTTTATATCTGCATAATGGCAAGACTGGTCGGAAAGCATTGGAGTACGACATGTCTTATCTTCTATCAGAAACCCTCAGTCTAACCTGTGTGAGCAGGTTATGAGGGAATTGGGGTGGCTTTTCGGAGTTTATACCTCAACAGACCACAAAGGGTGGGCAAGGCAACTTCCATGAATTATAAATTATATGTATTGGACAAACAGTGAATTGATGGGCTATGCTCCAATTGGCTTCATTTTGATCAATCTGTGTTGATATTATATGTCGAGATTGCCAATTGTTCCAGAGCAAATCAACCAGGAGGCAGACTGGAAAAGAGCACAGAAAGAACTTGCACATTGTACAGAGATAAGGGTACAAAGAAAGGGCAACTAGATTTAGAGTAAGGGATCAATTATGGCTCAGGAATAACCTAGTCAGTCCTGCAGACAGACACATTTTCAAGAAGTTTAAAAATATATATGAAGGCCCATATCGCGTAGTAAAGGAAAACAAACCAAAGGTTTTACACTAGCCAATGATAAAGAGGGAAAAGGCACATATAATGCAAGGGCTTTAAAGCCATATCATCCACGACAGTAAATCATGATTGGAGGAAGGGGATAGTTAATCAACAGAAATATAATAGAATAAACTAGCCAAAACATCTAGTTTATTTTCGTGATCATGGAGGATTGCAACCGGGCAAGGTGTGTTGGCAGTTGAATTTGATGATTTTGCTGAGAATATATATATATAAAAAGAAAAATATATGTTAGGTGAATTTTGTATATACATAAAATAATTTATAAAATAAATCTTTTATTTGAATAAACTTAGAAAATTTCTTTTCGTTGAGGCAATAAACATTGTATTTATTTTTTTTTTACTTTCAATAAAAAAAGAAAAAAGAGCAAATTTAAATAATGAAAGTGACTACTGATTTTAAGTATTGATAAAAGTTCTACAATGTGTGATATTGGTAATTAAATGTGGCCACAATAGTTACGAGAAAGAGAATTTTGAGAACAAAAAATTTGGGAGGTGTTCAACGTACACATGCGTGATGAGTTTTCAGAGGGATATAAAAGGGATAGACATGAATAAAGGAGCTTTTTTTTTTTTTTTTTTGGATACACCACAAGATATAGAATTACTCCATGATAGTTGCCAATATGCAGAGGGGCGGCTAGAATGGTTACGCATTAGATACAGAATTACTCCATGATAGTTACCAATATGCAGAGAGGCGGCTAGAACGCTTATGCATTGCCAGTTTTCATTTCCCTTATTATGATTTAGAAGATTGAAGTTCTCACCTGCATGAAATAGAAGCATCGCTTCAAAGCTGGAATAATATACGGATTGCAGAATAAAAGCCAGGATTTATATTCATTACCAAGGGACTATTTTTTTGGATAATATTACCAGTAAGAAATTAACCTTTGAGCTCATAATATTTATTGAAATAACTTTTGAAGATATTACCCTTCTACATAAACCATAAAAAGGTAAGTGATTAACAGATTCCAATGAAGTATAAATATGGTCCACGGAACATTATAGTTATTATATTACATTTTGTTTTGTTTTATTCCTTAAATTGAAATAAACATGCTCTCAATAATAATAATAAAGAATTGCAATGTGTCATTTGTTTATGCCTTGTAAATATATTCTCTCAGCGATCTTCTTCGAAAATTCAACTGTTGATGACAACACACTTTATTGTATTTCAGGTTTATTATTTAGGTTATTAAGATATATATATTCTGACCTTGCTCTCATGCATCTTCACTTCAGAATAGTATATGATATGAAATAAAAACGGGTTCTATCTCAGTTAATAATTAATAACTAAAATATTCATCATTAAAATTAAAATATTTTACTAGCTCAAATTTAAAATATGAATAAGGTTCAGTTTATAAAAATAAATTAAATAAATATTTAATATTTTCATGAGACTTGAAGTGAAAATACAGGTGACAAGATAGATTACATTGAGCCAATATCCCACAGGATACTACCTCAATGGCATAAGAACACTATCCCCCCTTATTACTATTTCAAATAACAAACTCATAGTATTCTTACGACTTTAATAACTTCTACTCACTAAGATTAAACTAATAATTAAATCTTAATCTTCTATTTAATAATCTAGCTCAATAAAATAATCTCAGGTTCATAAAATTTATTCTAAGTTAATTTTAAAATACGGTAGTAAAATATGAGAAGGGATTTTATGTCATAATCTACTACACTTAAACTAATAATAATAAATAACAATAATAATATTCTTCATGTAATGATATAATAAATACGTGGTAGCATTTTAATAATCTGACAAACAAAATATGTGTGGCAACAGATAGCATATAATTTAATATAATATTGTGATAACTGATTTATGACCAATAAATAATGTAAGATTATGATTATTTAATTATAATGAATACCAATAAAATATTTAAATTCTTAAATAATTCTCTATTTATCTTTTTGTGCAAAATTATGCAGCGATGTGGAGAAATAAATAACTCTGACACAAAATTTTTGAAATAACAAAATTTAACAAAGTTTATTACTAACGATAAATAACTAAACAATTTATTTACACTATTTACAGTGGATATCCTTAACCTTTTTACTTTACAGTTTGATCTACCGGGTTATAAAAAAAAAAAAAATTATATTTCAATTACATCTTTATTTAAATTTAGGACAAAATTTTAAAAAAAATGTTACTATTTGGTTTCTCATTATGGTTAACTTATTACAAATATATTTATCTACTTTATTAGCAACAGCATTTTATCCTTAATATTATTAAACTATCTTATTTTACAAAAAAATTCATACTTAGAAAAACATTCCATAGAAAACAAAATTTTAATAATGAGTTTGGATTTCTCAAAATATTAAAAAAAAATTTTCATCTTGCAAAGTCAAAGATGTTACACAAAATATTATCCAAAATTCAGTACTAGATATTAGTATTTATCACACAATGTTTACTAATCATAATATATTCTTCTTTAAGCCCTACTTTAGTATGATATAAGTGTAATCATCAATACATGTCTGTTAATCAATAAACAAAAAATATACTATGCATATTGTTTACATAATTTACTTTGTACTATTGTATTTTAAAAATATGCAATGCTTATTTTCTCTTAAAAAAAAAAAAATAATACTAAAGCATTTAAAATTATTATCACTTTAAAGAAAATATCTTTGTTTAGATACTTTGTTTTAAAAAAGTTTATATTTCATTTCCGAAATAAAATTCAAAATATATTCTATGATTCTTTTCTTTCCCTAGGATACTTTGGATCTTCAATTTTAAGTTATAATATTCTGCTCCTTATAAGCAAATAAACTAATCTTATCCAAAAACGATAGCATAACATAAGTTCTAAATTATTTATCATTTCTCTTAAACATATCTTACTAAACGATGCAGTTACATGAAATAAAGATAGCGAAAACAGATGCATAGGATTAAGGAAGAAAGCTAGAGTATTACTCTTAACATATCTCAAAATCATGGTACAGTGCGAAGAGGTATGGCATTTACTTGCCTAATATCCTCTAGTACAGGGACGATGTTAAAGCTATTTCTTCAGCTTTATTAGAACATCAAATATTTAAAGAAATATAAACACTGTTCAGTAAAATGTGTATCAGTCGCAGGGCTTTTTTAACTATGCTGATAACCACATAAAGACTAAATATTATTCCCATTCCTTATCATATCCTATTTTAAAAATACATCATCTTGGTTTCCTGCTAACTAGAGTACTTCCAAGCCACTATCTCAACATTATTTCTCAAGATTTTTCTACATCTTACATCGATAAAATAACTATCTGCATTTACAAAACAATAAATAAAATTCATTAATAGTTAAACAATCTTACTATCCCATAAGAAAAGTTGCTTACTTCATTGCTCTGTATGTTTAATCATATACAATCTACTTAGACAATATTTGAATATCCAATGACATGAAAATTTTAAAAGAATCACATAATTATTTGTTATGTTGGATTATATCACTAAATAAAAAAAAATTGTCGTATGCATATTTTCAAATCAATCCTATCTCATAATGTTTTTTAAAATGTTGTATGAAATGCGGTACATATAAGTATAAAAAAAAACTTTTATACTTCATTCTTACTATCCATAGATGATCTAAAGAAAACACACAAAAAAAATATACATTATAAAATTATTAATAGTTATTATTATTACCAATAACCTTTATCTAGTCATCGTGTTCAGTAGGCTTCCTTTGTCCACTTGAGCATTGCAGATATAAAAATTCACACCCATACACTTTATATTAAAATATTTTTAGCTAAATTATTAGATTGTTATATTATAAAATTTTAATATTAATAAATTAATGTTTTTATGTTTTTCCTAATCTTATATAAAAATTTAGATTTAAACTAGGTTAACAAAATAAAAGGAATCAAAACTATAATTACATATTTTCTTGACGATAGTTCCTGATAAGTCCAAAATGTTTATTATTTTCTCTAGAGTTTTTAAAAATGTTCTCCAAGCGCGTTAAAGTTTAAAATAAAAATAATTATTAATCCATTTAGTAAAATTTATAGAAAATAATCCTTGGTTTTAGTATTTAGGACGATAATTATTAAATCATAATATTAATTAATCCCGTGAAGCTTCTTAATCTTCTCTACCAATATTCTCTGCATATCCGATGCATCAATCCATCTAATTTAACTTTAAAAATATTCGATGAACTTTTAAGTACTATTTGTATTTCCATGGATCCATATTTTTTTTTTAACTATGTGTTCACTTTTTTATATACGTTTCCTTCTTGATACATTTAAACTTTCGTTTGGTTTTTTTTTTTATAAATCTCTTTTAAAATAAAACTTCAAGTATTTTTTGAACAAATCTTTTCCAAATACATTTTAAATAATTCTAAGAACGGATATTTTAATATCAAAAACGCTTCTATAACATAATCTCCTGGGTTCTTTCTTAAATTTTGCACTCGAAAATATTTTTTAAAAAATGTTACCTTTAGAAAGGATATAACATTTTACTCCTTTGAATATCATATTATATAAAATAATTCATGCAATATATGATTATCTTATTACCATTTAAAAAATAAATCTTGAATAAGCTTATAAATAATAATGCGTCTCCAATTTTTTCATTAGACTCCGTATGATGTCCGAGCTGTGGTTTTTTATGTACCAAAACAGTTCTTCGGTGAAATATTAATAAAGCTGTATCAATAAATATTTCAAATATTTCTTCAGTATTACAATTTATATCCATTTTATTTCGTAGTATATCCATTTTTTATTGCGTAGTTTAGGTTAAACTTTTAGATAAAATACGACTGATAAAGAACTTTAAAAAATTTAACAAAGCATGTTAAACGAAATTATTAAAATATTTTTTAGTTTATACTCTCTTTTGCAAAAAATATTTTTTAAAATTATCAATTAGTTTTTTGCAGATAAAGTTATAAGAAAGTACTAAAAAAAATTGACTAAAATAAAAAATTTTAAAAATAATTACTATCTCTTGATAGCTATAATTTACCTTTCTCTGGTTTCAATACATTATTAATCTCCCCCGATAACTTAGTTACGATGATATTTATAGTCTGTAAGAATACCTATTCCTATTGGTTAATTCTTACTTTAGCTTGAGAACAAATTTACATATTTTCAATTTATAGCAGAATTATATTTGAAAATAAAAAATTATGACATAATGAACTTAAAATATTATTTAAAATATTACTTTTAAATAAATTATTATTTTATTAAAACTATTTAAACATTTAAATTAACTTTTAAAATAACCTTAATAACTTATTCTATTTCTTAATATTTAATTTATCTATTTTTATTTAAATAAAATATTTAATTTTTATATTATAATTGTATTCGTCTTTATGATACTATTTAAAACATTACATCATTTAAGCATTACATACGATAGTTAACTTAATGTTTAATACTATTTACTTTTATGATAGGCAATAATTCTATCCAATTCTATAATATAACTTTTAAAATATTTTAAACTTTGTTATTATTTCAAACAAGCGTGTGTGTAATAGTATACATTAAAAGTCACATGATTATAACTTTGACAGACGATTTTTAATCTATTTCTCTGCCTAGATTAATAAAATTGATACACTTATTATATTATATAAAATAATTATAAAAAATTTGGAAGAATAATTTTAAAAATATAGAACTAGATATAATTTTCACCATCATAAAGTTTATTTTTAAAATATACTATATTAATTTTGACTATTTAAATATGATTACAAATTTAAACATAGCATTTATTAACTATAAGTTTTAAACTATTAAAATCGAATTTTTAAATATACTTTTAATTATTTATAGCTGTGTTATTTAATATGGCCAGCTTTTACAACCATATGAAACAATATTTTAAGCTTTATATAACTATTTTTAAATGATTTTATATACTACGCATTCGCTTTAGCTTCAAATTGTACTTTAAAGATATAATTGACTTAATATAATTAATGTATTAAAAGAACATATTCTAAATTTAAAATTTTTTAGTAATTAACTGTTATGAATTATTACTGACCTATAGAAAAGGGCACAATATATATCACAGTTCCATTGTCGATTTAATAGGGATGTCAAAATAGAATTCTGGCGCCTAACAAAAATATATATATAAATTTAAACTAAAAGGTGACAATGTGAATGAAGATTAGCATCTATTTTAATAAGTCAAATTGCCCTTATGTATGTTAAGCAATAGATAGCTAATGCTAACCATCATATATAATTGCTGGTGGGTTTTACAAGCATATACAAATTAGTTCGTTATAATTAGGATCATATTACCTGGAAATATACAATGCTTACGCTAAATCTTAATTGGTTATATGTAATAAAGTAGATTAGGTGTGTGCGTGGTAGGTAATGGATATATTCTTAACAGATGTACAACCCTAATCATACGACCTCCACATCTAATAAAATAGATTAAGTGAGAAATGGTACAATATATATATATGTGCGCACACACAACTGTTACTGTGTGCCACGTAACGCAGATGGTTACAATTAGTATAGCTTTTCAGCACAAAATCATCTTGGGGGTTATTTGTCTTTTATGGTATTTTTATTTAATCGAATTTAAATATGTGGTAGTATTGATGTTAATTAATACATTTATAAAGATATTAGATGTGGGAAAGGGAAATGTGAATAACTTCATGTGTGTGTGTGTGCTTAATTTTAAATAATCAGATATATTAATCTTTAATTGAATTTTAAAGCTTATATCTATGCTAGTTTAGTAAATGATTAATAATAATCATTATGGTATTTATCTAAAGTGGATGGTTTAAAAATATGGGTTGAGTCCATTTGATACTTGTAATTCAAAATGTAATTATTTAATATAGATAAATATTTTTCATATAATGGAAATATATATGTGAGAAATGGTGACCTGGACCAAATAATGATGAATACTGGTTCAGCATGAATTGCATTTTGGGGGGTCATTTGTCTTTTATTATATTATTATTTATATGAATTTAGAATATGTTGTAGTATTGATGTTATATTTATAAAGATATTACATGTGGGAAGGAGAAATGAGAATAATTCTACATGTGTGTATGTGCTTAATTTTAAAAAATCAGATGTATTAATCTTTAATTGAGTTTTAAAGTGTATATCTGTGCTAGAGACAACCTCTAGTTTGGTAAATGATTAGTAATAATCATTATTGTATTTATCTAAAGCGGATAGTGTCAAAGATGTGGGTTGAGTTCGTTTGACTGTTGTAATTCAAAATATAATTAAATAAAAAAAAACTACAATTTTATTTTTAACATGTGGTTATGCAAACCTTTATAGTATTTCTAGAGCAATAGTTAATTGTTGCAAAATGAGTTATTTATTTTGAATTTCCATTATAAAAAAAAAAAAAGATATTAAGTTTTTAATCAAAGGTAATTTTTTTTTTCTGTATGTCAAATAAACACTAGTTTTTACTTATTGATTTAATTCTTTAAATTACATTTTATTATCAAAATTGATTTTTGCTAAATTTGAATAAATTATTATTTTTTTTTTTTAAGGATTTCAGTAAAGAGTATTTTTTAAAGGAAATAAGGAAATTACAATGGTGAAAGTTAATGAAAATCACAACTCCATAGAAAAAGATTTTGTTTTTAAATAAAGAATATGGGAATACTCTTATACACCTGGGCCTCGTTTTATGCGGATTATTTTAATGCGATTTTGAAGTTATGCGATTCATGTTTCTTCTTAATATCTTTTATATTTCACTATATTTATTAGATATCAAGAAATTTAAATTATTAATAACTTATTTTGACTTGAAATACTTTTTTTTTTTCCAAAAATATAATGTTATATTAGCAGCTAACGTGATTATGGTCTGAAACTGTATTTAGAATATTAGCTTCTATGTAAATAACTTACTTATACTAATGAGTAAATAATAATAATAGATTTATATTTACATATAAAAATATTGCAATAAATATTCAAAAATTTTAAACTTTTAAAATGTATTTTGTTAATTATAACAGAAATAAATAATTTTTTAGATTTTTAAAATAAATAATAACGAAGATTTTATTGATTTTATAAACTGAAAATTATCTTTCTAATGATAATCTATAATCTTTTTGTTTTGATTCTTACGATCTCATTTTTTAATATAGAAACAAAAACCATTAACACAGCTCAAGACTGAAAGTGGCACTAGTTGTATGTCACATGACGAATCAGATTTCTTAACAGTTCATAAACAAACACATATTGTCAAATAGCCAAATAACCGCTAATGATTAAAATATGTATGAAAAAATGTAAAATTAAATACTGTAGTTAATAAAAAAAAGTTTGTCTTGTATTATTTTTTTTTCAAATATTTGAAATTTTTTATTAGTCATACTTTATTTCCTTATTTTTTTAATGCGAATTTTAAAGTAATTTTTCCTTCTTGCTTTGCTTTTATGCGATTTCTGAAAATTACAACCCCTATCCTCATTTTTCAAGGTAAGTTAAGTCTATTTTTGTGCGATTTCTTTTGTGCACGTTTTCTGAGGAAACCTATCTACCGCATAAAATGAGACCCAGGTGTACCTTGTTATTTAAAAGGAATAACAATAAATGTACAAAATGTCATGGAAATTCTGATCTCTGATCACTATGAAATAATGAGAGGTTACAAAAATAAATTACTAAAGAATTTTTTGATCATGAAAAGCATAGCAGAAGATGTAAATGACAGCAGAAATTCCATATTAAATAAATTTAGATATCTATTTTATGCAGATTTCATGTAGTAAGCAAAGAAGGGGGCTAGATAGTAAAATGTTTTAGAAAGTAAGACTCTATATATAGGAATCAAATTTTGTGAGTTTATATGTATAAACATACATGCAATTTTATAAAGAGGAATTTTACTTTCGTTTTTGAGCAGATAGGAGGTTTTTTTTAGCATTTTAATTAAGTACAATAGATGGATAAAAGTAATTGAGAATATAAAAATTAAGGTCTAAATTGAAATTAAAATTGAACAGGAAGTATATATTTTAATTAAGTTTAACATTGAGTAATTAAAATCAAGGAAATTTGGAAGTATACTATATTGTAAATATTGTTCTTATATTATCAGTTTTAAGAAACAATTTCAATGTGATAATCTGTAACTATATTTACTGTATCTGTTTCTTTTGTTATAAATCTTTAGTAATTGGGAGAAACAGATTACTTGTTATAATAGTTTCCTTTAATAATCAAGAGATTAGCATTCTTTTATATGGAAATTTAGTAAACAGTGGAGCAATGAACTACATTGTATCTAAGTATGCAACTTCAATTATATGCTATCCAAAGAAAAATGCAAACAAATAAATAAAAATGTAAATAAAAAAAACATTAATATTTGCAAATTTTATATTCAAGCAGTCTTTTTTTCTGAATGTTGTTCATGGTTATATATTAATAAAAAAATTTTCAGTTTATGTTAAAAGCACATACAATTTTATTTTTTCTTTATTATCTTTTTTTAATTTGATTTGCAATACTTTGCATAAAAATGATATCTAGGAGTAATGCTAAGTTTTACAAAATTTCAAACCATACTTTAAGATAATACTGTCTTAAAAATAATAATAATATTGGTGATTATTTATCTTTTCAGCATATAAGTGTTTAGGTGTATCAGTGTTATTAGATAGAGTGGGGAGAGGTGGGTGGTGTGAAAGTCTGTGCTCATATACCCTATATTACATATATATAGCCACAGGTATATAACAAGCCTGTGTTTCAGTTAATAATAAAGATTGTAATTTTTTGTTAAAGAATCTAGTCTTTTATATTTCTATTATAAGAAAAAAGTTACTGAAAAAAAAAAAAAATCAGCCAGTTTATTTTAAAAATAAAAATGGTAGTTTTTTAAATTTTTATTATTACTCTTCTAGTTTCAGTGAATGCATGAATTAACACACACTCACTAAAATATATGTAAATGTATCCCCCTCAATTTTTAATAATAACTATTATTGGGTTCAGGCATCATGTAAATATGTAACAGTAAATTTTGATTCAAATTGAGCAAAGATAATATTTATAAGTAAGAATTGGTAAAACACATTTATTAAAAACCTTCCCTTTCAAACACATAGGCATATTTTCTTTTAGTATCAAGGTATTTCTACCAAAAGCACTCCAACCAAGTTTAATTCTATGATTAATTTCATCCATTATGTTTTCCTCTGTATTAATAATCTGAGCAAGGTATTTGTAGCTGTTAACTTTTTCAAACTCATCATAATTAATCTTTATTTTCATATTTTGAGAAAATCCATTAAACATTATTTTAGTTTTTTTAACATTTATCTTTAGTCCTACTTTCATCTGATAACTCCTGCAACATTTCCTGTAGTTCTAAAGCATTGTTTGCAAAAACAGCTATATTATCTGCAAAATCTAAATGACTTAAATAATCTCCATTTACTTTCACTTCTTTAGCTTCCCATTTTAATCCACAAAATACTCCTTGCAGCACTTCTGTAAAAAGTTTTGGAGATTATGGAGTCACCCCATCTTACACCCTTTTCAATGTTAACTTTCCTAGTATCATTATGTAATCTAATTGTTGTTATTGCATTTTTATAAATATTCTTTAAAATATGACAATATCCTGGATCTATACTTTGATGATCCAATGCTTTAATCACTAAAGAAATGTTTATAGAATCAAATGCCTTTTCATAATTACAAATTCAAAGCATAATGGAAATTCATATTCATTTGTCCTTTCTATAACTTCTCTCAATACCCGGATATGATCTACTGTACTAAAGCCACTTTTAAATCCAGCTTGTTCTCTTGGTCGGTGGAAATACAATAAAGGCTGATATACCTGTAATTTCTAATATCTTCTTTATCACCTTACATTACCTATATCTACAACAAAATTTATGTAAAATCAAGCATTCTTCATAATAGACAAACATCATTGACTTCATTTGGCAGAGAGTTCTAACACAAAAGTAAAAAAAAAAAGGAAAATTACTAAATTGTAACTATGAATCGCCATGGAAACTGCTGAATGCTAAATCTTAATAACACATGCCAAACTCTTCACTAATACTAGATAATTGTTAATATTATTTTGAATATATAGACCTTATGAACTTTCTTGTATATACTCCTACAGAACTTAACTGATTTTTTTTTTTTTTGCCATTTACAATTTGTATAATATAATTTGAATTAATGTTTATTTATATATATTAAGGTTAATGATTTTTAATTTATTTAATGGAATGTTTAATTGTAATTTAAATTAGTATTAAGTTTTAAAATAAAAGAGCAAAATTATGGAGGCTAAACATTATGTGTATTTTTTTCTTGAATTAAATGTTTAACAATAAATATCAGTTTAGTCATAGAAATCACTAGACATTTCCAGTTAAATCAAATTTTTGTTGTTGTTTTTTTATGATGTTTAATCAGTCTTTCAGTAATACACATAATCTAAATTATAAAATTGTAAGTATAGAATTAATGAAAATATGCACCTAGATAAATTTATAATTTAAATGTTGTAATATATATGTGGGTATATAAATTGAAGTTGAAGCAGTTAGTCAGCAATACTATCATTATCTTTATTAAAACTATCATATTGTGTTAGAACCAATAAATATTAAAGGGGGCATAGATATTTGTTGGTAATCTATAAGACTAATGTTGGAATGGATACACATGTTAATTCAATAAGAGTAGGCTTGAATTTATGAATTAAAATTTTTAAAATCAGATTCTGTATCTTGACCAGTATATATGTTATGCTTAAGTGTAATAAATAAGATTTTTAAACATTTAATGAAATTTATAATATATTTAGGAATGATTTATGCACTTGTTATTTATATATTTTGAAAATATTTTATGATGATATGTGCATCTTAATTGTTTAATGTATATGATGATAATTTTCCGACATTGTTCTTAAATGTGCATTGAGATTATGAAAATTATTATAGACTTGCTTGTCCGGAATCTATATTATGTTTGTCTATTATAATATTATGTTTTGGGATAATATTAATGCATAGCTTGGTTTTGATAAGTAAAAGCAAATTTATATTTAAAACTAACTGTTCTAGTCATGTAGATTAATATTATATGAACCATAATAGTATGTATGGATAGATAGAGAAAATATATGCATGTGGGTATATTACATTATCTCTTGATTTATTGCCTATTGATATACTACTCTTATTTATTGTATAGTTTCACGAATGTTCAATTATAAAAGTTAATTATAGAATCTAAAAATTAATTTTAATTAAATTCTAGATTATAATGATTATTTATTTGTAATAAAATACTTTATTATTTATTTATTTATAGTTTGAAATTTGTTTCATTAGTCATTGTTATCTATATCATGTAATCATAAGCTATTATAATAAAATCAATTCACCATATTGTGGGAAAATTAACAACATGCACAAGATTTTCCATAATTTATGGAATATATGATAAAGACACTAATAATGGTTGAAGACTTTATAGAAAGTTGTTGTTGAGATATCTCTCAAGTTAATTTTAAATTTCATATACATATTTAAGTATGTGAAATGTCAGATCTATATTGGTGTTGGTTTATATCTTACTGATTTAATCTAGAATTTGAGATAGAAAATTCTAGATTGTGAATCTACTGGTGTCTTCCATTGAATGATAATAGCCATACCTTTTGATCCTCAAGGTGACCATTACATTGTAACTTACTATTTTTGACAACCAATGTGGAGCCAGGTTTCATTAGATGTGCATATAAATAGGAGTCAAAGCAAATAGCCTATAATACTATCATTATGTTTATTAAAAATTATAATACTGTTAGGATGAATGAATATTAAAGGTAGCATAGAGATTTGTTGATAACTTATTGAGGCTAATGTTAGGATGTGCATGTAACATGTTAATTCGATGAGAATAGACTTGAATTTATGAATGAAAGTTTTAAAACCAGATTCTGCATGTTTTCCGATAATATGTCAGTTATTCATTGATATAGTAAATAAGATATTAAAATATTTGATGATAATGTATTTATGAATGATTTATGCACCTTACTTAAGCATACTTAATTATGATTTATACACCCTAGTTTTTTATATATTTTAAAGCATATTTATAGGGCATTTAATGATGATTAATGCAGCTCATTCATATATTTTGAAGTATTTCTATATATCGAGATGATGAATAACAGATGGTAATAGCTCTTGTGAGTAATTATTGTAGACTTGTATGACCAGAATCTATGTTACTTGCCTATTCAAATATTAAGTTTTGGAATAATATTTATACATACAAATCTAATACAGTTTTTGATATGCTATTGATATAGATTATTATATGCTTATGACAGTATATAGGGATGGGTAGAAGAAATATTACATACATATGGATATATCGCATTATGCTTTTGATTTATTGACTTGATTATACCATTTTTATTTATTTTATGGGTTAATGTTAAAATATAAATGTTAATTATAAAATCTAATCTTGAAAATTATATTTATGTTAAATTGTGGATCATAATAATTATGATTATAATTAAATGTATATTCTTTATTCATTTGTAGCTTCAGAGTTTTATTTCATTACCATCAATGTTTAAATTATATAATCTTGTATTATTATGAAAAAGGTAAAATAAAATTTATTAATATTTTTGGGAAATTAATAGCAGTCTCAAGTTTCTCCCCAATCTATTCTGTGAAGATGTTTCTTCCCATTTAACTTTAAATTTCTTACATATAAGTGTGTGCTGTGTCAGTATCATACTGTTACTATCTATAATTTGAGCTAGGAAATTCTAGACTATGAATCTTCTGACATTTCTAGTGAATGTCATTGGCTACATTCATGGCTCCTCAAACTGACCATTGTAATATATTATCATATCAAGTACCATCATTCATATCTTTCTATGCATTATTGTGTTAAATTGCCCAAGAAATGGTATTCAGATTCAAAGATTATTCAAAAATATTTTTTGTTGATACACTAATTGTAAAGCATTTATGTGCTGCTTCTTAGGGCTTCTTTCAGTAGAAATTATTTCAAATTGTTTACTTGCAAGTAATGTCTCTAATAATAAAAATCATAATCCTTTTCCATTTTATTTTTAATTTTATATATAAAGTATAAGATTTATATGATAACAGCAATGAAACATCTGATGCAGTTGTAATTTTTATGGAACATGTGAAGCAACATCTTAGACATTAATAAGATAACATTATTCAGCAAGCATGCAGCTATGAATTATGGAAAATGTAAATCTGTCTTTCTGATTTAAAAAAAAATTGCTTTTAATTTAAAATGTTAGAATTAAATGGTTTGTTGTTTGAATTTAATCCTTGCTAATTGTTATTGATACTTTATAATAATACTACAAAATATATTGGCAAATATTTTATAGATGTATGTTGAAACACTGGCTGTGAAAATATATAATGAACTTTTAATTTCTTCAATAATTGTGGCTCTTTGAAAGAATTCATTGATTTGGAATGAATTCATGAATTTAGAATGGCAGAATTGTCATGTTTCCACCAACAGTTTTTTTTAAAAATCCTACTGTGATGATTACAATAAAAAATAGCTTGTCATCAAACCATATTTTTTATACTTAAGTAAAAAAAATTGTGTTACTATTATATGAAAATTTATTTCTAGCAGCTATGACTGTGAAAATCCTATTGTATTGCTTCAATCCTTGACAAAGGATTTTATATATTTTATCATGATTTTTTAGAGATGTTCCATAATAGAATTCTGAAGTTAGAGCAAAATAAATTTTCATTTTTATATTTGAAATAATGGATTTTTGCTAATTGAACTAGAACAGATTGAAAGACAAATTCTCTGGAATGGAAGTAAATGACATGCATTCCATCTTTTTAGGATTAATAAAAATTTAAAAAAACCCAACTTATTTTATCATGCTATAATTATTTCTATTGATTTAACTTTATGCCAGGTAATCCATTTTATAACCAAGAGAACAAGCTGGATTTAAAAGTGGTTTTAGTACAATAGATCATATCCAGGTATTGAGAGAAGTCATAGAAAGGACAAACGAATATGAGTTGTCTTTATGTTTTGGATTTGTAGATTATGAAAGGCATTTGATTCTATACACATTTCTTCAGTGATTAAAGCATTGGATCATCAAGGTATAGATCCAGGATATTGTCATATTTTAAAGAATATTTATAAAAATGCAACAGCAACAATTAGATTACATAATGATACTGGAAAAATCAACATTGAGAAAGGTGTAAGACAAGGTGACTCCATATCTCCAAAACTCTTTACAGCAGTGCTGCAAGAAGTATTTTGTGGATTAAAATGGGAAAATAAAGGAGTGAAAGTAAATGGAGAGTATTTAAGTCATTTAGATTTTGCAGATGATGTAGTTGTTTTTGCAAATAATGCTTTGGAGCTGCAGGAAATGTTGCAGGAGTTAGCAGATGAAAGTAGAAAAGTAGGACTAAAGATAAATGTTAAAAAGACTAAAGTAATGTTTAATCGATTTGCTCAAAATATGAAAATAAAGATTGATTATGAAGAATTAGAAGAAGTTAACAGTTACAAATACCTTGGTCAGATTATTAATACAGATGGAAACATAATGGAGGAAATTAATCATAGAATTAAACTTGGTTGGAGTGCTTTTGGTAGAAATAACTTGATACTAAAAGGAAATATGCCTATGTGTTTGAAAAGGATGGTTTTTAACAAATGTGTTTTACCAGTTCTTACTTATGGATCTGAGACTTGGACACTTAATAGAAGAGCAATACAGAGACTTCAGACCACTCAAAGGAGTATGGAGAGGTGTATGTTGGGAGTAACAAGAAGAGATCGAAAACGCAATGTATGGGTAAGACAACAAACAGGTATTACTGACCTTATTGAAAAAATTAAAAGATTGAAATGGAGTTGAGCTGGACATATTGCTAGAAGAGATGATAATAGATGGACAATTGAAATTTTCAACTGGATTCCAAGAGATTGTAAAAGACTCAGAAAGAGACCACATGTGAGATGGATGGATGAAATAAGAAAATGTGCAGGGATGTTGTGGAGAAGAGAAGCTAAAGATCGGAGAAGATGGATTAAACTTGGAGAGACCTTCATCCTGTAGTGGATTGATAATGGTTGATGATGATGATGAATCCATTTTATGTAATGAAAGTATTCATGTTGTCATATGAAATAAAATAGTTGATCTGGAAGAGTTGCTTATGTTATTTATACTGAATTTTGCTTTATAAAGAATATTGTTTCTGAAGTAATTTTTTTTGTCAGACTATTAAAACAATATTTTGTATTTTACAAATGTTGAATACCCTCTTTTCAAAATGTCTATGAAGTTATTTAGTATGTAATGTATAATAATAAATATAATTTTTATTATAGGAAACATTTGAATAAATAATCCTAACAGTCTAGATAAAGATCTAGTAAAGACATTAAATGGAATATATATTTTAGTTATAAATCTGCTCATAATATTATTTGTTGCTTAAGCCTCAACTTATTGTCATTTGCAAACTCAAATAAATAATCACATAATTCATATTGTTTTTATTAACTAAATAAACATTGTTTAAAATTGTATACATTTTATATAAATTGTATAAAGAAAAGTTTTATTAGAAAGGCCTTTTTTTTTGTATTGTATGGTTTAGAATACATCTAGAAATACAGCAATGATAAGATGATAACTCTAGATAAATATTTTGAGAATTTTTTTTTTCTTTTAGTGGAGGAAGAAAGTATAGCTAAACATATTTTATGCTGAATTCATGTTAGCAATTAGATGTATAGTTGGCAGACAGTGAAATTATTGTCAGATATGGTGTTTAACAGTGGTAAAATTATCCATACAGTAATACCACCCATTGCAAGCCAGAGTAATCAATGGATGCAAGAAGGTTGTGCATAAAACCCCTATTTAGTGCCTAATCATGCAATATCCCCAGTCTACTTTCTAACTTGTGGCTTTTATCAATGACGAGCCTTGGATTTGAAAGCACCACCTAGATCTTAGGATCTAATGCAACCCTCCAGCAGTCATCTTTTTTTTTTTTAGTTAACTATAAAGCTATGAGTCCATAATGAAAACACAGTAATGTTTTCAATTAAAGCTCATTTTTGGTGTCTGGTTCTTTACTAATCATAGTCACAATAATTCTATTAGGCAGGATTATTGTTAAACCAGTAAATATCACATGATCACTATTTCCTATACTTACACAAGCTGTTATAACAGAGACAAAATTTCCATACAATAGAGCCACCCAGTGCAAGCCAGAGAAATCAATGGATGCAAGATTTGTGCATAAAATCTCTGTCTAGTGCCATTTCATCCAATATCTCCAGACTAGTTTCTAGCTTGTGGCTTGAAGAGACCAAAAAGAAAAAAAGTGGATGCAGGACAGTTACATTAGATCCTAAGATCTAGGTGCAGTACTCTCAAATTCATGGCTCCTCGCTGATGAAAGCCACAAGCTAGAAACTAGTCTGAGAATATTGGATGAGTAGGTACCAGATAGGGATTTTATGCCCAAACCTTCTTGCATCCATTGATTCTTCTGGATTGCACCATGGAAAGTTTGCCTCTGTTATAACAGCTTGTGTAAGCATAGAGAATGGTGATCCTATGATATGGGCTTTAATTGTGAATATTATATTACCTGAATATTTTCTGCTGCTTTCACTAGTAAGTCCTTTCTGTTTCTCTTTGATCTTTTTTTTTCATTATCTTATTATCTTTTGGTATTTAGATTGGTATAAGGTCCATTTATCATAAGTTTAGCATGCTATCAATCATCTCCGTACTAGAGAATCATATTTTCATCTTTTTAATTAATAAGGCAACTCACATGCAATTTTTATTGTTTTATACAACTGGATATATAATAAAATATGCAAAGCCTTGGACATTGAGAAAATGATGATAGGATAGATTTAGCAGACTGGGAATCCTTAGTTGTGATTTTGCATGAAACGGTTCAGTAAACAGTAAAACACATTAGAAATGGATTAGTTTTTTTTAAAATTTAATAATAGATTTTATGATTAGGAAATCCTATTTAGGGATATTATTACCCTATGTAAATGTGGAGTACTAGAAAAAATCTAAACATTGTGTTTCAATTCTTAATGAATAAAAAAATCAACATTAATTAGATATCCTTTTTATAATAAATATTTTAGTAACATTGTGCTTGAGGCTACAGCCTTTTTGCATTTAAATAAATTTATAATTATAACATTATTAATGTTTTTAATTTATCAAATAACAATTTCAAAAAGCAATTCAATAATTATTGAACTGTAATAACTATCAAATATAAACTTTATTTTTGGCCTCTTTTTTAAGGCTGTGCATGTTAACGTCATATGATCACTATTTCCTATGTTTGCATGAACTGTTAATGCAGTATGTGATGTGATGCAAAATGCTATGGCTTCTTTATAGTAATGCCACTCAGTGCAAACCTTCATAATCAATGGATGCAAGGTTTGTACATAAAATCTCTATCTAGTGCCCTAATCATGTAATATCCCCAAACTAGTTTCTATCTTGTGACTTTTATTAATAAGGAACTTTGGATTTGAGAGCTCTGTACTTAAATCTTAAGGATCTAATGCAACCATCCAACAGTCATCTTTTATCTATTTAGTTAACTATAAAGCTATGATCTTAAGTTGAAAACATAATAATATTTTCAATCCAAGCTCATTTGTTTGTATATACATCTGAACCAAGTTCAGTATCTATACATATTGATATTTTTGGTTTTTATAAATCACAGTCATCATTATCTTATGGGCAGGATTGATATAAAACCACTATAATATCACATGATCACTATTTCCTATGTTTACACTAAAATGGGTATTTACTGAATTGGATTCAGATCTATATAACTATACAATCGAATGAGCTTGGATTAAAAACATTGTTATGTTTTCATCTTGGGATCATAGCTATATAGTTAACTGAATAGGTAAAAGGTTGCTTCTGGAGGTTTACATAAGATCCAAAGATCTAGGTGCAATGTTCTCATATCCAAGGCTCTTCACTGTTGAAAGCCACAAGCTAAAAATTAGTCTGGGGATATTGGATGAGTAGACACTACATAGGGGTTTTATGCATAAGCTTTATGGTTGACATTACTGTATGGAGAGTTTGCAAATGTATGCTTGTATGTTAATAAGCATTGAATTCTTTCTTCATAGATTAGATAAAATTGGCCTTTCTCTTAATTTGAAAACTTAATTTTAATCCTTTATTAGAGATAGAACTGCAAATCAGAAATATCTATTTCTTTCACTATTTTTTTTTGCAACATTAACATGTCACAAATCTAACATCAAATAAATTCTTATTTAAACTTGCAGATTTCTTTCTGACATAAATTTTTGGAATTTATGCTGAAAATTCTTGATCACGTTAATATATGAGAGAATGATATCTGCCTATATTAAAAGATATACCACTTTCTGGTCAGAACCCTTCTTCACACATCAGTTGAAATGCAAGTATATGTCCCCATTTATTGATAAATTTGGCATACAACATACTGAAATATCTCTGTAGTAAAAGCGGATAGGGTGAAGAGGCTAAGTTTAATATTAATATAAGTCTAATTTGGGCATGATCAGCTTTATGATAAGAAACAGCATCACTGTAGAAGATTTTAAAAGAATTGAATGGGTTTTTTTTATTGTTAATAATCCCAGTCTTTGCCGACAGCATGCCCAATATTATTAAAAAGCCACAAAACCTTTATTATTGAAATAAAGTAATGGATCAATTTGTTATTTATTACAAACTTTAGTTTCTAGCAAGCCAAGCAGATGTGGCTGAATAATATCATACCATTTAGAAAGCTGGAAGATTTTTTCCAATTGAATTCATGCTTTTGATATGAAATAAGCCTATTTTAAACTGCATTCCCTCTCCCTTTTTACTTTATATCTATGTGTTACTAAAAAAACAATTTATACCCAGTAAATAATTATTTTAAAAAACTAAAATTTAGAGCAATAGTAACTATCTTTAATCTTGAATTATATATTATTGATCCATAAATACAGAGAAATAAAAATTTTAATTAAACTGAATGAACTAGCAGGGTACTATCCATTGATACAACAGATCGTAAATGTGATGCATTACCCTGTTGCCTTTTAAATAATGCAAACATGGTACGGTTATGTCTTCTTTCATAGATAATGTAGAGTTTGACTCTTCAGCAGTGATGGAAGTTCTAAATTTTCTGATTTTATCATATAGGATGTTGTCCCCTTTATTATTTTCTATTATTGTATCCTCAACTTCCAAATTTCTTTTGTGAGAGTCTGCCAGTTTTTATTTAATTTGAAGATTGCTATTACCTTGGTAAACAACCTGTTGTGAGCCAAGATATCTGGAATATTTTACTATAGATACTTGCTGTAGATTCTAAATAGGTTGGGAATCATGATTGTTGTCTACCTTCGAATGAAAAATTTTGGTGGGAATTTGTTAGATCATTTGACTTTCCTAAGATTTGGAAACTAAAGACAGATTACCTGTATTCTCATTTTTAACCATTTGAGACTGTTCCATGGAATTTTTAATAGCAGAAATCTGGAGTTGTAGCATTTTCTCCCCTCTTTAGGCATTTTTGAATGTGAGTACTGTTATATTGTATTTTAATAATAATGTTTTGGTCAGGTGCTAATAAAATGACCACATTCTTTATGATGATAATATTATCATTTTAATCTCAATCTATAAAACTAATGTAGCGTCTTGGTTTTTAATCTTATTTGACATATCATTAGGCTGAATATTTTTATGTAATTTAGCTTTTAAAAAAGTAACTGTTTTCAAACACTAAGAGCTGGGGTGTTTTTGAGATAAGTGGGCTGAAATTCTCCTACTACTTAAACAGTTCCATTAATTTGATAAGATCCTTGATAGTATAATTTAAATATATATATTTAGTAGGCCAGTAATTATGATTCTCTCTATTCAGATCTATTAGAACTAGAACATATTTGTCTGATGTTTTTATTTTTTAAAGAAATCCCACTGTTTTCAATTAAATTCTAAAATTAAATAAATATCTGGGGTTGGATATTCTGCAATGTGCACAATAGAATTCCACAATTTTTTTTACAGAACAAATAACAATTCCTTAGGCAATATTTGTCTGTGACAGTTAGTATATAACTGACATATCCATATCCATTTAAAACTGTTTCAAAAAATTATAAAAATCTTTAGGCATGATTGCTTTGAATAACTTAATTATTTTACTTAAACTTTCTTTGTTTCAGATCTTTTCCAAATTTGTAATGGATGACTCCGATACTGTCTTAAATAGGTTCAATTTGATTAAATTACTTAAGTTAGATTGAGTCTATTTTTATTATGTGTTTTTTGCCCAGTCTTATTATCCTGACATGAGTTCAAGCTTTTTTTTCTTCAGCATATGATATTCTCCTGCTGTTGTAGGTCTTGTTGCCCATAGTAACTGACATATTAGATGAGGTGTCAACTTCATTCATTAATCGGTGAAATTGCTTAGGATTACAAGCTTAAATTTCAAATTCTAATCCAGCAACCCTTATTAAATAAATTGGCAAGGCTTAAAAATCAAAATCTCTTAATAAATATTTAATAAGTTATATGATTCTTCTGTTAAAATAGATTAATTGAAAGTAAATGGTTATTGACAATTATTTTTTAAAGTTATTGTGAAAAAAACAATTTGCTAGCAAAATAGTGTTTACCAGATCCAGGGAAAGAACTAGATTGCATAATGTTACATGGCATAGTAAGACTATTAGCACAGATAAGTCCACTAATCCATACTATCTTGCCAGAAAATCAATATTCTGAAATCAATAATCAATTTTTATTATGTGTAAGTTTATACTTTTAAAAGATAAATTTTATTATTCATTAAAATTTAATTGTACGATATATTCAGCAATTAATTTTAAACATTTTTATAATTATATTTTGATTTTTCATGCTTGGATGGTGGTTTTGGATAGTAACCTTGGTTTAGGTCATAGGCATGGAAAGGATTATTCCTAAATACAAATATTTCATTATATTTTATAATTAATCAATTAATTACACAATGAATGGGGATTCTGCAACTAAAGAATTTGTTTTAAAAGACTCCATAATATTTTGCAGACTACAATAAAACTTTTCATAAAATACAGTGGAAGTATTATGAGATATTCTTAAATTTTGGAAACCTTTGCATCTGGTACTTAACCAAAATCTTTATGAATCTAATCCTGAGAGCATCAAAGCAAATAAAACTTTATCACTATAAGATGTCAACAGATGTTAGACATAAATATATATTATTCCAACACTTTAAAACCTATAGTGGGATTATCATGTGTGTTCTGAGAAATAACAGAAGACAGTAGATATAAAAAATAATTTGAGATATGCTTATGATATTTTGATCTTGGATGCCGATGAGGAGAAATTAATAAATACTGAAATTATTAAAAGAAATAAATGTGTTAAAAACTAAAGTCATGATTACAAATCATGTCAGTAACAATTTTCTATCAATTAGAAGTATTGCAAGTTTTTCAATGATTAAATTCATTGTGTAATTTTTTCACTATCAATTATGTTGTCAAAACATGTACATGCAAAAAAGCAATTGTAAACAAGATGATGCATTTTGGATATGGTACCATCAGAGAGTGCTTTTAATTCTCTATCCTTTCTCAAAGGATTAATGCACATCCTTTATAAGAATTTAAAAATTAACAAGAGACTGTCGGTACTAAAGAAAAAATGATTTATGATATATTTTGAATGCATAATGAGGAGACCCACATTGTAGAAAAGCTTATCATTCAAGAAAAAATGTCTCACCAGATTGAATTATTGATGCATACAGTTCAATAAATATTTAAGAACAACAATTTAATTTACAAGTGCTAAATTTTTTAAGTTCACTTTTATAGTTCATATATTATTTTAAAAAAATTCCAATATTTTTAAATCTAATATCACCACCATAGTTTAAAACTTCTCAGGTATTTCATCAGAAGAGATTAATTATTCATTTATCTCATACAACTACTATATCTTTTGAATTGCTCAGGGATTTAAATGAAGAAGTGAGACATACAATTAAATTTGTGAATAATGGAATTATAATCGATATCTTAAAAGAAGCAGACAAAGAAATAGAAAATTTGTTGGCAAAATTATATATCAGATGATTGGAGGAATGCAGTTTTAATATTAATATTTAAAAAAGATTATGAAGATATTAAAAATTGCAAGCATATCAGTCTTTTATTAATTCTATACAAAATTGTTAGCAAAATAATTACAACTCATCTTCTGCAAAGTTTGGATTTTAACCAAACAAAAGAATAAACTGAATTTAAAAGTGTTTTTAGTACAGTAAATCATATTTGAATTTTGAGAAAAGTTATAGAAAGGACCAATGAATATGAGGTGTCATTATGCTTTGGATTTGTAGATTATGAAAAGCATTTGATTGTATAGTCATTTCTTCAGTGATTAAAGTATTGGTTCATCAAGTTATAGACTCAGGATATTGTCATATTCTGAAGGATATTTATAAAAATCCAACAGCAATTAGATTTTATAATGATACTAAAAAGATCAATATTGAGAAGGGTGTATGACAAGGTGACTCCATATCTCCAAAACTTTTTGCAGCAGTTTTGCAAGAAATATTTTGTGTATTAAAATGGGAAGCTAGGGGAATAAAAGAAAAAGAGATTATTTAAGTCATCTAAATTTTGCAGATTATGTAGTTGTTTTTGCCAATAATGCTTTAGGCTTCAGGAAATATTGCAAGTGTTATTAGATGAAAGTAAGAAAGTAGGATTAAAAGTTTTTAAAAAACTAGAGTATCATTCAGTTGATTTTCTCAAAAGAAGAAAATAAACATTGATAATGATGAGTTAGAAGTTAACAATTACAAATATCTTGGTCAGATTATTACTACAGATGGAAGCATAATAAATTGTATAAATGAAACTAATTATAGAGTGAAACTTGATTGGAATGCTTTTGGTAGAAATAATTTTAATATTAAAAGGTAATATGTTTATGTGTTTGAAAAGAAAGATTTTTAATAAATGTGTTACCAGTTCTTACTTACGGATCTGAGACCTGAACCCTTAACAGAAGAGCAATACAGTCTTCGAACTACTAAACGAAATATAGAGAAATATATGATAAGAAGAGATTGAAAATGAAATACATGGGTGAGAGAACCAACAGGTGTTACTGTCATCATTGAAAGAATTAAGAGACTGATGTGTAGTTGGGCTGGACATATTATTAGAAGAAATAATAATATATGGACAGTTGAAATCTTTAACTGGACTCCAAGAGATTGTAAAAGATAAAAAAAACACATGTTAGATGCATAGACTATGGCTATGAATTAGTTTTATTCTTCAATAAAAATAAATACTTATTGTGGACTGTTATGTTTATATTGTCATTTTAATGCTCTATATTAATTGTTATGATATCATTTTATTAATAATTATTTGTTAAGATGTAATTTTTAGCATTGTAGCTTTGATTTTTGCCATATTATTGAACAAACAGTATATTATTTGATTAATTGGATTAAACATAAGTAAGAAATTTCAATAAGCAATGCTCACTTTATCTTTATTATCATTTTTTTAAATGATTCTATTATAATATACATGTATATATGGTAGTAAGAGGAAAATTTGTTTGGTTAAATAAAAAAATATGCGCGTAAAAGAATAAAAAAATTTCTGAATACAAACTTTAGAATAGAGGCAAAATTCTCCATACAGTAACACCTCCCAGTACAACCAGAGTAACCAATGGATGCCAAAAAGTCTGTGCACAAAATTCCTATCTAGTGCTTACTCATCCAATATCCTAGACTAGTTTCTAGCTTGTGGCTTTCATCAGTGAGGAGCCTTAGATCTGAGAGCACTGCACTTGGATCTTAGGATCCAATGTGCCTCCTTTTGCCTTTTTTAGTTAACTATAAAGCTATGAGTTCAAAATGAAAACACAATAATGTTTTTAATCCAAGCTCATTCTCTTGTATAGTTAATTATATAGATGTCAAACCAGTTCAAAATCTATATATTTTGGTGATTTTGGTTTGGTAACCATAACTACCATCATCCTATAGACAGTATTAGGATTAAACTACTAAACATCACATGATCATTATTTCCTATGCTTTCACAACACAATCCAGTGCAAGCCAGAGTCATCAATGGATGCAAGAAGGTTTGTGCATAAAAACTCTATATAGTGCCTATTCATCCATTGATTACTTTGGCTTGCACTGGGTGATGCTACTATATGAGGAGTTTTGCTTTTGTTTTAACAACTTGTCTATGCATAGGAAATAGTTATAATGTGATGTTTAGTGGTTTAAACTTTAGAATAACAAATATTCCCAAAAATGTAAGAAATAATTGTTATTGAAATTATTTATAAAGTTAATTTTTTATTTTTAGATCCTAGTTGGGCCTCTATTAATCGTGGTGTTTTAATTTGTGATGAATGCTGTAGTATCCACAGAAGTTTGGGTCGGCATATTTCACATGTTAAGTCTCTTAAAAAGGGAACATGGAGCCCTACACAATTGGCAGTAAGTTTTTTTTTTTAAAAAAATTTAAATAGTTTTTTTTTGTAAAAAAAAAAAAAAGCATTATAATGTAGTATTTGAACTTGTAAATATTATAAAAATGAGAAAGAAAAAATTCAAAATTTATTTTTACATTATCCATCCATTAATATTAATTTAATTTATAACTTTAGATTGATATATGTATAAAGATAATATGAATTTCATTATAAACTTCTTTTCTTTTGTCTTTTCAATCTTTAATTGATATGATTTTATTTACACCAATTTTATGAAAAGTGATATTTAAAATATATATTCTTTTAGTTTATAAACACATTTATAAGTGATGTAGATATTTGTTTTTTTTTTTTTTTTTGGATGAGAAAATTTCTCATTATTCTGAATTAATCAGTGAGAAGAAAAAAATTTCTAATTTAGCTTGAAAACTATTAAAAATAGAAATAAACCCACAAAAATCATATGGATATGTACAGGGAATTTGCTATATGTGCTGTATCAATATAGCCTACTTCAATTATACACTATCTCAAAAAAATGTAAATAAACAAAAATAAAAACATCAAAATTTATAAATTTAATAAATTTTATAAGTTTGTATGACTTAGTAATAGCTGCCTTTTTAAATTTTTTTATTATTTTGGAGCATCCTCATTAAATACGTTTTTATATTAGGTAATTTGAAACAAGTGCACTTTTTTATTCTTTTTTTGTTTTCTTCCAAAATTTTGTTATATTGTGGAATTTTTTTTTTAATAAAATGTTTTTTAAGCATAAACATGGAAGCTCTATAAAATTTAAGAAAATTCATAAATGCAATGGATTAAAATATTTACTAGAGCAGTTTCAAACTAATTCTAAACAAACATTAAACAACTGCTTCACATGGACTGTACTGTCATATTAAACCAGCATTGTTTTGATGGATATGAGGAAATTCTCAATCCAACCATATGATAGAGACTTTAAAAAGATAAGAGTTGGCCATCTTTGTATAAGAATTTTATCATATTCAATAAAACAACATTGATTTAATATGATAGCGTAGAGCATGTGTAGCAGTAGATTACCGGTTGTTTAGAAAATTTATAAAGTACTTTTTTTAAGTAATAAAACAAAAGTTGATTTAATAGGAAAAAAAAATCATGTTGTGAAGTGTAGATCATATGTACAAAAAAGAACAAATTAACTGTTAGAGAAATAATGAAAAGAAAAAAGCATATTCATGCCACTATTGTTTATACTTTTGATACATTATCACTTATATTGTATTAAAGAAAAATTTTTTGGTATGCCATCGAATTTCTGAATAGAAGATATGAATCAGTGAAATATTTCTGTAGATTTTATTGCATTGCATCAGAAAGTTTAAAAACTGCATGAAGAATTTACTCAATAATTTGGAACAGAAAATTGCAAATGGATAGTTGGATGTATAGATTTGAAGTTGATATGAATCTCAAAAGATCAAGAAATTAGCTAGAGAAATTGTATTTGCTAATAAATACTATTGTTATGTTATAGTAGAATTTTAAAAAAAATATTGAAGAAAAAGATAATTGTCCAAAGCAAATGTTTAATTGTGATGAAACTAAGTTGTTCTGTTACATCAGCAGCTTCACGAGGTAAATTATCTTATACTTTGCTATTTATTTTATTTTTTTTTAAAAAAAATAAAGATATGGTACAATAAATTTTTTATTATTATTGTGAGTGAATATGAATGAATGAACACACACACCATAAATATATATGTAAATGTGATATATCAATTTATTATTAATAACTAAATTTTTTTTTGGTACTATGATCTTATTTTGTATATCATACTAAACATGTAAAAAACTATCTCATATTTGTATGTGTTGAAAAATAGTATACATCTTTATGACTGTATAATAAACAATTTTTTATTGTAAGCAAGGAATAAAATATGGCATATTTAATAGCTCCATTGTATATCAAATAAACATATGACTTTTTTTTTTTTTGCTCAATGAATATTATGTGACTAATTTTCACTCATTTTCTTTACTAAAAGAAAAACATTAATAAATAAACATTTTTTATAGTTTTTAATTAATGCATATAGATAATAAAACTAAAGAATTTATTCAGTAGATTTTTATTTTTTATATTGTTGATAATAAGAAAATTCGAACATTTATTTTTCAAGCAATGTTAATTTTTTTTTTTCACTTGACTTGACTGCATTTGTGTTCATTTCTAATGACTGTGACTTCCTCTTGATGATATCAACATTTGTATTATATAATATTAGTACACTTCATTTTTTTATGATTCATATGTATGTATATAAATATACAAGAAATATATAGTTTATTTGATGAATAATGTAAACCCACACAATTTCTTTGTGAAATACATATTTAGTATATAATAATCATTTAAATTATAGAATACAAATAGCATTTAAAAAATTTGAAATCTTTTTTTCCCAAGTAAAGTATACCATAAACACAATCTCGTACTTTTTCAAAATCATTTTTTGATAATCAACTATGAAGAAAAATTCTTAAAACAACATTTATTATAAAACCTAAATCAAATAACAAAGCAATATATATATATATTTTTCAAAGTTATTAATAAAAAATTGATTACATTTTTATGTTTATTCATTATGGAAGTGATAATAATAATTAGATTATTTATTGTTCAGGAGCTCAAAAGAAGTGCTAGCAATAAACGTGACAGCTGTGATTTCAATTCATGGATCTTGAGCTCCAGAGTCTTCAACTTTACTATATCAAACTATGCCATAGGAAGTGATATAAGGACTTTACAAAAAATATTTTTACATTAATATATTTTGAGAAAATTCAACCTCTTCTTTGGTTATATTTTAATATGCAGTATGGTCAATTTTTCTATTTTTTAAAAGAGAAAACCAAATATTTCACAATTTGACTGATTGTAATAAATTGGTGGTGGGTCGTGGATTGGTCTTTAGATATAAAGACCAACTATGAATATCAAATAAACAGTGCCAAACCAAGAGCTCCTACTGTCTTTTAGAATAGGATGTTGGTTCATCAAAGACTAGGTACTGCTTCTGATACAAACTGCCTTTCTTTTTCCCTCTCTTTTTTCAAAGTTATTGTAGGGTCAGTTTGTTGTGAGTCTCTTATGCCATTGGATATTTTCTTATAGTAACTATGACCATGAGATTATGTCTATGTGCAATATCATTTCCATCCTTTAATTACATGCACAGCATTTCTAACTCCAATATTCCTTTTTTTCTTTTAGCACAAGCCTTCAAGAATAAAAAAGTAATGATGGGGAAATGCTTAGTAGTTTGGCAGTCCTTAGTTGCGATCTTTGCTTGAAGCAGTATAGTCATGAATGAGTCAATTTGGAACTGGGTTTAAGTGAGACAGGAGTTTCAACTGGAGGGTTGTATGTTTAGAGCCCTGTTTCATGATTTTCCTGCTTACCATGGAAGTGGAAGGGCCTAGAAAATCTGGTCTAAAAATGGTCCAGATCATCATCTCTCACACATACATGAAAAGTCAGAATGACTTAAAAATAAACATCGGCATGACAATAATATTGGCCTTAACAAGGGACTTGGTGTTCCACCATCAGATTTTTAATGATATGGATAACTGGGAGTGAAGTAGATTGAGGCCTGTCCATTTAAATTTGATGATTTGCTATTTTTATATCAGCCAAGCACTGATTATGTATACATGTGGGAAATGATGAGCTGGACCAACAGATGAGTGCTGATTCAGCATGAAATACATATATTGGAAATCATTTATCTTTTTCACATGTGTGTGGTCATGTGTGTCGGTTATATGAGATAGAATGGATAGGTGAAGGTAGTTTGAAAATTTATGTTCAAATCTCTTACAATTACATCTAAATTCCAAGTATATTAAATTATACTTCAAATTGGAAAAGAATAATTGTCTTTATAATGTTCTTCCATAAAATAATAATTAGAAAATAATAAATTCTTACAACAACTATATAAATATCAAATTTTTATATACCTAAAAAGCCTTTTTCAGCACCTGATTTGGTGACTTTTTCAAATGTTGATAATCTATTATGTTAACGAACTATTACAGACATAAAACCATCGAGTGTTCAATAATGAAATTAAAACAACCAATACAAATATAAATCATTAAAATAAATCAAAACCTACATATAAATCCAGTAATTACAAAATAATTGACTATATCATAATATAATAAATAAATAAATTACATGCATTTTTTTTTTACAATTATATATATGCCAATTTATATAAATTTCCATTCATTTTTAATTAACCAGTTATTAACCAAATTCATAGAAGTCTTGTAAATATTCATACAATTATTTAAATTATTTTTAATATAATGTTTTGTATATTTGTTTTCTTTTTGAATCTTTGATGAAATTTAAATATTTAATACTTTCTGTGGCATCTATTATATGCCCATATTTTAAATAGTGAATATATAATGCAGATTTATCATCTTTTCTATTAATTGCATTATTATATTCTTTGGCTCTTACCTCTAATTGCTTGCCAGTATGCCCAAAGTAAACAATTTTACAAATTTTGCATGTAATTTTATATACAATTCCTTTTTTATATCGTATATCATCTCTTAACCTATAATTACCTATAAATAGATCGAGATTTTTACTGTTTGATCAGCCAATATTTATATCCTTTTCAATATAATTTTTGTTATACCTCAATATGAAAGTCTAATCCATTCTCTTATTTGATTCATTATTACCATTATCAATACAATTATTTTTCTCAGAAATATTATCACCTACTGCAAATGTTTTAGAATTAAAACATTATATAAAAATTATGGATATAATCCTAAACTATTAAAAATATATTTTTTAATTCTAAAACATCTGTAGTAGGTGATAATATTTCTGAGAAAAATAATTGTATTGATAATGGTAATAATGAATCAAATAAGAAATGGATTAGACTTTCATATTGTTCTAAGATATATAATACAATGAGGTATAACAAAAATTATATTGAGAAGGATATAAATATTGGCTGGTCAAACAATAAAAATCTCGATCTATTAATAGATAATTATAGATTAAGAGATGATATACGATATAAAAAAGGAATTGTATATAAAATTACATGCGAAATTTGTAAAATGGTTGACTTTGGGCATACTGGCAAACAATTAGCGGTAAGAGCCAAAGAACATAATAATTTAATTAATAGAAAAGATTATAAATCTGCATTATATATTCACTATTTAAAATATGGGTATAGAATCAAAGCTACAAATATATGAAACATATTATATTAAAAATAATTTAAATAATTGTATGAATATTTACAAGATTTCTATAAATTTGGCTAATAACTGGTTAATTAAAAATGAATGGAAAATTATATAAATTGAAATATATATATATAATTGGAAAAAAAAATGCATGTAATTTATTTATTTATTATATTGTTATGATATAGTCAATTATTTTGTAATTACTGGATTTATATTTAAGTTTTGATTTATTTTAGTGATTTATATTTGTATTGGTTGTTTTAATTTCATTATTGAACACTAGATGTTTTATGTCTGTAATAGTTCATTAACGTAATAGATTATTAACATTTGAAAAGGGCACCAAATCAGATGCTGAAAAAGACTTTTTATGTATATAAAAAATTTGATATTTATATAGCTATGTAAGAATTTATTATTTTCTGATTATATTCATGAAAAAGTACTCTTACTGGGTTTAAATATAAAATTTAATAATATTTATTGTACCAAGAATACTTTCGACATTTTCACTTCATATTCATAGTCAATCTGCTGAGAACATTAATTTTTTGCTGATTTGAATGCTATTAGTTTTTTTGGTTTATTATATATTCATTTTGTGTAGTGAATCATGCCTTTTTTATTTTACATTTACAATTGTTTCTCTCTTTACATATAACTTTAATAGCGCTCTGATCAGAGCTATGGCCATGTTCTTTTTCATGATTATGAAAGACGGATGACATTAGTGAGTATTGAGTCATTCTAATTTGAAGATTTGATCTTGTCTCACCATACTATACATATGAACAGTCTTTTAGAATGGCAGAATATGGAAACATAATTATTCCACTCCAACAAAGATAGCCATTATCTGAATTATTTCAAAGGTTATCTTTTACAGGTTATTTATATTAAAGAGGATTTAATGAATATACTAACATTACATTTTAAATATATCAATTTTTAATTATTGACCACATTTTTTCCATCTTTAAACTGGGAAAGCAGTTAAGTCTGACATCACAAGTTTTTATTTGCAACATTTAACAAAGAAAGGATTGAATGTATAGATGAGTAAGTGAACAATTAAATAAAATTCATGGCACAATTAATTAAAAAAAATAAATATTTTAATACATATTAATGAAATATTTTTTAAATTGTTAGTATTAGTTTCAGGAATTTAATTTTTCTGACGGCTCATTAACTTTTTTTTTTTTTAAATATACTTTAAATATCTATGCACTAACATTTAAAGGTTTTATTTAAATATCTTACATTGTCATATACAAATTGAAGAAAAATTAAAAATATATAAGAAAAATTAAATAACAATAGACTTCTCAGATGTGATGAACAAAAATAAAAGAAATCCCTTTAAACTTAATAATTGAATTGCAGGGTAACTTCTTAAATTATTTTTATTAAAAATTTGTAGTTTATTAAAAAAAATTTAGGAAATAAATATTGAGAATATTTATAATATATATATTTTTCCTAATTGTTATTTTTTTTTTTCCATAGCTATGCTTTATAAAATCTCACAGACTGGATAGAATCTTGTAGGTCAGTTTAAGCCTATGGGTTCTAGTTTGAGGATTTTTAAAATGCAATGTCAAAACAATATAATTGATTCCTCCCTCTCCAATTCTTAGTTCTGCAGTGATCACAGTTGATGAAAGATATAAGCTATTTCAAAATAGTATTACATATATTGAGTATATGGGTTCAAAGTCATGATTGGATATATGTTTGTATATGATTAATGTTAAGTCATGATCTTAAGTTGATAGTTGGTTATAAGGTGTTTCATAATGATGTTGAATATTCAATTGTAAATTATATCTGAGAGTTACTGCAAATTCTGAAATCAGTGTTGTATAGTTGTGAAAATATATCTTAGGCAGAAAATTATTGTTTGCCATAATTGCAAGGTCAACTATTAAAGATTCTGATTAATTAATGTTAAAGACATTTTTATGTTTGTATCCATGTTTGCGTTATTTAAAAAGAAATTTTTTTATTCATTATATTTTTATATTTCTGTGTTTAATAATTTCTAGATTGTAACTGAAAATAAGTAAAAAGAAATCATTTATTTTATTAGATAAATGAAATAAATGCAAATATGCAGCGTTTTTAAAAAAATTTTTTGTGTGTTTTAGCACATACCCGTTATAATGTATCTTTCAATTGATCACACTGCAATTTATGACTGGAACATCTTCAAGGTCTTAATTTGTTTTAATAGCAATATTTTTTTGAAATGAAGCAATAATTCTAATTTAGAAATTAATCAAATTATATCAAAGAAATTAAATAACAGCAGTGTGAAAAAAATTGTTCTGTTAAACACATTTACATCTAATTTAATGTTTTAACTGCATTTGAAATGTTTAGTGTGAATGGTATTTAGATATTAAGCCAGTTTGCATAAAAGCTTATACTGTTGGAGTATATTGAGTAATATGAATCATTTTTGATCATCATCAGATGATAATGAAATAATATATAACTACAGCTTGGTGTACTATTTTATATGTAATTATAATTATAGCTGAGAAAATAATGGATTTATAACTGTTATTAACTGATAGTAATGCAATTTTGACAATGGTAACCATCTCAAGTACACATTTGAAATACTAATATCATCAAGAATTCCAATAACTTGAATAATAGTTAACTAATGTATTTAGACAAATATTTTGCATGTGCTTGCCTTGCTATATATACATATAACATTCTTATTCATTCAAAATTATAATGAAGCCTGGCTATCAATCATAAGTGTAAAAATCATTTACATTACTGCTTGATTAAATTAAAGAAAACACTATGTTACTAGATTCTTTCATATTGTTTATGCTTTTTTAATCAAAAATAACTTGGAAAGAAATAAACCTCAGACATTTTTATATATTGTACAATTTAATAAAATAAAAGTATTTCAGATCTAATGAATAAATAAGCACACATAGTTGCTAAAAATGCAATAAATAGTTCATAATTTGGATTATTTAAATAGTAGTAGTACTAGCAATCATTATTTTTCAAATTAACCAAATAATTCTGAATTTGTAAGTCAAGATCAAAGAATTTATATTATTTTCCTCTTTTAACATTCTTTTCTTTATTTAATAATTAAAAGTAAAATTGTTTCAAAATCTCTTAATAGTTTAGCTAAATATATTACAGATTAAAAGTTAAAATATTTTAAAAAAACAATTAAGAAAATAGCTGTAAAAAACAACAACAAATAACTGAAATTAATCTAAATGCATAAATGATGTAGTTTATAAATGAAGATTTGCAACAAGAGAAATATTAAAATTGTCACATAATTTTGAGAAAACCAATAATATTTGTTTTACATCTGAGAACTGGCAGATATAAATGAAATTAGAGTTATTATTAAGGCAAATTTATTTGTATTAATTTAATTCAAATGTCCTTTTAAAGTTCATCTTACATTGTACATTTTCTTAACATTTAATATTTAATTTTCCTTAATTATATGATAATACATTTTGATAATTTTCTATTCCAAATAATAATTTTGATAAAATAAATAATAAAGCTTTTTTGTTTTTATCCTCAATGTAAGCAATTTTTTCCCAGCAAAGAAGTGATGAGTTATTAATAGCTATCCCTCCAAGAGTGCATGGTTAGCTAGTCCAATTGTTTTGCTTTTCCAGAAGAGCATGGCTTTAATATATATATTCATTTATAGTATATTTATCACTGATAAACTCTCTTAAAGCTGTACATATATATCCATGTATGTGTGCTTTACCATTCACTGTTTATTTAACTACTGGCTCTAAAGCCAACCATAGTGAATGAATATTAAAATAAATTGTAAATTATTAATGAAGTTTAAATGTATATAATTTAGATATATATAAATATTATAGGTGGAAATTAAGAGAAAGGAAAAAGTTTTAAAGTAAAATAAATAAAAAATTCTTGCATCAGCAAATAGAGAAGTTAACTAATGCACTTTATATAAGACCAAAATAGATTAAGTAAAAATTTAACTTACGATCCATTAAAGAGAAAATGGTGAAATATAAAATTGATTGTTTGTCACCTAAACAATAATGTAAAATCATATAATGCTCTTAAAAGCTTGTAAACAATAGAAGCATTGGTAGACTTCCATTAATTAATTAAGCAAGTAGTTGGTTGCAGACGGTTGTGGGTTCGCGTCTGGCCGATGCTATGACATGAAAAAAAAAGAGTTAAAAAGATATAAATACTTAAAAAAAAATTTCTGGATGTTCTTGTTCAAAAATCTTGACCATCGTATAACAGGTACATAATTCTCTTAAATTATATTTGAGTAGAGAAGTTTGTCTCTGCTCTCCCATTAGTTCGATTTCAGAAGGATATCCTGGAGATGAAGTCCAGCTGAATATCCAAGGACTGTGCCTGAAAACTGATCTTTGCTGCCTGGAAGATAAAAAAAAAAACCTTTCTAAATGGAAACATGAGTGCTGATGTCCGTTATGTCAACATTAACTAACAACCATAAAAAAAGAATGACAGCATCTTGAAGCCTCCCGTATGAACTCTTAATATGCCACCCTTGTAAAGCATAATCCATATAAGTGCTTCTTAGTTACCAGTAACTTTTATCTTTGTCATTTTTTTTATTATTGTTCTGGTTAATTTTATATATAATGCAGCATTTAGACAAGCATTATATATATTAACTAATTTTACTTCACATATATTTATAAAGTTAATGTATGTATTCTAATGATCAACTAGGTCTGCTTTGTTTTCTTGTTATATATATATTGAGTATCATTAGCATACATACAAAATCAACAAGATTTGTTATTTATTATTTTATTGGTAATGCAGGATATATGTATATAAGTGAGAAGTTGAATGATAGAGTTTAAAATAAGAAAAAAAACCTTTTTTAAAAAAATTTAATTGTCACCCTGCTATGTAAGGTGGAACTAGTTTGTAAATTAAGTTATAAAAGTTATTTTTTTTGATTAAAAGATTTTTTTATCCACCTCCTCCAGCAGTTGTTTTTATTAAATGTTTTTTTAAAAGAGAGTGCATTGTCAGTTAGTTATTAAGCTAAACTCTAAATTCATTATATAATTACACTGAGAAAAATGCTCATATCATATATACGCGTCTATTTAATTTATTGATTTTTTTTTTTTTTTTTAGAAAAGTATCTCACAATTATTATTTTATATATGTTTACTTAATAAACCAAATATGCTTATTAAATAATTAAGCATTAGAAGGCACAGCGTTTGTTATTTAATATTTCTGTAATAGAGGGGTATAGTGCGATCTTTTTATATAATTATCTATTCAATATTCATCACATCTATATGCATAAATAGTTAAACTACAATAGTTATTAATTAATCATGCTAATAAATATGTGGCTAGTATTTTAATGACTTTAAAGGGAGGATTTTTTATTATTTTTAATGGATTTTTAGCATAGTAGTACACACACAGTTCGTATATCTATATTTAATGTTAATAAGGCTTCAATATTTATGATCGTTTGACCACATTCCCATTCTGTGTACTTAATGATAATATCATATCTTTAAGTTTTTCTACTTTATTGGCTTCTCCTATTACTTCATCAGCTATCCTCAAATACTGAAGATACCAATCGCCTGGAGTAAATTTTTTGTTTTTTTTTTAAATGGGCACACCAAACCAATGGACACAAGCTACTGAAGACACTTCATTCCTGAACCTGGGTCACATTTAGGCAAACAGGTTTCTTTTTCTAATAAGTAATTAGAGGTGAAGCAGATATCCATTAATCAAATTGGCAAAATGATGTTACTATATTAGAGACACACATTTAAATTTATATATGTTCACTAAATACCACACTTAATTTTAACCTTTTTTAATAATTATTCCTGTTGATATATGCTCTTTGTGTGTTGCTATACAGATTCATTATTCAACATTCATTAGGGTTATAGATATATTTATTTTAGCATAAATGAGGCTATGTTTAAGTCAGCCTTCAGCTTGTTTAGCTAATTAAGACATGTTAACTTTACTATGTTGATGTACCATAGATTGACTTCTGCACCTCCTCTCTAACCTAATTAAATTCACCCCATTTTAATAATATATATCAGTCATTTTGTTTCGTTTTGTTTTTATTTCAAAATTGTAAGCTACAATTGCATCTTATGTAT
Organism: Epiperipatus broadwayi; assembly: GCA_028023455.1. Lineage (NCBI taxonomy): Eukaryota > Metazoa > Onychophora > Udeonychophora > Euonychophora > Peripatidae > Epiperipatus > Epiperipatus broadwayi. The sequence goes on along the minus strand of JAQFVV010006224.1, from coordinate 1,494,861 downwards.
ATGCAGATACTTTCTCAAATTATTTGTGAATAATTACATTAAATGAAATATAGATATTCTTATATCAACAATAAACTATAATCTGTAATAATAACTAGGTGTAGATGTCCATTATTTTATATGTTTAAACTTGATCAGTACTTTAACTAGGATTCCTAAGAGTCTTATCTGTAACTGATCACCATGCTGCATCAAGAAAATTAACTCTTATGAGGTTAAGGGACTGAGTCACTTAGATATGATCTAGAGGGGTGTGTGGGGTTTGAACCCCCTTTACCTCTGTCTGGATCGGGTTAAAGCAAGTATACTTTCTGACTGTTACACTAAATCTGCAATTTTGTCATTAATTCTGCATTTCTCTCTGATCTTTCAATTGCCACTGACCTCTTTAAAAGTTCTTTTGATAAACTTTTTGTTTTCTATAGATATTTTACTGTAGTTGTTTTTGTGTTGTTCAAATTTTTTTATTAGTTTATTTATTTGTTTTATCTCTACAACATGTTTGCTCAAAAGTGCATTCAAAAAGTATTCAAAACAATATTTTGCTCTCTTTTTTTTATTAGTTAATATTATGTACTACAATTAGAAATTGGTCATCCTCTTGAATTTGTTAATACTAAAATACTAGCTAGTTTAGAAAAGATCTATGAGAGTATTGAAATTTTAAAAAGTTCAACAGTTTAAATAAATGTGATGAAATACAATGTATTCCACCCTTGTGAAAGCCAAGTATTTTTATCTCTTTTTTTTTTCTAAAATGAAAGGGAGAAAAGTTTTACTAATTCTCCTTTTATTTTGAATGGACAATCATTATATATATATATTAATGAACATTCTTTAATTCATGCATAATTATAATCTCTTTATTAATTGAGTCAAAATAGTTCTTCATTATATCCTTAGCCTTGTCAAGAACGAATGTGATTTCACCCAAATGTTAACAATTTGAGAAAAATTAATACACAATATGACCCAAAAAAGATTTTAATATTATGTACTATGTTATTTAAAAATATATAAAATGTAAACCAAATATAAATTTAATTTCATGATATTTTGATTTTTCTGTTATCCGAATTTTTTTGACTATTATATTGTGTCAGTCAAATGTGTATGCTGGTTTAACCCAGTTCGAAGACTAGGCGAAAGTACCTTGAGGTCATTCATATGCGAGATATAAAAATCAAGAATATTATGGCCTCTGCCCTATTCGTCTATTTTCGAGTTTAACCACGAACCAACAACATATCCGAGACACGCATAAATTATTTTATAACCCGGCCCAAAGCTTAGCATCAGGGTAGAGACAATTGACTATACTACTTAAAGAACTAAAATAAGTTAAATGTGCCAATATAATATAAGTTAAGTACTTGTGCATGCTTGGATCATCAGACAATTAATATAAAAGGTTAAGCAAATAAAGGTTGAAAAAAACACTAGATGACTAAAGCTTTTATTTTAAATGAGATACTTTAATAAATGCAGTTTAAATATTTTTAAGGTTTTAAATATCTCTGCTTTTCCCCAATTAATCGCTGATGAATAATTTTAACAATGAAGCGGTTTCAATTACTTATAATTCTGTGACATAGGTATTACCTTTCCAATTTAATTTGATTTATCAACTCGTGTCCCCTCGATGAAGCCAAATTGAACTAACTATTTCACAAAGCATTTTCGTTGCTTTGTGCTCTATGACTAATTTAAAATATTTAAAGGTTTCTTTAAATAACTAATATTTAACTGTGAGAAAGAATACGAACAAAATAAGCTTTATCGAGGAAATCGAATTGGCAAACAAAAGGAAACTTAACTAGTATTAATTTACAAATATTCATTTTAAATTGGAAATACTTCAAATAAAGAACATAATTTACACTGCCTACAGAAACTAGATATATATAGGTCTACCTGATTTGACTTCAAAATGAGGAATAGCGGGGGGGGGGGATTTAAGCATAAAGAGATGATCAAGTTAAAATAAATATCAATCTATTATTAAGATAGAAAGAGATACATTATGAAAGATAATAAATTAATGAAAACATTTAAAGAAAGGTACAATATTAAAAGGGAAAGTAAAAGTTTGTGAGGAGATCATTAAAAGTTACCAGTCCTTGTTTCCTCGACGTTCTGGCTTGATTTACGTATGTAGATTTATTTGTCCAGACAAAGAGATTAGGAGCGGAAGCATTTAGACATGTATGGCGCACACACAGCTCACAGTTTGGTTTCACTATATACTTGACCTTTTACGGCATTTTTATGGATTAGGACCCTGACGGCAGGCAAAGCTGGTAAGCTTAGCCGCCGTACATGGTCACGTCCACCAAGTTAATCGAAAATTTGAAGGGTCGCATCTTTAAATCAAACAGAAATTCTCTGCAAGAACTAGGACACAATGGTTTTCAGCAATTTTTCAGTGCAACCTTGGAGGATCATTAGACTTGGTCGCCATAGCAGAAGTAGCAGAGGTAAGTAGTAGAACTCTATCAAAAGAGCCGACGAGCAGCAGCTAAGTATATTTTCAAAATCACTTCAGTAACAATTTCAGAAATACTTTCAGAGTCAATCTCTGAATAAATAATTTCAGAATAAATCTCTAGACGAATTTCAGAAGAATTTCCGAATAAAAATAGCCAGACGACTTTCTGACTAAAGATCTCAGAAGCATTTCTGACTAAAAAAGAATAATAAAATCTAAGATATAAGCTCTCATATAAGATATAAAATCTCTCTGATCAACTGAATTCCAGTCCTTTGTTCTCCCCACCAAAATTTTATATCATTCCAGCGATACTTTTTCTATTATTTTTCGTATGATTCTAGATCTTGATAAGCCCCCCATGCTCTTTTTTTTCAAAGTAACTTTTTGGCTAAAAATAAACTTTTAGCTCTTATTATCAAATTTTGTTTTAAATTTGAATTTGATTTATTAAAAAGGCCATCTTTAATTTGCCCTGAATGAAACACTAATTGAAAATGCAATTCCTTTAGGAATGTTGACAGGCTTATCTTAAAATAAAATCATACGACATATATTTTTAACAAAATTAAAAGAAAAATATTTTATTATTTCTTTTAATAAAATGAAATTTTAGTTTCAACAGAATTTTGCATTTAATCATATATATATACACGCTTGCCATACATATATGTTTCATTAATAAATATTGACGAGTTCTCTGTAGACGAGGATCTCTTCTTGTTACTCTCAATATGCATCTCTCCATACTTCTTTGAGTGGTTTGAAGTCTCTGTATTGCTCTTCTATTAAGTGTCCAAGTCTCAGATGCATAAATAAGAACTGGCAAAACACATTTATTAAAAACCTTCCTTTTCAAACACATAGGCATATTTCCTTTTAGTATCAAGTTATTTCTACCAAAAGCATTCCAACCAAGTTTAATTCTATGATTAATTTCATCCATTATGTTTCCATCTGCATTAATAATCTGACCAAGGTATTTGTAACTTTTAACTTCTTCTAATTCATCATAATCAATCTTTATTTTCATATTTTGAGAAAATCTATTAAACATTACTTTAGTCTTTTTAACATTTATCTTTAGCCCTACTTTCCTACTTTCATCTGATAACTCCTGCAACATTTTCTGTAACTCTAAAGCATTATTTGCAAAAACAACTACATCATCTGCAAAATCTAAGTGACTTAAATAATCTCCATTTACTTTCACTCCTTTAGCTTCCCATTTTAATCCACAAAATACTTCTTGCAGCACTACTGTAAAAAGTTTTGGAGATATGGAGTCACCCTGTTTTACACCCTTCAAAATGTTGACTTTTCTACTATCATTATGTAATCTAATTGTTGCCGTTGCATTTTTATAAATATTCTTTAAAATATGACAATATTCTGGATCTATACCTTGATGATCCAATGCTTTAATCACTGAAGAAATGTTTATAGAGTCAAATGCCTTTTCATAATCTACAAATCCTAAGCATAATGACAACTCATATTCATTTATTCTTTCTATAACTTCTCTCAATACCTGGATATGACCTACTGTAGTAAAACCACTTTTAAATCCAGCTTGTTCTCTTGGTTGGTGGAAGTCCAGTGTTCTCTGTAAGTGCAATGTATGAGTAAGAGAACAAACAGGTGTTATTGATCTCCTTGAAAAAATTAAAAGACTGAAGTGGAGTTGGGCTGGACATATTGCTTGAAGAGATGATAGTAGATGGACAATTGACATTTTAAACTGGATTCCAAGAGATTGTAAAAGACCCAGAAAGAGACCACATGTGAGATGGATGGATGAAATAAGAAAGTGTGCAGGGGTGATGTGGAGAAGAGAAACTAAAGATCGGAAAAGATGGATTGAATTTGGAAAGACCTTCATCCTGCAGTGGATTGATAATGGTTGATGATGATGATGATGAATAAATTTTGAAAAGAAATTTTTATAAACAATTTAATTTTAATCAAAATTTCCTTTAACTGAATATTTTAAACTAAATAGCTAATTTAGTGTTGAATATACAAAATGAAATTAAACTCTGTTGTTACTTGAATATAAACTTAACCCAGGTTTACAATGCTGGTGAGTTTATAGCAGGCTTTGAAGCATGGATCAGACTTCCAGATCCATTGCTTCAATATTTTATTTCTTTATATAAATATATATACATACACATATGACAGTTTGTCACAATATATAAGTGTGTATATAATGATTTGGGGATATTTTTTGCATTCTTTGTAATTTTATATATATATATATATAATCTCTCTGAATATTTATGCTCATGATATGATTGGTTTATATATTTTATCTGATTATGGTAGCATTAAATTTATTTTAGAAAAGAAATAAGTTCTGACTTTTCTATTCTTATTTAAGTTATAGCATCCATTTTTGAGCAAATTTCTTTTCTTTTATCTATATCTCGTTAAAATTCTTAGATTATAAATTAATACACACACACCTCATAGATTTAACTAGCACATAGATTTATCCAAAGGGATTAACCTTTTTTTAATCAATGATTTTTTTACTATTAATATTAAATTATGGCACATCATTAAATAAAAAATAAAATTTATACATGTTAAATGTCTCTACAATTATGGCAATGTAATTTGGAATGCCAAGTATTTTAAATGAGAGTGAGAGACAAGCAATTAAATCTATGAAGAATGAAATGACTGCAGGAAGTAATTGAATTATTGTAAATATTTTTAAAAAATAGATGAAGAAATAGAGAAATTGATATTAAAGCTATATATTAAATATCTAAATGGTAATGATATTCCTAATGATTGGAAGAATGTAGTTGTAATATGTTATTTAAAAAAATAGAGAAACAAGTTATTAGAAATTACAAGCCTATCAATTTTCATTAAGATTATAATAACTTTTTTAGAAAATTTTAGATTCTAATAAACAAATAAAAAAAGAACAAACTGGAATTAAAAGTGGTTATATTATAAAAGATCACATTCAAGTATTAAGAGAATTATATAAAAGTCTAATGATTATAAGTTATCATTTTTGCTTTGTTTATAGCTTATGAAAAATCATTAGATTTTATAAGCATTTCTGTAATGATTAAAGCTTTGAATGCTCAAGGCAGACTCAGAATACATGATGATACTAAGAAAATTAACATTGATATGAGTATACAACAGGATATTTTCATTGCTTTAAAATTATTTATAGCAATTTTGTGGGAAGTATTTTGGAAATTAAAATAGGAAACTAACATGATACAAATAAAAATTTGATAAAGTTTCTTTTATTGATGTTATTGTTGAGTGGTTGGTTTTGGTATTAATAATGCTTCAGAAAGTGTTACAAAAAGTTTCAGATTAAAGCAAGAAAATAAGATAAATTTTAAAAAGTTTTTTCAATGGCTTTTCAAAAAAAAAAAAAAGGATATAAAAATTAAAAATAATGGATTGAAAGAAACTTATAATCCATAATTATCTTAGTCATATTGATTATTGTTACAAATAGAAACATACTGGTTAAAATTAATTTTAGAATTCAATTTGTATGAAGTACTGCTGATAGAAACAATATTAAAAGGAAATAGGTCTACATCTTTGAAAAGGAAAATATTTTAATAGTTGGGTTTTACCAGTTCTTTTAGATAAGAATCTGAGACTTGGACAGTTAATAGAAGAAGAGCATTGAATAGGCTTCAGATCACACTACAACCTATTAAGAGTTGCATATGGGGATTAAACAAGGAGGAATCAAAAATGAAATATGTGGCTGTGAAAACAAACAGGAACTACTAATGTCATTTTTAAAAAATTATGAATTGATATGAAGCTGGTGGAATATTAGAAGACATGATAGGAAATGTTTAATTGAAGTCTTAAACTGGTAATGTAAGAGATAGGATATGGAAATTTGCTCAAGTGATATGTAAAAAAGACATCTTTGGATGAGACAAATTTAGATTAAACTCAGATCTTTATCTTGCAATGTATAGAAATAATTGAAACTGGTGATAAATACTAAAGAAAAAAATTGATTTGTTTAAAATTAATACAATAAATAATAATGTATTTTTATTTTATTTATTTTATTTTCTCATTAGGTATAGGTTCAACAATGTTGCAATAGTAATTAATTAATTAATCCAGGAAATCCTAATAAGATCATGTAATGAAATACATTGCATAATTACAAATTATATTAAAGGTTTTCTCTCCTCAAAATCAAATGATTCAAACATAAGAAAAGACATGAATATTTATCAATCAATTTCTCCAAAGCAAAAATATAAATTTCATAACTCTCTAAATTTGACAATTTTGAAAGAACTTAGCTGTTTTTGTCTGAATTTACTAACTAAAAAAGGGACTTTTCTGGTATTTTTTTAGCTTTATTCACAGCTTCTATTTTCGGACCCATCTTTCACTTTCCTAATGGATTTAACCCACTATTATAAAGTCTATGTTATAGGGCATTTATTTAAAAACAATGTTGATATAATATGTGCTCTAGATTCACTTTTCATCACAGTTTTTGTTTTTACATACCATGTGGCGCCACTGTATCGAATTTAGGGAATTTAGATATAAAGGCCATAGAGTTGACAAAGATTATGTTGTGGAAATGGGATGGAGCAGAATATGAGGAAACTTAGAGTGGGGAATGGAAAATTAATTGGCTAACAGGTTTATCTGGGCATAATTGCTGAGATATTCTTGACTTCGTTTAAGGAGAAGCCACAGTACATCACATCACATTTACTTTTATAAAAAATAAATTGAATATTGATTTCTATACTTATAAAAAAAAAATTATTATTTTTTCTCTTTGAATTTGATATCTACATTTTTTATAAAAAAAATAATACTAAATTTCATATTTTTTATTTTTTTTTCAAAATGAATATAAAATAAGGTCAACGAAAATGTTCAGTTTTATAAAAACAGTATTAAAGCACAAATTGTAAAAAAAGTTGTGTAATTTAATGAATGAAGTATACAATACAAAATTGGGATTCAAGTAAACTGCCATAAAAAAAAATAATTTTAATGTAGTACAGTGATTCTTTTTTTAAAAAAAATTGGAAAAAAAGAAGAAAGAATAAATCAAATCTTTTTTTGTTTACTGGCAATAGATAGCATGAATGTCTTGAAGAAAGACTAAAAAGAGATCCAGTTTATCACTGTTAATATCATGACATTTTCCTGCATATGTTATCCAATTGAGACTGAAAAAGTTTCACGAATGCATCTCTCATTTTCTTTGCTTGCGTTTGAACTCTGATTACCAGTTCATCTTAGTAATAGTTGATGGCCGTTGATCAAATAACAGAACCTCCTGGCATTGAGATTGCTGTTAGCCAGTTGTTGGAATAGATGTCTGTGCAAAATGCACATTCTCTCTAAATGATGGGAATCAGAGTTAACTTATATCAGCATGACATGCAGAAATAGTGGCAATTGGACTTTTATTTAAGCAGAATACCCAAAGTGCATTTATTCAATTGAGAATGTGGACAGTTAGATGCTGCTAGGTAATTATTTTCTGGTTATTTTATAAAAATCAAACAATATTTTATTTTTGTAAAAGTATTATTATGTTTAACCACATTCATTTTGTGAAGAAAATACTGAAAAATCTTCAATTTTTTGATTAGTATTTTCAATTTGGCTTCGGTGGCTCATATGGTATGTAAGAGCATGAATTACAGTGAAATGTGAGCATAGAGCATATACTATATTGGTATCTAAGAAGCTTCATTATCTATTTTGATAAAACCTAGCATTGGAATCTAGAATTACCGTTTTCATATAAACATAGATAGTAACTTTGTGTGAAGCTATTGTTTACATGATCATCTTACCTTTTGACTTCCTTTATTTGAGACAATGAATATAAAATCAGCTACTTTTTGATCTAAAAAATGGCCTTGCTCCAAGTTATACTTTAATCTTTGTTACAACTGCAATTTTTTTTCTCTCCTTTAGCCTTTATAGGTTTATAATTTTTTATAATTTTTCCAACTCTTATGCAGTTAGATTTGATTGTTTTTTACAATTTAACTTGCAACATTTTAGGTCTTCCCCCTCTTTACCTTCTGGCATTAGACCTTACTGCTGATTTTGGCTTTAGCTCTTCCTAATATAATTCAAACTCTTTTTCCAGATTTCTCCTTTAGATCATTGTTTGTAGTTACTTTTTCAATAGCTGTGTAACTGCCATTCATCATGTAATAGTCCTGGTACTCCAATATTGCATGAAAATGACAAAAACATCATTGATACCAAACGATGTTTTTAGCCTAATTTCTCAATAACATTAAATTCTTCTCATATGGAATGCATTCATCAGAATCTAATTGAAAACAGAATCTAAATAATGAACCACTCATAAATCATTTATATTAAAAAATAGCATGGAAAATATATTTTTCATTAATGCCATATATTAAAGCTGTCATTAAAATTTACAAAAAATGTTTTTAAATTAAATCTAGAGTTCAAATAAATATTTACTAGAACAGTCTATCAATGAAAAAAAAAAACTTTTATAATTTTTATGTTAAGTACTTAAAATATAATACAAATTTTAATAAACATGAATAACATTACTACAGTGATTTATTTTACTTAAAAAAAAAAAAAAAGAACTAAATAAAAAAGAGCTATTTTAGTAAACAAAATCCATTGATAATCTTTAGTATAATGTATTCAACCCTGTTGTGTGTGTGTGATTACATTAACATATATATATATTATTGACTTTTTGTTGAACTAAACTGCTGCTAAATCTAGTTCACTGGATTTTTTTCTGATGTCATATATATATACATCATGATATATACTATAATGATACATGTAGTTTGATTCACCTATTAAGGCTTCATTGTTGGATTGCTAAATGTGTAACAGGATAATGCTAAAAATCTATCTAAGTGTAGTATTACTTGGAAAAACAAGATTTGCAAAGTGTGATCTACTGTATTTATATATATATGAGATAATAATTATCCCATGAGAATGGCACAATCTAATTTCTTAGATTGACTCTTCTACTATGAAGAAAAATTTTTTCCTCATATTATAATTTTTATTACTAATTAATATCTTGTCATAAAATCATTTAGCATGTAATCAATATATATATATGTATATTCTAACCTTGCTCTCGTGCATCCTCACTTCCAGATAATATATGACATAAAATAAAACAGGTTCTATCTCAGTTAATAATTAATAACTAAAGTATTCAGCATTAAAATTAAAATATTTCACTAGCTCAAATTTAAAATACGAATAAGGTTCAGTTTATAAAAATAAATTAAATAAATATTTAATATTTTCATGAGACTTGAAGTGAAAATACAGGTGACAAGATAGATTACATTGAGCCAATATCCCACAGGATACTACCTCAATGGCATAAGAACACTATCCCCCCTTTATTACTATTTCAAATAACAAACTCATAGTATTCTTACGACTTTAATAACTTCTACTCACTAAGATTAAACTAATAATTAAGTCTTAATCTTCTATTTGTAATAATCTAGCTCAATAAAAATAATCTCAGGTTCATAAAGTTTATTCTAAGTTAATTTAAAAATACGGTAGTAAAATATGAGAAGGGATTTTATGTCATAATCTACTACACTGAAACTAATAATAATAAATAACAGTAATAATATTCTTCATTGTTTAACTAATTCTGTATATCTTTTCTTTTTACTATAATTTTATTACCATAATAAAATAATTTTATATAATCTTTTACCTTCATGTAATAATATAATAAATACGTGGTAGCATATGATAATCTGATAAACAAAGGATGTGTGGCAACTGATAGCATATAATTCAGTATACTATTATGATAACTGATTTATGACCAATAAAATAATGTAAAATTATAATTATTTAATTAAAAGAATACCAATAAATATTTAAATTCTTAAATAATTCTCTATTTATCTTTTTGTGCAAAATTATATATTTGTTTCGATTATTATGCATATATCATGATTTCATGCAGCGATGTGGAGAAACAAATAACTCGGACACAAAATTTTTGAAATAACAAAATTTAACAAAGTTTATTACTAACAACAAATAAATAAACAATTTATTTACACTATTTACAGTGGATATCCTTAACTTTTTTACTTTACAGTTTGATCTACTGGGTTATAAAAAAAATAATTTATATTTCAATTATATCTTTATTTAGATTTAGGACAAAATTTAAAAAAAATGTTACTATTTGGTTTCTCATTATGGTTAACTTATTACAAATATATTTATCTACTTTATTAGCAACAGCATTTTATCCTTAATATTATTAAACTATCTTATTTTTAAAAAATTCATACCTAGAAAAAAACATTCTATAGAAAACAAAATTTTATAATGAGTATGGACTTCTCAAAATATTAAAAAAAAATTTCATCTTGCAAAGTCAAAGATGTTACACAAAATATTATCTAAAATTCATTACTAGATTTTAGTATTTATCACACAATGTTTACTAATCATAATATATTCTTCTTTAAGCCTTACTTTAGTATGATATAAGTGTAATCATCAATATATTTCTGTTAATCAATAAACAAAAAATATACTATGCATATTGTTTACATAATTTACTTTGTACTATTGTATTTTAAAAATATGCAATACTTATTTTTCTCTTAAAAAAATAATACTAAAGCATTTAAAATTATTATCACTTTAAAGAAAATATCTTTGTTTAGATACTTTATTTTAAAAAAGTTTATATTTCATTTCTGAAATAAAATTCAAAAATATATTCTATGATTCTTTTCTTTCCTTAGGATACTTTGGATCTTCAATTTCAAGTTATAACGTCCTATTCCTTCTAAGCAAATAAACCAATCTTATACAAAACGATAGCATAACCTAAGTTCTAAATTATTTATTATTTCTCTTAAACATATCTTACTGAACGATGCAGTTACATGAAATAAAGATAGCGAAAATAGATGCATAGGATTAAGGAAGAAAGCTAGAGTATTACTCTTAACATATCTCAAAATCATGGCACAGTGCGAAGAGGTATGACATTTACCTGCCTAATATCCTCTAGTACAGGGACGATGTTAAAGCTATTCTTCAGCTTTATTAGAATATCAAATATTTAAAGAAATATAAACACTGTCCAAATAAAATGTGTATCAGTCATAGGGCTTTGTTAACTATGCTGATATTCACATAAAGACTAAATATTATTTCCATTCCTTATCATATCCTATTTTTTTAAAAAATACATCATCTTGGTTTCCTGTTCACTACTTCCAAGCCACTATCTTAACATTATTTCTCAAGATTTTTCTACATCTTACATTGATAAATAACTATCTGCATTTACAAAACAATAAATAAAATTCATTGATAGTTTAAAACAATTTCACTGTTCCATAAGAAAAGTTTGCTTACTTCATTATTCTATATGTTTAATCATATACAATCTACTTAGACAATATTTGAATATCCAATAACATGAAAATTTTAAAAGAATCACATAACTATTTGTTATATGTTGGATTATATCACTAATATAAAAAAAAAAAAATTGTCATATGCATATTTTCAAATCAATCCTATCTCATAATGTTTTTTTAAAATGTTGTATGAAATGCGGTACATATAAGTAAAAAACTTTTACACTTCATTCTTCCAATTTATGGATGATCTAAAGAAAACAAAAAAAATATACATTATAAATTATCAATAGTTATTATTATTACCAATAACCTTTATATAGTCATCGTGTTCAGTAGGCTTCCTTTATCCACTTGAACATTGCAGATATAAAAAAAATTCACTACCCATACACTTTATATTAAAATATTTTTAGCTAAATTATTAGATTGTTATATTATAAAATTTTAATATTAATAAGTTAATGTTTTTATGTTTTTCCTAATCTTATATAAAAATTTAGATTTAAACTAGGTTAACAAAATAAAAGGAATCAAAACTATAATTACATATTTTCTTGACGATAGTTCCTGATAAGTCCAAAATGTTTATTATTTTCTCTAGAGTTTTTAAAAATGTTCTCCTCCAAGCGCGTTAAAGTTTAAAATAAAAATAATTATTAATCCATTTAGTAAAATTTATAGAAAATAATCCTTGGTTTTAGTATTTAGGATGATAATTATTAAATCATAATATTAATTAATCCCGTGAAGCTTCTTAATCTTCTCTACCAATATTCTCTGCGTATCCGATGCATCAATCCATCTAATTTAACTTTAAAAATATTCGATAAACTTTTAAGTACTATTTGTATTTCCATGGATCCATCTTTTATTTAACTATGTGTTCACTTTTTTATATATGTTTCCTTCTTGATACATTTAAACTTTCGTTTGGTATTTTTTATAAATCTTTTTTAAAAAATAAAAAAAAAACTTCAAGTACTTTTAAACAAATTTTTTCTAGATACATTTTAAATAATTCTAAGAACGGATATTTTAATATCAAAAACGCTTCTGTAACATATTTTCCTGGGTTCTTTCTTTAATTCTTGAAAATATTTTTAAAAATGTTACCTTCAGAAAGTATATAACATTTTATTCCTTTGAATATAATATTCTATAAAATAATTCATGAAATATAATTGTCTTATTACTATTTAAAAATAAATCTTGGATAAACTTATAAATAATACGTTTCAATACATTTTTTAGACTCCGTATAATGTCCGAGCTGTGGTTTTTTATGTACCAAAACAGTTCTCCGGTGAAGTATTAATAAAGCTGTATCAATAAATATTCCAAATATTTTTTCAGCATTACAACTTATATCCATTTTATTTTGTAGTATATCCATCTCTATTGCGTAGTCTAGGTTAAATTTCAGATAAAATACTACTGGTAAGTACTTTAAAAATTAGAAAATCATTTCCACGAAGTTTCTAAATTATTATATTTTAACACCCTCTTTTGCAAAAATACTTTTAAAAATTATCATTTAGTTTTTTTTTTGCAAATAAAACGATAAGAAAGTACTAAAAAAAAATTGACTAAAAAAAAAAATAAAAAAAAAAATACTATCTCTTTGAGAGCTGCTAATATACCTTTCTTTGGTTTCAATACATTATTAATCTCCCCCGATAACCCCGTGCAAATCATATTTATAGTCTGTAAGAATAACTATTCCTATTGGTTAATTCTTACTTTTGCTTGAGAACAAATTTACATATTTTTAGTTTATAGTCGAATTAAATTTCAAAATTAGAAATTATGACGTAATGAACTTAAAATATTATTTAAAATATTACTTTTGAATGATTATTATTTTATTAAAACTATTTAAACATTTAAAATAACTTTTAAAACAATTTTAATAACTTATTCCATTTATCTATTTTTATTTAAACAAAATATTTAATTTTTTTATTAACTGTATTCATCTTTATTACATCATTTAAGCATGTTATACGATAGTTAACTTAATGTTTAATACTATTTACTTTTATGATAGGCAATAATTCTAATCAATTCTATAATATAACTTTTAAAATATTTTAAACTTTATTATTAATTCAAACAAGCGTGTGTGAGAAAGTATGTAATATATAAGTCACATGATTAATAACTTTGACAGACGATTTTTAATCTATTTCTCTGCCTAGATTTATAAAATTGCTACACTTATTATATTTAATAATATAATTATAAAATTTGGAAGAACAATTTAGAAAATATAGAACTAGATATAATTTTCACCATCATAAAGTTTATTTTTAAAATATACTATATTAATTTTAACTATTTAAATATGATTACAAATTTAAATATAGCATTTATTAAATTATACATTTTAAACTATTAAAATCGAATTTTTAAATATACTTTTAATATTTATAGCTGTGTTATTGAATATGGCCAGCTTTTACAACCATATGAAACAATATTTTAAACTTTACTTAACTACTTTTTAAATAATTCGCTATAATTGTATATACCACATATTTTCTTTAGCTTTAAATTGTACTTTAAAAATATAATCGACAAACTATAATTAATGTATTAAAGGAGCATATTCTAAAATTTAAATTTTTTAGTAATTGACTGTTATGAACTATTACTGACCTATAGAAAAGGGCACTATATATATATATATAGTATATGGATAGAACAAAACATTCTGGAAAATAAAGAATTAATAAAAACACAATATACAGTATATATAATAATAATTACAATGGTTCAAAAAATGTTAAAACATTTTTAATAACAAAACAGATTTGAATTTGTAATAAAATTTATTTAAAGGTGAGTATGCTTTCAATACTGAGTAGTATCATAATTATAGCATTATGTTACTAAAAGAAATTGAGATCTAGATTTAAAGTTATTTTTGAATATTAAATAATAGATTATCCTAAAATTGAATTTAGTCAAAAGCGCTCCTAAGTAACCTTTATATTTTTGTTCTTTTTTAAAAAATTTAATTACTGTATTTTCTAATATTTATTTATAAGTTTATATTTATATAACTTTATTGAATGTATATGAATCTTTTTAATAACTATGGCTTTTCCTTGCAAATTTCTTGGTTAATATTTGGTAAAATAAATCCCTGCTAACTTCTTTAATTAGGAATTCTTAGTTATAAATGAGTTCCCTTCAGACTTTTGTAATATTGATTTGTTTCTGGTTTAGCCAAAGATTTTTACAATTATAGTTACCAGTACATTCAATTTCAATTTCAATTAATTATTTACTTTAGACCGGATATTTTATTTAGAATTCCAAAAAGTTTTTCTTGATTTCACCTGTTATTTCTCTAGCTTCTTGGGCAGAAAGAGATCCATGACTTAAAGAAAGGATATATGCTTATCCTTTCATCTTGCTGAAGTCATTGATATCACAAATGAAATTCATTTTTATATACTAATAAATTATTATACAATTTATAACTTCTTTATTGTAGTTATAGTAATCATATTCTCTGGTTAATAATACTTAAGTTGATTCTTCTTAACAATAGAGACTACAGTTTATACCCCCTCTCCCCCCTTTTTTTTTGTTGGCAATTCAGTCTCTAGCTTAATAAAAAGACTAGCATTAATAAGTGTAGTAATAATGAATTTGGGTTTCTGTCATTGGCATCATATTTATTATTTTCAAAGCACATCTCATCATGAATTTCTTTACTTTCTACTACTATTTTTATCTTTGCCATCTTATTTGTTTTTTAGGGAATAGAGTTTCTTACTTAAAACTTAATTACACTAAGTGTAATTTCATTGTCTTTATTTCAATTATTTTACTATTGAAATAATTCCAAAACTGTTCAAATATTTATTTATCTTTTATACTGCATTATTAGATTTTTAATACTACCTAAATTAGCTTAGGAAAGAAAGAAATCATATTTTCCCCTCTTTTATAAAAGTCCTATGTATTTCTTATCAAGATAAATAGTAAATTTTTTCTTTACTTTTTAATGCATTACATTGCATGGATATAATATACAGAAAAATCAAAGAAATGTACATTTTATTATAATTTATTCCATATTACTGCTATATTATTAATTTTCAACTCTACTTTTAACCCTATATTACTTAATCATCTTTATATTAAATAGCAACTATTGAATGAATTATCTTTTTCTATATATAAATGTATGCTGGCTAATTTTATTGTGATTAATTTAGATATCTTGGAAATGCATGTTTAAAATATTATCAACTTACCTCTATTTGTTTTTTATATTATCATCAATATCTCTTCCATTTTATTAATATCTCTGTTTTTTTTTAATATACTTTTGAATTTATTGTTTTATGTTTCAACTTCTTTTAAATTTTTTTAATACTTTTCATCTTATATTTGATTTTATATCAACATTTATCCTTCTCGAACCTACTTTTTTTTTTTATTTATCAAACTAGAAATATTTCCTAATATCCTTTTTAATTTAGTAATAACAAATTATTTCTTAGCTTAGAATTCTTCATATTTTAAAAATTTAGTTTCATTCCTACCAACATACATTATAGGATTAATCGTCAAAATGTGCTTAAATTCTTAATAATGTTTTCTGTTTTAAGCCTATTCTCAATATATATTACAAATTAAATCTAGTTTTCTCATCTGTAATTTTTCTTATGCAAATACTTTTTGTATGATAATTAGTCCACATATTTATTAATATCATATTATTTTCTCTTTAAAAGCTTAACTTTTTATTTCTCGTTTTTTAACCCTAGTCCATAATCATATAATCATCTTTCTACTGATTTAGCAGTCTTAAAATACTTTTTTTTATCACTATATTTTGTATTCATTTTCATTTTTTTTTTCTATTTTATTTCACTATGCATGATTTTAATTTCTTCATTATCATGTATATGTCAGTGTTTACATATGTAATCACTAAATCTATGAAAGTGCTTTTATCTTTATTTCTGTATCATTTACAAAATGGCTGTTTATAATACTCTCGTTTCTATTGTTTTTCCAACAATAAAATTTTGATACTTTTACTTTTGGCATTAAAACATTAAATCCTCTTTCTCAATTCATTTTACAACTTATGCAATTTGTTTTTACAAACTTCTACAATATTTAAGCATTTCCGATTTATTATTAATGATAGATTCTTTTTTCTTTCATATTTACAGTATTGCTTTATCAAGCCATGCACCACTTTTATTTTTAGTTTTAAAACCAAAAATTTTATCTGTAAAATCTTAAGAAATAAAACTCTTGAGATTTTTTTTTTACTTTTTATGCCATCTGAACCTTTCATTATCACTTTATAAAATTTATTTTACTGTTATTTTTGCATTCTAACTAATTTCATATGTATATATGATAGCACCCTTGTAACTATAGTTTTAATTATTCATAGTTTCAAAAAAATATTAAATGAAATTAAAAATTAATAAAAAAAGAGATTTTATATTTTTAATGTACATATTTTAATTTACATTATGACTTTTGAGTGCTGCAAAAATTTCATAAATATTCTGATATAATTTTTTGAGTGAAATGTTGATTTTCTAATACAGTCAATTATCTATGTCATTTAATCACAAGAAGAATTCAAAAGAAAAATAGAAGGGAATAAAGCTACTTAATCTTTAGTTATTTTTTTCTTGGGTTTTTTATTTAACTTAAATATGACCCTCTATTTAATTTTATGATGAAGTTATTTATATTTTATTCTTTTGTGAATTACTTGTTATCTTTTTATTTTGTTGAAATATTTTGCATTTTATATATACATCTTGAAAAAAGTTGTATTCTTATGATGTATGTTAATAATGCATATTATATACAGTTTGCTACCATATATGACCATTTAATATCTGCAACAAGGCTTACCACTGTCTCTGATATTGAAGGTGGGAGTGAGTATCGTACATATTTCTATAACTACACAATTAACATTCACTCTTGATGATTCAAATATATATTTGAAAGCACTAGAAAAAGTATTATTTTAGCTTCTAGTATACATTTTAACCCATAAGGCTGTTTTTATCTATTGCACAGATTTGACTTAACAATGCTTACTTTTTAGTATACATTTATTCACTACAATTGCTTTTCAATAAGCACTTCAATTATCATTAGCCTTTTTTTTTTTTTATGGGGTTACAAATTATATTTTATATAATCTTGATGAAGACTCTAAAATTTAGTCAAGTGTAACATTTAGAAGATTGTTTAGGGTTAAGTCTAGCTGCTGAAGTATGGTTGATTGAATTGCTCTTTTGGATCTAATAACATAAGTTTTAAGATCTACAGCTGTACACTTGAAGTATAAAGAAAAGTGTTCACTAATTATAAAATTCTAAAATTTTGGCACATGAATAAGAAGAGATGAAAATTTAAAAACTGAAACTCATTAGGATATAGGAAACAAATAAATTTAAAATCTGTATTATGAGTTAGATGAAATGTAATAATTTTTAAAATTATAGAAAATGGTTATAATCACTCAAATATTTTTTTGTAATATAGCTATTGTGAATATGTACATACTATGAAACATGCACCAACATAGATATATTCAAATCACCCTTCCAAACATTAGGATATTTCAGCAACACACATATCCTTTTGGTTTAACTGCTTGAGGTTCAAACTTTGTAGAGGATATTGCTGAAATATCTTAATGTTTGGAAGGGTGATTTGAATATTTTCTTATACATAGATGTATGTAAGTTTTTAAAATCATCATTAATTGTTATTTGGAAAACCTGGAGAATAGAGGCTGTTGGAGAAACAGAGTTGAAATGAGCTATATAAAAGTTGATATTTGCCTTATGTTTGTGTATGATAAATAAACACTTGAGATTGTATAATTTACATGTAAAACTTATTTGGTAAGTCTAGCATCTTTTTGGTATAGAGTATTGTTTTCATGACTAAATCAAATGTGCATTTAGCTGATACATCTCTAAAGATTAGTCTAAAATCCTAGTGTAGATGAACGTCATTGATTTTCTAATTAATAACATATTTAACTTGATACTATGTCTTACCTTTTTGTTTTATTTTTCTATAATTTTTTTAAAAATATACAATGTTAATTTTTTGTCATTTGAATGTATGATTTGCTTTTCTTTTACAGTTAAGAAAATATTTGTGGTCTTGTCCATTGATCTCATAATGATTGATATAGTGAGTTAATTGACTGCAGATTACACCTTGTTTCACAATAATAAATTGATGAATAAAGGACATTGTTATATTCAATAATATATACCACTTGTGCTTTTCCATAGCATTAATTTTGTATAAATTGTTAAATGATTAGAAATCCACAATAATATTATGGTACATATACTTTTACTTTGTCTATGCAGTGAATGAACTTATAACTATGAAAATCAACTGTTCATTTTTGTTCCTGTGACAAAAGTTTCATTTAATATCATTATTAAATTTTCTTATGTAATTTATAAATAAATTTTTTCTATAATTTTATCTATTCAGATTTACATAAATGAGGTTTATGAAATAGAATGCTTTAAAATTGTTAATTTAGTTGTCATTATGATAGTGGAACAAAATGGACTTATTGTCATTATAATTATCCATGTATATTGTGATATTGCATTGTATTTGTATCTGTGTTTGTATACATAATTTTAAAAAAAAAATAGTAAAAATGATTTTTTTAAAGATAAGATTAATATTTATAAAGAAATCAAGTCAGATTTCACATGTCCTAATTTAAACAAGTTTATATTACAAATGTTATATAAAGAGCTCGCAAATAAGCTCTTAACAAGCTTTGCAGAATATCCCTAACCCCAGATTGGTTTCTGCTACTGACAAAGCTTGTTAAGAGCTTATTTGTGAGCTCTTTATATAACATTTGTAATATAAGCTGGTTTAAATTAGGTCATGTGACATCTGACTTGATTTCTTTGTAATTTTATTTTTTGCTATTATAGCTTTGGCGATTTTATCTTGCTAAAGCTATTAATATATGGTGTATCTGAACCTGTGTGAAAATTTCAGATTTTCTACTTAATAGTAGTTATTCATTAGATAAAGTGCTGGACTTGTCCTGGTATTTTTAAACTAATGCTTGAATATTCTAGTACCTCACTGAGGAAGCCAGTAGCAGAAACCGGTCTGGGATTAGGGATATTCTGTAAAGCTTGTTAAGAGCTTATTTACGAGCTCTTTATATAAAATTAATATTTTAATACAAGTATAGTATATATACTTAAGATGGATATAATTAGAGGGGATTTGATCCCAGACTTTCAAGATTCTTTCTCACTCATCCACTTTATCCTCTACAACCAATACATATGACCACATACATGTGAAAAAGATAAATGATCTTTAATATATATATATATATATATATTATATCTTGAACTGTCACTTATCAATTGGTCCGGATCATCATCTACCACATATGTATATAATCAGTGCTCAGTTTATGTTAAAATAGTAAAGCTTCAAACTTTAATGGACAGGCTTCAATATTCTCCACTCTCTGATTCTCCAGCCATCAGTATCATTGAAAATCTGATAATAGGATGTTCAAAGTCTTTGTTTGCCAATTTTGTTGTCATACCATGTTGATCGTAAGTCAATCTGACCCCTCATATGTAGAACTTTAAGACCATTTAAATACACGGAATACAGGCTGAATCTGTAATATTTGAAGAAAGAAGCATATTATATATACTTAAACTAGATGTAATTAGAGGGGATTTGAACACAGTCTTTAGTCATCCACACCATCCTATACAATCAATTGTACATGATCACATACATGTGAAAAAGATAAATGATGTCCAAAATACATTTTTAAAATATTACAGATTCAGCATGTATTCTGCCCATCCCTCTTCTGAATATTTAAATGGTCTTAAGATCCTACATATGAGTAGTAAATTGATTTACGATCAACACAGGTATGACAACAAAATTAGCAAACAATGTTTGAAAACACCATCATCAGATTTTTAATGACATGGATGCTGAAGAGTTGGATAATGGAGAAGATTGAAACCTGCCCATTAAAGTTTGAAGATTTGCTATCTTAATATAAACCAAGCACTGATTATATTTATGTGTGGGAAATGATGATCCAGACCAAGTGATGAGTGCTGGTTCAACATGAAATATGAATATTGGAGATCGTTTATCATTTTCACATGTATGTGATCATGTATATCAGTTGTATAGGCAATGGGGTGGATGACTAAAGAAAGCTTGAAAGCCTGGATTCAAATTTCCTCTAATTAAAGATAAGATGAATAAAAAGTTATAAAATTATATTTAAAAGTATACATTTTATATTTATTTAATTTAGATAATTTTGGCTTTAAAAATAGAAGCAAATTGTTTTTGCTTAAGTATTTTTAAAATATATATTTTTGGTATGTTATAACAATTAAGTATTTTGTACAACAGAAAACAACTAGAAAAAAAAAATATATTTTTAAAAAACAAATATATTTTCAAAACACATCTTATAAAAAGGAACAAGAAAGACTTTTAATCAATTTTCAATTTTGAGTTTGAGACAGATTACAATTATATCAAAGCTGTTTTCAAAAATACAAAATTGCAAAGTCAATAGTATGCCCCCCCCCCTCCATTTGCTATTAATGGATAACTAGGTTAAACTGTTATATATTTTTCAAATGAATCCCTATATAATAACCATGATTAACTAAATGATTGGAAAAAATGTTGAATTAACTGCCTATGCCCTATCTATCATTTTGCTTATTCACATTTATTAACAGACCTACAATATGAATAATATCTTAAATTTTCATTAATGCCTTTTTCTTAATCAATAAAATTATTAAAATCATATTGATGCACAACTCCAGAAAATATATAGAATGTAATGCTAAAAATAAAAAGTCTATAATAGAGCTTAGACATTAACACGATTATTGGATTTAGATAAGTAAATTTCTCTTAATAATAGTTATAACTTTAAATTTATTTATATTTGCTAATTCAATTATTTAAAAATAATATTTGGGGTAACAAATTTAATGTTTTTTGTGGTTGGTTTTTTTTTTTTTTTGTGTGTGTGTGTGTGTGTGTGTGTGATAAAATTAATGAATGTACAAACAGATTAATTTAATGATCCATTTTTTTAACTGGTTGAATCTCCAGGCGCCATATTGAATTTTTAAAAAAAACTGACTGAGACACAATTTTCACAATAACTTCAGTTTTAATAATGTTAGAGCAAAAAACTTTACATTGATAGAAACTAGAAAAACTAAGGAAAACAATAAGTCTTAAGACAGATAGTGATAACCATCTAAAAATTAAGGAAAAAAAGAAATTTCAACATCCGACATAATTATTACTTTATTGTTTGTTCAGAATTTCTAATTTATCATTAACTAAGTTTAAATTACATCTTCATTGATAATTTCTTTGTCTTCCTCACAAAATTATCTTTCAAACCATATATAATACTTCTTACCTGAGATAATCCGTAGCTTCCGAATCTCCAAAATAAGTCACATATGAATTCTCCATTCTTATCTTGTACCCCAAAAGTTACCAAATCTCAAAGGCATCTATAAGAAAAATATCCATCATAATAAAAGATACAAACAAATCATTTCCAGAAGATAGATATGCATTTGTCATCATAGCAATTGGCTTCTTGTCTATCTGAAACTAGAAATTATAAACTACTATCTGTATTATTGATAAAATGAGTTTCATATCTTCATTTTATTTTTTTTTTGTGTACGTCAGTGATGTTTGTATTTTTTATGTACACTAGTGATGCTATCTTGTTATATTTATTGTCCCACATAGATATAATTTATTTGCATATAGCTCATTTGCTGACTGCATATAATTCCATGTGGAATATGTATAACCATTGTGGCTACCACCATACCCACACTATTTGAAATCTCTCTTTATTGGTTTTAAGTGTTTATATTTTCACATTGTACTATGCCCAGTAAATTTTGTGATTGCTTTATCAACTGTAACCTTTCTGTATATCTGATAATCAGTCTTAAAATTTACATTGCACTGCTCTATATATATAACTCATTACTTGTTATAGAAACACGACGCAAACACACTAATACAAACATACTAATAAATTATTAACCTTTTTGAGAATCATTATGTCTATAAAATAAGCTTGGATCAGAGATCCAAAATTACACTGTACAAAAACCACTTTTGTTATATTTGAATACAAATTTATATACTATATAATAAAGAACATAAATGATTTAATATTGTATAATTTATATCCTACACATACACACCAATACAAACGCAAGTTCATAAATTATACCATTTAACAAATAATTAAAAAAAAAAATATTAATCAAAAAATTGAAATTAATAACTTACGACTGATATTCTGCGATTATGTTTATATCAAGTTGAAGGCCTTGATATCAAGAATTATCAGCGTATTTTTAATCCATTATATTAGCTTATAAGGCCGATAAAGATTTTCTGCTTTTATCATCCCGTGTAAACTAGTAAATTGACCAGAAAATAAAAAAAATTAAATGCACTTATTAATAAAAACATTAATAAAAAAATTCAAATTTTATTCAATTTTAAAGTTTGATACATCATTTTAAAGATGGATTCAAGCAGCAATGAATGCTGGGATTTCTGTTTTTGTCATGCTTATAGTTTTCGCGCAATTTAAAAAAGAAAACAAAATTTCAACGAATCAGCTGCAATGCGCGAATGACAAGCTACAAAGAATCAACCCACAATTAAAAAAGTTAGTTTATTAATTACTTTTAAGTCTTTTTAACTTTTAGTCCATATATATATGTGATTAAAAAATTTTTGAATTCTCAAAATAATTATAGGAAGTTTTAAAATAATTCCCTTTTTATTTTTGAAAAAATTAAAAAAAGAACTTTTAAATTGTATAATAATTGATTACTTCTATTAAACTCTTATTGCTGAATAATTAGTAGTAATTAAATGCTCTAATTAATTTTTGTGAATTGTTAATTATATCTCTAATAGTTAAATATGCCTTTGACAGAATAGCTCAGTTGATTAGAGCATTGCCTTAAAATTCAATATTCAAGAATTTAAAGACCTAAGTTTGACTTTTATGCTAGTATTATCAACTGTCATATCAGCAATAACTGAAGAAAAGAAAAGAAGAATACCACTTGAAACATGTAATTTAGCAACCTATGTTATCTATTTGTGCCTTATTACTAAGAGTTGTTTGTATTTGAAAAAGTTTAAACAAAATTAAATATATTTCTTGTTAATTGATCTTATTATAATATATTTTTTTGTACAATTATTAATTTTATTAAAGTGTATTGTCTAGATTTGGTCAAGAACAAAAGCGAATAAATCATATTAAAAAGGGATCTAGTAAGATTTTTTTAAAACCTTAACTAAGAAATGATGAATATTATTGCATGTCTTTGGGCAATGACATGGCATCTGTATAATATTATATGACTAAAAATGTTTATATAATGTAAAACAAATATATACCAAGTAAATATCATAATAATCTAGCTAGATATCTAACACATCCATCTCTTTGCCTTCATTCTGATTATAGTTGAGATTTATATATTTGATTTTTGCATTTTAAATAATTATCATCATCATTGACACTACCATTTAAACACTCATATCTTTGTTATCACCTTATAATAACTATAATCACGTATACATTGGAGCCACAATATCCATTATATTTTGTTTCATCCTCCTCTCATTTACATTATACGTGGCATACAATAGCTCATATTTTGTTAATAAGCTTTGATTATAATAGTTATGTATTGTTTACTAAACTGTGTACCGTATACATATTTAATTTAAGATTATAATATAAACAAAGTAAAAAATAATAATGTAGTTATTTATATATACATTTACTGTACATGTGTATTTACTCATTTATATTCACTCAAAAATAATAAAAAAATATTGTGCTACATTTTTATTTTTTTAAATAAAATAATAGCAAAGTCTTCGATTTTCATAGCAATTAAACACGCTCTGGATTATATACTTTTTATTTAATATTTTTTTCTCCAGACTATGGCCTTTCAAATTGTTTTGATAATTTTTTATTAAATCTATATAGACTTCAATATCTACACAGTATTCCTACTTGCCATGATCCATTTTAGATTTTTGATTATTCTTCAAATCTTTCTGATACAATGCAAGAATGTTTTATAGTTCTTTTTTTTTTTCTCTGCAACTACTAAATCAATAACTTATTTATGGCTTAAGAAAGATATTTTATTAATTTTCATAAAACTTATTTTTAATCTTAGAAAATATATTATTACATGAAGTACTACATCACATCAAAATTTGAAAAATATAATAAAGCAAAGAATGAAATGTGTTTTTAACATAACCTGAAGAAATGTTATTAGTAATTGTGATTGCATATGAAGCTCTGAGATAAAAAGAAAAAAAAAAAAGACTGCTGCCATATCATAAAGTTTATTCATTTTATACATTTTAATACTTTTATTTATTTATTTATTTTTTTTTTTTTGGATAATATACATTTGAAGTAATGATATATTAATACAGTCATGTGCTTCATATTGTAGCTATTAATCAATTGATGTATATTCATCATATCTATTGTATGTTATGATCATCACCATCATTGGATGACTAATTACTTTTTTTTGTATTTCCCTATATCTTTTTTGTTATATTTAGCACATCATTATGTGATCAGATATAGAAGTGAATTTTTTTCAGCCTCTCCAGTTGATTCTGTTACATGTTACAACTCAACTGGAGCATGAATATATCTGTGTACTTTGAAAATAAGATAGACCAAAATATTTTAATAAGATTAAAATCATGTGTCCTTAATGATTTATTATAAAACCATCCATTTAGAAATGATAATGGTAAATAGCAGTGGAGTAGTAATGCAACTAAAAAAAATATTAGCGAGAAAAATCAGTTAAAAAAAAAATCATTAAATTCAATTGATAGACAACAAGAATACTCATAGTTAAAAAAGATTAGTAAAATAAAACAAGATAGCTAGGATTCATTAAGTTTTGTTTTTTATAACTTTATATTCTATTAAAAAGAAATATTAAAAATATTGAAAACTTAGAATATTATAATTATTAAAAATTGAACAAACATCGTCAAAAAAATGGTATTCAGATTGGTTAATGGCAATAGAGCAATTTAATCAAGTACTTATATGGAAGAAATGAATAAATTTAGGAAAGAGTTGGACAAAAATAAAAAAAAATTATGCATAAAAATTATGAAGACTGAAAAAAATAATCTGGGATAAAAAGTTGTAGAAAGAAAGGGAAATAAAAGACACTGAGGCTGACATAAACAACATTGAAAAATTAAAAATTGATAAAAATGGTGGGGAAGAATCTAGAAAAAATACAGTGACTGCAGTAGATACTAACAATTTTCAAAAAATAATGCACTGCTTAATGCCACAGCTATATCATAGAGTTATAACAAATGAAGAAACTAAACTGAATGCATTGGAAGAAATGAATATATCTAATACTACTATAATGAAGAATGCCGAAGTTTATCTAAAAATGAGGCATTGTTGAATCCCTCAGATGAAAAAAAGCAAAATAATATTGCAGATAATTTCCAGAATGAATTGTCTAAGGATTTTCATATTACTTCTTACTACAACTTTTAGTGATATGAAAGGAAAAAGGATTAATGTAGATAAATGCACATATTCATGCTACAAATCATTGCAACATGGAAATAGAAGACATGAAAAAAAAATATTGATATAGAAGTTATTTATGAAAGTAATGTGAATGTAGAAATCATGGATGAAGAGAAAATTGATCAGGAACAGCAGAAGAGATTTGATGTCAAAAATGGGTGAGCATTATCAAAAAGACTTTTGTGTTAAGTCAGTGATGATTGAAGATTTTACATTAATATCTAAATTGGAAATCATAATAATGTCTAAACTTGATTCAATAATGGTGACTGAATATGAAATGGATTAATAACTGTGAATAAAATAGTAATTAATATAGATATTACTGATAAATTGAAAATAAATATAGAAACTATCAATCAACCTGATAGATATATATTCAAAAATAAGGAATCATACAAGAAGTGTATAATTTATCTAGTACCTGTGACATTGTTAAAAAAGATAAGAAGATTTGTGACATTATTAAAGATTCATACTATACATTGAGTACATATTGTAGAAATGAAATAGTAGTATAAGTATTATAAATTGTCATGCTAAAGCTACAATATTTGATAAATAATGAAAAAATATTTATTTGCAAGTAAAAAGAATCTGTTTCAGCTCCATGAGTGTTCATATAAATGCCCTCATCATTTGTTATAAAATTGAGTATAAGAAATTTAATCAGATCTCGTATATTAAATAAAGCAAAGTACATATATTGTAATTGAATATATTTTTATTATTATTTGACAGTTAAAGTTGAAGCATGTGACAATCCATTATATCCAGTTTTTAAATTCCTCTGACATACATTCAGATCATAGAGAATCTGCTAGCAAATCGAGATTTTTTCTCTCTAAATGGGAGATTGCACCTGGGTTCAAACCCTGCATCTCCATTTTCCAGGGCTCCCCATTAAGTGCTCTCCTCTTCATGATCTATATAAATCCCTTGCTTTTGAGCATTGAGGATGCAGTCCCTGGGATCTCCATCCCTCTTCTTAATGAAAACATCTCCTACATGGATGATGTGATGGTGTTTCTTAAATCACATGAAGAAATAAACATTCTTGAAAGCCTATTACAGCACTATGCTCAGATGCACGGGCTTACAGTTAACAGGAGCAAATTGGCAATTTGAAATATCAAAACAGCTAACAGGATAACAGGTTCATTACAAGCTATGCCTCAGCCTTTCTTGGAATTCAGTATGTCTCTATCCCCTACAGCAATGAGGATGGAAATACAATGAAGACTACTAAACAAAATAGACATCACCATAATATGCCTTTCAAGAATATACATAACCACATTTGGATTTCACTCCTAAACTCTCTCATACTTACCAAGATCATATATTATCTTGCGGGTTTCAAACCAACAGAAGCTTTCATTAAAAAAGTAGAATCCCACTGTCTACGACTCTGTAGAGGTGGGCGCAGATCATTTATCAGTCTGTGCACCCTTCAAAAGCCAAGAGACATGAACAGACTGGGACTGCATTCAATAAAAGTATTTGCAATATAGAGAACTTACAATATAATCCATAAACTTTACTCTGATTGCAGGACCTTCCAATGGTCCACTTCCCAAAGAACAAGTTCTTCCCACTGATAGACCGCCCCCTCTGAGTTTTACTCCCGTCTGGCTTCAAACACAGATCTCATACATTTTTGCGCA
This sequence comes from Epiperipatus broadwayi, assembly GCA_028023455.1. Taxonomy (NCBI): domain Eukaryota; kingdom Metazoa; phylum Onychophora; class Udeonychophora; order Euonychophora; family Peripatidae; genus Epiperipatus; species Epiperipatus broadwayi. The sequence continues at coordinate 1,466,487 of JAQFVV010006224.1, read as the reverse complement.
CATAGTACCTTCTGCGACCATGTTCAATTCAAAAATAACCTATTGGGAAGCCTTCAACCTATCCAACTCAAATACCCAGAAGGCACACACTTACCTCCTTATCGACATAAACAAACTGCGCAAACTAGCCCGTAGATTGAAACTAGCACCTAAACACACAGACTTCCTTCTCAAAATTGACCTTGGTAGCTTCTCCACCACTATATTTCTTAATAGAAGAGGCTTCTGCATAGATCCCATATGTTGTCTCTGTCTATCCAGCCCGGAAGATATGGACCATATCCTTCGCCTTTGTCCAGTCTGGCAAGGACTAAGGCAAAACTTCCAGAAACACATTAATAATAATGGTCCAGACCTAACATCACTTCAAGGGGTTTTAAATAGAGGCATTTTCGCTGAAATCAGGCTCGCCACTTACATAAACTTTGCCATCTGGTTGACCAGATGCAAGGTGATTTTTCAAAAATTACCACTTGATGACCTCGATAACTGCTTCCTCAACATAATTAAAAATATCCAAGAAACAGACAACAGAGAGGCTGATCCATACCTGGCCATATTAACCTGGGAATTCACAACTGGCCTAAACAGCACCTGACCAATCAACCCCTAAATAATTTATATGAAAATAACTATTATGATTTAATAAAACCCTCCAACCATAACTTACCAAAACAGGGTTTACCAACAAAGGTATTTCGTTATAGACTAGATGAACAATATTCACCTTGCATCCACAGACTAAGTTCTTCACTAACACTCATTTTGTATTCTACTGAATTTTGGATCATTTCTTCTTTGTATATATCACCCTGTAACCTCACCTAGTTAATTCTTTTTATCTGTTTATTTTTATTTTTTTTTTGTAATCACTTATAGGTCAAATAAAATTATCTTGAAAGAGAAATAAATAAAAAGATTTTTTTTAAAAAAGTAAGATTTTAAAGTTATAAAATTATATTTAAAGATATACATTTAATATTTATTTAAATAGAGAGGCTTAAATAATTTTAATTTGAAAAAAGAGAATCAAATTGTTTTGAAGTTTTTTTAAAGTATTTTTTAAATGTATTTTTTGGTAAGTCTTTTTATATTAATTAATTAAATAGGGAAGAATGTGTAAACAGCTTTGTATAGAGATTGTGATGTGGCAGATAATAGATAAAAGAATCAATTAAAGATAAAAAAAAATAATTATCAAAGAAAATATTTTTTGAAAAATGAAGCAATTTTTCAAGGCACAAATTCTTAAAAAGAGTACAAGAAAAAATTGTAATTAATTTTCAGTTTGAATTTAAAATGAATTTAGTTACAAAAACTTCAGTGATCATTTGAAAATATAAATTTGCAGAGTCAACATTGTGTCTTCCAGTTGTTCATAAAGGATTGCATTGCTAAAGTGTCCTACATTTTTAAATGGACTAATAAGCTAAATGGTTGGAAAAATCAGGATCATTACCCATGGATTTCTGTAAAGAAAGCTATCTCCATTATTATGCTTATTGCCATTTATTATCAAACCTATACAAAACCAATATCTTAAAGATTTGTTAAAGCCTTTCATTTGCAAGGAAAATTATTAGTCATGCTTGTGCATATTCTGAAAAATATATAAAAAGAATTCTTAAGAAAAAAATCTACAAATGTAGATATAATTGTTGGATTTAGACAGGTAAATTTATCTTAATAATAATTGTAAATAGAAATTATTTCACACTCAGCTGCCTACTATATATATAATTTTAATGCACCAATCAGCGCATAACAGCAGAGCTTCTTCAAATTAAATCACAATTTATTATAAAATTAATGTAAATTATAATACATAATAATTAGTGCCCAAGCGCTTTCAAGAGAACTTAGTTCTCATAATCATGGGCAATAAAGAGTAAGCATAAACAGGTTGCTATATGCAAATATATGCTGGTACATATAAATTAATTGAACTATATGTGTAAATCTAATTAATCCCATTTCTTAGAAATTTTAATAACACATCTTTCCTATTTATAGCTTTATCATCCATGCATGTGAACCTGACAATCCAACAATAGTTTGTAGGGAAAGAAATGATGTTAAGAGAAAGGTTAAGGAGGCATGTTTTATTGTCATGGACGATAAAGCTATAAATAGGAAAGATGTGTGTTATAAAATTTCTAAGAAATGGATTAATTAGATTTACACGTATAGTTCAATTAATTTACATGTATCTGCATATATTTGCATATAGCAATCTGGTTATGCTTACTCTTTATTGCCCATGATTATGAGAGCTAAGTTCTCTTGAAAGAGCTCGGGCACTAACTAATTATTATGTATTATAATTTACATTAATATTATAATAAATTGTGATTTAATTTGAAGAAGCTCTGCTGTTGTGCACTTATTTGTGCCTTAATAATAATTATAACTTTAAAGTATATTTTATATTTGCCAGTTCAATTATTTAAAAATGAATAATATTTAACTTCCCTTATTTACACAACAATTTTAATGTTTACTTGTAGTAAATGTGATATGTTCAAATATTCTTTTAAAATTAATATGTACATATACAGATTAACTTAATCATTCATTTTAAAAGCAAGTTTATTGGGGTTTTTTTTATACTTTTTAATTTTTATTCAGTATATATAATACATAAATAAAATATTTCATAAGCATATTTTGAAAATAATTATTTTAACAAGTTTTAAAATAATTTACTATTTATTCTTGAAAAAAAAAAAAATTAAAAAAAGTTAAATTGTAAATTTTAATTAATCTTGTTAAACTTTCAAAATTATTTATTAAATGATTGGTAATATTATATAAATTCAATAATTAAATTTTTATGAATTGTTAATTATTTTTCTAATAGTTAAATATATGTGTGTTGTTCATTGATTTTATCTTAATAATTTTTTTGTTTTATAATGGTTAATTTATTAAACTAAATCATCTATATTACTACTTGCTTCTTGCATAGGCTAGATTTGATGAAAAGCAGAAAATAAGCCATATTAAAAAATGTTTTGTAGGTTGGCATATTTCTTTAGCTTAATCAAGAAGCAACATGTATTATACATTTTTGCTTAATAACAAGATAACTAGTGCAAAGCAAATATATACTAAATAAATTATATAAATCTTTATGATTTAATCATGGTAATATAATTAGATAATTTACATATCCTCTTTGCCTTCATTATAATTATTGGAATTTATTGTTAAGATTTATATTCTCAAGGTTTGTAATTGAGATAATCATCATCCTCTTTGGCTCTAGTGCACCAAATTGTTATTAATTAATACATTGATGCAGTTGTCATATAATCTGTATTGTATGTTTTGATCATTATTATAAATAGATGGCTTAGGTTTTTGTTTTGTTTTGTTTTTTACATATTTTTCATCTTATTTACTGTTTTAAATATTATTCAATCTAAAAAAAAAAAATGAATGAAAAATTTCTATGATAATAGAATTTTTGCTTATTTTTGCAATCTTTTTAATTTAAGTAAATTGGAAATTTTAATAATATATCTTTATTTTTTCTTTTGTTAAATATAGTTCAGGCCTTCTTGATTAATGGTAAGGTTCAAACTTTAAGTTTATTGTGATTTGGAACATATAATTACAGCATAAATGTATTACAATGAAAATTCAATCTTATTAATCTTTATATACTTGTAAATGAAATAAATAATTGGTATTAATTTTTTTTTTAAGGATTTTTTTTTCCCATTTATAATCAGCAACAGCTGTTGCTACTATTCATAAATTAGTGTAGCCATTCCATCTCCAAAAAAAAAAAAAAAGGAAAATCGGAAGACAAAACTACAACAACAATAATAATAATAATAATAATAATTTATTTATTTATTATGAAACAAACAATAAATGTATAATACAGTGAGATAAATTCCATACAAGAAAAATCTTGAGTGAGGAATTTAAATGTAACAACTAAAAACACTAATAAAATACAAAAAAAAAAAAGTATAAATATAACATAAAATATTAAAATTATACAGATATTACATTTGGCAATTCAATCACAGTAGTAAATAATTACAACATAACATACAGTATAAACAACAACAATAATAATAATAACAATAATAATAATAATAAACAACAACAACAACACATACTCTAGATGGTTTTTAAGATGATTCTACAATCTAATGTATTAACTACAAATATGGATACATATAAAGTATATTGATTCATTATTTTGCAATACTGTTTTTTTAATTTCTGCAGTGAACTTTTCTTTCTAAAAGAATTCAACACCTTCTCTAATTGCATCTCTTAGATTATAGTCTATGCTTAGTCATATCTTTTCAATGAAATCAATCAGGATTATATTTCTTTAATGTCCTTGTGATAATTTTCATGCTCAAATTTACTATAAAATATTATTTTTAGAAAGACTCTTACTATTTGTTTTAATATCCAATATTATGAAGGTATAATTTTATAATAGTAGATTTTATAGAATAACATTTAGTAATTTGAAGACTATATTGATTTGTCTTGTGATTTTAGTTTTAGAATTTTACTTATGCTTTTATATTATATTAATAAAATATTAAGTTTCACTTCTATACTATAAATTGGGTAAAAATTACAGTTCTATAGACAACTAATTTAACAGAAGTTGTTATTTTACTGCAATGATAAACTCCTTTAACTTGTTAAAAATAACAGCAACACTTTGGAACCTGCATTACATCTCAACTTGATAATTGGCCAAGCTAAAGAAGCTACTGAATATTTTTTTTCAATTTCTGACTATTAAAAAAGGATTTGAGTTTTTTAAATATTAATTATAAATCAATAGATTTATATGATGCATTTTAAATCCAGAAGTATTGTTTTTTGTTTTTTTTTGCTTTTAATCAATTAAATTTAAAAATTTCATCATAAAAACTATATTGTAGCTAAATGCTTACTAAACACTTTTAAAGACTATTGTCATAAAATCCAAACACAAAGTTTGGAGTTGGAACCTATCCTATTTAACACACAAGTTTTTATTTCAGAATTTTTATCTGCAATAATAACATTATCTTTTTTCTCTCATTATGTGGAAGCTATATTTGTTATATTATATATTTTATGTAACTACTAAACATCACATAATCACCATTTCTTATGCTTTCTCAAGCTGTTAAAACAGGCAAAACTCTCAGTACAGTAGTACGACTCATTGCAAACTAGAGTAATCAATGGATGAAAGAAGGTTTATGCATCCTTTGATTACTCTGGCTTGCACTGAGTGTCACTATTATATGGAGAATTTTGCTTATTTTATGTAATGTAATAAAACTGGAATTAGTTTTATAAAATATTTACAGCTAGCTTACAACAGATTCATCATTCTCAATATATATATACACAATGGATCTTTGATATCCTCTATATTTTCTTCTAAGCCACCCTCAAGTACTTTGCATATAATAGCTCATGTTTTGTTAATAAACTTTATATACAATGAAATGCATGCTGTTTGTTGAACAGCAAGTGTGCAGTATTCTTGGTCATGCACACATATATAATACAAACTCGTTTTTAAAACAAAATTAAAAATAATAATGTAGTTATTATTAACAAATTGAGGAAGCACATTTTTGTATAATTTACTGATTGTGTGTTCACTTTTTCACATTCATTCAAAATATTAAAAAACTTACTATATGATATCTTTATCTTTTAAATAAAATGAATAAGGAGCCTTTATTGCAATTAAATACACTCTGGGTAATATCCTCTTTTTTTTTTTTTTCAATATTTTTTTTCTCTCAAAATGTAATAGCAATCTTATTTTCAGAAGACTGCTTTCTCTTGTTTTGATGCTTTTAAATCTGTATTGACTTTACATATGTTCTAAAATTTCATAAAACATTTAGCATTATGCTTAGAAGACATTTTATTATGTGAAAAACTATACATCAAATTCAGAAAAGATAATAAAGGAAGAATAAAATTATGTGCTTTCAATATGAAATGAAAAAGTTTATTAATAAACATATCGCACACAATATTCCAAGATGGAAAATGGATTACTACCTTATTGTAAAATTTATTAAATTTACAAATTTTAATGTGTTTTTTTTTTTAAAAAAAAAAAATGGCTACTAGCATATCCTAAAATGTATTAAATTTATGAATTTTAATTTTTTTGTTTGTTTGTTTGTTTGTTTGTTTATTTTTTTTTTTTTTTGGATAATCTGTAATTGAAGTACAGTATATTGATACAGAACAATTCATGACTTCACTGTGTATACACACACACACACAATAGATAAATTTAAAATAGATTTAGGGATATTGCAAAACTTTAAGAAGACTTTTATCTATAGAAATAGAAGTGATCCATCTTTGAGAACTGTTGTGATAATTTTTAAAATAATAATAAAAGTGTGAATAGTTCATCATTTTTTTATCTGTTGTTTTTAATAATTTTGATGAAATATAGATATTATAGAACAGGAAAGTTGTTAAACTTGTAAATTCATATATATATTGCTTATAACGCTTCTTTCTTATACACTTTAATGCAACAAATTTTCTTAACAACTTCTTTATTTTCCTTACAGTTTTGACTGTCCAGCAGTCTTCATCAGAGCTACAAGATTTGAATAATATTATCTTTTCAATGAAATCTTATTTATTTTTCTCAAAGTTAAAAAGTTGTGATGATTTCTACAATAATAATGAGAATATGAGACTTCATGTAATTTTTTTTTCATAAAGATGACCAACTATAAATGAAAAAAGTTAATCAACTTCTAAACTTTTAGTAATTGTTTTTTGTTACTGATTGGAATTAATTAATTAAGAAACAATTACTAAAAGTTTAGAAGTTGATTAACTTTTTTCATTTATAGTTGGTCATCTTTATGAGAAAAAAAAAATACATGAAGTCTCATATTCTCATTATTATTGTAGAAATCATCACAACTTTTTAACTTTGAGGAAAATAAATAAGATTTCATTGAAAACTGGCTGATCACTTCCACAGAGATTTTTTCTTCAATTTTTTTAAAGACTTGCAAAATTCTGATCTGTTTGTCAACTCATGAGCAATTCTCTCTGTCAAGGAATTCAATAGTGTGTAGCCCAAAGAGTGTTTGCAAATGTTGTGTGTAGTAAAAATAACAGTAATTATAATTTATAATAATAAAAATTAAAGAATTGTAAACTATTTTGAGAATCACTTAGTTAGATTTTTGGAAAACAAATAATGAAGTATGAGGATTAAATAATGGATCTGTGTAAACTAAAAATAAATATATGCAAAGAAACTAAACTTATCCATTTGTTTTTAAGAACAAAAATATGAATTAATTAGTATCAGTTGAAAACTGAAAAAGAATTATTCAGAAAGGAAGAGGATGTACGTAGGCATGCTGGATTAGAAAAAGCAGCTGGAAACCATTATACATTTAGTATTACATGGATTTAAAATTATGCGTGTTAATAATCAAATGCTGTCTAAAGAATACAGCTCTGAGTCTGATTCCATATGGGAAACCAAGAACCTCAAAATCAATAACCATAGAGTATGATGGATGTACATATAGAGATTAATTACTATTACATATTAGTTACTTGTATAGAATTTTAGTTGTAGTGAAGTTATTAAATGAATGTAGTTGAATCTATTTCATCTAATTTTTATATTAATTAATGGATGTCTAATTTGAAAAAATTATAAACATGACTGATAATTGATTTAGATAGGCAGGTTAGAACATAAAGTATAGATATAGAGACAAAATTTTAGTTTTATAAATAATCTATGTGCAGTAGATGAAAAACTAGTATCATTTTTATCCTTTTAGAGTATAAAAATTAAATAAAATGTAATTGAAATATTTTTTTAGCTAGTTTTTTTAATTTTTTTTTATTTATCATTATATTTTTTTTATCACACACACACATATAATGTATAATTATCTCTAACATTTATAATTAAATTAATTGTCAAATATTACCATAATCACACTTTTCTTTATGTTTGCCGTAATATCCTATAAATACAATTTATCCAAACTTCAAACACTTTTTAACAAAACTTTTTATTTGTACATACACCTACATTTTTTAGATCAAAATAAACTTGTTCTGAAGAAGTCTGCAGGTCAGTCGAAATGTAGATGTATGTACAAATAAAGAGTTTTACTAAAAAGTGTTTGAAGTTTGGATAAATTGTATTTATAAATTAATTATCATTATTTTTTCTCATTCTCTTTTCATTTTCTCTTATATTAATCTCTAATAATTTAAATTAGTATAGGAACTTGTTTTCACCAGTTTCTTATGTCATTAATCATCTTTATGCTCTAACTGTAAGATTATGAGATTGTCTGTACAATCACATTTCTAATCTTAATTACATGAACAACAATTCTAATTCAAATATATTCTCTCTTTTTTTATTATCTTCTATTCATTTTAATCTTTTTTTTCTTTTGCAAATAAAAGGAATCTCTAATGGTGATGATGATATATACATAGTCATTCAATGTATTAATTTTTTTTTTTTTGGCTGTGTTTAGATGGTTCATAATTTATACAATAGTGGTGCCAATTCAGTATGGGAACATTCTTTATTAGATCCAGGTGGTTCCAAAATTTATAGGAAAAAACCTAATCCTAAAGATCCTGTTCAGTAAATTTTAAATTTATTTTTATTTACTTATTATTTATTTTTTAATGGTTTATTATGTAGATGAAAAAATATTCATTTTGTTCATTTCAGTCCCACAAAAGCTGAATTTTGTCGAGCCAAATATCAAAATTTAACTTTTGTTCATCGCCCTGGTAAAGACGATGAACAGTTAACAGTCACTGACTTGAGCAAGGTATGATTTTGTCATAGTTTTATTACTAATTCCATTAGTATTATAGTCCATTTTATTAATAATTAGTAATAAGTTACAATTTTCAATGTAAGATAATTTAATATTTCATTGTAACATGTCTCACAATACTTATATTCATTTTTCAATAATTAAATGATTATTTTAATATTAATTTTATTATTATTTATTTGACATTATTTGTTTTTTGTTGTTGATATTTAGTGGAGATGAGTTTTGTTTTTTGTAAAATAAAAAAGATTTCTACAAGTATATTGTATTTTTATGAAAGGTGGTATGTTCTTTAGTTTCTGATAAAGTAAATGCCTTCATAATTTGGAAAATGTAACTATTTAATTCTTTAATACTTACCCATCTCTATAATAGAATCCACATTAATTAAATATTATTCAGTAATAATTGTAATTTCTTTATTCTTTTAAAATCTCAAAAGTCTATTGGCTTCGCAGATCAGTCATTAATACTAGTCTTTTGAAATCATTTGAGTTAAGTTATTATAATTAAACTCATAGCGTATTTTTTCAGTACGTAACTATACAGTATATATAAATTTTTGAAACAGCAAATTATGATTAAGAATATGATCCATTAACTTAAAATTTATTTTAATTTATATTGTTTTTATAACTTGTTTTGATCATTTATCAGTTTCAAACAATGTAACTTTTATCTGATGGCTATTATACAAATACAATTACATGATTGTATCTTTACTTATATATTAATGAAATGCATCAAGAAGTCTAAGAGTGTCAACAACAACTTTTTCTTTCATCACCTGCTGCAGAAGCAGTATGATGTAAGCTGAGGTCATGCGATGACAAGCTACATAGATACAGAATATTTTTGTTTTATATCCAAATAAAGAAATTAAAGTCATTATGTTGATCCTATTATCTTTCATGATATTACTTTTATTTGATCATATTGCAGAAGATTAATTTCCAATTTTTTTTAAATATATATATATCATATTCAACAATCTTTGAACATTAATCTGTTGTTTTTAGAAACAAAGATTTTAATTTTAACTAAATTAAACATTTCTATAGAGATATAGATAATTAATGACTAACTTTGGTGCAGTTTCTTTCCGTTTTTGTGCTGTTTTTAACTAAAATAATTTTTAAATATATCTTGATCAATTCCAATTATCTTTTTTTTGTTGTTGTTGTTGTTTTTTACTTTTAAGTGTTAAAGTTTTTTTTTGTTGTTGTTGTTGTTTGTTTTAAAGAAGAAAAAAGTAATTAGCAAAATAAGATTTATATTTATTTATTGCAGCAACTTCATTCAAGTGTGAGGACTGGAAATTTAGAAACTAGCCTGCGGTTATTATCTCAGGGAGCGGATCCTAATTATTTTCATCCGGTAAATCAAGAATTGTTTATAATCTGTGATTGCAAAAAATTTACAAAAAGATGTGTTCAGTTATAAATCATAGATAAAATAAATAATATATTTAATTTTTTTATTTAGGAAAAGGGTAATTATCCTATTCATGTAGCAGCCAAAGCTGGCCAGGCTTCTCAGGTCGAACTACTAGTTGTTTATGGATCTGATTCTGGCGCAGTGGATGCAAACGGAAGGACACCGGTTGATTATGCAAAGTAAACATTTTTATTTATTGAACATGGACATTTAAAAATATTTTAAATGGTATTACTAGATTTTAGAAATCACTGAATTTTATTAGTTGATTCCAAGTAAGGTAAAGTTGCATTCATTTGTTAATTGACTTTTCAAGCAGTATTTTATCATTTGCATATATGAATAACTGTTAATGCAGTGTATGTATTTAACTGACTAGAAAAATCATTGGACACAAAATGAATATGTGACACATTTTATATGCATTATTTGCACTTTAATTTGTTAACAGTTATACATTTTTGTTTTACATTCCTATTTTCCAAAGTATGTAATTTTTTATAAAAAAAAAAAATATTGCATTTTGAGACTCAGTGATGATTATATTGAGAATTGTTGACTAAATAGATATGTAACAATATTGATATTTTATGTTCTACGTGTGATGATTTTAAAATTAATATTTCATGAATACTAAAAAGTCCCTTTAAAATTAAAACTGGAATTAGATAATGATTTTCAAATTAAAATTTCCATATTCCATTTGTGGAGTTATAAATTAAATAGTTATCCTTAACATTGTTTAATGGAAATGTTTTATTATTTAATTTGCTATAAAATGACAGTACAGTTATTATATTAGTATTAAGATCAATTTATTAGCTACCTATGATACTTTCATTCCTTGAATAAAATTTATGATATGATGTAAAGAGAAAATGATGTAGTATAGCTATGTGCAGCTCACACTAACAGTAATCAGTAGATTAGATACTAGAAAATCAAAAAATCCAGTAAGGAATAGATGGAAAGGGAAAGTAATGAAATTATAATGTGAAACTGGGTAATGATAAAAACTGCATGATTAAGCATATTTTCAACTTAATCTTCAACATATTGATGACTTATTATTCATTATCTATTAAGAAATAATAAAATACAATGGAGGTAAATTGTGCAGGAAAATTTTGAAACTAACTTGGGTTTTAAACTTAATTGAAGTCTAAATGGTGATATATATAAAATCAGTTTTCTCTTCAACTGTAGGCTAAAATAATTGGATGCTACATCATTATAGATCAAGTTTATCTTTGCATACCATCTCCTATCACTACTTACTCTAACAAAGTCATAAACTATAATAAACCACATCATTAGGAAGTATAATGATATTAAGAATAAATATTCAAATATATAAATGTGAATAAATTTAAGTTTTACTCATGCAAAATTCACAAAAAATGTAATATGACTTATATAATTTAAAAATATATAGTAATTCTTATAATGGTTGCTACAAATAAAAAAAAACTGAACAATAGAGTTTAAACTGGAATTAGAGAAAATGCAAATTTAATTTCAGGCTTGGTAATGCTGGAATGTGTCAATACATTCTCATATCACATGATCACCATTTCTTATGCTTATTTATAACTGTTATTCAAACAGGCAAAACGCTCTATATGTATTACCACTCAATGCAAGCCAGAGTAATCAATGCATGCCAGAAGGCTTGTGCATAAAATCCCCATCTAGTGCCTACTCATCCAATATTCCCAGATTAGTTTCTGGCTTGTGGCTTGGATTGAAAATATTATAGTGTTTTCAATTTAAGACTTATAATTTTGTAGTTAAGTAGAGATAAAAGATGGCTGCTGGAGGGTTGCATTGGATTCTAAGATCTAGGTGCAGTGCTCTCAGATTCAAGGCTCCTCACTGATGAAGGCCACAAGCCAGAAACTAGTCTGGGGATATTGGATGAGGAGGCACTAGATGGGGATTTTATGCACAAGTCTTCTGGTTTGCACTGAATGACAATACGTATAGATAGTTTTGCCTGTTTTTTACATTCTCATATGGAAGAAACTGAATAAGCATACTTGGAGAAGTATAGCCTTCAGTTATTTTATTTCTTTTTGTGTGAAAAGTAAAATCTGATTATTATAATTAAATGATAATTGGTTATTTTAAAATATAGTCTAGTGTATTAAAAAGAAAGAAATAAAAAGGTGAAAATTATGTATCTTAAAAGAAAAAAAAAAAGTTAGAGTTAATAAAGCTAATTTTATTTAGAACATTATTAAGTTAATATTTCATATTAAATATGAGGTGTTTTAAAGGACAAATTCTTTTTTTTTTTTATCTTTTGTAAAAAGGGGAGTATTGTTTGATATAAAAAAATGAAAATAATGCCATTTAAAGATTGATAATCAAAAGTTAAGATATTTTTGCAAGTAGAGAGCTGAAAATTGGGAAAGACATATTTTTAAAAACATATTTTTTTGAAAAATAGTGACAATAAAATTATAAATGCAGCTGGGATGGCTAATTTAGATCAGAACTTGCTTATCTAGCAAGGTGAACACAAGAAAAATAGTGCAGAAGAGCAGAATAACAGATATTTAGCTGCAACATTATGCAGTGATGTTAAATCCAGCAAGCTATATTTGCAAGTATTGAGAATAATACTTTCAGTATTGCAAATTATGAAATGATAAAACAAAGTAATGGTTTGTGTCTCCTTAACTTGTGTTGCTATTCACTCGCATATATATGTTCACCTCTCTTCTATAATATAGTATTGTAGAAAAAATAAAGTTACAAAATCCAGTCCTAGTATGAAAAGAAAAGTGGATTAATATCCATCATCATCAAAATGTATTTTTCCTTGCCCAGAGATTTGTCTGATAATTGCTTATGTATTCCAAAATTATGCATAATGATAATAATCAATCTATGGATAAATAGTGAGGAAGAAAGATAATGATTGAATAAAGTATTGAGTTTACTATATATGTTGATTGTAAAGAAGGAGAAACTGCTGATGTATTCCAAAATTATGCAAAGTGATAATAGCTAACCTATGTGTGAATAGTGACAAAGAAAGAATGCTGACAGCCTGAAATAATAATTGAGGAAAGTATTGAGTTTACTATTAATCATCAGCCTAAAAAAATAAAAAATGATGAAGGAAAAAGCCTACTGTTAATAACCAGCCAGAAATATTTATTGGGAAACCTGAAGATAGATCAACTAAGTGATATAATATAAATGAATTAGTCTAGAATTGCATTTGAAAAAGTATAGAAATTAAGAACTTCTGGCTATCAATAGTTGTAATTGTGTTGTGCTTACATAAACAAGAAAATTGATAAGATTATTTCAATAAATGTCATGGGTGATATAATCATAATGCTTTAAGTTTTTTTAATTATTGTTATTATTATTATGAAACAGTGATATTATTATTTATTTATTTTTTTTTGGAAAAGATTGTATTAATTGTAATATTACATATAATTTTTTATGGAAATTATTTTTATTATTTTGAAATGCCTGTAATTGAAACATCAATCAGGCATGGGATTGGGAGATGAAGTACATTGGAAATATTATAAACCATAATATTAAATGACTGCTTGATGGTATTATATTTTTTTATTTAGAAAATTGTAAAGTCAGCTGCATAATGTGGGAGAATATTGATACATTTACATTTTTGTTACTGCCTGAAATAAACTATTATTAAGTTTTAAATACTGTACAGCCTCTGGTCTCAATTTTCATTCTTGCACTGCATTAATTGAATAAATGATTTAGATTAGATAATTAAGTTGTGCACTATTTGGTGCTGAATGGGATTGCTAACATTAAAAGAATAAGGATTCAAACTTGGGTTTCTGGATATTCCTCAGAGAAGTAATGAGGTAGTACCTGAAAGATCTTGGTTAATTGTTCCAATCCAAAATAAATGAAAGATACCCAATGAGTTCATATCTTTTAAACAATTCTAAATAGCAGGTGCAATTACTTTCATGGACAATGATAAGCAGGAAATATTAAAAATTCTAAGCATACATATCAGTAGATTTATTAACTTTAAAGCCTTCAGCATATTCATCACTAACCTTTTAATTAGATTTCACTCTCAAATCCCATTATAATATAGTATGTTATTTTGATATTTGATTTATACATATATATATATATAACAGTCTTATTTTAGATGATGATGTTTAATATGATTTAATTTTTTCATTGATGATGATAAAATGGGTACAGCCAAAAACAGCTTGTTTTTTTTATAATTTTGAAAATAGAGATGAATATAAACTTAAGACAAAGTAAATAAATAATAGATTTTTTTGTGGAAATTAAAATATTTATTGAATAGGATAGGTAGTATAGTGATGAATTATGAATAGTAGTTATGTGTGTTTGGGGGTTCATTTTGTAAAAAGTTATGATTTTAGAGGTTTGATTGGATGGTTGATCGTTGGAGTTTGGTTGGTTAGATTGAGTTTTGATGATGGAGGGAGAGTTTTGTCTTGCTTAATGTGTGTATTTGGTATTATGAATGTAAACATTCCTGCTCAACAATTTATATTTATCTTTATTTTATATGAAGATTAAAAGTTGTATATAAGTCTAAGAAAGAGGAGATAGTTTTAATAATTTATATGTTATTTTATTTGTTGAAATTAAGTATTGATGATATGCTATAAGTCTAAGAGAGGGAATTTTTTTGTAGTCTATATAAGAGGATTCCTTGATACTTGAATAGAGAGGGATTGTTTATTATTTACTAAGATTAAAATATTTTTATTGAAAGATTTTTATTAATAAGGGTTGTGGTAGTTAATAGTGTGAATTGGGATGTTTCTGAGTGTGTGATGATTGTGTGATTATAGTGTTGTGCTGAATTCTTTCATTTATCTAAGATTTGAATTATCATTCTGTGGATTAATATCTGTGGTTTTGGGGAATGGTGAATTATAATTTGGGTATTAGAGAATGTATATAGATTATTGTTGTGTAGTTCATTAAATAAGGATATTAAAATTTTTTTTTTTGTATTTGTAATGATAATAAGTGAAAATAAATAGTCAGTTGTCAGAATAGGTGTGAAAGGAAAGGATGTGTAGGTTTTTGATGGTAGGAAGTAGAGATGGGTATATATAGTTTTATAAATGAGTGAATAAATTATAGTATGGAGAGGTTATGAGAGGAAATAATATGTTTATGGTATACAATATATATGAATTCACAATACTATTTTCAAGAGTTTCCATGTAATAAAAATATAATAGCTAAATAACTGATTTTTAGTACAATAACCAAGTAGTTTCCTCGGAGCTTTTTCTTTCTCAAATCATAAGAATGTGAATAGTGAGGTTTAAAATCATTATTTTTTTCCTTTGTTATTTTCTCCTCATTCTCAAATTCTAATGGTTGAGAAGTTTTATAAAATATTTTATCCTTCAATAGCTTTTTCCAAATATTGTTAATTTTCTTTAATTCACACTTTTCATTTATGCTCTTAGGTCTTTTAAAAATCTCTATAGCTTCTTTTAGCAATCTCTGGTCATTTGTTCAATTTTTGCCAGAATAAATATTTTATTAAAATTGATTTCATTGTTAGTTAATTTAATGTGTGAATAAATGGCTGATGAATTAGATTTTTCTGCCAAAATGTATTCTTCCTTTCTTATGTTTAATCTACAATTAGTCTGTCCAATGCATGAATATAAACAAACTTCATATGGAATTTCATATACACCATGACACTCCAAAGGAATTTTATCTTTAGGGCATTGGAAATGCTTAAGTAATTTTTTTTTAATGTAGTATAAATTGTATGGATATTTTTTTTTTTTTAAAACATTAGCAATTTTATCAGTTAATCCCTCTATATATGGCAGGACAATCTTAATTTTTGAAGTATCAAAATCTTTTTTCTTATTATATAAAAAAAAGCCCTATTAATAATCCTGTGATCAAAACCATTATGAAGAAGAACTTTTTAGGATCATAGATATTTTGGTGAAAATGGCTGACATCAAGAAAGTCTTTTTAGTTATATTAAACAATGTCTTTGTCACCGAAAATAATATATATATTAATTTTAATATTCTCAAGGATAAATAATGAATTCATAATATTATTTCTGAGAGCTAATGATTTTAAATCTCACCACACACATTCTTACGATTTGAGAAAAAAGCTCTGAGGAAAGTATTTGTTATTGTACTGAAATACCAGGTATTTAGCTATTATATATATATAAAATACATATTTTGCGGGTTCATCCGTGTTAAAAACTTTTAATATCAATATACTGACGTTTCGACTTGGTCACACAAGCCATCCACAGAGTTATAAAAAGGTAGAAAGACGGTTGTAGAGGCGCTACAATCACTGGTTTGAATAAAACATTAAAAATCCCACCAATAGCAAAAATGTTAAATTTAAGAATGTTTTTTAAAGAAATCTTTCCAAATAGGAGGAAGTTTGCACGTATCATCTCGCTTATTGATACAATCTGGCCTTTTAAGTATCTCAATGGCTTCTCTGATTTTGCATTGGTAGAGATTATCACATCTGGATATGATCCTGGTACTAGAAAAATCTATTTTATGACCTGAATCTATAGTATGGAGTGAGAGTGCTGATGATGATGAGTGTTGTTTAACTGCATTAGCATGCTCATCTCTCCTAACACTGATGCGACGATTACTCATACCTATGTAAGAAGCTTTACAATTTTTACATGAGATTTGATAGACACCATGAGATTCAAGAAGGATTGAATCCTTAGGCTTGGTTATTATATTGCTGATCTTTTGATGAGCAGAAAATGCTGTATCTATATTATAGCGTTTTAATATACGTCCGATACTGTCTGTAGTTCCTTTTACATATGGAACACAAATCCTAATAGCTGACTTATCATCTTTTTGTTTCCTATTTTGTCTATTTTGGGCTTGAAATAAGGCTTTTTTTATAAATTTGTAATTATAACTATTTGCTAATAAAACACTATTAATATGATTTATTTCTTCTTTCAGATGTGTGTCATCTGAAAGGTTAATTGCTCTATTTAAAAGAGTTTTGGCTACAGAAACTATCTGAGTTGGGTGATGATGAGAATGGAAATGTAAATATCTGTCTGTGTGTGTATCCTTTCTGTAAATAGAAAAAGATAAACTATTTGGTGTTCTGGTGACTAGAACATCAAGAAAAGGGAGTTTTCCATCAGACTCTGTCTCCATTGTAAATTTAATATGAGGATGCATATTATTTAAATGTAAGAAAAAATCATCTAATGTATTTTTTCCATGTTGCCATATGACAAAAGTGTCATCTATGTATCTGAGCCAAATGAGAGGTTTTAAAGATGATGATTCTAAAGCACAAGTTTCTATATATTCCATGAATAAATCAGCTATTACTCCTGAGATAGGTGAGCCCATAGGAGTACCAAAAACTTGTCTGTAATGCTGTCCATTGTATACAAAATATGTATTTAAGAGACAATGTTTAATCAAAGCAATAATATGGTCTGGTAAATTGCAACGTTGTGAGATTATATTTAAAGCTTCATCAATTGGAATGTTTGTAAACAAAGACACGACATCAAAACTGACCAGAATGTCACTAGCATTAATTTTTAAACCTTTTAAAACAGAAATAAAATGAAGAGAGTTTTTAATATATGATTTAATAGATGGGATTGTAGGTTTCATGAAATCCGATAAGTATCTAGCTAAAATATGAGTTGGAGAACCTATTGCACTTACTATTGGACGAAGAGGGGTATCTGGTTTGTGAATTTTTGGAAGTCCATAAAATTTTGGACAGACACAAGATTTTTCACGAGGGATTATTTTATTTTTTATCTCTGTTTCAATAGGTGATTTATTAATAATAGCTTTTGTTGTTTTTTCCAAATATGTAGTATGATCTCTTTTTGATAGTTTATAAGTTTTATCACTAAGCAGATCTAAAATTTTATTATGGTAAATGTCACGATCCATTACAACTGTGGCATTGCCTTTATCAGCTGGAAGTACAACAATTGATTTGTCCGATTTTATATTATTTAATGCTTGTCTTTCTTTCTTTCTTTGAAAAATTATTTTTAGGAAGCTTAGCTTTTTTTAAAATATTACAAATCTCAGCTCTAGCTAAATCAGCCGATGTAGAATCAATTTTATCAAGAGCTGATTCAACATTACAGACAATTTTTATTTATTGATATTTAAGATATAAATTAAGATATAGATTTTTATCTCTGCGTCTCCGCTGAGCTAGTGACTTGGGCTAATGATCGGAATATTTAAATAAAGTGGAATCTTAACAGCGCATAGATGCCTACTCTATAAATTTTTCTAGGTTTAAATGCCTAGATGGCGCCTTGTAGAGCAGATATCGTAGTTTGCGGTTAGATTCGATCTTCACTTTCATTTCGATCATTATAATATATATTTCAAATTGCCTCATTGATAGTTGCAATTCATTAACATTTTAATTTGTCTTCATTTATAAAGTTGACATATTAATCATTTCATTTTTGTTTTAAGTATTGACATAGTTTTGTATGTGTGTCTTCCTCTAAATAATAATAATCAAATGGTTATCATTGGGTGAGTCATTTGACTTTAGAGCATCTGTTGTAATACTATTATATTAAATCATATGGTGCTGACTTCCTGTTATACTTTTGTCGACTTCGTTATTTCCTTAATTTACAAATCTAGTTTAGTGATGCACTACTTACTTCAATTCGTAAACCCTAAAACTTATTGATTAAATTATTTTTCACCGAATTGAGCTTCACCTAGTGTGGCCAGGGTTAATCTAAATGCTACTAATTTTATTTTTTGATGGGATTTATAAATGCATCATTTGTTTTATTATTGATAATATTTCTTCAAGGTGACTATTGTCAGATTAATTTAGCAATAAGATGCACTATTGTACTTACATTTTATTTATTTTTTATTTTTTTTAAAAAAGTCTTTATTGTTGCACATAAATTTGTTAAGTCTTCGAAAAACTCTAGCATTCTCTGAAGAGATTATGATCCACAGATTGCATACTTCTAGCCTAGTTGATTGCTACAATAATATGTTGCATTCATCAGTATAATGCTCTCTCCATCTATTTCATTTAAAACATTTTACAAAGTATTGTAATATTGTTATGAGAAAATCATTATTTATCTAATGTCATTTTTTTTTCATTAAAAATTATTTATTGCATAGAATTATGTATAGTTTTTTTTTCTTTCATTATTTTGCTATTACTATATAAATATGATATTCTCTTTTCTTATAAGATTTGATTTCAGTATAAAATGTTGTTGTTTATTTATATATAATTTCTAGGCAAGCAGGACACTTGGATTTAGCCAATCGTTTAGTGGAATGTCAATATGAATTAACAGATAGGCTTGCTTATTATTTATGTGGAAGAAAACCAGGTATTTTTTTATCCCCCATTTCCATTTTTAAAGAAATATTCAAAATAATAATTAAATTCTTTTTTGTAGATCATTTGGCTAACCAGCATTTTATTATTCCAGAAATGGCTGATAGGTAAGTTGCCAAAGTTAATGCAGTCTGTCATACTCACAACATAGGTATATATAAAAAGTAGAAAAACATTACCATTTGAAGAGCAAAAATGGTGATATTTAATATATATTTTAGATTATTAATTTTGTGATCTACTTATATTGTAATGTAGAATGGGAAGAGTAATGGAGGGATCCAACCAAAATCAAGATTGATTCTAAAATTAATGTTGTCAGTCCTCTTTTTAAACCTTTTTTTTTTGGGGGGGGGGGGGATTGATGAAATCCTCCTCTGATTTCACTTTAAACACAGGGTATAATTCCTGATCATAATCTTGCAATCTCTATACATTGGTACCTTAATCTAGAAACTCATTGCAATGATCAGAGTTTCAGGGTGCTATCTTCCCTCATAAAAGAACTATCAGTAGATACAATCCAATGGTGACAAACGGTAGTTGTAAACTATTCACTGTACAGCCTGTGGTGGCGCTGTTTCGATTTAAAAACATAGCGATATAACATTACCGGGCCTCTAGACTTTTTTTTTCCTCTAATATATCGTATTTTGACATACGGCTATTTTTGCTTTTTAATATATTGTTGTTGTTTTTTTTTTTTTGCTTGACATAATTATTTTTCTTTTTTTTTCATTTGATAAATTTAAAACTATAATGGACACTTTGACTTTTTTTTTTGGATCTCAAAAGTACACAATTTTTACATATGCCTTTTTTTTTTTTTTTATGAGATTTCGATTCTAAATATACTGTCTTTTTACAGACGTCTTTTTTTTTTTTTTTTGGATTCAATCGATTTCAAAGTATAAGGGACACTTGTAATGTTTTTTTTGGATCTCAAATATATACACATTTTTACATACGACTTTTTTTTTTTTGCTATTAATATACTGTTTTTTGTTAACAGACGTCTTTTTTTTTTTTTTTTTTAATTTAGAATCGACACTTTATTTTTTTAAATTTTTAAAAATGCGGATTGCTGTTGATTGATTTAGAAAAAAATTGATCCAAGCTGTCAAACAAACTCCACCTCAGATGTGTATTTGTTTATAAGCGAAAAGAAATTTTTTTTTGCTATTTTGACTAAGATATCGATCAAGAGAGTCGGTTCTCTTCCGACCAAAAGAAGCGTGTTGTTGATTGATTTGAGAAGAATTCGAAGCTGTCGAACCAACTCCGCCACACTCGGCTGTAAAGCCCTACCCTTTTAACACTGACATTCTGGGTGTGAATTAATTGACTTACAGATCAAAATAATCACAAACAAAACACATATTCTTTTCAATCAAAGAAATTTATTCACCACATCTGAACTCAGCCAAATCAACTGCGTCCCTTTCTCGCTTTGGGACATCCCCCAATTGCAATAATGTGGTAGCCATTTTGGTAACCTTTTGTTACTCTTGTCCGAGTCGCGACAGAAACGGTACTTTTTCGCCAACAACTACAATCATCTGACAGAGACGTTGACATCTTTTTTGGGTTCCAAATAACAACAAACCCAACCAAAAAACAAGCTTGGACAAATCTCAAGAATACACTGATAATTTCTAGTACGTAAAAAGATCTCAGTTGGGAAATACAGAAAATCATAAACCTCAACAAACAAACAGTTGGAAAACATTCCACTGCACACACTCTCAGATTCAATTTGAGTGAGAATACAAATCGGGTCACTATGCATAGGAATTCACGCTGCAATGAAAAAGCGGCAAACTATACGATCATATAGTGTTGTTAGTTTTAGGCGTAGGGTTAGTGACCGCGGAAGAATTGGCCGCAGATTCTAACCACTACATCTATTGTCTCTTAAGCAGCTAATACGATCGCTAGTCGTGTATTAGCCGTAAGGTTTGTCCGCAAAAGCGGTACTATTCTGGGTTTTTACACAGAAACAGCGCCACCACAGGCTGTACAGTGAATACTTTATAACTACCGACAAACTTCTGTATAATCCCAATAATCTTAACATTTCAGCAGTAACTTAATTCAGAGAATAGTCTCATATGCAGTCTAGCAGTAGCTTAATTTGGAGAATGATTTCATATGTAGTCCAAATGATGGGATGATTGAATTAAATGCGAAAGTAATTTATGAGTTGATCAGCTAATTGGTGGAATGAGATAGATAACAGGCTACTAAATAATTTTATTGCCTTAATAATAAAATTGTGCAGTAAGAAATAATAATAAGTACAATAGTCACAATAATAAAATTATCATTACAGGAGTTAACATTATTTCTCTATATAATGCATAAACATAAAAAAATAAAGTATGATAAACAAATAAATATATGTCTAAGAAATTACAGTCTGACAATTAAGAATTGGTACTGGCATTAAAAGCTGTGATAAGATTCTATTCTTTAAACATTAAAAAAATCATATACATTAACCATAAAGACAAAAAGAAATTTTAAATACCGTAGTATCATACAGTTAATACATCTTCTATATTAACACAATGTGCTAAACCATATACATAAATATTATGAATAAGCGTGCAATTTATTTGTTTAAATATCACAGATTTAATAGGGAAACATAAGCTTACGAATGTTTTTAGGACCCAATAATATCTTTGACTTTAGAAATTACATTCAACACCAGCATAGTCTTTAGTTATGCAGTCTGACCTTTTTATTGAGTAAATGTGATATAAGACTTTATAAAAAGAGCTTTAACTGCAGTCTATCAGAAAGTAATCTTGTGAATGGTGCACTCCAAAAGCATCAGCTACAACTGCCATAAGTCACAAGAAAAATAGGTGACTATGATTGGAAAAAATAAAAATAATTTTAATATACTGAAGAAAATAGTATTCCATGAAATATATTTGTTATATTCTTTAAAAAAGAGTCCATTATTGTTGTAGGCAGATTTATTTCCATATTTCTTATAAAAGTTGCAGAGTTATTTTGAATGCATTTAACTTTGTAATTTTATATAATAGGTAATACTAATTCCTTGGCAATACATTGCACACATTGGAATAGAAAATTAAATATAGTATGTATTTCTAACTAATATTAATCTTTCATTATGTTTTTTTTTTTTCGGAAACTCATGGAGATGGGTGTTTGTACAATTACCTTGAGATTTTATTCTATGTTAGGAAAAACATGACAAGAGTTAATATTTAGTATAGTTAACATATTTCAGTATTAAACCTTTTTTTTTCTTTTAAGATTTTGCAGCAAGTATTTTTTTTTCTTATGCTCTTTCTCCATGCATCTTATTGAAATAATGCACTCTCTAAAACTAATTATTTATCCGCTGATAGTACAAATTTTTATACATTTTGGTTTAATTAATATATAATTAAAATTCAGTATTTATTATCATTTGGTAAATCAAAATGATAGATGTCTAATTAAACAATATTTCTTAATTAAGGGTTGTTTTTTTAAATAGCTTTATACAAAAGAAATATTCAAACTCATTCATTTTGATATATACATACACACACACACACAAATATAAATAAAATTTATAATGACTTAACTGGAGATAATGTATCTTATCAATGTTCAGTGTTCCATTCTTAAGATATATACTACCGAGTAGGTCTTTTTAATTATTTTATAAAGTAAATTAAGATATTAAACTAAACTGGTTTGATTTGCAAAACATTTTAAGTATGATCATAAGCATTCTAAAGCCTTTTTGATTTTGTATATGCTTAATTAATATGACACAGTAGTAAATTAAAGTAAAGATAGTGACAGTCAAGGAAATGATTGAATAATCATTGTTAGTTTATCATCTTCACTTTAACTCTAAATTTCTTCATGTTTAAAACCAAACATCTATACCTTTCCCATTATTATATATATTGTAAAGATATATAATAGAATATATACTTTAATATTTATTTTAGAGACTTAGTGTATTTTTGATGCATTAATGTCATATTCTGTGACTATTTACCTAACATTTCACTGTTAAATAATATTTTTTTAAAAATCTTGCTTCTCTGTATGCTTTTGATTCTCTGATTTATCACATACTTATTTTTCACAATAAACCATATTTTTTTTATTTTTCTCTTTCTATCACTTCTTATTTTCTCAATCTGCCTTAACAATAACAGTTATAAAATACTGTTACATTTGTAGAGTTAAGCATGTTTATAATACAGTACTTGCTTATGTACAGAAAAGCAAAAACATAAATATATCATAACTTTATGCTATTGAAAAAGAAATTATGGAAAGTGAAAAATTAATTATACAAATAAGTATGTGATGAATAGATGGCCAATAGTATTCAATTAAGGTTTTTAAAATAATATTGTGTTAATAATTATGAATACAGTGTTATTACATTGAAAGGATAATAAAAGTTCTTAAATATTAAAGTATATGTTTTGTCTTTATATATTTTCCTTAAATGTTATATTAAAATAGAGATTTAAGATTTTTAAAAAACAAATTACCCTGTTTCTATATTAATTCCATTGTTGATTTAGAGCAATAAGAAAAGATTATTTAACAATAATAATTCTTAGAAAGCAAAATTTTCTTATTATTTTTGATTGATAATACTTTTAAAAGTTTGCATTTTAATATTATTTGAATTTATAAATTTATATATATGTAGTTAGACTCTTCCCCAGAGTTAGAGCAACTATTTTTATCCTATTCACTCTTTGGTTTTTTAGATACTATTTCGATTTCAGCCCAATCTATGAAAAACTACAATCACTTTTCTACAACAAAATAAATAAAATTAAAATTAGAGATCAAATACTTGTATCTCCAGATATATATGCAGCCACATGAAGTTTAATAACCTTATCTATGCCTCAGTAACAACTAATCATTAAAATTGGGATATGATCTTTGCCTTAATTCTTATCATTCACCATGTAATTTACTTATTTAAAATTAATATATAACTAATCAACCATCAATTAAATAAAAACTCATAAAAACCATTTTAAATCTAAATGTATATTTTGAGTCCTGATTATATATTCCCAATAATTTATATTAAAACTGAATTTTTAATAAATAAGTATTTATATATATGCAGATATTTAATATTAGCCCCTTCTATACTAACTAAAATATAATGTGTATATGTGTAATATGTTCTATACATTTAAACTAATAGAAATCATGTAATCTTATATTTCATCAATAAAGTTTATGTTAAAAGGAATGTAAATAGATCATATATTTTATATTGTGTGTTTTAATAAAAATGTTGATTTTTTAAAAATAAATTATAAAATTTTTGTAGAATTGATTATTAAATATAAGATAAATAAATCTGATTCCTATCATTATTAAATCAAGCAAATTTTAATGCCATAGATTAAATAGACAGTAATATTGATAATTTTTTTAATTAGTAAATCTTTATATAGATAGTTTATTATTTGTCAAATCTTTGTAATTATTTTTCTACTGGGAATATTTATATGAAGGAATTAATTTGTTATTGATTGTGTTGGCATGCCCTATAACAGTAGTTGGCAACCTTTTTTTAACTCTTTGTATATCAAATCCGTTGCTTTCATTTTCATATCAAATAAACAAATCAATGATGTAAATGATAATTACGAATAATATATATATATATGTAATATTAAGTAATATTTTAATATTGAATAAATGTCATGTGAAATTTACCAAATCTATTTTAAATATAATTGATCTACCCTCTAGCTACCATGTTCAATAATTTTTTTATAGCAAGAAAATGGGCCACTTTTTCTTATCCTAAAAAGTTATTGAGCATGGTAACTAGAGGGCAATTCACTTATTATTTAAAATAGATGGAGTAAATTTCAAATGACATTAGATTTATTCAATATTAAAATACAATTTAACATTACATATATGACATTGTTTATTTATTTATATAGAATTTTAGAAATGGGTGAGATATCTCTACTTTATAAACTTAATATTAGTTATTTAAAAAAAAAAATCAAATTATATTAAAATATATAAGCTGGCTGTTGTTGTTCTAGATAACTAAATAAAAAGATCAAAACTATGTTAAAAAGTGGACCATTTTTTTACCGTAAAAAGTTGTTGAGCATGATAGCTAAAGAGCAGTTCAATTATCATTTAACATACACTTGGTAAATTCCACATGACCTTATATATATTGTGCCAGTCAAAACATGCTTATCCATCTAACACGAGCTGGAACTCACAAAATGTACTTCAAACCCAGTCAAGCCCGAGATTTAGGTCAGGGACCAGCCTGGATTCGAACCCTATCTCCAAGCACCAGATCTAACACTCTATGGATAACATAACAATGGTAGCACACGAGATTTAATTCTTCATCCGGCCCACTAGCAAATCGGAGAAAACAATAAGACTCATGGACTTAAACATATATATAAACAACTTAAATACTAGACATTCCACAGATAAAATCTAACATATTTAAATAATAGGGGCTTTACTAATGAATACTTATGGGCAATTAGTGAATTGGATTGATTTAATAATGAGACAGAAACTGATATATGATGAATTAAAATATATTTATTGACAATTGTTGTTGGCAAATGCACGCAGGCATTTTATTTATAAAGTAACATTACTCTAGGCCAATAATTGATACGTTGGCTATTATTTAATTGCTCCAATATTATTTAATGGAAACAAATACCCTACTATATAACTAATCACTACATTAACTTTTACCAGTTATGCCCTTTTATAATCAGTTCGAGTGGCTCTTTTACGTAAAATCAAACCAAGTCTGGAGTGAAACTTAATACATCTGACTATAATCAATTTATATATTAACTATGGGCTTATAAAGCATCCCAGATAGCTTAAGATCGAACGGGTTTTCAAGAATGCTTCGGTTCAATGCCGAAGATTGCATATTAGGGAGGAAAGAGTTGGCTATAACGATTTTACTAATATGCTAGGCACAAGTAAAATATAATAATAAAGTGGCTCTGCGGATGGAAGAATAGTTTTAGGGTTTTTGTGACAAACAACGGTTTACCCAATAACCGGTCGTCATGCTGCTAATGGGGAACCTTTATTTGGTTCAGAGGCGGGGGACTTACGTGCTAATCTGGCCCGTAGCTCAGACTTCGCTACTGCACTACCCATAAGAGAAGATGGGCTGGACTTACCGTGGCTCCATCTTATATATGTATAAAAAAACAGCATAACGAGAAGATATAAATAAATAAATTCCACATCCGCCAAGCCGAAGGATATTATCAATGAAATATCACATATTAAATGAACACAGGTTTATCAGCTTGATCAAAAGTGCCAACTCTTCTGTAGCATGAGAAATATGTATATGCTACTGACGGGAAGATATACAAACTTTACTTTATCCCGTTCAATCTCTTTAGTTATCTATAACTACTAAACTTTTAAAAAGGAGGAAAAGTATATTTAATAAGGGACTTACGAATACTTTACTAAAAAATATACTTATGCTTGCACTCCAGGCTAGTTTAATCTTTAGTAATATAATAATTAAAGGTTGAAAAGCCACATTTTATATTTATATTAATTAGTTTATTAAGTGAAAAAATATGAATTTGGGTTTCGAAACAGCGCACGAAATGACGCTATATAAATAATTTAAATTTATATGTTTAAAAACATATTCTATAATTAAATGCACGCCGTTTCGAAACATAGGCATAACTAATAATAAATAAAATAAACAAAAGAAAAGCAAAATATAATTGCAGTGATTAAATTATATAGCAAAATATTAATTAATAAAGAAAAATTTGCAAAAGTATTACATTTTCTAGAATTAAAATATTATTTTAGGAAACAATTTAGACAGTTTACACTATTGAATTAAGGAAAAATTAGCAAAAAGTATTTCATTTAAATATTATTTCAGAAACAATTTAGCGAGAAAGTTCAATGATATGGTTAGCTAACCTGTTTTGAAGAAACAATGACTGTTTTTGAAATTTACAGAGCTCTGCGATTTTAAATATTAAAACAGTTCTCCTGTAGATGGGCTGGAGATATTCGAACTGGAATGAAGGTGAATTCTTGGGCGGCTTATGGCATCTTCAATTTAGTTGGGAGACGATTTTTAAAATAGTGTTTCTTTAGCTGGATTGAAATCGGAACGAGGGCAAATTATTTTTACGGCTTATGGCATCTTCAAATTTAGTTGGTGTAAGCTTGGTTGTTCCTTTGGCATTTGATGGATTGAACTAGGCGTTCCATCACGGGAAAGCAGCAAAATTTTGCCTGACTTTAGCCAGACATGTTAAGGTTGAACAATTTAAAACTTCTCATGTTAACTCTCTTCAAAAGTAAGATGGATTCTCCCTTCCCGCTTAAAATAAGGCCTATTTATATCCTTCTACTAAACTTTAACACCTTTCTGGAATTTCGTAAGCCTCGGGACCAATTGACTTTTAATTAAAGCAAAATAATATAATTCAATTTCTACAACAACTGATAAAATCTCCGAGGTGTTATATTTAATTTCCTTAAAAAAATGTATCAAAATATATAAACTATATAACTTGATTCATTTTCATTAATTAAATTCCTTTTCAGGTGTTATTACTTAGCAGAAGGAACGGTATTCTGATTTAATGAAAAAGTCTTTTGTTGCAAACAAAAATCAATCAGAAAACAGATTTTACTTTTTTACCCGGGTGTGTCACTAATTGATATCTTGTTTACAAAAATTCTCATTTTTGATTGCGAACAGATAATTCTTATTTTATAAAACTAAATAACTTTTAACATATTTGTTTATTAAAAAAAAAAGCAAATTTAAAGAAAATACTTGTTTCAACTATATATGTAAAACATTAAATCAGAAAACCGTTAAATAAATTAAAAAAACATTTACATTACTTTTATTTAAACTTAAATACATATGAATCATTTTGCCGTTATTCCAAGGTTTAAATTATCCATCCACATACAAAATAATAGCGAATATAATTAAGAATTGACTGAAAATTAATAAAATATTCTATAATAAATTATGAGCATTTCTCCGCTATAATTTTATCAAACCTGTCTAATTATAGCGTGTTTCGTATGTAAATGGATGATGCAACTCAAGCGGCCATTATAGCAAAGTTTTCCCGCTCGACTTATATATAACATTTTTACATATGACATTTTTACATTTAAGATAGGTTCGAAACTAGTTCAGACGAGTAGGTCATTAGGTTGATGGTGAAACGGAAAGGGATTGGAGATTTCCGTTTCAATATATAACATGAAAAATATGCATACAAAGATAAAAGTTTATTATTATTCTTATGATGTAAACTCAGTTGCAAAAAGTAACATGTAGCCTGAATAGAAAAACGTTTTATTATTTAATCAAACTGATTAAAAAAATACAAAACTGTAGAAACATACAAAGACTATATAAGTTTAAAATTTAATTACAAACTATAGTAATAATTAGATTAATGACTTTCTGTAGTCTGTAAATTTGTTTGTTTGTGAATACAAAACTTCAAATTGTCACATGTCAGTTGATTTCTCAATGGGTTAAAAATATAATTCATTTGGGAAAATGTAAGATGAACCAAACATAATTAAAGTACATACTTATATTTTTTCACTGTTTACAACATTGACTGATAACTAAGTGATCTTCAGATTATAGATTGCTGACCGCTATCTTATAATATTATATGAATTTTATATAAATAAATTAAAGGACCTTTATTTCAAAAATACTTTGCAATGAACTAAAGTTAGAATTTTATCTTCCTATTAAGTTTTACAAAAAATACATATTTTATACATAATTGTCAGTATCTATAGATATTTTTAAGTAAGTAATTGTGTGTTGTATATATATATATATTGAAATGAACAATCCATTATTCAGTTCAATAAAAAAAAAATATATTTTTTTCTAAGCAAAATGATATGCAAATTTGGTTTTAAAAAAAAAAAAAACTAAAACTAGGTTCAAGAAAAGAACTATGTTTTGATATAAAATCAAGTTTTTCTTTTTTTTTAATCAGATTAGGATACTACTTCATGCAAATCCTAAGGATCTTCATTATGATTTGTGAATAAAAAACAAGGGCACTACTAACAGATAGTTAGATTTAATATGGAACATTTTTGAATGATACTTTGAATAATCTGGCTAAAATGAATAATTACCACTTATTTAAATAGCAACTAGAAATTGCATGACTATACTATCACCCTAAATGGACTTTTAATATTTGTCAAAAAAGAAGTAAATGACAGTTATAATTGTTTGGATGAGTTTTATATTTAAAGACTGATTTGTACTTTATTTAACTAATTTGAATTTGTAAATAATGCTTCTTATCAGGGTATTATTTTGAAAGAAACTATCAATTTAAGAAAAAGAAATTCACTCAGCTATTATATATACATATTGAATTTCTAATAATTTCTTTTGACTTGTTAAAATTATTTAAATATATATATATATTGTAACTATATATAAATATGTCATTACATTAAATTGAAATAAAAACTTTTAAGTTCGCAAATAAAAATAAATGTATTAAAAAAGAAATAACTTAAGTTAAAATAAAAACAGGTATTAATTAATTCTTGTAATCTGTAAATGGAAATGATTGTTTATTAATTATCCAAAAGCTGTGTAATTAAAAGATCAGATGAAAAGTTAGATAAGAGAATAAAGAGAAATTAGCTTGACCAATGGTAGCACCAAGCCTCAGCTCGAACCCAAATGAAAAGGATGGATTAGTGACATTTTGTTGGTTGAATCTGTGTGGATACTATAAAAGGAGAAATACAGTTTTCCTGACAGTTTTTCCGGCTTGTTTTTGAGGGTCGTGATAGGACGTACATATCACACTCTCTATTTTAAAAATGATACCAAAATGAACCAGCTAATGCTACCTCCGGAACATCTGACCGGGTTTTCAAATCAAGACTCCGTGGAAATTTACATCAAGAGCAGTGATTCTTCTACTGTAAGCTATTGACATGAACTGTAAAATTTAAAAATAATTAAGAACTTTCGTTCAAGCTTATGAACTTCTATCTGACTTTTAAGTTTAAAATCAATTGAAAATGTTTAAATTTATATGTTTTGCGTTGATAAACATCATTTCCATTTTATTATTTTTTATTTGTATTAATACTTATCGTATAAATTATTTAAATGCATGAAATTTAAAGTTGGGTATAGAAGTTGCATAGATTCGTTAGCGGTCAATTATGTTGCTGTTTGATAGTCGATTGGAATATATAAGTCATCATATCACTGCAGCATCTTATGATGAATGCTATTGGGTTTTTTTTTTTGTATTCCCTGTGCAATTGACATTATCGATGACTTTGTATTTTGATCGGTTATGTTTATTTTGGAATGTTTTTAACCGTGGAATCTGTGCGGCCGATCTATACTCAACATTTTAAAACAAATTTTATAAAATTCATTTGTGCGAACATAATAAATGTTAAATTTAAGTCGGGTGTGAATGGCTGTATAGATTTGTAAAGTTATATATAGTTTAAGGGAGAGTAATCTTAGGTTATTCGTTTCATAGTTGAATTAGCTCAATGGATTGGATATATTTGTGTAATTAGTAGATGTAGTATGAGATCCGCTATGGACAGGATTGCATATATACGCCACACACCTTCTGTTTGCCTAT
Source organism: Epiperipatus broadwayi (assembly GCA_028023455.1). Taxonomy (NCBI): domain Eukaryota; kingdom Metazoa; phylum Onychophora; class Udeonychophora; order Euonychophora; family Peripatidae; genus Epiperipatus; species Epiperipatus broadwayi. The sequence goes on along the minus strand of JAQFVV010006224.1, from coordinate 1,435,019 downwards.
GGATGGGTTTGTAAGTCGGCAAAGGACCGCAGTTCATTCCTATGGAGTTTTTGTTTATTGTTCTACTCGCCAACAGATGTAGCATTCCTATTGGTGGAGAGACAATGTCTTCTCTAACTCTACTTACTGTTCAGATGTACATTCCTGACAGTATAGTATTTTGTGTTGTCGTATTTTCATGCTACATTGAATACATAAATGTATCAGATGGATTGGCGCCGGTTTGACTGCGAGATTTTTGGCCTAAGGTGAAATAAGGGATAGAACATTTTTCTTTTCAAATACAATCTATATAGTCTATTCATACTCGACCCTCTCAATAAATATTAAACTCATTATTGCAATATATTATAAATGTAAATTTAAAGATTAATATAAAAATCTAAAATGTTAAACTTATTCCTCAAATTAGAATGATTTTATATGTGCGTAAATAAATATTTTTATGTGTTAATTTCTGGCAATGACTTTTATTTTTTTATATTTAAGATATAAAGTTATATTTTATAATCTCTGCTGTTCCACTGAGCTAGTGACTTGGGCTAACGATCTGAATATTTGAATAAAGTGGAATCTTAACAGCGCGTATCTGCCTACTTTATAAATTTTTCTAGGCCCAAATGCCTAGATGGCGCCCTGGTAGTGCATATATCGTAGATTGCGGGTAGATTCGATCTCCCACTTGTTTCCGATCATTACAATATATATATATACATCACATATATATGGTAAGCTTATTAATTTTATATAAGTTATTAATTTAAGAGGAAAAGGTAAAAAAATAATGGTAATCATATAAATGCAATGTATACATGTAAATTGTTTAAGCATAATTTGTTCATATTTTAACTTATATTTTATTATTGAAAATTAGATTTTATGTAGATGGATTTATATATACACAGTTGTTTGTTCAATGTTTAATAATTTAGATATATTCACATCCATATGGGAGAATACATTCCTATCAGTTTAATGAGTTATGGATTAATTTTGGAATTAGTCATCCCTGCATAAATTGTAGTTTTATTAAAATTAGGTTTAGGAACAAAAGGCCATCGCTGTATAGTTATTATTGTATACAATTATGTTTAGGGTTAGGATCTAAAAAAGACCATTTTTTTATGAATAAGGTAGTGTTGATGTCTATATCATATACAGCATAGATATGTATAAGAACTAGGAGACATGCAAATCAGAGAAGTGTTTGGATTCATAGATTCATACATATGTAGAATTATATTTAAGTTTATTGAAGTCAGGGTTAAAGGTACGGTGAATGTGTTATGTTATTTATGAATATATTAATAATGTGATGTATAAAAGATTAAAGGATTTTGTTAAAGAAATAAATTGCATATCAATTAAATTATATTTTGTAAATAAATTATAGTTACATGATTTATTAATTTGATTAACTAGTTAATTGTTCTGGTGCCATATTGAATTTTTAAAAAAACTGACTTGAGACACAATTGTCACAATAACTTCAGTTTTAATAATGTGAGAGAAAAAAGCTTTATATTGATAGAAACTAGAAAAACTAAGGAAAAAAAGAAATTTCAACATTTGAAATAATTATTACTTTATTGTTTGTTCATAATTTCTAATTTTCATTAATTAAGTTTAAATTACATCTTCATTAATAATTTCTTTGTATTCCTCACAAATTCTCTTTCAAACCATATATAATACTTTTTATCCGAGGTAATCCATAGCTTCAGAATCTCCAAAACTAGTCGCATAAGAATTCTTCATTTTTATCTTGTAGCCCAAAAGTTATAAAATCTCAAAGACATCTATAAGAAAAAGATTCATCCTTATAAAAGATGCAAAACAAATCATTTCCAGAAGGTGGAAATGCATTTGTCATCATAGCAATTGGCTTCTTTTCTATTTAAAACTAGAAATTGTAGGCTACTGTCTGTATCACATGATCACCATTTCTTATGCTTGCTCATAACTGCTATTAAAACAGGCAAAACTTTCCATACACTAGTGCCACTCATTGCAAGCCAGAGTAATCAGTGGATACCAGAAGGCTTGTGCTTAAAATCCCTGTCTAGTGCCTACTCTTCCAATATCCCCAGACTACTTTTTGGCTTGTGGCCTTTGTCAAAAACACCAAAAGATATGGGTGCTAAACTGATTCAGACCTATATGACTATATAAGCTAATGAGCTTAGATTGAAAATATTGTGTTTTCAATTTTATTCGCATAGTTTTGTAGTTCAATAAAGATAAAAGATGGCTGCTGGATGATTGCATTAAATCCTAAGATCTAGGTGCAGTGGTCTCAGATCCAAGGGTCCTCACTGACGAAGACCACAAGCCAGAAACTAGTCTGGGGATATTGGATGAGTAGGTACTAGATAGGAATTTTATGCACAGGCCTTCTGGCATCAACTGATTACTCTGGCTTGCACTGAGTGGCACTATTGTATGGAGAGTTTTGCCTACTGTCTGTATCATTGGGAAAATGATTTTCATCTCTTTATTTTATATTTTTTGTGTAAACCAGTGATGTTTATATTCTTTATGCACACCAGTGATGCTATCTTATTATTTTTATTGTTCCACAGACATATAATTTATTTGCATATAGCTCATTTGCTAGCTATAGACTTGGAAAATAATGTGATGCAAGATGTGGCAAAACTACTAACTCCACAACATGAGTATTAAGGCATAGGCAAGAATCAGAATTTGATTCTTTGCCTGCTTACAATTCCATGTGGTGTATACATAACCATTGTGGCTATCACCACACACACACCATTTGAAATCTCTCTTTATTGGTTTTAAATATTTATATTTTCACATTGTATTATGCCTAGTAAATTTTGTGATTGCTTTATCAACTGTAAACTTTCTGTATATCTAATGATCAGTCTTAAAATTTACATTGCACTGCTCTATATATGTAAATCATTACTTCTTATACAAACACAAATATTCAAGTGCAAACACAAATACACTAATACAAATATAAACACATTAATAAATTATTAAACCTTTTGAAAGTCCTTATGTCTTTAAAATAGGGTTGCCTCAAACTTGGATCAGAGACCCAAAATTACATCGTACATAAACTTTTGTTATATTTGAATACATATTTGTATACTGTATAATAAAGAGCATAAATGATTTAATGTTATATAATTTATATATTACACAGGCACACCAATACAAATGCAAACACATTAATAAATTATACCAAGTATGAAATAATTAAAAAGAATTTTAAAATATTATTCAAATAATTAAAAAATTAAAATTGAATACTTATGACCGATATCCCACAATTACATTTTTATTGCGTTGAAGGCCTTGAAATGCGAATCATCAGTGCATTTTTAATTCATTTTACTACTAAGTCTCGCTGATAAAGAAATTCTGCCTTTGTTGTCTTCGTGTAATATAGTAAACTGACCAGAAAAGAAAAAATTAAATGTACCTAAACAATAAAAAATTAAAATTTTATCCAATTTCAACTTGTGATACGCCATTTCAAAGATTGATTTAAGCAGCAATGAATTCTGGGATTTCTGTTGATGTTATGTTTATAGTTTTCATGCAATTTAATAAAGAAAACAAAAATTTCAACAAATCAGCTGATGCTAGTGACTGATACGCCACAACCATACAACCTTAAGGAAAATAAATTGTTTATTAATTAATAAGTACATTTGTAAATAAATCATTATTACATAGCATGGTCTATCATCATTCCTTGCGAGTAACAGCTAATTGTATTTTTTTTTATTTATTTAAAACAATATTTTATTCAATGCATATCCTCATTTGTAATGCCGGATTAAATTACGGAGAACATGTTATTCCCTGATGAATGATGGTAGTCCCCACAATCTTACATAAACAAAGTAACAAATTATGTAATAATAATTTATTTACAAATGTACTTATTAATTGATGTACAATTTATTTTCTTTAATAAAATTAATAAATCATGTAACAGCAATTTATTTACGAAGTATAATCATTAATTAATATGCAATTTATTTCTTTAATAAACTCCCCTAATCTTTATACATCATAGTATTAATATATTCATAGATAATATAACACATTTGCCATAACGTTAACCTTAACTTCAATAAAGTTAAATATGATTCTACTCATATATGAATCCGTAAATACAAACATTTCTCTGACTTGCTTGTCTCCTAGTAATTACACATACATATGCTCTATATGGTACAGACATCAATACTATCTTTATCACAATAATCATAAGGAATAGTCTTTTTTGAATCATGATCCTAAACATAATTGCTTATATAATAATAACTATAAAGGGATGGAACCTAATTTAATACAACTACAATTTATACAGGATGACTAGTTGTGAGATCGATCCCTAACTCATTAAAATAATAGGAATGTATTCTTCCATATGAATGTGAACATATGTAAATTATTAAACATTGAACAAACAACTGTATATATTTAAATCCATTTACATAAAATCTAATTTTCAGTAATCAAATATAAGTTTAACTTTGCATGATCACCATTTCTTATGCTTGCGCCTAACTGTTATTAAAACAGGCAAAACTCTCCATACAGCAGTGCCACCCAGCACAAGCCAGAAAAATCAATGGATGTCAGAAGGTTTGTGCATAAAATCCCTATATAGTGCCTAGTCATCCATATCCTCAGACTAGTTTTTGGCGTGTAGCCTTCGTCAATGTGGAGCCTTGAATCTGAGAGCTCAGCACCCAGATCTTAGGATCTAATGCAACCTTCCAGCAGCCATCTTTTATCTCAACTACAAAAAATATGAGAAAATTGAAAACACTATTTTTAACCTAAACTCATTAGCCTACATCGTTATATAGGTCTGAACTCAGTTCAGTACCTATATATTTTGTCTGGGATATTAGATGAGTAGTCACTAGATAGAGATTTTATGCACAAGTCTTCTGGCATCCATTGATTACTCTGGGTGGCACTACTGTATGGAGAGTTTTGCCTGTTTTAATAACAGTTATGAGCAAGCATAAGAAATGATGATCATGTGATGTTTAGTGGTTTAATACCAATCCTGCCTAATAGGATAGTGGTGGCTATGGTTATTAAAGAACCAAGGACACCAAAATGTATGGGTACTGAACTGAGTTCAGACCTATATAATTATATAGGCTAATGAGATTAGTTGAAAATATTGTGTTTTCAGTTTTGTTCTCATAGTAGTAGAGATAAAAGGGTGGCTGCTGAAGGGTTGCATTAGATCCTAAGATCTAGGTGCAGTGCTCTTAGATCCAAGGCTCCTCACTGATGAAGGCCACAAGCCAGAAACTAGTCTGGGGAAATGGATGAGTAGGCTCTAGATAGGGATTTTATGCACAAGCCTTCTGGCACCTATTGATTACTCTGGCTTGTGCTGGATGGCACTGCTGTATGGAGAGTTTAGTTTGCAAGTTGTGTAAGGAAGGCATAGAAAATATTAGGCATTTGTTACTTCAATGTAAATGTTTGGAAGCAGAAAGAGTACAAATAATGAAGTTATGGAAGGTTAAATATGAACAAAGTGATTATACAGAAAGTGAGTTATTGGTTTTTATGCTAGGTTTGGGAAAAAATAAGGGGGATTTAGATATGAAGGTCATGGAGTTGACAAAGATTATGTTGTGGAAATGGAATGGAGCAGATTATGGGAAAACTTAGGGTGGACAATGGAAAAGGAGGGTAAAGTGGCTAACAGGTTTCTCTGGGCATAGCTGCTGAGAGATTCCTGACTCCATTTAAGGAGAAGTCACAGTACATCACATCACCTGTTTTAAGTTTAACTTTGGTTATTTGTGACTTAGACAATTTATATGTATACATTGCATTTACATTATTATTATTTCTTTACCTTTTCCTCTTAAATTAATAACTTATATACAGTTCATAAGCTTAGCATATATACGTGATAATAATTTTAAAAAAAAAAAAATTAACAAGTAAAGAAAAATTATTACAAATTCAGTACATATATATAATAGCAGAGCAAATTTCCTTTTTTAAATTGACAGTTTCTTTCAAAATAATAGGACAACAAGCATTATTTACGAATTCAAATTAGTTAAATAAAGTATAAATCAGTCTTTAAATATAAGACTCACCCAAAAAAAATAATTGTTATTTACTTATTTTCTGACAAATATTAAAAGTTCATTTAGGATGAAAATATAGTCACATAATTTCTAGCTGCCATTTAAATAAGTGCTAATTCTTCATTTCTGCTGGATTATTCAAAGTATCATTCAAAAGTATTTCAGATTAGATCCGGGTATCTATTAGTAGTGCCCTTGTTTTTTATTCACAAATCATAGTGAAAAGATTTACATAAAGTAATATCCCAGTTCTTCTAAGCAAATATTGTCACTGTGCATATAGAAGAGTGGAGAATAGTACTACTCAAAACATTGTGTAATTACTAACCTGTATTATCTATTTGTGTGTTATTACTAACAAGTTGTTTGTATTTGGAAAGTTTAAATAAAGTTTAAAATTTTCTGTACATTCAACATTCACTCATAAATGTTGCATATCATATTGCTTAAAAAAAATTTTTTTTAAAATTGAAATGAAGAATTCAGTGTACAGTATATAATTTAAATACCCATATTAAATAGTTTATATTTAGAATAAAAATTTAATACAAAGGACAATTACATTTACTTATAAATCTGTAATATTTAAAATTTTTAATATTTTATTTAAGTAATTTACATCTAAATCTTTCAAGGGTGTATTGAAATATGATATTAATTTAACAGTGTCATGATTTAAATTGAACGATTTGTGTTATTCTCAAATTAACATTGTAGCTATCATTATTTTATTTTTAAATAATTGATATATTGCATCTGTTAGATAGATTTTCATGTGCTTTTTTTTATAATAAAACATGGTAACCATTTAATATTTACATCTAAACTTTTATAAAAATAATAATCTTGTTAAGTCACTAGAAAATGTTTTTAGAAAAGAAAGAACAGCTGAAAATTTACCAAGAATTCAAATTAAATCGTAGAGACAATGATTTTTTTATTTTTATTTACTCATCTATATTAAAAGAGCAGAAGAGAAATGCATATAACAGAAGTGATAAAATAAAACTATTAGATGATAAATGTACTAATTCATTCAATTTAGGGTTAAAAAAAGAAAAGGTGATAGTTTTTTTTTTCTGTCACAATGAAGATAACATTAAAATGCCTAAAAGCAAATGACCTGGAAGACAAGTAATATTTAATATTAGCACAAGTTTTAATGTCATAAATGAGAATTAATTATTAACATTTGAATAAATATCAAATTGTAGAAAAAATAAATCATTTAAGAGAAATGAGAAATATTACTAATCTTAGAATAAATGAATCGTAAAATGGCATTTTCCATTCTAAATGATTGAAGCATCTTAGGAGATTTAATTAAAATGTTATTAATAGCTGCAAGATATTATAGGAAGAAAAAAATAAAATGGATCGAGTCATTGATTTTTTCTGGACATATTTAATTATAAGATAAACTGAGCAAGCTAGGCCTATATGTGTTAATGTTGGAGAAATATGACATTTTTATTAAACTAAGCTTAGTAGTTTGAAAACCAATGTAAATAAATTCGTTTAGCTTAGTTTGTTAATTATTGAAAGTTTATGTTATAGTATTGATATCCAGATAATTCATTTTAATCCTAATTGAAGCCATTTCTATTCAATGTGATGAAATATTTGTATATCAGTTTTTATTCTTTCTATACATGCATTTTTTTTTTTTTTTTTTCAAAATTGAGGCACTCTTGATTACAAAAAAAGGATCAAATAAATGTCAAATAAACAAATTTAATACATCATTAGTTAAACATAACTGCATTACTTAGAAGTTTTAGAAATCGTGTTTTCTTAATGAGACCCACTTAATTTTGATTACTGTTCCAAATGAGGTGAATTTCTGATTTCAACATTGTTTTTTTTTTTTTTATATTTGCTCAAATATATGGAATTTAGACTAAAAACAAGTATTACAATAGATGAATATTTAATATTAGCTAATAATAAATATAACAATTAAGATTGTGATTTTGTTAATATAAGCAATGTTACAAATTTCTTGAGGTCTGAAGCATTGGCTAAAATTATAACTATTTTAAATAGCAAATTGAGGGGCAAAAAATATTGAATATCAAAGTCAATATGAAATTTTTTTTTAGTAATTTTAGAAAAGAATACAAAGCAGATGAGTAGAAAAAGTTTGGTTGTTTAGTATTCTGATGCAAAATGCTGAATTTTTTGAATATTTTGTTAACTTCAGCATTTATACTTTTGTGCCTCTAGTAAAGAATTTTGATTTGATTTTATCTTGTTAGAAAGTTAATTGCACTTAATTTATGCCATGGTTTATAATAATAGTAGTTAAGAACAAAGTTATTTATATTAGTGTAAGTTCCAACATAAGAGAGAATTAGAATTTGCTCTTAAAGAGTTGCAAAAATAAATATTTAATTTATTATTATAATGTTTCTAAATTGAAGGATTCTCATTATTGTTAATATCAAGATAGGTGATAGTTAAGAGTTTTAGGAGACTTAGAAAGATATTAGAAGACATTGAAAATTGTTGATTTTTTATCTCTTTATTGAGAAACAGATACTATCAAGATGTAAAACATCTTAGTAAGGAATTATTATAAGATTTAATTTGTATAAGCCTTGTCATTGTATTGCTTTTGGTATTTTCTGGAATTTGGATTTGCTAATAACATTAGTAAAGATTTGTGTTAAATGATGAAATAATTGTTTTACTTGCTTTGAACATGTTACTTATGTTCTCTGAGTCTGTGTTAGACATAGTTATGTCCTAGTCTTTTTTTAATATATCTGCCCTTACCAACACTCACCACCTACTTAATCATTTTTCATATTTAGTTTTCAAATATCATCCATTTTGATATTGTGTGCTTTTATAGTGTCATTATATTTTTTAATCTTTAAAAGTTTGCAAAATAAATTGTGGTTATTATATTAATTTATTAATAACACTATATATTTCTTTATAAACAACTAAATATTTAATAAAATATTTTAAAATAATATATATTTTTAGTAGTTTAGATTTATCTGAATTGGCTAAAGTAGCTAAGAAAAAGTTGCAAGCAGTAAGTATTATTATATGCTACATGTAAAATTTGTGTATATTTAAAAATATAGTTTATTTGGTTTATTGTTCTATTTTTATATATATAATTTTCTAGCTTAGTAATCAATTATTTGAAGAGCTAGCCATGGATGTATATGATGAAGTTGACAGGAGAGAAACTGATGCCAGTGAGTAAAGCAGATCATTTCTTTTGTATTTATTTTGATAATTTAATAAATGAATAATCTATGTAGTTGCTTTTAATTGATTTTTTTTTTTATCTATTATTATGTTAAGTATTCATAAAAGAAAATTATTAATTGTTTAATCATCTTTCAATAGCTGTTTACATATATACCTTTAATTAAATTACTTATGATACATAATTAGTTTATTGAAGTGTCTTTTAATGAGCTCATTGTAAGATTAAATTTTTGACTACAACAATACAATGCTCATAAGACAGTTTTAGGAAAAACCTCCATACAGCTGATTAGAGAATTCCTTTGAAATTGATCCAAGGATCTTGTATTGTGGCAGTTTATAATTCAAAAGCTTGTTTCTGTAAAATATCTAAATATTTTATTTCTCCATGAACTGTCAATGTTCCATATCATATATATATATTGCTTACTATAATTGTAATGGGTGCTGAATTCAGGCTGTTATTGACAAACAGCCTATTAAAGACTAAATACACTGTTTCCAATACAAAAACTTTTCTCTATTTGTTTACTGTCTTCACTTAAACTAAGTATCATGGGATTGTGTGCTTACATAAACATATTTCAAATCTATAGTTACATTCACAGTATTTTCTGATTCTAGTCTCTTTTTTTTTTCTTTATATAAGTATATATGAAAATGTAAATTTGCAAAGTTCTCAAAAACAATAATATAAAGTTTAGCAGATTGGGAATTTTTTATTACAATCTTATGTGAAGTTGATAATCAATAATGAATCATTTTGGAATTATCCCGAATATAAAGACATTAGAAAAGACAATCTAAAAATATTTAGATACTTGCTTCTCAATAATATCAATCTCTTGTTAAATTGATTTTTTTTTTTTTTTTAGATCACTTAGTTGACCTAGTATTTATTTTTATGCATTTCTGTTTCAACTATATTTTAAGCATAATGTGTAAAATATGTATTGTAAATCTTTTTGATATACTATGAAATTCTCTTATTTATAAAATTCTGTTTTTCATTTTTATTGTACGTAAATAGTTGAAATATAAAAATGTTTTTTTTTAAAAAAAATTATATAAAATCTAAACAAATATTGAAGTGCAATACATACTTTTTTTTTTTGACAAAATTAAGTGTGGAACTAATTTTAGAAAAAATTAATTTTTTACAATTTAAATTCTATTTTAAGAATTGGAAAATATTTTGCGATATATATTCATTTCCAATAGATGCATGAATAAGCATTTATTTTATAACATCTTGCGTGCGATTATAATTACGATAGAATGACAGCCTGTTAAGCTAATTGCGCAGACGCTGTGAGAATGTTATTAATAAATGAATACCTTCGAACAACCACATGATATAGTATTTGTATAAGAGTAAAAAGGAATCCTCTTACTCTTATGACTCAAATGTTTATATATGAGCAAATCTAAAGTAGTTGTAATGAAGGCGTTTAGTAAATTCTAGAAAATTTCATTGGCGTCATTCATACAGACATTATATATAGTAATTTAAAATGACTATTATGTAGTCACGCCTTCGTTACAACTACTTTAGATTTGCTCATATATAAACATTTGAGTCGTAAGAGTAAGAGGATTCCTTTTTACTCTTATACAAATACTATATCATGTGGTTGTTCGAAGGGATTCATTTATTAATAACATTCTCACAGCGTCTGCGCAATTAGCTTAACAGGCTGTCATTCTATCGTAATAGATGCATGAGTAAGATAAAAACTGCCAAGATTTTAATATGGGAAAGTGGGAAACTTAAGACTTTCTGCTTTTAATTTTTGTCTCAAATACAAGAAAATTGAGTCTTTAAAAATGTGAATGTTTTATTTTTTTATTATCTTTTTGTTAGTTTTACTATTCTGTTTTCATATTTTTTAATGTTATTATAAAAATCTAAACCTCTTTCACTCCCTTTATTTTTAATTTTCTGCCATTGTCTATACAATTTATCCTGATCTTTTTTTAACATCCAAATACAAGAGCTTAATTTATCCACTTTGTAACTAAAGAATATTTCTGGCTTTTTTTATATAAATAAATATTCTCTTAAATCTTCAAATAAACCTTATTTATAATACAAATTTTATTCAATTTTTGCCTTCTTTCTTTGATATTTAAAGCTCTTACTTTTGCATCAAATAATGATAAGCTATCTTTAACATTGTCAAACATTCATTCATATTCTTTTTCCATATCTCCATATTTTTTTTTCTCTTTTTTCATCCCTCTTTATAATGTATCTCTAATAAATTTTCAACATGTTTATCCCATTTTTATGGCAATATTGTAAAATCTTTCTTGTTCAGAGTGTTTGTTGCTATCTTCATTTAATCCAATTGAATATTATTTTTTTAATAATCTATTTTCATTCATATATTATAATTTTCCGAACATTTTAAATTTATTTATAATTCCTTTCATTAAAAATTTTTTTATTCCACTTTCCTTTGAGTAGTTTCAATTGCTGTTGACATTTCATTCTTTCCAAATTATTCTATATATCTCATATATTATATGAGATGCATGTCAGATATTTAAACAATGTCATTCAATTTTTTGCTTTTCTTTTCAATTCTTAATTTCCAGTATATATTGTAACAGATTGAAAAATATACTATCAACAGTCCTTTAAGAATAAGCTATATATTTAGATCATATATACTCATCCATTCCTCTAAAGATCTGACAGATACTTACAGCCAAAAGAATGATTAGCATTTCACAATTTTGAGATAGATAAAAGAATCCACTCACTGCTCTTAAAGTATACAATGTTCCATGAACACTCAGATGATCATCACATTTCAGTCACTCTAAGCTACTACAACCCCTTATAGTTTTCTGCAAACACTATTGCACTGCCCTGTTTACATCCAAGTCTTAGGGGCTATTATTTATAAAATATTGCCTTGCTCATCTTTGGGAGTCTTAAAGGCAAATATTATACATATATAAAAAAAAAACTATACCTTACTCTCTCTGGAGTCTTAGAGGTAAAATCATGGCAGGACTACTGTTAACTGCTTCATGATAAATAGTAACTAACATTACAATTTGGGTTGGAGCAGAGAATGAGATCAATCAGTCACAAATGACATGAATACATCACATCCTCAAGGCAATGAAAAAAATTCCCCCATCCAACATCAATACTTGTAACAAAACTAACCAAACTTCAACAATCCAATATCCAATCCAACCTTTAAAATTATGGATTTTCTACAACACAAATTTTCCAAATATGGATAAAATTACTACTCTATAATTTAACACCATCAAATGTAACGGACTGCATATCATATATGATCTCAAATGAAAATAAACATATGTAAAGGACCGACTTATATTTGATGCCTGGAAATCATTGATTCAATGCCACACAATTGCGCTCACCAAAAATGTAACGGACCGACGAATAGACAAACATATAGCCGACTGCATTGTGACATCAAAATGCAATGGGATATAAATAAATGCTGAAAAATTATAATGGGAAAATTCCCCATCCAACCATTTACCTAAATCCATCCCATTACATTTACCGAAACAATAATCCAGCCGTCCACGGAAAAACTGGAAAGATCCAATAACACTACAACCAAGAGAAATCTTTGCTATCATTCAACCCTCATTCATTTGGCAATATGCACCGGATCCACCCAATTTCATGTCAATCCATTAGATTCCCTAGAATTCAAACTCAGTCATAATTTAAGTACTTACTCTGTTCATGTATATATTATAAGAATATATCTAGCCAATGTGGGCAATGATTTAATGTTATAGTTCATATAGTACACTCATTAGGTACATATATGTATTTAATATCAAGAGATATGTGGATTTAATGATGTATTCTCAACAAATTATAGATAATCCTTGATATAAAATCAATTAAAATTAACAAATTTATTTTATGTTAACATAGCATATGTAAATATATAAATATACATTTTAGAAACACCATAAATACGATTCTTACACTTCCACTTAATCTCATTAAAATAATAACACAAAAAAAAAAAATACATAAAATAATAATATCATTAACTATAGGTCATTTTTAGTATACATAGGTCTCTACCTTTCATGCCATCATATTAAAAAAAAAATAATTATGATCTTTTATACCAATCTAAACAAATGACATTGTTTATTTATTTATTTATTTTTAAAAAGAAAATAAATAAGGTATCATCATATCAATATACAATTTATTATTTTATAAATATAATTGAACTAATGGGTTGGTATGTGAATATTATAAATCATGAGAACTGGAATTGCCATCAATTGATTTTATACGTAATTGTTAGTATGTGTCTTGTTAATAAAGGATAATATAGGTTTTATTAGTAATTAATTTTGTTACTAATGTTATGTTGTTAGTGAGTCAAAAATAAGTCTTACCTTTATTTATATTCATCTCATCATAGTCTAGTCCTTCTCTTTTTTTCTAACAGAACCATTTATATATTTTTTTTTTATTTCAAAAAATACATTTTATATCATGAAATGAATACATTAAATTCTTTAAGTACTTCCAGCTCAAAAATCCAATGTGGAAGTAAAAATAAATAAATAAATAAATACATAAATGAAGAAGAGAAAACCTTAAAAAAAAAATTATAGCATCAGTATGTTAACCATAACGAACAAACAGTTACATATCACCATAAAATTCTGAATGATTTAGTAAACCTCTTGATCAAACATGAGCATCTTCTTTAAATGGAAATTCATGGTAGATTGAGAATTTTCAGCATCTTTTATTCACTTCATTATCCAAAGTAGTGTCTTCCACGATCTATCCAATTACCACAAGTTGACCAAGTAGTTTGGATAATCTTTGATTTAACCACTTTCACCACTGATTTATAGAATTTCACATAATATTTGGTTGCCATCTTATATATATGTGATGGTGAGAATTCACACCTATGGATTGTGTTCATTATCTTCTTCAAAACCCATCTGAGTTGCCTTGACCTTCACAATGATTTTTTTAAGACACCTGCATCATTTTTATATTATATATATCCATAAAATTCTTTTCTTATATCAGCATTAGAAATGTTATAGCTATATACCAAAACGAAACACGATTAAAGTCAGTTTTTTTCTTTTGATGATAAACGTTATTAAATTTACAACTTCCAACAGTTCTAGACTTATTAAACACTTAATTATGCAACTGAATATTTTATCATATTTTTTTATAGCAAATAGTTCAATAGAATTATCAATAACAAAAAGAAAAAAAATATCTTGGTTCCTTTTATGCTTTAATCAACCGGTTATAATTTGTTTATTTTTAAATTTTCTTAGTTTATAAAGTTCAATTAACAATGGATATATAGTGATATTCTTTCATTTCAGTTTTTTTTTTTACACATATATATCAAATTAAAAACTTACAGTTTTTCCTCTTTACTGTCCAATAATTCTTTCTTTCCAAATGCTGAAAAACGTTTTGCCAAAATACAATTTTAAATTAACTGTCTTGCCATCCTTAGTGAATAAATAAATGAAAATCTCACGTATAATCTTCTCGATACATATTTTTAAACTTTCCAGCCATTAAAGAACAACAACAACAACAAAAAAAAAATAGCTGTTTGTTATTGTTGTTATGGTTACATTGTAATCATCAGGTTTCCTCTCCCCCTTTCTATTTTACAACACTAGGTTATAAAAGAAAGTTTTATTTTTTTATAAAACTTTCTCAATTGTTCTGTCAAATTTGTTATTTTAAAATATTAATAAAATTAAATTTAATAATAAATTTACGATTTTGCTTTAAGCATTTCCAGTTCATTAATAATATAATTTTGATTCATACTGCTATATATCATCAATTCATGAATTCATTAGATGTATTAGTTTTATAAATCAACACATCCATGTATATATTTATGTTTAATGCTTATTTTGATAAGGATAGGTATGAGAATTATAGCGATTCTTACAATTCCCCCAATCCAAAAAGGTTAAAAGTTTAATCCTTTTAAACTCCTGATATTTACTAGAATAAAAAAAATTTTTATATTCAATGTCCCATCACCATAGTGGGTTATTTTCTTTTTCATATAATAAAATATTATCTATAATTATTTATCTCTTTCTTCCTGTCAGGTGGTTTGCTAAATTACCATTTTATGTCGATACTAGATTTGACCTCTTTTAACCCTCATATTCAATAATTCATTTTACTTTCTCTATTTAATTTTTACTTAAATAGTAATGTCTATCCTATAATTGTATTATGATGGATTGAAACAAAATCTGACCTGTTCCATACTCCTATTTAGGCAGCATGAAAACTTGTCTCGCCAGCTTCTTTTCTTGTATGCAGAGTTACAAGATCCTAGAATAACCGCACGGAATATGGAGCGTCCATTTACATATATAGTAAGATACACCCTCATATCTCAGTCAGTTCTTAAAGTAGCCGATACATGCTCAATTATGCAGTCGGACATACTCTCACCACAAAACGCCTTTTCCATTTTCACTAGTTTCCATGTTATCTCCTTTTAAACAACATATAAATGGTAATTATGAGTGCCCTCAAAAATCCACTTTCCACTCCTTTCATACCCAACCTGCACTGATTTCCTCTATATTTCTTTCCTAACTAAAAACATGGTTTTAGACTTCTAGGATTGTAAGTCTCTTTTATTTCTCCATTGATATTCAACCAAAATGCATTAGAATTAGCTTGTTTAACAATAACAAATGGATCATCATATGTAGATAATATGCAATTTACTTCAGAAAGACCATACCTTGTAGGTAATGTCATTTCTAAGGTATCTTCATTTATTTTTATAATCCTATTTGAGAAATCAACAATACAAGTGTTCATGTGCAAAAAATCTGCCCCTAAAATTACATTATGAATTAATCCATTTAGTATCAAGAAAACATGATAGAGTGTATTTTAATTAGATCTGTTTTTGTTCCAACTTTGCCTTCCTACTATTGGCCATTGTCACTTGCATAGACTTTAAAGGTAACATCTTAATTGTCGGATTTTTACTCAGTATCCTTTTATAAAATTGATCAGAAATGACCGAAATTTGACTTCCTGAGTCCAATAGCGCTTTAACTGGCAAATTTTCACACAGCACTTCTATCATAGGGCAACTTTGTTGAGCATAATTTGGCACTCCGTCCCATGAATATGTCATATTGGTGATTTCCCACTTTGTCAAAAGTCCTTTGATTTTCAGAGTATTTATGGTTTCTTGAGGTGAAAAACTAGGCCTCAAGTACCTCTTTAGTTTGATTTTTTTAAAATCTGAGGTGCAGACTTACTGCATCCCGGTTTTGGAGAGCCTCCTAAACTCGGTGTTGAGTCTCTTGTGGCTTTGCTCTTGTTTGGTCGTGTGCGCTTCAGAGACCATAACTGTGATGCATTGATTGGCTGTATCCTCTCCTTTCGAGGATTTGTATAAGTGTTATCCTTCCTTTTCCGATAGAAGATAGCATTAACTGAAGGCTCATCCTTTTTTTTTTCCAGACCTCGTGTAGATAAATTGTTATTATTTAGATCTATACTGGCCAAAATTTCAGCAACCTGCTCTATGTTTCTTGCACTAGTACCTTAACAGTCAGAATCGTCTATCTCGCTAACACACTACAGAATTCAAACCCCAGACATGAAACTGAACATTCTAGGAGGGGTTGCCTTCTAGATATACTAAGTTCGAATCTAAAGCCCAAATTTCACAGTGCCACCTACATGATAACGCATCTGATGATACTATTAGTATAACCTTTGACTGGTGCCTGGTGGTCAGGGAGAAACAAAGGACTCTATACTAAAAGAAGCTTGGGTGGCTAATTAACGTCTATGGATTTACAAAAGAAATGCAGAAAATATATATATATTGAAACAGTAAGATTCGTATTCGAATCTTAAGTTTCACCTTTTTCTGTCGTCTCTCACTGACCGGTCTATCCCGCCCAAATTTAAACTTTTTGGTATCGAATTGTGTGTGTAGCAATCTTAGAAATGTATAAATATATGTAGAATTCAGCATAAACACGCACACATTTCGATCTCAAATTAAACGCAATAAATAGGGATAAAATAATATAATTTAGATTTCTTTTAGTTATATAATTTTGTATAATTTTAATCATTTATTTTGGATTATAAAGTTCGTATTTATTGCTTTGTTTAAATTTCATTTAATAATAATTCTAAAAATATCTGATGTAATATTTAATTAAAAGTTAAAATAGTCTTATGTTCCCTTTTTGTTTTTGAAATTTAAAAGCATCGGTCAGTGATAGATAATAGATTAATTAAAGAAAAATTCCCCAAAATTAATTAGTAAATGTAAAATGTAGACAATAGAACGGCAGCTTTCTTTAATTAAAAAAACCAACTAAATGCATTGATTATCCTCAGGGCAGATTAAATAGAACCTAAAAATATCTTAACAAAAATGTGAAAGATCAAGATAAGAAAAGAGGCCATCTTAGACTTGCTGGAGACATTCACTTAAACTTTAGCTTTGCTCTCGATCACTGAGAGTCTCCAAAAATAATAAAAATAATTTGTTCCTGCCAAGGTATGACCGAGTAAAGCACCTAGATTATTCTCCATCGGGAGATGGCCTATCGGATGCTGAACTTTCCATTGCCCGTCATAAATTCACCATGAAGATCTGCTGCCTGAAATGAATGAGAAAGCTGCTGCTGCCATGAAATTAAATGAATATCTAAATACAAGAAAGACTTGCCACTCGTGAACTTTTTGCTGCTAAATTAATGGAATCAGAAAACTTCTTATAAAACAGGTACCTGTCTGTGTTCAAACTCTAGAGTACTCTAATAATATGCTATAGCTCTTCTTCATACTACTTATCTAAATTATAAAATGTAAAAACTACCATATGTATAACTAAAACTGAATAATTAATTTAATGTGTAAATTTCTCTAATAATCTAGCTTACCTCACTCTATCTTTCTTGGGTGCGTATTTCTATAATCTACATTTTTATCTATAGTTATTATTTAATTATTGCATGCTCATAATTGTCTCAAATTTCAAAGTTTAAATCGATGATCGCTTAAAACAATGAATGCGTGTCCAATTTTCATTAATATTTACTTTCTTTAATAACTTAACTTTCATATAAATCGACACGCATTCAGTGCATCATTATTGTAATGCAGGGTCTACTACTTCGCAAATGGCTGGCATATTAGTTGTAATAACTCCCAGTTTATATATATTTTGTATTTATTAAACTTAATGAATAATTCTAGAAAATCCCATTTCTTTGAGAGTCGCCAGAGTTCTTGAGTAAATGTTGGTAATGTAGGGCCAAGTCAGAAATCTATTTAAATCTCATCATAACTGTTTATACAGTATACATGTGTTACGTTTTAGAGACGCGATGACCCATTCCGCCGTGAAATTTCCGGATTCTTCAGGGTTGAAATTAACCCCAGTCGTCCTACACAAGCGGGCTTAATGGGTGCTCCCGTAGGACTTGACAATGTCATGCAGCCAGCCGGCAAAACTGCGACACGGACCG
Organism: Epiperipatus broadwayi; assembly: GCA_028023455.1. Taxonomy (NCBI): domain Eukaryota; kingdom Metazoa; phylum Onychophora; class Udeonychophora; order Euonychophora; family Peripatidae; genus Epiperipatus; species Epiperipatus broadwayi. The sequence continues at coordinate 1,416,093 of JAQFVV010006224.1, read as the reverse complement.
CTTGTCCCTGGTTATGCTTATGCGACACCTTACTTCATCGGGCCGATGGCAGAGACCAGCCCGACATCCTTATAAACTCATTCGCGGCATTGCAGTTTCAATATACTGCCATTCCATATCGCCTTTCTAAAGCGTACCACGTGTTCCTTTACTTAGTTTTATTATTCTAAACATATCACTCCGCCTCTGCATTATCTGCATAATTCACTCTCAAATAAATGTTTGCCCTTAGTTATAAATAAATATTTTAATTAAATAAATATATGTCTGCCATTACTCTTATAACCCATACTTTAGACTCTTGCATTGCAAAGGTATAAATTCCCCAAGGCATGCATTAGAAATACTTACTCGAGAATTTTAGGTAGCTAGATTACGCCTTCAAATAAATGTATTCCTTTTGTAAACATTTCAGTATCGGAAATACCGCTACTGAAATCCTCAATATAAAATAATGTCTAAATAAATAAATGTATTCTTTAAAATATAATCATGTCGCAAATTCCGCTACTGAAGCTTTGAATCCCTAAATATTATTAATAAATGTTTTATTAAAATGTATTAATAAATAATTTTAAACTATACGTCTGCAATTACGTTTCATTTATTCGATACCCATTCTATCTAATATTTCCTCGATTATGTAAATATGAATGTTTAATTAATATTAGTTTGATTATTGGCTAACTCGAGAATAAAATCATGAATCTCTTGCATCTCCCTGACCACCGTGCCTAAGGAAATATTTACTAATGTCGCATCAGATGCGTTGTTTCGTGGATTGTATTGTGGAACCGATAAACTATGTTCGAACTCAGTACCACGGGTGGCTTCGCTACTCGATGGTGCTGCTGTTCTGTATGGTGGTCGAATTCTGCACTATGTTTACGAGTCACACGTTTTCTGACCATTACAATATAGACCGAGACAGTGATAGGAATCAAATAAAATAAGAGATCAAATTTAGTTTTAAATAATTTCACACAATTTATTTATATAAATTATATATATAACGCCACTGTCTGCTTATATGAGACAGGGACACGTATTAAATAATTGTTGGCATTATATTTCAATAAATGACAAAAGGTTTTAAAGCAAAGTGATATATTCTATTCCTCAGGCTAATAGCATTACGATAATGTGCTTGATGAGATAGGAACATGTGTGAGGTGCTTTGAGTAATTATACAAGTTTAAGAAAATATTTGAAATTAAGTGTTATAAAATATTTATTGATTTCGAGAATAGCACGGACAAAAGCTTACTAAGCAACAAAGTGGGAATGTGATCAAAGCATTTATTTGAGAATAATAATAATAGAGTTGCATTGGGAGGTCAGTATTGCTGATAATGAATTTATTAAAGTTGGAGGGTGTGACACGTTTAAGTCACGGATGCTTTGTAAAATAAATATAAAAATAAAACAATAATGGAATATTTGGAATGATTACGGAGGGCATCTTGCCGCTAACCCGTAGGAAAGTATTTTATGAACAGCCGAAACTTAGCGACTGGGTGACGATTGCGTTTAATTCCTAGGTGTGTCATTTGTGGACACACTCTGCCTGGAAATCGCAAAGAGAACGGACTTTGGCCGTGTAAAGAATCCTTGGAAAAGTAAAACAAAGTGGGCTCACCAACCAATTCACTTACCAGCAATACGAGACTACTGTATATAAAACATACTGAATAGGTTTTACTTGGATTAAGAGAATTGCCCAATCAAATTCCCAGAAATTCATTTAAAAAGGGTCTGCACATTCCCAACGTCAATGATGAACTTTGTAATTAAAGTAGAACATGGTAATTAAAATAGGACAATGCATGCTTGCGGGTTTGAAAAGTAAGTATAGATTTATATACGCAATCATGCATTAGGGGACACATTTAATCATTGACCTCGCACATACTCTCATATTAGATTAAAATCAATAACATGTAGATTTTAAACTATGTGATTATATTATATATTAAAGAAAAGAATCGCCCTCGAGCGAGTGATTTGCAAGATAATAAAATTGGAAAATTATTTAGAAATTTAAAATATGCTTTCATAGCGGCGTCTTATTTTCATCAAAGGGAATAATTCACTCGGTCAAAGACGATTCTGACACATTATCATAATAAAATAACAGAAAGCTTAATAAATAGAAAATATTAACCCAAGGATAGAGCAAAACTGTTGATTATATTTGAACACTTTAAAGAAGTACATAATAAAGTTATGTGAAATAAAAGAAAAACAATTTAGAATAGCTATAGCATGTTAGTTAGGAATCACAAGAGCTCTTGGGTTAATTTAGGTTACCTCTGGAGACGCATTTGCAGGTAGATGTTTGGCAGGTTTTATAATTCAGCAGCAAAATCTGGAATGTTCATATTTTTGCAGCAGCAGCAGTTCTGGGGTTCCTTATGCGATAGCTTCCGATGGTCTGGAGCAGCGGCCGGCTATTCCGAGGGGACATAGCCATCTTGACGCCTCTACTCTGTCATGTCAAGGTTAGCAAATTATTAGAATAGAACTCAGAATGATTTCTCTTAGAAACATTAGAAGAAAACTGGAGAACAAAAGAAAACCCTTCTTTTTATAGTAGACTTTAACAATAGAACTGCCCTGGAGCATTACAAAAATATATCGGACTTATCAGCTGTAATTAAATCATCCAAATGTCTAAAGGAATTCAACATTAATTAATTTCTTTTGTTAATTTCCCTGTCGACATTCGAATTACAAACTAGATTTAATTAAAAATTACTTTTATTAATTAAAGAAAACCTTAAGTGGACATCTGCTGTTTTTAGATAAAACTTATATAATATTAACTAATTAAACTATTGTCCCTCATTTATTTTAAAGAAATATTTGGAATGACTTTTATTAAATTAAACGAAAATTATTTTACTTTTAACTTGCAATATTTGAATCTATTTACTAAACGAATATTTACTAAATGAATTTTATTTTAAATCAAAATATATTACAACGGTAATATATTTGTAAATAGATTCAAACAAAATAACTTTAACAATTTATAATTTTGATATGTTTTAAAATGCATATCATAGTGTGTGCGCAATTACGACTTATATAACCTACTTTTTAATAAATCAAAATTATGTGAACATATACATAATCTATAATCTTTTATTTATTTGGGAATGACTTATATATATAATACGAGCATTGTACTCATGGTTTAAAATTAGGCGGGATTTTTGGTATATAAGCGTATTGCAGACACACTACGATAGATTGGGGTTCAAACTAAGGTATGAGGGTAGGAAATAGGTAAGAAAAGGTGAAACGAAGATCTGCAAAGCAGACCTTACTGTTTCACATTCCCTTAGTGACGGAACAAAAAAAAATTGTTAAAAAAAAAAGATCTTACAACAGGTGTCCACCTATGAAGCCTGCATAAACAAAATTTACAAGATAACCCATAATGTACAGGATATAAATATAATGAAGAAACGAAACTGAATTATATACCCGGATCATATTAATAAATCTACCATCTAGCGAACATTTTCTATGATCTCCCCCCTTTCAACAAAATTTTATTTAAAAAATCTAATAGTTTAACACTGGTTATATCCGATCTCGTTTATCCTGTGACGTGTCCATTTTGTTGTTGTTGTTGTTTAAAAAAAAACTACTATAATCCTGGGTCTGGTGGGTGATAACTGCCTTTATAATTTGATGACTGCAGTCTCGGATTATCAGGCCTCTTTACCTTGTCTGGCGGTTCTTTAGGCCAGGGACTGAAATCCAGAGTGGTTGTTAATAACTGTAGCTTTAGGCTGTCACAATTATTTGCCTTATCGGGTGGCTCCTTGGCCCATGGGCTGAAATCCAGTGCCATCATTGTTTTCACTCTTTCCTTTATTCGATATATTCTTGCTATATCAGGTGGGATATTTTCCTGGTTTTCCTTAAATACTTTGATGTTGGTGGTAAGCATGTTTAGCTGGGTTTGAATCCCTCGGTCTCGTACATTCGTGGCTGGAAATATCTCGTCTAAATACAGTTGTGGACATTTTTTTGACTTCGTGAAAAATTTTTATGTGACGAAGCTTGGTTAGCTGGGTTTGATGTCCTGTGTCCCGGTCATCATTTGCTGGAAATATTCTTTCCAAATGAAGTTTGGGACATTTTTTTACTTCATGGAATATTTTAACGTAGACAAGCTTGGTCATCTGGGTTGGATGTCCTAAGTCTCGGATATCCTTTGCTGTAAGCATCCTTTCCAAAGAAAGCTTGGGACATTCTTTAACCTCATGAAATATTCTAGTGTTGAGCTTGATTGGCTGAGTTTGAGGTCCCAAGTCTGGTGTATCAGTCTTCTTTGTGGAATCATTTGTCTCAACTTTCTGGTTCAGGAGTTTATCTGCCATCTCTTGCCATCCAGGGAGGAGTCTGTACAGCGCTCTAAGTTCCTCACCTCTCCTTCGGCTTTCTTCTTCCCATCTTTTCGCTCTTTCTTCACCTTGCTTAAACAATTCTATAATAGTCCGGAAATGGACCTCATTAGTATCCGTATTTTCCATGGCCTTGGATGTTACCGCGATCGATGAAGATTTATTTCCCTTTTATTTTATTGCTAACTATGTTATCCTAAACACAAAATTTTTTTACGTTTGATTTCAAATTTTATTACTGGCTAATAGGCTATCTTCCTCTCGGTTCTGTTGGCCTAATTGCTGCTTTTACATTTATCACTAAAACCCCAACTACTGCCCTTTTACTACTGCTAAAATTTCTTGTTTAATCTGCTGCCAACATATATATTTTACTGTCCGTACATAAAAAATTTCGTAAATTCTACCTGTCAAATTGTTTTGCTAAAATATATTTTTAAACTCAAGCAACTTTATTTATATATATAAACATTCACTAGATCCGGGTATAATTATTTCATTCCCTCTTATTTAAGATTAGCATACATATATATTTTTATTTACATAATTATTGATCCGATTCACGTCTCATTATTTGGTCTAAGAAAAATTTACACATGTTGGAAAAAAACAAATTATACAAAAGAATTTAGCCTAGTGACAAATTTTATTTTAGAAGTAACTCCATTTAATGGAATTACCCTTGGGCGCCATGACACCAGTTAAAAGGATCCATAGACTGTTAGCTTCCCAAAATGAATTTTAATAACTATTCCATTTAACTACGGGCACTCGTTAAAACATTCGCATTTTTTTATTGATTACAACATTTGATTTATGATTATTTCTGAATTCCATACGATAGCCTATTACATATCTAGGTCATTACCGTACAAAATTATTTTTATGCTATCTTGCGCATTGATCCGATAAAACTTTATTTTAATAGAAAAATACAATATTTGAAATATTCATAGATTGTCACAATATTCACTTGGGACAATATTTAAGTAAATTACGCTATGCATACATAGCATGATTTAAGTGAAACAATAAATACAGATAAATACAGATGGCTCTTATCGCACTATAGCAAGCTTGGACAAGTTTTGATTATATAGAATAAGTAATTGAATGCCTGAGTCAAACAAACATGAAATATACACGCAAATAAACAATAGATAATATAGAGTTTGAAAAATATTATATATATCAAAAATATAAAGGATTTGAGTGATTAATTATGAATAAAATACTAAAATTAAGCTACAGGGATGTGGCTGTTTAACTAATTAAGATCTACAGGGATGTGGGTGTTTAAATATTCGAGGCCCCATGTTGGGCGCCATGGACCCGGAAAAAAATACTATGTAACAGTCAGAATCGTCTATCTCGCTAACACACTGCAGAATTCAAACCCCAGACATGAAACTGAACATTCTAGGATGGGTTGCCTTCTAGATATACTAAGTTTGAATCTAAAGCCCAAATTTCACAGTGCCATCTACGTGATAATGCATCTGATGCTACTACTAGTATAACCTTTGACCGGTGCCTGGTGGTCAGGGAGAAACAAAAGACTCTATACTAAAAGAAATTTGGGTGGCTAATTAACGTCTATGGATTTACAAAAGAAATGCAGAAAATATATATATATATATAGATTGAGACAGTGATAGGAATCAAATAAAATAAGAGATCAAATTTAGTTTTAAATAATTTCACACAATTTATTTATATAAATTATATATATATAACACCACTGTCTGCTTATAAGAGACAGGGACGCGTATTAAATAATTGTTGGCATTATATTTCAATAAATGACAAAAGGTTTTAAAGCAAAGTGATATATTCTATTCCTCGGGCTAATAGCATTACGATAATGTGCTTGATGAGATAGGAACATGTGCGAGGTGCTTTGAGTAATTATACAAGTTTAAGAAAATATTTGAAATTCAGTGTTATAAAATATTTATTGATTTTGAGAATAGCACGGACTAAAGCTTACTAAGCAACAAAGTGGGAATGTGATCAAAGCATTTATTTGAGAATAATAATAATAGAGTTGCATTGGGAGGTCAGTATTGCTGATAATGAATTTATTAAAGTTGGAGGGTGTGACACGTTTAAGTCACGGATGCTTTGTAAAATAAATATAAAAATAAAACAATAATGGAATATTTGGAATGATTATGGAGGGCATCTTGCCGCTAACCTGTAGGAAAGTATTTTATGAACAGCTGAAACTTAGTGACTGGGTGACGATTGCGTTTAATTCCCAGGTGTATCATTTGTGGACATACTCTGCCTGGAAATCGCAAAGGGAACGGACTTTGGCCGTGTAAAGAATCCTTGGAAAAGTAAAACAAAGCGGTCTCACCAACCAATTCACTTACCAGCAATACGAGACTAGTATATATAAAACATACTGAATAGGTTTTACTTGGATTAAGAGAATTTCCCAATCAAATTCCCAGAAATTCATTTAAAAAGGGTCCGCACATTCTCGATGTCAATGATGAACTTTGTAATTAAAGTAGAACACAGTAATTAAAATAGGAAAATGCATGCTTGCGGGTTTGAAAAGTAAGTATAGATTTATATACGCAATCATGCATTAGGGGACACATTTAATCATTGACCTCGCACATACGGTCATATTAGATTAAAATCAATAACATGTAGATTTTAAACTATGGGATTATATTATATATTAAAGAAAAGAATCGCCCTCGAACGAGTGATTTGCAAGATAATAAAATTGGAAAATTATTTAGAAATTTAAAATATGCCTTCATAGCGGCGTCTTATTTTCATCAAAGGGACTAATTCACTCGGTCAAAGATGATTCTGACACATTATCATAATAAAATAACAAAAAGCTTAATAAATAGAAAATATTAACCCAAGGATAGAGCAAAACTGTTGATTATATTTGAACACTTTAAAGAAGTACATAATAAAGTTATGTGAAATAAAAGAAAAACAATTTAGAATAGCTATAGCATGTTAGCTAGGAATCACAAGAGCTCTTGGGTTAATTTAGGTTACCTCTGGAGACGCATTTGCAGGTAGATGTTTGGCAGGTTTTATAATTCAGCAGCAAAATCTGGAATGTTCATATTTTTGCAGCAGCAGCAGTTCCGGGGTTCCTTATGCGATAGCTTCCGATGGTCTGGAGCAGCGGCCGGCTATTCCGAAGGGACATAGCCATCTTGACGCCTCTACTCTGTCATGTCAAGGTTAGCAAATTATTAGAATAGAACTCAGAATGATTTCTCTTAGAAACATTAGAAGAAAACTGGAGAACAAAAGAAAACCCTTCTTTTTATAGTAGACTTTAACAATAGAACTGCCCTGGAGCATTACAAAAATATATCGGACTTATCAGCTGTAATTAAATCATCCGAATGTCTAAAGGAATTCAACATTAATTAATTTCTTTTGTTAATTTCCCTGTCAACATTCGAATTACAAACTAGATTTAATTAAAAATTACTTTTATTAATTAAAGAAAACCTTAAGTGGACATCTGCTGTTTTTAGATAAAACTTATATAATATTAACTAATTAAACTATTGTCCCTCATTTATTTTAAAGAAATATTTGGAATGACTTTTATTAAATTAAACGAAAATTATTTTACTTTTAACTTGCAATATTTGAATCTATTTACTAAACGAATATTTACTAAATGAATTTTATTTTAAATCAAAATATATTACGACGGTAATATATTTGTAAATAGATTCAAACAAAATAACTTTAACAATTTATAATTTTGATATGTTTTAAAATCCATATCATAGTGTGTGCGTAATTACGACTTATATAACCTACTTTTTAATAAATCAAAATTATGTGAACAAATACATAATCTATAATCTTTTATTTATTTGGGAATGACATATATATAATACGAGCATTGTACTCGTGGTTTAAAATTAGGCGAGATTTTCGGTATATAAGCGTATTGCAGACACACTACGATAGATTGGGGTTCAAACTAAGGTATGAGGGTAGGAAATAGGTAAGAAAAGGTGAAACGAAGATCTGCAAAGCAGACCTTACTGTTTCAGTACATAGAAGGATTGCTCTATCCGCAAAGGCAAGCCGAATGATTTCTGATTCAGTAAGATGATATGTATCCAGTGTGTGTAATCTGGTGACCTGTCATCGAAAAAACTTCACAAATGTTTCCCCAGCTATCGCCTTGTATCTTTCCTGGAGTATGTGATATAGAATGGCTTCTTGTCTATCCCGATTCCAGAAATTACACACCAATAAAGTTCGATATTCCTCAAATGTGGATGGGGTTTGATACAGTGATTCCCACCCTATTAATGCCTCATCCTGGAGGTGACTATAAGCAATAATAACTCTTTCAGCTTCTGATAAACCTCTGTTAACCGAAAAATATAATTCTAAGCTTCGAAGATGTTCTGTTGGTGCTTCATTCGAAAAGCCTTTAAACACTTTAAGTTTCATGAACTGGTTTATCGCATTTATCTGTGAAGTGATCCCTTGAGTTTTATTCACTTCTTGAGAATCCATATGATTCTTTATCTGATAAGGTTCATCAGCCATCCGGTTATCATTGATTTGTTTCTCAGGCACGGGTAAAGTAAATTCATCTCCTCTACCTCAGTAAATGTTTTAGAAGCAACTATACTCTCCCCATATTGATCTTGAGTTCCTAGATCATCCCTTGAGGTCTGACTCATGAGAACTATTATTTGGTTTTTTTCAACACCCATCAATTTCTTCATTTCCTTTCAAAGCTTCCCTAGCTGACTTTCCATTCAACTGGCACATTTGGATAACCCCAGATTGTGATTTACGTTGTAAGACTTCATTTAAAGAATTCAATCTCTCATGTGTTTCATTAGTATACCAATTCACTTCTGAAGGGGGGTCTTCCCAATCATTGTATCAGTTGCCATGGAAGCTACCTTATCTTCTAACTGAGCTAAACAATGGGTAATAGATCCAAGAGTCTCTTCACAGCCTTCGTTTTCAACATCGTGGGTCATGGAAAGATTGTTCAGCTTTGCTTGGATCATCTCAAGCTCAGCTCGTAATTCTTCCCTAAAAGTGTTCTGCTTACTCCACACCTCTTTATTCATGACCTCTTGTGTCTGATAAACTTGTTTGTTCTCTCTGTCAATATGAATAGTAATATGTTCAGCAAATTCGTTGACACGCTCTTGACACTTTGTACTTTCTTCTTCAACCTTGTGCTTTACTTCATCATTATCAGTTTGCACTTTTTCCACATCTTGGAGCAACTGTCCTACTCTATTGGATAGTCGGGTGTCGACTTCCTGAATCCTCACCTCCAATTTCTCTTCAATTCTGACTAATCCTTTCCTCATGTCTTCTTGAATTGAGATATATCTCCTTCCAAACCTATCTCAACTTGGGTGACATCGGCTCTTGTTGCCATATTATTTAACCTACTATTTAAATCTCCTTTGAGATCATTAATTCCTCTATACATCTCATTTCCCATATTGGCCATATTTGACTCTAATTTAGACTCGAATCTTGTTTCCATGTTAGCCATATTTGTTCCCAGAGCAGTCATCTTCAGCATCATCTCCCGCAGGATTTGTACTGTGATGGATTCATTTTCATTAGATGGCATTAATTGATCCCCTAGCATAGGAATCACTTTTTGGTGAGAGGTCTCTGGGATTTGAACCATTGTTCGGTTCTCTTCTAATGATTGAATATGTTGCTGCATTTCTTCTGCAGGTTCCTTAAATGCTTGTTGGCACACCAACCTTTCTTCTGTTCTTGTGTCCGTATCTAAATTTTCACCCTTTTGATTTACTTGTGTGTCATCAACTCTTTCATCCATTTTTAAAATGATCTGGCCACTTCTTAATAGCATAAAGGCAGACATATCAGTATAATTGTTATGAGACAGAATATTTCCTTATTTATTGCTTCTACAAAATAACTATATTTTTTTACAATATGGATATTCATTGTGCGGTGTCGGCTTCCCCTTATAGTTCTCTGAAGACGATGAAACGAAACCAAAAAAAAAAAAATTTAAACTACCATCACTTGTACACTTACTCATTCCCAATCTACTTCTAATTACAAATCGGTTCAACTATCATGATTAAGATACTCATGTCTAATCGCTATATATACAATTTTTTTATATTACTACTTCACAACCTATAACATTGATGTTAATTCTCTGATTGCTCACATTTGTCTAATGACTAGGTTTCCTTTTAATATATATATGGGCTAAATACCTGTTCAGGCCCCCAAAAAGTTGCGCGCCATAAATGTATAAGCAGTCTACAGGGTGTGAGATTTAATTAATCAATGCCCCAAACGTTTGGGTCGCCAAAAATGTAACGGATTGAAAAATATACTATCAACAGTCCTTTAAGAATAAGCTATATATTTAGATCATATACTCATCCATTCCTCTAAAGATCTGACAGATACTGACAGCCAAAAGAATGATTAGCATTTCACAATTTTGAGATAGATAAAAGAACCCACTCACTGCTCTTAAAGTATACAATGTTCCATGAACACTCAGATGATCATCACATTTCAGTCACTCTAAGCTACTACAACCCCTTATAGTTTTCTGCAAACACTATTGCACTGCCCTGCTTACATCCAAGTCTTAGGGGCTATTATTTATAAAAGATTGCCTTGCTCATCTATACCTTACTCTCTGGAGTCTTAGAGGTAAAATCATGGCAGGACTACTGTTAACTGCTTCATGATAAATAGTAACTAACATTACAATTTGGGTTTGGAACAGTGAATGAGATCAATCAGTCACAAGTGACATGAATACATCATATCCTCAAGGCAATGACAAAAATTCCCCCATCCAACATCAATATTTGTAACAAAACTAACCAAACTTCAACAATCAAATATCCAATCCAACCTTTAAAATTATGAATGTTCTACAACACAAATTTTTCAAATACGGATAAAATTACTACTCTATAATTTAACACCAACAAATGTAACGGACTGCATATCATATTTGATCTCAAATGAAAATAAACATATGTAAAGGACCGACTTATATTTGATGCCTGGAAATCATTGATTCAATGCCACACAATTGGGCTCACCAAAAATGTAACGGACCGACGAATAGACAACATATAGCCGACCGCATTGTGACATCAAAATGCAATGGGATATAAATAAATGCTGAAAAATTATAATGGAAAATTCCCCATCCATCATCAACACTTGCAGTAGAACCAACCATTTGCCAAAATCCATCCCATTACATTTACCGAAACAATAATCCAGCCGTCCACGGAAAAACTGGAAAGATCCAATAACACTACAACCAAGAGAAATCTTTACTATCATTCAACCCCCATTCATTTGGCAATATGCACCGGATCCACCCAATTTTATGTCAATCCATTAGATTCCCTAGAATTCAAACTCAGTTGTAATCTAAGTACTTACTCTGTTCATGTATATATTATAAGAATATATCTAGCCAATGTGGGCAATGATTTAATATTATAGTTCATATAGTACACTCATTAGGTACGTATTACATATATGTATTTAATATCAAGAGATATGTGGATTCAATGATGTATTCTCAACAAATTATAGATAATCCTTGATGTAAAATCAATTAAAATCAACAAATTTATTTTATGTTAACATAGCATATATAAATATACATTTTAGAAATACCATAAATACGATTCTTACACTTCCACTTAATCTCATAAAAATAATAACACAAAAAAAAAATACATAAAATAATAATATCATTAACTATAAGTCATTCTTAGTATACATAGGTCTCTACATAGGTCTCTACCTTTTATGCCATCATATTAAAAAAAAAATAATTATGATCTTTCATACCAATCTAAACAAATGACGTTGTTTATTTATTTATTTATTTTAAAAAAGGAAATAAATAAGGTATCATCATATCAATATACAATTTATTATTTTATAAATATAATTGAACTAATGGGTTCGTATGTGAATATTATAAATCATGAGAACTGGAATTGCCATCAATTGATTTTATACGTAATTGTTAGTATGTGTCTTGTTAATAAAGGATAATATAGGTTTTATTAGTAATTAATTTTGTTACTAATGTTATGTTGTTTGTGAGTCTAAAATAAGTCTTACCTTTATTTATATCCATGTCATCATAGTCTAGTCCTTCTCTTTTTTTCTAACAGAACCATTTATATATTTTTTTTTTATTTCAAAAAATACATTTTATATCATGAAATGAATACATCTAAATTCTTTAGTACTTCCAGCTCAAAAATCCAATGTGGAAATAAAGAAAATAAATAAATACATAAATGAAGAAGAGAAAACCTTAAAAAAAAAATTATAGCATCAGTATGTTAACCATAACGAACAAACAGTTAAATATCACCATAAAATTCTGAATGATTTAGTAAACCTCTTGATCAAACATGAGCATCTTCTTTAAATGGAAATTCATGGTAGATTGGGAATTTTCAGCATCTTTTATTCACTTCATTATCCAAAGTAGTGTCTTCCACGATCTATCCAATTACCACAAGTTGACCAAGTAGTTTGGATAATCTTTGATTTAGCCACTTTCACCACTGATTTATAGAATTTCACATATGTGATGGTGAGAATTCACACCTATGGATTGTGTTCATCATCTTCTTCAAAACCCATCTGAGTTGCCTTGACCTTCACAATGATTTTTTTAAGACACCTGCATCATTTTTATGTTATATATATCCATAAAATTCTTTTCTTATATCAGCATTAGAAATGTTATAGCTATATACCAAAACGAAACACGATTAAAGTCAGTTTTTTTTTTTTTGATGATAAACATTATTAAATTTACAACTTCCAACAGTTCTAGACTTATTAAACACTTAATTATGCAACTGAATATTTTATCATATTTTTTTTATAGCAAATAGTTCAATAGAATTATCAATAACAAAAAGAAAAAAAATATCTTGGTTCTTTTTATGCTTTAATCAACTGGTTATAATTTGTTTATTTTTAAATTTTCATAGTTTATAAAGTTCAATTAACAATGGATATATAGTGATATTCTTTCGTTTCAGTTTTTTTTTTTTTACATATATATATCAAATTAAAAACTTACAGTTTTACCTCTTTACTGTCCAATAATTCTTTCTTTCCAAATGCTGAAAAACGTTTTGCCAAAATACAATTTTAAATTAACTGTCTTGCCATCCTTAGCGAATAAATAAACGAAAATCTCATGTATAATCTTCTCTATACATATTTTTAAACTTTCCAGCCATTAAAGAACAACAACAACAACAAAAAATAGCTGTTTGTTATTGTTGTTATGGTTACATTGTAATCATCAGGTTTCCTCTCCCCCTTTCTATTTTACAACACTAGATTATAAAAGAAAGTTTTATTTTTTTATAAAACTTTCTCAAATGTTTTGTCAAATTTGTTATTTTAAAATATCAATAAAATTAAATTTAATAATAAATTTACGATTTTGCTTTAAGCATTTCCAGTTCATTAATAATATAATTTTGATTCATACTGTTATATATCATCAATTCATGAATTCATTAGATGTATTACTTTTATAAATCAACACATCCATGTATATATGTATGTTTAATGCTTATTTTGATAAGGACAGGTATGAGAATTATAGCGATCCTTACAATATATATTTTCCATTTAACAAAATATCTATATATCTTCTTTTTTTTTTTTAAACAAGTGTTTTACAGTTTTTGTTCTTCAGTTTTATTCTTCCTATTAAATTCTAAGATCTTAGGTTTTTCTTCACTGAATTTAATTTTCATACGTTTTCCTCTTCTCAACAATTCTCTAAAAACAACTCTTAATCTTTTACACTATTTGTAAAAAATGACATATCAATCACAAAAAAGAGAGCTACGATGTATTCTATTCCATTTATAAAAATTTCCACACCTATCCCTAATCTTTCTGCCTCAATCTCCAATTCTCTTAAAAAGAAAATAAATAATAATGGTGACAATGGACATCTTTGTTTCATTTCAGTTTCATAAATTGATTTCCACTGATTATATATCTCCTGGTTGGTAATTATAAAAAATATCCTTTTAAAGATTATTAATCATTTCTTAACAGTCATAAATCTATTCCCGTAGTTTCAAGATGTCTCCACAGTTAACTTCTTTCTATCCTATCATAATCTTTTACCCAATCTAAAAATGAAATAAACAGTGGTTTATTTTTTTTACTAAACATTTGATTCAATTGATATGCAATGAATAAATTATTTTCAATTATTCTGCCTTAGCAAACTTTGTTTTGAATGATCCCCAAAATTTCACTCTCTTCCTTCTTGTTCTAATTCTATTCATTAAGCTATATGCAGATATTTTATACATTATGAGCTTAATCTGTGGCTAATAATGAGCTTTTCCCACCATCTTTTTTTTTGTATAATAATATAATTCTCATATTCTTCCAATTGTCTGAAATCTTACTATCAACCATAGTTGTTGTTTTTTTAATTTTTTTTTAACTGTGTCGATCCAAACCATCATATTGAATTTTTTTAAATACTGACCTGAGACACAATTTTCATAATAACTTCAATATTAATTATGTTAGAGCAAAAAAATTACATTAATAGAATCTAGAAGAACTAAGTCAAACAATGAGCATAAGATAAATAGTGATAGCTATATAAAAAATAAGGAAAAAAAGAAATTTTCACATCCGAAATAATTATATAAATTTTATAATATTTTAAATAAATCTTGAGTTAATGAGTCCTGAGGCGATATAGATTCCAATAATGTAAGTACTTTTGAGACCAAACATATAAATACTCTGTGTTTTAAACCCAGATGGAGAATAGCCATTGATGAAAACATTTGCAGTTAGGCTCCACGTCAGTTTAGTTTTTAACATGTCCAGCTAAAAACAGGCATTTCGTTGCTGTTACTCTGTGGGGAGAACAGAGGTTTCTCTCATCGCAATGCCTTAACAACCATCATCCCGCTAAAAAACTCCAAAGCCTAACAGAATGGGGGAGAAGATGGTGCCACAAGCTGTCCAGTCAAGCTCACCAAACCTACAGCCAAGCACTTGCAGTCCAGATAAATAATATGGTACAGTTTTATTTTCAAAACCGCAGAGCTCTGTGTAAATTATGTGTAATCTTTATATAAATTACAATTTAAATCCCAGTTAGCTAACTCTTCTTACAATAATTAAATGTATCTTAAATAATTAATTTAGATTGCGCTTTACGCAAAATAGTGAAGCTTGTCTCAATCTTAAAAAGTTATATGGCTTAGTGCTTTCAGAGACCTTGAGTCTCCATAATCATAGCTTACTTTTAACTGAAGTTTAGCTGTGGTTTAGACTATGATTATGGAGACTCAAAGTCTCTGAAAACGCTAAGCCATATAACTTTTTAAGATTGAGACAAGCTTCACTTTTTTGAGTAAAGCGCAATCTAAATTAATTACTATTCAAAAGTGAAGTAGAAAACTAGTATTTTACTTAAATAATTGTAAATCCAAATGTAACTATAATTTAAACCCATTTAATATTTAAAATAATGTGTAAATTGCTGTCAAAATTAATGTTTCTAAAAGTTAAAATGACTTGCCTATTTATAATTTCCTTTCACTTAAAAGTAAATTAATATTTTATAGTTTAAAGTTATATCACTGCAGTTGTGTTTATATATTTTTTTTTGCGTATTTTAGTTAAATATTTATTGTGTTTTATATGCCAATGTTTCGAAACATTGAGCACTTAATTTTAATATATTTTCAAGAAGATATTATTTAACCATCTTCACGTAATTGTCTATAACATCACCTTTCTGCGCGCTGTTTCGAAATCCTATTTTTATAAATAATAGCGACTCGCCTTGCGCTCGTTATTATTCTTTCTAATTTTGATTTAAAATGTGAAATGTAGCTCATTTTAATCAACAAGTGGACAGCTTAAATTTATATATTTTTATTAAGAATTAAACTACCCTTGCAGATAGTCATAAGTATATTTATCATTTAAGTTATTCGCAAGTCCATAGAAATATACTTTCCCTCCTTAAATATTAATTATTTATAAAGTAGCCACATAGATCGAGCATGTTAAAGTAAAGATGTTATTAATATCCCCCTTAGTAGCGTATATATTTATTATCATGCTATACAAGGGTTGGTTTCGATTGATAGAGCTAATATGCTATTGTTCTTGTATTTCATAGTATGAAATATAATATTCTTTGTTTAGCAGATGAGATCCATTATTTTATTAGATATTTTCTCATTTTTGCTGTTACATATAATTATGTTTATTTAAGATGGCGCCACGGTGAAATCAGCACATCTTCTTTTATAGGGTAGAGCAGTAGCGAAGCCTGAGCCAAGGCCAGGTTAGCACATAAGTCCCCCGCCATTTCCGAACACAAGTGTTCCTTTCATTCACAGCATGTATGATCGGTTACAGGGTACCGGCATTTGTCGCAAGAACCCTGGAGTTATTCATCCATCCGCAGGGTGACTTTTCTTATTGTTATTTATCTATGCCATGGCACATTGGTAAAATCTTATGCAGCCAACTCTACCTCCTTAATATATCACTTTCAGCAGTGATCTGAAAATTCTCTTCAAAGCCAGATTCGATCTAATATTACTTGAGCTGGCTTATATAATAATCTAATATTACTTGAGCTGGCTTATATAATAAATGAATTATTAATTTAATCAAGGCTTAGTATGATTACTTATCTATATAATGACCACAAGCTAATAGGGGATGGCATAAGTATTGATAGACATAACATAGTGATTATTTATGTATTCTTATCATTGATTTCATAAATGAGAATCTGTTAACCTCATCTGTTATAAATGCTAATTATTGCTTGTATAAGCACATCCATAACTAATCTATAAGAAGAAAGCTTGTTATTTCTTATTAGTGCAAATGCCTGCGTGCATTTCAGATGCTGGAAAATTTCATATGTTGATTTAATTTATGATTGACTATTGTAATAAATATATAATTAAATTAATCTATTTCATTCTCAGTTTCATTTATTCAATCCAATTATCATTATTGATCATATTTATTTATAAATCTATGCATTAATCCGTCTTTATTAGAAATAGTATTAGTTCTTAAGTAATAGCATTTTGTAGCCTTGAGTTTTATTGCTTTACCCTGACTTATGCCGGCCACGAATAAAAATT
Organism: Epiperipatus broadwayi; assembly: GCA_028023455.1. NCBI lineage: Eukaryota > Metazoa > Onychophora > Udeonychophora > Euonychophora > Peripatidae > Epiperipatus > Epiperipatus broadwayi. The sequence goes on along the minus strand of JAQFVV010006224.1, from coordinate 1,398,437 downwards.
GTGTGCTACTGTAACTTCAAGTGCAGTCATTCGTAGGGTCTTGAGTCATGAAGTACTGGCAACAAGTTGAAGTGTGGTAGGATTCTGGATATCACTATCCTGGTCTGGTCAGCTTTGGTCTTTTTGTCTAGATTCTGTTACGCGAAAGTACTTGACCGGTACAATATATTACCATTTATGTATAGCAATTGATTATAATATATATATTAACAGTAGGAGTCAGTTAAATATAATTATAGATGATGACTAAGCATATTTTTTAAGTTAGTTTATATATTAGGGAATATAAATAATAAAAACCTTAATCCATAAATGAAAACGTATTTATTGATTTCAACTTACAATATTTTTACTTTATGAATGCCATGTAAATCAGGACATTTCTCACTTTGTATCTATACTAAGTATTCCATTAGCTCTTTGCTTGTAGGACCTCAGAAACAAAAAGTTGTGAAACAAAAATCAGTTATTTTTGCACATGATGAAATTATGTTGTAACTCATCACAATAGCTAATATTCATAAATATTTATCAAATCCAAAATAAAATAAATAAATAAAAACCACCAGGTAAATGATAGCAATATAATTTTATTACAGAAGTGTAATAAATAAATATAAAATTGTGTAAAGAATTAATTATAAAATAACTGAACAACAATAAAATTAAATACCTGATATAAAGAACTTCATCAAAATTTTATTCAATCTTCTAAAAAAAATTGTTAATATTTTTTTTAACTTGGAAATTTTTTTTTATATTTTCAAAAGAAAATAAGTAAAATAATAAATATCTTCAAATTATTTTTTTGTAACTTAGAAATAAAATGTATATCTCACTGATCACATTCATCCATATTTTAAGACTATCACTTTTATTAATCTAACACCACAGCACATATTGCTTTAATAATACTTTCCAATTATTTCATTATGTTTAATTGTTAGAAGTAATCTATTGGTTTAGATAATATTACATTATGAATTTGGGCAAAAATGCTGTAAGAATAATTTCAAATTAACTATTTCCAGAAATATCCCTTATAATACTTTATACTGTCGTACCATAGAAATCAGGCTATCTATGAGCTTAAAAAATTTATTTGAGGTGACCAAATATTCATTAATGATGATGATCTGTTCTCAACATAATAATACCTTTATTGCTGCTAGATCAGGGAGAGAAAGAGACTCTTATCTAACTTAAACAATTGATAGATAGACAACAGCATACAAATGATACTCAAATTAAATTAATAATGACAAAGTTTATTACTAAATGAATAAAAGAAAATAGAAAATCAAAAAAATAAATACTTCATTTATGGATGTTTTGTATAAAGCCTTAACAATTAATTTGTCCTCCTCTTTTTAAGTAATTCTATAATACTAAAATAATGTTTTAGAAATGGTTATTCAGATATTTATGTGAATAACTTTTATTCTAAACAAAAAACTAAACAGTATGGAGAGTTTTGTCTGTTTTAACAAAAAAATTTCAATTTATCTAACTATGCTTATAAATACATGTCTATTACTAAGACTTGTATGTGAGAAGATCCATACTACCAGATAATTAGATGGAAAATAATAAGGGCCATTAAATATGAGAGAGGCACGAGAAGCTATTTTCAAGCTTGCCCATGCATAAATAACAAAGTCGGCAAGTCAAGCTATTGGTAACCCAGGTTAAAAGAGAATATCAAATATGAGCTTGTCTGAAACATGGCAGACCAGAGGCTACTAAGAATTCCCTGATGTATAGCAATAATTATCACAAAAAAAAAAGAAATATAGAGCTGTTCCAAAGCTAACTCTAGCAAGAGTAGATAAACTGTGACTCAAGCAATAGACAATCTGGGTTACAGGAAATAATATCAAATAAAATCTGCCTAGTAGCTACATCCAATGCAGGCGCAATAAAAAAAAAAAGCCCTATAAATCTCTAAAATAACAGTGGTCTTTCTATGGATTTATTTTTATGTTACGCACACATGTATATCCCTACTTTTATTTCCAAATATAGTAGCTTATTATATGTAAGCATTGAAATATCTAAGCTTTCATACACGTGTATATAAATGAATTGATTATATACAGTTCTCAAATACTATTTAAAAAATATGTTAATTTTTAGCGTTATTTAAAAGATTTTCATGTCGGATTGTAAATTTCAGATTTATTTTTATTAGTTAAAAAGGAAAATATTTAGACATTTAATATTTGAGACGAGGGAGTGGGAAAAAATCAGATAATTCTACAGTGATAATAAACTTATTATAAAATTAAGATCATATTAAACTGTCAAAACTATTAAAGAATGAAAAAAAAATTTCTTCAATCAATTACTTTTAAAACGTAATAAATAGATTAATTTACTCCATACTCAAATAAAAACTAAAACATTCATAAATGACTTAATAATATGTCATAATATAGTATATACATAAAATGGAAAAAAAAAATGTTTAATATTACTGTAAAAAATGCACATATATGTAATGAAAATAAATCTAATCCCACCTGGCTTACACTGAATATATAATAAAGAGTATATTATCATTAAAGTCAATCAGTGTGTCACTTTGTTTTTTAAGAATTCATTGAATGATAAGTACTTACTTCGTCCATTTTGGTAGGGGTTTCTTGATATTAGTTGAGAGAAAGAAGCTTCAATGCAGGTGGCATTTCAGGATGTCAGCTTTCTATGAATTTAGGACACATTAGGTTTAGAGCATGGAGTCTATCTTGGTAAGACGTGTAGCCTCATATTTCAGAGAACACTGCTAGGAATGACTTATTGGTTCATTTTTATAAAACTGCAAGCCACTTATCCGCACTAATTGCAGGATATTAATAGTCTCCTAATTTTGAAGTATTACTGGCGACGAGTGCAGTTTGTGTAACAATGAAAAGTCCCAGCATCTTGAATATTAACACAAATGAATCAATACATGGAAAGAAGTGTAGCAAAATCTCATGACACAATAAATATTGAAGAGCTTTTATAAAATTTACATTTGATTGTTCTTCTACACACATTAAAATTTTCTAGATTTACATTTAAGAAAAACTAGATTTTTTTAAATTAAGAAATTCTTGTACATATTTCAAATAAGCCAGGTTTTTAATTAAGAAATTTTGCTTTTGACTCTAATTAATTCAATTACATGACTTATCTAGACAATGCTTAACTTTAGTTTTTTTTTTTTTTAAACACGATAGGTTAAAACATTTTAGAGATTAAGCATTGTTGTACACTATTAAAAATAATGTTATACATAAAAATTTACTACAAAGTTGTTATTTTTTTAAATAAAATATTACATTTCTTTAGTAAATAAAAGAAATATTTTACATATTCATATGTGTGTGTTAATAATATACATGCGATCACCCTTTTATAACACATTTAATAAATAAAAAAATTATAAAATTTTCTAAATTTGAAAATAGAATTTTAGCTGAACCCACCTATTTGTCTACATTTGTATTTGAGTCATGGCAAAAACGTCTGTCTCAGTATATTAAGATGATCATCTGGGTAAATATTTTTCTAAATTTATAAAATATATTAAATAAAACATACGGTTAAGTTATAAAATATTGAGGCATATCCTCTCTAATATAATATTTAATATGGGAATAAGTACATCATAGAAGCAATGGCATGTATTTATTTTTTTTAAAAAGAAAAAAAAAAAATTATCTGCCCAATTTCATGAAATATTATACTTTATTTAAATTTGTATGTCATTATAGTTAGACATTAAAATACATATTTAAAAAAAAATTTTATCTGTTGATGCATTATTCTTAAGCTTGTTTATTTTATTTTAATAATTACAAATAACATAGATAGCTATAATGAAATTGTATAAATATATATATATATTTTGTTTTATGTCAAGCATAGATATTTCAATAAGTATCTACTTGTCAAGCATTGGTGATCGAGAGGTCAGCGACAGTTGCTTTCTAAGCAGTTGTCCCTGGATAGGGGGTTCGTGTCCCGGCAGATGCTATGACACATGAAGAAAAAAAAAATGTCTACTTAATTTAAGGCTTTTGAATATTATTTTAAGTTTAGTTTGTTTTTTAATCAAAATAAAACATAACTTAAAAAAACTTTTTTTTTATGTATCTACAATTATTTTTTGTAATGAACAAAAAAATGTTATCATTGTATTATACTATTTTACTTTATTATTAATTGCATAATTTTTTTTCCTCTTCTGCTAATTTGTTGTCTTCCAGCTTCTTTTTGATTTGATAGCAATGCTTCATGTAATTTTATTTATGATAAAGTCATTACTGTATTGATTAAGACCTTTATCAGATAGATCTATGATGAGATAAGATAGGTTCTTATCTTAAAACTAATTTTTTTTTTATTCTTTAAGAATCTGATAGATAGCTGTCCTCCTTTCTTTTCTTTCTTTAGAACTTCATTTTATTCAAAAATATCCAAAATAAATTAAAATATTTGTATTTTCTGATAAATTTTGAAAGAACAAACTTTTGTTGATTTTTCTATTACCAAGACTTATACTGTTCTAGAAAAATGTAATAATAATGCATTCATCACATATTTTTGTTCAATAAAATTAGTTATTAAACATATATATATATAATGAAGTATTTATTTATATAGCACAATGTTTTAATCTGTAATAATCATTAGGGATCATCCATTACACATGCATTGTAAATTAATAAACACTTTTGAGAAATATTCTTCTTTCCGAATACAAGATAAAGTCTTTTGAAAGGTTAGAATGAATCCACTCTACCTTTTTAACTTAAATATATAAGTATAGGCAAATCTTAAGCATTTGGAAATCAGAACATGAAGATATTAATTAATCACTTAATTTCATTTGCTGTATTTTTAATTATTTATGTCTGCAAAATGTTTGTACTTTAAGGCATGTCAGTATTAGCTGTAATATTAAACTTATATATAATGAGTTATTTATTTATATAATAGTATGTATAGAGGATTTGAACACTGATTTTCAAGCATCCTTCAACTATCCACATATCAAGCTTGTATCCTGACCATCCCTCTTATATGTATTTAATGGATATTGTCCTATGGTCAGAGTGACTTCAGGTCAACATGGGCATGGCAATAATATTAGCATCAGCGTGGGATTTGAGTTTTCATCATCAGATTTTCAATGATATGGATGGCTGAAAAGTTGGAGATTGTAGTGGATTGAAGCCTGTCCATTAAAGTATGAAGATTTGCTATCTTAATATAAACTGAGCATTGATTATATATATTGTAACGATCCGGGGAATGGTACTTAACGTAATATGCACTACGGGGCGCCATCTAGGCATTTGAACCTAGAAAAATTTATAAAGTAGGCAGATACGTAAGTAAAAAAAAAAAAAAAAAATTTTTTTTTAAATATTTTGGTTCCGGTCGTTAGCCCATGTCACTAGCTCAGTGGAATAGCAGAGATTCAATAAGATAATCTAAGAGTATATATAAAAAAAAAAGAATAAAATAAGCCACTGCCAGTAATTAACATACAAAAATTTATTTACGCACATATATATATAAGATTTAAAATTGTCTTAGTATCAGTTTACATTTTAACATTTAACATTATTTTTAACTTTGATTTTTGACTTTAATTTACATTTAATTACTACTATATTCTAATTTTACATTTTAATTAAGTTCGCACAGATAAATTTATGAAAGCTTGTTTATAATGTTGAATATAGATCGGTTACATAGATTTCACGGTCAAAAACATTTCAAAGTAAACATAAACGATCAAAATACAAAATTATTGATTACTGACAATTGCGGAGGGAAATTTATACGTAACCCAATAGTATTCACCATAAGATACTTGCATTGTCACCAATAACTTAAAAGACATCCGAATAAATACATTTTAGATACTCACTGTAAGGTATCATTATTTATCGAATGTCTATATATTTTGATCAAATATGAAAACCCAAAACATACTTAACCGATAACCAATCCATGCAAGCGTCTATAAACAACTTAAATTTAATGCATTTTTATTTAGGGTCAAGTATGAATAGACCACATAGATTTGCATTTGAAAATAAAATATTCTGTCCCTATTTAACCTTAGGCTAAAATTCGTAGTCAAACTGGCATCAATTCATCTGATATATCGATGTATTCAATGTAATAAAATACGGCAGCACAAAAGGTTAAGAGAAGAAATTGCCTCTTATGAGATAGGAATATTACATCTATCTGCAAAGAAGAGCAATAAAACAAAAAACTCCATAGAAAGGAACTGCGGTATCCGACTTATAATTCCTTCCATAGGCAAACGGAAGTGTGCGGCGTATGAAGCGATTCTGCCCGTAGCGAATCAATATTACATCTACTAATCACACCAATATATCCAATCCATTGACCCAATTTAACCACGAAACAAATAACCTAAGATTACCCTCCCCTAATATAACTTTACAAATCTATACAGCCATTCACGCCCGACTTAAGTTTAACATTTATATAATTTAACTTAATGGAAAACAGAAATTATAAATAAACTTAAAGAACAAAATTAAATAAATGGAAATGATTTTAAACAAATAAATAAAAAATACATCAAATAACATTTTAACTACTTTAGTCAGATAGGAAACTAATGCAATTATTTTAAATACGAAAAGTTTTTAATTTAATGTTCATTAATTGTAAAGTTCTTACGGTTTTAAACAGTTCACCTTTATCTGTTGTTTGTAAGTTTGAACGGGAATTCCCACGCCATCCTGAAGATATTGGTATACATTTAGCCGATGTTTTATTTATTCATTCGGAGGTTTTTGAATTTAGTTGGTCCTCAATGTAGAAAACGATAGTTCATTTCTCTTTTCTTTAACAGCTGAAAGAATTGACAGTGCGTCTGTCAACTTCATCACCTCCAACTCCGTACTAATACATACAGTCACATCGTAATAATCATAATAACTCACTCCTTAATAATTTCCAAATTTTCCTTTTATACGTATTCGAAGGATTGACTTGGCATTATGTCATCGATGTGATGATCCTTTCGCTGAGGTCCGATTTCCCGATGGATTTCTTTCATTGGCTATTTGTTTCTATTGTTCCCCTATCTGACCGATGTTTTTACATTTAAATGCCCAAGGCTGGTTTACATTTGACTAATTAAATTTATCATTTCCATTTCTGATTAATTAACCTGTTTTCCAAATCAAAGATATATTTAAAGATAAATTTAAAGATATAATTTTATTTCCAAATCTTTTTAAAATTTAGTTTTAAAATACTTTTTCTTTAATAAAGTTTTATTTTAATAATTTTTCATTATCTGTGCGATTTAATATATAAGAGTTTAAGATAATATTTAATTTCAATTTTTAATTCTTAAAGAAAATTTTTAAATGCGAACTTTTTAATTTACTTTCATGTTTAATAAATAAATAAAAAAACAATGTAACGAACGTCTGTGCTCGTTACAATATATATGTGTGGGAGATGATAATCTGGACCAACTGATGGTTTAGCATGAAATATGTCTATTGGTGATTATTAATCTTTTCTACATGTGTGTGGTCATGTGTATCAATTGTATGAGATAATGTGGATAGTTGAAGGGTGCTTGAAAATCTGAGTTCAAATCCTCTATACTTACAATTAAGCTCCCAGGTTTGTGAAGAGTGCCTGGTTTTCAAATATTTATATAATAGTATGTAAAAATTTCACAGATGTCAATAATTAAAAACATAGCAAATAGAATTAAAAGTGATTAATTAATATCTTCACACTCTCATTTCCAAATATTTAAGATTTGCCTATACATATACGTATAGGTTAAAAAGATAGAGTGGATTCATTCTATCTTTTCAAAAGAATTTAATTTACATCACATGTATAGTGGGTGATCCCTAATTACTGTTACAAAATTAGTTATTGTAAATAAAATGACAATACATTTTATAGGTTAATATTTGATTTTTTTATATTTTTAATTTTTTTTTTAATGAAATAATCACCCAAAATAATTTATTCTTATTATTTTTTAATTAAATGAACTTGAGTGTGTGCTTGTTTATATTCATTAAATATTGATATATGCACCTCTGCTCCTCCCATAAGTAGTTTTATCATTTATTGCTAAGTCATAGTCTGTCTTATATTGTTAACAAGACTTATTGACTTAATTATCTTAAAAGTGATTAATTGAATAGCTTTGATATCTACTTAAAATTTTCTAATTTTTTTTATATTTTTTTTCTTATTCAAATAGCTACTTTTGACCTAATTGCTCCAATATATAATTTTTTGTGTATACTTAGTCTGGTTGTCTACTCAGAATCACTCTGCTCTTGTAGTAGATCGTCAAACAGTGCCTTTTTTACCAGTCAACCCAGAATTTTCTTCTACAAGAAATCAGGTTTATTCATTTATTTCCTATTTGTTGATGGTGACATTTTGTTTCAGTATTTGATAAATAACTTTTGTATTATATAGTAAGATTAGATTATTTATTTTATTTTTTTGAATTTTAGGGTAGGCAAAAGTTAGCTCGATTTAACGCTAGAGAATTTGCTACATTGATTATAGATATTCTTAGTGATGCTAAGAGACGGCAACATGGAATCACTTCATTAATTATCACACACAAAGACAAAGGTATGTATAAATAAAAAAATTAAAATATGCATTTTTATAAAATATTATCTAAATATGATAGATTAAAAAAATGAATGTGTAATTATATATATGATAAATATTTTCACTGACAATTAAATATAAATAATAAAAATAAATGAGTAAATCTGTATAATAATAGAGAAAACTATCCAGCATATTTTCACTGATAATTAAATGTAAATAATAAAAATAAATGAGTAAATCTGTATAATAATAGAGAAAACTATCCAGCAATAATGTTATTAGATATCAATAATTAACACTGCTAACCCAAAGCACTTGCTAATAGCATTTTTATTTAAATTTACTTAGAATCAAAATAGATCATATTTATCTCGGTGTGCAAGGAATTTTATGTGCAATAAATTGGCTTTTTCTCAAATGATCAAATTATTGACACTATTATCTGATATTTGTTCTGTGATGTTACAACATAAATATTTTAATCTGGAAATCTTTTTTGCTATTTGTGCACTTTTTAATTTGGGCTTCTTTTTTTTTTTAAATGATCCAAATCATTTATTTAGCAATATCATATTCATAATTTAAATTATCAACCATTTTACTTCTTTCTATTTTAGATCTCTTTTTTTTTTTTCATTTAAATACTGATCCAGTATTCCATTTTTTTGGACTTATGATTAAATTAATATTTGATATTTGTACGAACAGAATTTACAAAAAAAAAAAAATTAGTAAAGCTGAACTAATGGCAGAAGAAAAGTAAATGCAAATAAGCTCACAAAACAAAATAAAGATGTCTGATATTTTATTCAATGTTGTAATCTCAGGATATATAGTGCATCAGCTAGTAAATCTAATAACATTTACTATTTCAACATAAAACATTTGTCAATTTAGTAATTCCATATTCGGCACATAAATTTTTATCATTTTTTATTGTAAATTTGCTTCAAAATTTTTTTTTTTTTTAATATCAACATTAATTGGCTTTCAAATTCTGCATTTGTGACTCATGGCTAAAATTAGAGTTATAGCAATTGCACATATAGCACTTAAATTTCTGCCATTTTTTTTTACTATTTTGAAATTTTTTATTATGCTAATATTAATCAATTTTCAAATTCTGCTTTTATGGTTCATAACTAACATTTTTACAGTATGCACATCTATAAAAATACTTTTAAAAAATATATATACAATATTTTTATCACTAATAATTAATAAAAAAGTACACAACTAAATAGCAGTTAAGCCTTATATGACAAAGATGTTCTATCTATACATTTTCATTTGTAAGTATTCACTTTATAAGCCTTTATTGTATCAGTCCTCACTGTATTTAATAATTTTAAAATTCAGAAGATTTTTTCTGAAATGTTAATAGAAAATTGATGAAATTACACACACGCACATATATATATATTGGAAATCAATGTAATTTTTTTCTTTATTTGAAAGAAAAATTAAAGATTCAAGTTAAATGCAAATATTATATCATTAAATAATATTTAAATCTTTTAGAGAATTTCTATATGAGAAAACTTATTTATGTATTTACTGGTTGACTTATTTCATGAAAATGTTATGTAACAAAAAATATTTTAGCATTTAACTTTATTATATGTAATAATTTTTAATGGTATATCAAATATATTTATTATCATCATCAACTATTATCAATCCACTTCAGGATGAAGGTCTTTCCAAGTTCAAACCATCTTCTTCGATCTTTAGCTTCTCTTCTCCATATCACCCCTGCACACTTTCTTATTTCATCCATCCATTTCACATGTGGTCTCTTTCTGGGTCTTTTATAATCTCTTGGAATCCAGTTTAAGATTTCAATTGTCCATCTATTATTATCTCTTTTAGCAATATGTCCAGCGCAACTCCACTTCAGTCTTTTAATTTTCTCAATAAGGTCAGTAACACCTGTTTGTTCTCTTACCCATATATTGCATTTTCGATCTCTTCTTGTTACTCCCAACATGCATCTCTCCATACTTCTTTGAGTGGTCTGAAGTCTCTGTATTGCTCTTCTTTTAAGTGTCCAAGTCTCAGATCCATAAGTAAGAACTGGTAAAACACATTTATTAAAAACCTTCCTTTTCAAACACATAGGCATATTTTCTTTTAGTATCAAGTTATTTCTACCAAAAGCACTCCAACCAAGTTTAATTCTATGATTAATTTCATCCATTATGTTTCCATCTGTATTAATAATCTGACCAAGGTATTTGTAGCTGTTAACTTCTTCTAACTCATCATAATCAATCTTTATTTTTATATTTTGAGAAAATCCATTGAACATTACTTTAGTCTTTTTAACATTTATCTTTAGTCCTACTTTCCTCTGTTCACTTTTTCACCTTTTCCTGCAGCTCTAAAGCATTATTTGCAAAAACAACTATATCATCTGCAAAATCTAAATGACTTAAATAATCTCCATTTACTTTCACTCCTTTAGCTTCCCATTTTAATCCACAAAATACTTCTTGCAGCACTGCTGTAAAAAGTTTTGGAGATATGGAGTCACCCTGTCTTACACCCTTCTCAATGTTGACTTTCCTAGTATCATTATGTAATCTAATTGTTGCTGTTGCATTTTTATAAATATTCTTTAAAATATGACAATATCCTGGATCTATACCTTGATGATCCAATGCTTTAATCACTGAAGAAATGTTTATAGAATCAAATGCCTTTTCATAATCTACAAATCCAAAGCATAATGGCAACTCATATTCATTTGTCCTTTCTATAACTTCTCTCAATACCTGGATATGATCTACTGTACTAAAACCACTTTTAAATCCAGCTTGTTCTCTTGGTTGGTGGAAATCCAATGTTCTCTGTAGACGAGTTGTAATTATCTTGGTAAAAATTTTGTATAAAACTGATAAAAGGCTGATAGGTCTGTAATTTCTAATATCTTCTTTATCACCTTTTTTAAATATTAATATTAATACTGCATTCTTCCAATCATCTGGTACATCTTTATCATTTAGACATTTGGTATATAACTTTGCTAAAAAAAATTCTATTTCTTCACCTGCTTCTTTTAATATATCAATTATAATTCCATCATTACCTGGAGCCTTTCCTTTCTTCATAAATTTAATTGCATGTCTCACTTCTTCATTTAAAATTCTGGGCAATTCGGAAGATATAATAGATATAGGAGGTACTTGTTCTTTATTACTATATAATTCTTGATAGAAGTCTTCTACCCATTTCATGATGTCATCTCTCTTTTTAGTAATAATTCCATCTTTTTTCCTTATTGCAGATATAAATTTCCTACCAATACCAAAATGTTGTTTTACACTCTTGAGACTTTTATTCTCTTCTACAGCTTTCCTTGCTAGTTCACAGTTATACTTTCTTATATCATTTTCAACTCTTTTCCGCACCATTTTACAAAATTCGAGATATTCAATCCTTTTTAATGCATCATTTTTGTATATCTTCATATTCCTTTTTTTCTTCATAAATTCTCTAGTCTCAGTAGAAATTTTATTGGTCAATTGCTGCTTTTTTCTACCAGCTATCTTTGTTGCAGTTTTTAAAAGTGTATCAGTTATTTTCTTATTAATTTCATTCAAATCTGAATCATGTTCAAAATCTACTAATACTTGAAACCGATTTGTAAGTTCTAATTTAAATTCATTAGAATGTTTCTGAAGATTAGGAATATCAACTGTAAATATTGTTTTTCTTAATAATTTTTGTCTCTCTAGTTTTGCATTAACATGTATCTTACATCTTACTAATCGATGATCACTTCCTGTGTTAAATTTATTAAGAACATTACAATCTTGAAATATGTATTTTCTGTTAGTCAAAATATAATCCAATTCTGCTGTACCTTCATTTGGATGCTTCCATGTCCATTTCCTTTTAACATTTTTTTCAAAAAAAAGAATTCATAATATAAAGTTTTTCTTTTTCTGCAAACTCCACAAGTCTATGTCCTCTCTCATTTCTATTACCATAACCAAAATTACCTACAGCACTTTCATCTTTCATTTGTTTACCAATTCTAGCATTAAAGTCTCCCATAACAATTTTAAAATGTTGTTTACTCTGATCAAAAGCCTTTTGTACATCCATATAAAAATCTTCTACTACTTCATCACTATGAGAACTTGTTGGGGCATAAACCTGAATTATCTGCATTTGGTATCTGCTATTAAGTTGTATAACTAATCTTGCCACTCTGTCCGATACACCATCAATCTCCACAATGTTGTTCTTCCACTTTTTATTTATAATGAATCCTACTCCACTTGTATTTCCAATATTTGTGCCTTTATAGTAGAGTACATGTCCACTTTTTAAATCAATTGTTTCTTCTCCTTTTCTTTCTAACTTCACAAAGTCCAATAATGTCCCATTTAATATAAGACAGTTCTTCTAATTCTTGCAATCTTCCTTCACTTGAAAGTGATCTGCAGTTGTAAGTACCTAAATAAAAAGTCATCATCAAATGGCAGCCTGGGTCCACAATCAGGGGATTCTTAGCACCCTTCACCTTCGGCCACCAACCGCTGCCTTGGTTGGTGACTTTACAGCCTCCTGGGAATAAGGGCCATGATTTATTTTTGTCTGTCATGATTGTATATATCTATTGGAAAAATATTTATCATTTACACATACATTCATTTTGCCTTATCAGGCAACTGAGGAGAAAGACCATGGTGTTTCTTGATTTTAAACTCAGAGGTAAAAAGCCAATAAACTCACCACATTGGCTAATGTGTGTTGGTGAGCAGCCCATCCATGTTCGTATGTTATATGAATAATCACATAGTACTGTAATAACAGCTGCAATGACAAGAACGTATGGAGTGGACATTTAAGAATTTGCCATGCTCGGTTCCTTTAACGTCTCTAAGAGGAATCAAAGGGTCTCCTTTCAGGTAATAGCAAACTTCTTTCTGCAACCTTCTTTATATAATAATTTGTTAAATCCAATATTAAATAAAGAATTTTTTTCATTACTTAGTATGGAAAAATTAGTTTAGTAGTTTAGTTTTAACATAGCAATTAATTTGATGGTTTAATTATAACAAGTTGGATTTATTTAAATTTGGTTTTTGTAAAGCAGCATATATGCAGAAAAACATCTTGATTAATTCCCTCAATTGTATAACTGTTTTCTTTAATTAAATATATATGTAAAACCAGTGTGTATTGTTATATATGGACAAACTTATTAATTGAATATTTTTGTTTCTTAAAATACAATTTTAGCTCTTTATTCTCAATTTAATATTTCTTTTATATATGTGGATAGTATGGTAACATATTGATCTCAACCTAAACTGAAAGAAATTATTACCTATACTGACTAAATTCTGTAGTTTAAAGTTGAAATGAATACAAAAATATTCCATGTTTATAGATTAGTTGCCATGTCTAGTGGTTAAATAGCATCCTAAAAATAAATATTGCTTTTCTCTAGGAATATGTATAGTTAAAATTATATTTTTAATTTTTTTATGCGCAATATAATCGCATATTTAATACCATTGTGATGTTATTTTAATTGAAGTTATTACCCAATGTGAGATGTAATAATTATCATCATTGGCTGATCATCATCAACCAATTTTTCTAAATTCTGTTACAGTATACATACAGCATTTCTTTAATATCACAATTAATTTGCTTTAGTGCATTTTATCAAATTTTAACTGGATTTTATAATATTATGCTTTTTAATTTATTTAAATGCAATTATAAAAATACTTTTATTGTGAAACTGTGCTATACGAACATTGATTTAAATTAGTGAAATTTAATTATATCAGTTTATAAGGAAATAAAATGTTTAAATTTTCAAATTAATGAAATGTTTTTAAAAAAACTCATTTAATTCTGTTATTTTTTTTTTTTTCTAAGAGCATGCAGAAGTTAATAAAAGTATGAAAGAAGAAAAATCAAGCCGTCAGACATCTCAAACTAATTTGAGTGATGATGAACCATTGTATGACAGTGTTGCATCTGATGACGATAGTGTTGAAACTCATGATCAATCATCTCAAGAGCAAAAATTTTCAGAAAAGAGACCTGAAGTATGAATAATAAATCTTATATTTTTCATATATGTATAAATTACAGCATTTTTCAGCAGGGCTTGCTATATAATATTTGAAGGTATATTTTTTGCCAAATGCACTTTCAGTGTTTTCATATTGTGACGTGAAAATATTGAGAATGCATTTGGTAACAAATTTAAGTTTCTATAAAGTAAGTATATCTTCAAAAATTAATAAAAAGAGTTCCATTATAAAATGCTTTAATTCATTATTAGATTCATTGTGTGTGTGTGTAGCAACAAACTATGATCTATGTATAATGTAAAGACAACCCAATAATAATTAAAACATCTAATATTTGATGAAATAATGCTAATTTTTAATTTTAAAAACTTTTTTGATAAAAAAAAACAATATCATATCAGCAGTATTATACTTACAGCTGACCAAAAATTTGTAGAGTTCTGGGAGCTGTTTCAAATTACTATAGATTTGAATATATACATCAATAACAAAAAGTGAATGTATATTAAACATATTTATAAATATATTATATTGTAATAAATATTTAAAGTTTTATGAAGAATTTATTAACAAAGTGTAATGTTTATGTATAGTAATTTGTTGTTTGTTTACATTTATTGTTGAATGTATGGATTTTAATAAATATATATTCTAACTTTTAATAGATTATAAGACTTGGTAGTATGATATCTGGAATACCCAACAAATCTTGGTTAGTTAAAATTGTGACTTTGATAGTTAGGATAATTCTTCATGTTATCCCTAAAGTTTTTCAAGATATAAATTAACATTATTTATAGTAGCTGATGCTTTGATTATTGTTGTAAATGTGATTCCTTATATAGAAAATTTTTCAGTGGTTTTTAAATTTAAATATTAATAATTTAACAAGATTTTCTCTCATGTTTTTATAAACGAATTTCAGCTATAATAAAGTACCAGTTAAAAACAGGCATTGCAATCTCAATTCATACCATCTAGTAATAGCTTTGTCTGAATTATTCTAAATTAAAAATGAATTCATTTTTACCTTATTATCCAAGGTTATATTAGAGTTATAGATCAGACATTAATAAGTTATATGTGTAAAAACTGGAAATATAACTGCTTTCTAAATATTTTTGCAGTTAAATAAAATTCCAATAAAGTATAAATAGATTTCACAAATTATTCAATTTAAAATCTGTGAAAATCTTTGATTTATATTCTAAAAACCTATGAAAATCTTTTTTTAAAATGTATATTTTTTTATTGTAAGGTTTTATTGTGAAAATGTTTTATAAGTTTTTACATTTTCGATTTTTGCATATAGAAAGAAGTAAGTAATAAGCTAAATAAAAATTCACTTCGATTTAAAATAACTCAAACAAATACTACATGATTACTGTTTGTAAAGTTTGTTTTAATAGGTATTTTATTTACAGCCTGAAATTTATTCAGACAATTCTTTTTAAATTATTAATATTTGAATACACATACATAGTAAACACTCAGTATAATGAATGAATAGGTTAATTAGTATATATAATGTGTATATAATAAAACTGAGTTTAATAATTATATTCAAACGTGTTTAATTTTATTTAATGCTTCCCAACTTTTCTCATATTAGAAAATTTCAGGTAATAATATGCATCTGATAAACTCACATGTATATTAAAATTGAATTTGATAATTATTTTTAAAATGTTTAATTTTATTTAATGTCAGTATTTTTTTCATATCTGTGTTAATTTTAAAATGATTTCTTTATAGCTCACATTATATTTATAAGAAAATCTCTGATTATAAAGTATAAATGTTATACTTACTTCAATAAGCAATTTAATCTGACACTTGTTGAATAATTATTTAAAATAATGAAATAAATATAAAATATATTCTGTATTTAATTTATATTAAGAAATTTAAAAAAAGTTATATGAGTCTTCAATTAACATTTTTTATTTTATATGTGGGTTATTTGAATTTCTGAAAAAACATTGAATAGATATTAAAAATAATTATATTTTATTTTTAGTAAAAAATATGATTATTGTGATTTATGACATCTATACAAAAATGAAAACTAAAATATATATTTATAAAAATAATTAATTAGCTGTTAAATAGGAGAAAAGTAGATTGTACAGATACATAATTCTAAAGTACTATTTCATTGGGACAGTACCATAGTGTGAATAGAATAGATTAGGCAATTCCATTTGAATAATGAAAAAATTGTTACAAGAAGGTGTAAAAGATTAGAAGAAAGAAATTGACAAATAAGCTAAGGAATAGTTAATGAATGCTAAAGAGCAGAATACAAGATAAGGAATGTTAAAGATGAATATCTGAAGTGATTATATGGTTAAAAGGGAAGAATCTAGTATGCTTGCCTTCTGTAATGTGGATTGAATCCCAAAAAAAAAAATATGCTGAAAAAAATGTTTATATATAGATGAGGTAAAGTTTGCAAGTAACATATTCAATAGAATAGAATTTATAAATTTTGAAACTAATTCAGAGTCAAAATAAATGAAAGAATAGTTAAAATTATTACAGTAGGCAACAAAATAAATTGATTGTTTAAATTCTAAAATGAGTTGTAATTTTAAATATTTATGATATAATTTAATAGTAATGAGGAAAATTGTAAAAAAAAATTAAATGAAAATTGGAATAGCTGGGGTTTTTTAAGTAGAAATATCAAATATTGAGAAAGAGAGAGAAAAGAAATTGAGTATAGAAGATTAATATTTTAAGATATTAAAAGCAGGGAGTATTAAAAAAAAATTATTAATGATATTAAAAGGATGAATTGTATTGAATATGCTATTAGAAGACAAATGAAGGTAATTGGAAAAAATGAATAACAAAGAAATTGATAGCTGATCTTATAGTAAGAATTATTGGAAGAACAAATTAAAAGAATAAGACAACTTGCAGAAAGTATTATGGTTTAATATTTGATTTCTAATTTAATATTAGTTATTAGAGAAATAATGTTTCAGCAATATAAGTACTTTTTCACTTTTTTTTTTTTTTTTTTTTTTAGAGTATGAATTTATCAGATCAATCTGATGGGCCAATTAATTTGGAAGAATATTTAGAATTAAAAAGACGTTTGACTTCTTCTGAGGGACGTGTTTTGCAGCTAACACAAATTGTTAAAGATCTCAGACAAAATATTTTTTTCCTCCAGCAAATGGTAATTTATATAGTTCATATAAATACTACTTATTTATATTTTTGAAAATTTAAAATAGTTTACAAGATTAATATATTTTTAATAACAATAATGATCTTGAAATTTTATCTAAGGATTTTTTTTAAAAACACTTTTTTTATTAATTTTGATTGATTATAAATAATTAAAAGAATTTTAGAAAAAAATTCAAAAGAATAGGTATTTTTAATTCATTTTTATATTGAATTATTTTAGACTCTAGTTCAAATAAAAAATAAATATCACACTCCTATTTACATAACAGAGATAATAATGTGATTGTGTTGACATATATCATCCTAGCTGGAAGAATGAAAAATGCTAATGGTTTGTATAAAACTTAAAAATAGAGCTACTGTCAATTTAACGAGGTCTTCAGACCAGCAGTTGAACATTCGCAAGCACCAGTGGTTTTTGCCAAAGATGTCTGAACTTGATCATTTAAAGGAAGATGTCTGACCTTGATCATTTAAAGGAAGTAAAAGTCATAACGAGGTTTCCATAAATGAACCTACAGAAGGATCATTACAGATAAAAAACCGTTAGGATCAATCTATATAATCACAGAAGCAAATTATCTTAAATTCAAAACATTAAATTGTTTTTGAATTCTGGACTATTAGATTGATATTAAAAAAGAGCAAACAATGATTGTTGTATGTAAGTGCAACAGCACTTGCATCCATTATCCATTGATTTTTTAGACTTGCAATGGATAGTTCTGGAATAGGGTAAGGAAAAATATTCTTAACAATATACTTAATTAAAATAAATTAAAAAAAGATTGTCAAATATAATTGTAAGAAAAAATGGTACAAATATAAATACTCATGTATTCATCTATCTATATTCTATTTTATATTTGTTTCTTTAAAACACTGCTTCTATATCAAGAAATAATAATGGGATAACTGATCAATAAATTTAAGATTAAAATATTTTACATATATAGTATATAGATTAATTTTAACTAACATAACATATAATGTTGACAGCCAAGGACATTGATACCTTAAAATCAAAACTATATTTAATAATAAAGTACAACTGCTGTTTAAAAATTCATACTACATTGTAGAAATACTTATAAAAAATTTTAACAAACTCATCACATTTATATCTAATGG
Source organism: Epiperipatus broadwayi (assembly GCA_028023455.1). Taxonomy (NCBI): domain Eukaryota; kingdom Metazoa; phylum Onychophora; class Udeonychophora; order Euonychophora; family Peripatidae; genus Epiperipatus; species Epiperipatus broadwayi. Next base: position 1,379,379 of record JAQFVV010006224.1, on the reverse strand, counting down.
GATGATAATGGTAAATGTGCTATTAAAAACAATTTGAACAATCAGTGTTAAATGCTGTAAATAAACATTATTATTTACGAATTGCTTATTTGGCTAATATAAATTATGTTAAGAGATTGTCAAATTATAGTAAACTATTATCAGCCGGTGATCAAAAATATTCATTATAAAATGGCTTTAAAATGAAATGATTTTTACCTTGCATAATTCAATCTGTTCCTATGATTATGTTTTTGAGTTCAATACTCTTTAAAACATCTTCACACTTTACATTAAAGATTATTGGTTTGATTGTAATTATCAAATTAGTTAAGATAAGGACTGATACTTAACTGATAAAATATTCAAATGGAAATTTGAATCCTGAAAGAACCTTTTTATTCAACGTGATAGATCATTAACTAAGCATGAAATACTCAAACTATTTAATGTTATTTCATTATCGTACATAGTTTGTTATAAAATGTTTTTTGAGCTGAAAATTAAGTATTCATTATTATCTTTCATTAATGAATTAGTTCTGTTGGTATTATTTATTTATTTGAATATTATGTATATGAATGGATGGATGGATGGATGGATGGACGGATGGATGGATGGACTCACACACATTAGATATACTTAAAATTTCCCATCCATTAAACATTCTTGAAACATAAGACCAAATGACTCTCAAGATTAATATTTCATTCTGAACCAGCACTTCCATTGACCCGGTTTACAATCTTGGTTAAAGATTAATATAACTAATTTTTTAATTAAACATAAACATATAGAATTGTCAATTTCATCTCTTTTTATGTGTAATGTATATTTTTAGATATAATTAAAATGCATTTCACCACACATTTGTGAAACATCTGAACAAGGATATTTGAAAAATGCAAATGATTACAAATGTGTATTTTATGCTGAACTAGCACTCTTCAGCTGACTCAGGTCACAATCTTTTATACATATCTTCATCAGTTGCTTAATATTATCATTTTCAAATTATTACACTTTGGATTGCAAATGTCAAATTTTTAAAAATCAAAATGTAACAATATATTTATATTTAAAAAAATAAAGCACCAAACAAATTGTATTATGAACAATTAAAAAATATCCTGCTAATTCTATGATTTAATAGGGTATAAGAATTTAAATAAAAACAAAATATTTAGTACAAGTATATTATAAAACATCTGAAAAATAAATAAATAGATATTTATATATTATCATCATATTATGTATATATATTCTAACTCTTCTTTCCAAGCTACATTTTTAAAATGAATGAATTAAAAATCTTCTTCAAAAACTACTTCTAAACTTTTTTTATTTATATGAAGTGAATCAAGTTTAATAAGAAAATGTATGGTAACTAAGGTTTCTTGCATTATATATATATATATATATATACAATAATGAAAACAAGAATCTGTTTATTAATTAATATTAAATAAACATACAATGAGAATTTAATAATATGAATTCAATCGTGCAAAGACTTAAATGAATTTAATAACACAAGTTGTTCTACTTACAAAAATTCCAATTCCGAAATATATAAGAAAAGATCTAAACTAATTTAAAAAGTTATAAAAAGAAATAATTATTGATATACAATTGATTTTTAATCAGAATTTATTAGAATTCTATTTTACTAAAATGGTAAATGATGTAATTACCTTTATTTTTTTTTTAAAAAAGCATTTGTATAAATAATATTGACTCAGCATGATAAAAATAAATGATTTTTTTTTTTTTTATAAATTAAAAAAGCTATATGTTAGAATGTATAATTTTACATATATCTTTTGTTTTGATATGTAGCTTCTTAATCCATTGTAAATATCTTGTTTTAAAATAATGGATCTTTTTATCTAGAAACAAAAAAATCTTATAAAAGGTTTACTCACAACTGAAAAGATTTAATGAAACATCACAAAATAATATTTTAACAGATTAGGTTGATAGTATTGATTGATTAGCACTTGATCTGTCATTTGAACAATGGGGGACAGTGGATATGAACAATTTCCAAGTCATTTTTTCTACTTTTCTGCAAGTACAATATTATTAATTTTGTCCATTCTCTGGTATTACTTATCCATAATATCCTGATCATCTTCTTGACCCATTCAATGATAACATTCTTTCTCAGTGTATTCACCTGTCTCACCACATCCAAAATAATGTAACTTTTTTCACTTTATTATCTTCAACGTCTTAATGAATCTCCTTTCACTAAAATCTATTCATTAGTCTCTTTAGATATCCAAGGTACCCAAGTATTCCTTGATAATATTTCATTTCAAAAACATCAGCTCTTGTCCTTTTTTGTTTTCTTAATGTTCATACCTCACATCCTTACCATCCTTACATTGCAAAGGATCATAATAAGTCTTCAAAAATATGTGCACATTATCTTCTCTGCCTAAAGCAGGTTAAGTTCAGTATACTATGACTAAGTGATAACATTTAATTGTTGTCATTCCCATTACTCACCATTCTCTTAACGTAATCTAACATCTAAATTTTAGTGCTACATCATAAACATAATTTGATTTCATATCATTTAGAAATAAAAAAATAAGAGATGCAAAAACTGGGCAAAATTAAAATATGTATTTGTAATGTAATAGTTTTAATAAATACAAAAGTAATTAATTATATTATCAACATTAATGTGACATTTGAAATCATTTAAATCCATTGATGATTTCAAAATTTAGAGTGTATAACAATGCAGAAAGGCATACCCTTTGACCCAAATAATCTCATTATTTTATTTTTAAATGTTAATGTAATAATATTCACATCTAAATATAGCCGCAAAAAGAGTTTTCTTTTAAATGAAAGACCATTTTATTATTTTCTGAAGCTTTAAAAAGGAATATAAAGAGCAAATTGCTAATATCCATTCCATGCATTCTTGTTGTTGAAGCAGTTATTATTGTATGGTTATTCATATGGTAAACAAACATAAATGGCTTGTTCACTCTTACTGGCTTTTATCTCTGATTGTAAGTTCAAGAAAACATAATGGTTTTTTTTTTAGATATTTGATAGTTCTTAACTGAAATATCAGTTGTTTTTTAAGACAGTATGAATTAGTATCTATGTGAAAATTATAATTTTTAAAAATATATATATATTCACAATCATAGTAGACAAAAATAAAGTTTGTCCCTTGTTATATGAAGGCTGTAAGATCATCATTCATTGTAATATTGAAAACAGAGAATATTAAGAATCCCTTTGATTATGGACTTAGGCTCCCATTCTTTGACAATGTTTTATTTAGCTAGCTATAATTGTAAGTCATAATTGAAAAAAACTAATATTAAATAAGTTTTCAAAGTAAATTAGGAAAAAAAGTGGTCAATTGATATGAAAAGTAAACATGTACTTTTATTTTAAAGGCACAAGTATTAAAAACACAAATGGAATAGAGTTTAAATAAAAGATAGAAGAATATTAATGTGAAGATTTGTGATAAAACAGGAAGAGTGGCAAAATTAATTATTCATCTTAATAAAAAATAACAAATGCAAATAATTCAGGTTTATATTCTAATAATGAGATAAAGAAATAGAGGAATTTTATATAGATTTATGGAAGATTTTTGGTCGAACCAAACTACATTTAAAAATTATAATGGGATATTTTAGTACAAGAATTTGAAAACAATTGAAAGGTGCAAGTGCTGTGGCTAAATTTGATTATATAGATGGAAATAAGAGGATATGGATATTTACAGAAAATACTATTGTATAATATGAATCCCTTCTATGATAAAAGCGCTAAGTGGAAATAAACATGGAAATAAATAAAAATACTGCAGACTTTATTTATATTTTGACTAATAGAAAATATTTCAAGATTGCAAGGTGCTTAATAGATTCAATACAGAAAATTATTATTGATTAATAAAATGTAAGATAAATGTTTTTTTTTTTTGTTTTTTTTTACATATTATAGTACCAACAGTTAATATCTTTAACTTCCAAAAATCCTGCAGTGGATTTAATATCAGACTTCAAAAATGGCTCAGAAGTAAATGACACCAATAAGAAGGAAATTGATATTCTATTAAGAACTACTGTATAGATAATCACTACAAAAATAAAGCAATTCTCAACTGAGATGACAGTGTATGAAGTATAAAAAAAAGCTGAAACTACTTTAAAATTATTCTTTTAAAAGATATGAAATCCTGCAAAATGGTATAAAAAGAATAATGATGTGAAATAAAAGGAAAGTTATGAAAAGAAAAAAAAGTCTCAAAAATATAAAACAATATGGTATGGGAAGAAAAGATGCTTGAGTATTAAGAAGAGAAATTGGAACTTTTATTAAAAAGAGGAATGAAAGAAGTCTACAAAAAGTTATTTAGTAACAAAAAAAAAAACCAAATAGTTCTTGCATCTTCCCATAAAATTTCATGAAATGATGTGTATAATTAAATTTATGAATAATGGAAAAGTTCAAGGTAGTTTTGGGGTAAAAAAAAAAAACCAAGTGAAAAAATAAAAAAAAAAATTGGCACAACTATATATTAAATATCTAAATGACAAAAATGTACCTGATGATTGGAAGAATGTAGTAATGATATTGATATTTTTTATGATGAAAAGGAAGATATCAGTAATTCCAATTTCATTCAAGATATTTATTAAAGTCATGACAACTCATCTACAGAGAACTTAGATTTGAATTAATAAAAAGGACAAGAAAGATTTAAAAGTGGTTCTATTACAGCTCATCATATTAAAAGAAATTATAGAAAGGACTGATAAGTGTGTATTGCCATTTTGTTTTGGATTTGTAGATTATGAAAAAAATATTTGCTTTTATAAGTATTTCCATGGTGATTAAAGCTTTGTAACATCAAATTATAATTCAAGAAAATTGAAGACTTCTTATCAAAATGGAACAGCAGTGATTATATTACTTGTAGCCAATACAATTAACATTGATGAGAGTATATTATTAGATATTTTTATTTCTTCAAAACTTTTTACAGTTTATAAGAAGTATTTTATGGATTAAAATAGGGAAGCTAAAGGAATAAAAATAAATAGAAATTATTTAAGCCATCTAAATTTTTCTAATGATGTGGTTGTTTTTGCAAATAATACTTCAGAGCTTTTAGAAATGTTGCAAGAATTATCAGATAAAAAGTATGACTAAAAATAAATGGTAAAAAACTAAAGTATTGTTCAATGGTTTTAATAGAAGAAAATAATGATCGATAATTATGAATTAGAAAAAGTTAACAATTACAAATAACTTAATCAGATTATTAATATAGATGAAATTAATCATAGAGTTATACTTGAATGATATTTATAGAAATAACATTATTAAAAGGAAATATGTCTTTATATTTGAAGAAGAATGGGTTTTAATGTTAAATGTAACAAGTGAAATACATGAGTAAGAACAGAAAGATATTGATATCATAGCAATAAGTAGGAGACAAATAGATTTGGGTTGACCATATTGCAGGAAATGTGTGTATATAGACACTTGAAGTCTTAAGCAGGATTTCAAGAAATTATACAATTCTGAAAAAGTGATTATATTTAAGGTGAATAGGTGAAATAAGGAAGTTTGCTGGAATAATGTGGGGAAGCTGTAGATCAGGAGTAATAAACCTTTCTGTCAAAAGCCAATTTGATATTTATAATAACATTCATGGTTCATACAAAATTATTGATTTAAAAATTATCCTGCTATATTTGATCAAACAATTAATTTATTCCTAATCATTAGGGGTGGGCAACCTTTTTAACTGGCAGACCAATTTAAACTTGCACTTTTTAAATGAGGACTATAATTTTTTTGTGAATTAAAAATAAAGTAACATCATTATTAATGAATTTAGTATATCAACCACACAGTTCTTTTTTCCAAAATAGTTCGTAAATATCCAATATATAAATAAACAAACAAACTCCTTCTTTTAAAAACTTGCTTTTTATATGACTATAATCATCAATAAAAAATCCAACATTTTGACTATTTTATATAGTCTTTTTCAAGGCACAATAAATATATATATATATAATAATAAATATTACATATTCCAAAATAAATTTTTAACAAAAATTACAAAATATATTCACAATCAAAAATTCACCATATCTCATTCCTCTTTCCTATTGCAAAAAAATCACAACATAATCACAAAAACCTTTTTTAAATAATATATATCCTTTAAAACATTCAGTTAATAACCTATTATTTTATTTTCTTTCAGCAACAGTTTAATGCTGTTTAAATATTACAGTTTATAAACATCGCGCTATATAAAATAATTGACTTATTAATAACTCTGGTTTTATTTCATTAATGTACATACCTTTCTTTATCATTCTTTCATTGTATAACTTAACATATTCCAAAGGCTTTATTTCAAAATCCCCATGCTTAAATTTATTCATGTGAATGTAAACAGCAGAATTTTTATCACCTAAATGCTGTTTTAATTTAGTTTTTAATTTTTACTAGTCCCAACATATATCATTTCTACATTCTTTCTAAAACAATTCAAACATTTTATCAAATAAACTGAATTCATAATCTGTAACTTATTATAGTCCCCATTATTATTAATTTAAAAATCTAAACTTGCTTTCTTTTTATAAACTGGACAAATTAAAACATTATATTTCCTATTAATCATTTTAACTAATTTCTTAACTAATAAATAAATCTTTGGATACATTGAAACCAACATAAATAACTTTTTTGCTATTCCTATTCTTATCTAATCCCATTCTATTTTTTATTTTATTTATATTTTTATTAGAAAATAAATGTTCACCTACATCCCTAGGATAATCATTCAAAAAACATTCAATCCTAATAATATCAACCTCATTCTTAAACAAATTACTATTTGAACATTATTAATGACTGTTCTACATTTAATGACAGTTTTTCCAATTTGCCTTTTAACTATTCTATAAGACATTTTTATATTCTTGAAATTATTTTTTATGTTCTAGACAAATTAATTCTACAGCAGCTAGGATCTATTTATTTATAAACTCCCTTCAGAAAATAGTTTTGAGTTTGTTTGTTTTTTATAAGTAAAAAATGAAACTTGTTTTCACAGAATTTTCTGACTTGTTTGGACTTTTTATGATATGTGACAATCACTTCATGAAGCTCCTTTTCACAGTTTCTATTTTAATATTTTTTTTTTCCTCAGCAATTTTGTTGTAGTCAGAATGTTCAATAAATAATGTTTTTTATTAATTGAAATACTTTCCAGACATATCAGGCATTTCCATTTAATCTTTCTTTGAATTAAAAAAATATGTGTTGATCTATGTCTATTGAAATATGCAATTTTTTGTGACAACTTTTTTTTTATCTTTCTTGGTGTAGCCATCATAATAAAAAAATAGAATAAATGCAAAGTAATAATAATAAAAGTAAAAAAAAATTTTTTTTTTTGCAAATACACAATTAGTACATGAAAATCACTATAAAAGCAAATAAAATGCTCCCTGTAATTTTTATAGACCACACAATATAGATAATTTCTTGGAATATTGCATCTCTGCTAGAATGAACTAGAACTATTATAAAGATTGGATGTAATTGAGAAATTAAATATTTTATTTTACTTTTAATTTAATATTTGTAGTACTGTGTGTTTAAATAAAAGTTTTATGCAAGGCCATTTTATATATTTTTTGAAAATGCTTGGGGGCCATATTGAAAGTTTTCAAGGGCTGGAGATGGCCTTAGAGTCAGAAGTTCCCCACTCCTGCTGTAGATGAGAGAAACTGGATTAAATTTGAAAAGATATTCAGTCTGCATGGATTGATAATAGTTAAAATGATATCTGAATGTGCAGATTTTTATAGTTTATCAAGCCATAATAGCAAAATAGAATCTTTCTATCCAACATTTGTTAAAATTAATTAATTTTCATTGAGTACTTTCAAATGCTTTGTGGATTTCAGATATAATTCATTTAAAATTATGTTTACATCAATATTTGAAATGCATCACATAGATGTGCAATTGGATAATTTTATATATTGGGTATGATTAAGAAAATGGTTTGAATCTTTTTATAAAAATGACATTTGTATTAAGTGTGATTGTAAAAGCAAACTAGTGCTTGAATTGGTGAACCAGCAACATTTATAAGTGATCTTAAAGGAATTCCTAACTTGTGTACTTTGAGCATTTCATATAATCTTAGATAAAACAAAAATCTCTTGATGAGGGGTGGGTCTTAGTTTGTACCAAAAATTTCAAATTGCCACTTTTTTTTCTATATAGATGAATGGGTCTCTATAAATTTTTTGAAAAGTAATTTTCCCTGATATTTTTTGCATTTTATTATTGTATCTATTCAAGTGTCATTTTTTGTTATCAAAGATATAAAATTATCCGATGATTATATTTTACTGGGTTTGATATTGTTTGCTTTTTACTTGTATGCTTGTCAAACAAGCTATTGCAGTTTTGAAAATTATTAAACTATTGGATTTTATTATATGTTTGATTGAACCTTGATTTCAAATTATTTTGGGGAATTATACAAAGCTATAGATTCATTGGCTGCAGAAAGGAGTTTGCTATTAACTGAAAGCCTTAAAGGAACCGAGCAGGGCAAATTCCTAATGTCCACTTTATACATTCTTGTCGTTGCAGCTGTTATTACTATGTGATTATTCATATAGTATACGAACATGGATGGGCTGCTCACCAACACGCATTAGCCAGCGTGGTGAGTTTATTGGCTTTTTACCTCTGAGTTTAAGATCAAGAAATACCATGGTCTTTCTTCTCAGTGCCTGATAAGACAGAATGAATGTTTGTGAAAATGATAAATATTTTTCCAATATATACAATTGTGACAGACAAAAATAAAGCATGGCCCTTATTCCCAGGAGGCTGTAAAGTCAACAACCAAGGCAGCGGTTGGTGGCCAAAGGCGGAGGGTGCTAAGAATCCCCTGATTGCTGACCCAGGCTGCCATTTGATGACGACTTTTTATTTAGGTACTTACAACTGCAGATCACTTTCAAGTGAAGGAAGATTGCAAGAATTAGAAGAAGAACTGTCTTATATTAAATGGGACATTATTGGACTTTATGAAGTTAGAAGAAAAGAAGAAGAAACAATTGATTTAAAAAGTGAACATATACTCTATTATAAAGGCACACATATTGGAAATACAAGTGGAGTAGGATTCATTATAAATAAAAAGTGGAAGAACAATATTGTGGAGATTGATGGTGTATTGGACAGAGTGGCAAGATTAGTTATACAACTTAATAGCAGATACCAAATGCAGATAATTCAGGTTTATGCCCCAACAAGTTCTCATAGTGATGAAGTAGTAGAAGATTTTTATATGGATGTCCAAAAGGCTTTTGATCAGAGTAAACAACATTTTAAAATTGTTATGGGAGACTTTAAATGAAAGATGAAATTGCTGTAGGTAATTTTGGTTATGGTAATAGAAATGAGAGAGGACATAGACTTGTGGAGTTTGCAGAAAAAGAAAAACTTTATATTATGAATTCATTTTTTGAGAAAAATGTTAAAAGGAAATGGACATGGAAGCATCCAAATGAAGGTACAGCAGAATTGGATTATATTTTGACTAACAGAAAATACATATTTCAAGATTGTAATGTTCTTAATAAATTTAACACAGGAAGTGATCATCGATTAGTAAGGTGTAAGTTACGTGTTAACGTAAAACTAGAGGGACAAAAATTATTAAGAAAAACAATATTTACAGTTGATATTCCTAATCTTCAGAAACATTCTAATGAATTTAAATTAGAAATTACAAATAGGTTTCAAGTGTTAGGAGATTTTGAACATGATTCAGATTTGAATGAAATTAATATGAAAATAACTGATACACTTTTAAAAACTGCAACAAACATAGCTGGTAGAAAAAAGCTGCAATTGACTAATAAAATTTCTACTGAGAGTAGAGAATTTATGAAGAAAAGAAGGAATATGAAGATATACAAAAATGATGTATTAAAAAGAATTGAATATCTCGAATTTTGTAAAATGGTACGGAAAAGAGTTGAAAATGATATAAGAAAGTATAACTGTGAAATAGCAAGGAAAGCTGTAGAAGAAAATAAAAGTCTCAAAAATGTTAAACAACATTTTGGTATTGGTAGGAAATTTATATCCACAATAAGAAAAAAAGATGGAATTATTACTAAAAAGAGAGATGACATCATGAAATTGGTAGAAGATTTTTATCAAGAATTATATAGTAATAAAGAACAAGTACCTCCTATATCTATTACATCTTCCGAATTGCCCAGAATTTTAAATGAAGAAGTGAGACATGCAATTAAGTGTATGAAGAAAGGAAAGGCTCCAGGAAATGATGGAATTATAATTGATATATTAAAAGAAGCAGGTGAAGAAATAGAAACAATTTTAGCAAAGTTATATACCAAATGCCTAAATGATAAAGATGTACCGGAAGATTGGAAGAATGCAGTAATAATATTAATATTTAAAAAAGGTGATAAAGAAGATATTAAAAATTACAGACCTATCAGCCTTTTATCAGTTTTATATAAAAATTTTACCAAGATAATTACAACTCGTCTACAGAGAACTTTGGATTTCCACCAACCAAGAGAACAAGCTGGATTTAAAAGTGGTTTTAGTACAATAGATCATATCCAGGTATTGAGAGAAGTCATAGAAAGGACAAACGAATATGAGTTGTCATTATGTTTTGGATTTGTAGATTATGAAAAGGCATTCGATTCTATACACATTTCTTCAGTGATTAAAGCATTGGATCATCAAGGTATAGATCCAGGATATTGTCATATTTTAAAGAATATTTATAAAAATGCAACAGCAACAATTAGATTACATAATGATACTGGAAAAATCAACATTGAGAAAGGTGTAAGACAAGGTGATTCCATATCTCCAAAACTCTTTACAGCAGTGCTGCAAGAAGTATTTTGTGGATTAAAATGGGAAACTAAAGGAGTGAAAGTAAATGGAGAGTATTTAAGTCATTTAGATTTCGCAGATGATGTAGTTGTTTTTGCAAATAATGCTTCAGAGCTGCAGGAAATGTTGCAGGAGTTAGCAGATGGAAGTAGAAAAGTAGGACTAAAGATAAATGTTAAAAAGACTAAAGTAATGTTTAATCGATTTGCTCAAAATATGAAAATAAAGATTGATTATGAAGAATTAGAAGAAGTTAACAGTTACAAATACCTTGGTCAGATTATTAATACAGATGGAAACATAATGGAGGAAATTAATCATAGAATTAAACTTGGTTGGAGTGTTTTTGGTAGAAATAACTTGATACTAAAAGGAAATATGCCTATGTGTTTGAAAAGGATGGTTTTTAACAAATGTGTTTTACCAGTTCTTACTTATGGATCTGAGACTTGGACACTTAATAGAAGAGCAATACAGAGACTTCAGACCACTCAAAGGAGTATCGAGAGATGTATGGTGGAAGTAACAAGAAGAGATTGAAAACGCAATGTATGGGTAAGACACCAAACAGGTGTTACTGACCTATTGAAAAAATTAAAAGATTGAAATGGAGTTGGGCTGGACATATTGCTAGAAGAGATGATAATAGATGGACAATTGAAATTTTAAACTGGATTCCAAGAGATTGTAAAAGACCCAGAAAGAGACCACATGTGAGATGGATGAATGAAATAAGAAAATATGCAGGGGTGTTGTGGAGAAGAGAAGCTAAAGATCGGAGAAGATGGATTAAACTTGGAGAGATCTTCATCCTGCAGTGGATTGATAATGGTTGATGATGATGATGATGATAGATTCATTAATTTGTCCACTTGTACTTTTTCATGGAAAACTTATAGAGATATTAATATTAAATTCAATAGTTAAAAATCCATTTTATTACAAATGGGTATTGGCAGTTTCATTATTTAGTCATGGTAGAACTGCTCATGTTCGACTTTATTAATTTTTGAATATCTTCCACAAATAAAAAAAAAACAACTCACTTTTATTTGTCTATGTAAAAATTAAAAGATATAAATATGGTTCATAATCACACATGAAATATAAAAAGCAAATATATACAGGTTATATGTTAAATTTTAACCAATTTGATTATTTTGTAAGGTTAAAAACCTTTTAGATAAAACCAAAAGCATTGCAATGATAGTCATACCCATCAAGAACACTCTTAATAAAAAATATATTTCTTGATAACTGTTATGTTCATACTTTTATTAATATTAACAGATCACACAATGAGAAAATGGCTTTCATAATTCAGAGATTAAGACAGTCTTACATTATATAAAAGAAATTACTGATAATATTAGTAATATTTTCTGTATAAATAATATTACATAATTTTCCATTAAATTTTTAAAAAATCAGAGAAATATTTCCATATCTTAAAGACACATAACATTGGAATTTTATGCCATTTATGAAATATTGTTGCTGAATCTGTTCTCACTCACATATTGAATAGATATGGAAGAGAAAGACCCATTCTTGCAATTCAGGAGAGATCTAATGTGATAATTATTTATTTATACATGAAATTATTAAAACATAGTGTCAATTTTTCTGAAATACATTCCAGAGACTATTAAAAAAACTATTAAGAAATTTTTTAAAAATCTTAATAATATGAAAGAAAAGTGTGAATTGAATAAATTAATTCCTGTCTGGGAAAAGTTATTAGGAAAAAAAGCATCATTTTTTACCCATCTTCCAATAAACTATGAAAATAAATAATATTTAAAACACTATACATATGTTTATATCATTAATAAAAGCCTGCATATATGTGCTCTGAAGAAGTTGTTTTAATTACACTGAAACATTATTAGTATTATTTTACTTGTTTTATAGGATTACTGTCATTTACTTTGATAGGAAAATTTCTGGACGGCTTTAATTACTGAGGAGAAAAACATCAAACCAACATCTTAAACTGTATTACTATTCAAAATAGGTTTCAACCATATATACAGTTTCCATTCGAGAATTATAAACATATATATAAACAGTGGAGTCATGAAGATCACTATGTTTTGTTCCAAACCCCTCTTGCATACAAACATATATAGCATATAATAGATCACATTTTGTTAATAAACATTGATTCAATTGAAATACATTTTGTTTATTAGAATGCAAGTATACACTACTTTCCAACATGCACATATGTGTAACAGACATTTTTTTATACGTTTAGTATGCATATATAAATTAAGATTATAATATAAATAAAAAAATTTTAAGAGATAATTAGTCATTAATTGTAAATTGTTGGAACATATTTACATATTCTTTACTGAGTGTGTGCTCACTCATGTCTTCACTGAAACAATAAGAATATATAAGAAACTAGCTATCATATTTTTATTTTTAAATTACAGTAAATAGCAAATTGTCTGACTTTTGTCACTATAAAATATGCTCTGAGTAATATATATGTATATTTTTTTCAATAATTCTTTTTCTCTTATAGAAATATAATAGTAGCTCTGTTATCAAGTGGTCTTGTTATCTCTAATTGTTTTAACATTTTAAAATAAGTATCAACTTTTAGTATGTTCTAAAATTCTATAAAACTTTTAGCATTATGCTCAGAAAATATTTTATAATGCAAAATTTTGCACATTAAATGCAGAAAGGATAATAAAGAAAGAATAAATTGTATGCGCTTTTAACATAAACTGAAGAAATTTTATTAATAAACATAATCGTATATGGTACTCCAAGTCAAAAATCTGCTACTGACATATTGTAAAATTATTTGCAAATTTTACTTTTTTTTTAAACATAATCACCTATAGCACTCAGAGAAGGAAAATGGCTGCTAGAATATCTTAAAATTTGTACATTTTAATGTTTTTTTTTGTTTGTTTGTTTATCTTTTTCTTTGGATAACATATAATTGAAGTGGTATAGTTACATGCAGCATAGTTTGTGGCTGTACTTTATATATAATGTATATATATATATATATATATAGAGAGAGAGAGAGAGATTTAAAAAAATACGAAGGCATCTCTATGATAGTGAAAAAGAAAACATTACCTGCCAATTGTATGATAGGGAGTATTGAAGTGATTTTTCTTCTTTAACTCATTCTCTATTTAAAATTACATAAATATCCATTTACTGATCAATAATGGTCAGTGAACTGAATTAGCTTTGGGCTAGCTATATAAAACAAAAACTTCAAGCCTGTTCAGAGCCTGAAAAAAATGTTCAAAGTTATTTGTATTTGAGCTCAAGTATTTGGAGGTATGGCCTATGAATGTGTTTCCATGACATTAAGAGGCTGTTTAAACATATATATATATTGAATATTTATTTGAATTATGATACATTCTGATAGTTAACTAAAAATTGAATTGGATTAATGCTAAAATAAATGCATAAAAATTTTATGAAACACTGCCGTTTTTTTTTTAATACTATAGGTCCAAAAATTGATGCAAGAAAATTCATTTTTGCGAACTCAAGGAACAAATGCAAATGATACTCAGGTTTTTCCAAATGGTCATGAAACTTCAGTCTCCTCAGAACCTCTAATTAACAACAGATCCCCACGTAATAGTCAACGTCCACTTTCGATGTTTGAAACTAGGAATTCTCAAAAACATCTTTGGTCTTCAGGATTATATGGCCGAATTCAACCCAAAAATGAAGACCTGGTAAATATTTATTTTTATTGTTGAATTTTAAGATATTTACTTCTTGCAATAAATAGTAAAAAGCTACAAAGCTATCTATTATTCTTAAAGTGTATATTATTTGAAAAATTGAGAAATGAGTTTGCTTAGAATAGTAAAATTTGTAGAATATTTGGGATGAAATTATTAAAACTAAAGCAATGAAAATACTTAGATAAAAAAATAGGAGTAGGTTAGTTCAGAATAGTAAAGAACTATTAAGTAATTTTAAATACTTGAGAAGTTGTATAACTGATGATGGAAATAATGAGAAAGAAATTAGAATTAAAAATGCTTCAGAAAGAAATTTCTATAGTTTTACAGATGTGGACAATTAAGAAAAAAATAAAAAAAAGATTGGAACTTAAGATAAAGAAATTTGTAGAATGGAGAATAAGTTGAAAAAAATAAGATTTACATTATAGAAGTAGTTGAAAGATAAATAATAAAAAAATTAGTATATTCTTAGAAAAATTTGTGAAAAGTAATTGAATATGGAAGTATAGAAAGAAAAAAAAGTGAAAAAATAAATTGATTGTTAATGTTAAAAAGTATAATAGCTATTACTTTTAATATTTGAAGAAAATAAAAGAAATCTTGGAAATAATACTCTGATTTAGTGTGCTGGATCAGTCTTTTGACAGATAATTAATGACAAAATTGGTTTTAGCTTTTAGTGGGGAAATAACCCTTTCAATAGATCTTAATATAAGTGTTATTTGTTAAATAAAAGATAATAGTTAATATGTTTTATTTTCTATTATTTGATCTGAAATAATTATTGCTCCTTTCTTACTCTATGCCATTATGTCTTGTAAGGGATAGCTTACAACTCAATCATTCCTGCTAAGATTAGCTCATTTATTAAATTAAGTCCATCGTAAAACTTGCACTAATAATGGGAATGTTATTTGATTATTATTAACATATATATACACACACACACACATATGTTTATTGATATTAACATTTAATCAGAGAAGTCATAATAAATTATTGTTTTTATAGTGAATCACTTAGTATATCAAAATATTATAGGAAAAGATATATATATATATACACTATTTGATAAGCTTTAATGGATTGTTATGTATCCTAAACTGAACAATAGTGTGACGCAATTTGAAGTTAAGTAACTTGGAGATGACTTGATGTCAAGTTAGGTAGCTAAGAAACAGAGTATGAAAATAAAACTATGATTTTACTATTTTATTTTTTTATTAATAAAATGTATTAAACAATAGGCAGCCACATCAATCTAACAGGAAATGAAGATATTAGTGTACCGCGAGACATAAGCACGTACTATATAAAAGCAAAAATCTTTTAAAATCTTGTTTCTTGGCAATAATACATCTACTATCATGAACTAATGCCAATTGAGTTAAAATTTCAAACACTAAAATAGTCTTTTATTTGAATTACAGTAGTTTTCTTTAAATCAAGCACTGTATTATAAATTTTATCAAATTTAGCAGAAAGAGCTATGAAATGAAAATTAAGAACAATTTTTAGATTTTCATAATAACTAGATTATTTTCTGATTGTGAGTGGAAGAATTTTGATATTCTTAAATCTTGTCAGAAAAGGAAAACTAATTCTGCTAATAGTTTAAGAAAAAATGGAATGATTTATTTAACGTATACATATAAAAATTCTTCTATAAGTAATTTATGATTATAAATGGTTATTTAATGTGGGGTAAAAGAAAACTTGCTATGGTGTGATCGCTCTCTTCCCTAACATGTTTGTAATATTGAATTTCAAAAATCTCACACACTTCACTTTTCAGCAACAAAACTTTTATTATTGATTACAGTTTCGACTATACAATGCAGTCTTCATCAGATCTTAATCTATTTTTTCAAATGTCCTCCCAACTGTAATCAATAATAAAAGTTTTTTTGCTGAAAAGTGAAGTGTGTGAGATTTTTGAAATTCAATATTATATATGAAGACAGCAAAAACAGAAGAGGAAGAAAAGAATTTAGAAGGATTATATAATATACTAACATGTTTGTGTAAGACTTCTATTTTTTTTTTCTACTTTATTATAACATCCAAGAAGATGCCTGCTGTCCAAAAAGAAGTGTGCACAAAAGTATAAAGAGATGGATTAACTAAAGATCGATGTGTTTATTTTAAATGACCCAGGAGACTTCTTTTGCCAAAGAAAGTGATATGGTGAGCTAAACTGTTTATTGGAAATTACCACGCCTAAACATCATAAACTACTACTACTACCAGGATGATTCTATGAACGTTTCAACAATTATTTTTTATCAAGGGATTAATGTTGTAAATTTTCTTTGATTTTTCTTTTACCTGTTGTTTTATTTTCATATTCAGTTGGTGAACTTCACAGTTTATACTGTGAAAGATTTCATTTTTAGAGTTAGTTATTTTCTTTTTTATAATTGTAAATAAAATCTAGGTTAGCTCATTGAATTCCTAGCTGCTTAACATCAGGTTATCTATATATATATTGAGTTAAGATTTCCATCTATTTTTATACAGATTAAATTACAACAGTTGGTAGAGTATAGAATTCATTTTATATGTTATATATTGTTGATTAACCATTGTTATGTTATTTTGATGTGAATGACTAATTAACTAGTATAAATTCTTTTATCTATCACATATGTATTTAAACTTAGATTGGGGGGACTTAAATCAAATAAATCGTTTTTTGCAGGAATAAATCAATATTATTATAAACAAGACAATGGATGTTTAATTTAGTAGGTCAGAATCACAATCATTTTAAACCATTAATATTCATTTATTTTTTTTGTATATTTCATGATTTTGTAAATAATGTGTGTCATAAATGGATTTCTACCATAGGGTAAAGGGTATGGATCTATAGAATTATTAACTGATAGAATGGTAGAGATTCATATTTGTCACATGTATATATATATTTATTATTATTATTATTGTTGTTGTTGTTGTTGTTGTTGTTGTAGTAGTAGTAGTAGTAGTAGTAGTAGTAGTAGTAGTAGTAGTAGTACTACTACTACTACTTTATTTTTAAATTCATATTATCATTGTTAATAAACGTTACATAGTTTGCATTATTCCGGTCTCTGGTTTATTGAGTTATCACAGCATTCAACTGTCAACTAATAATCATATATGCACACACACCTATTTCATTTTTATATAATAATTTTGTAATAAATTATTTTAAAAGCTAGTTGCAACCTATATAGAGGTGCAGAAGTTGTTTCGTGTATCTGATCATATCTGTTATGAGAGTCAAAGGCAATATTCTCTCTGGGTTCAAATATTAGGGTGTAATGGAATCGGAAAGGGGAGAGGTGGACGAACTAACCTAAATTGTATCTGGTATTATTAAATCGGTATAGAGCTAGTCAATTAAAAGTGCATGCAATCATTGGTTAGGCATTTCATCAAGTTTTCGTCAGCATTCTACCTGAAGACCCAAAGTCTGACCGTAGTTAGATGTGACTTTTTCCCTTTTCCAGCCTGGTGGGTTGCCATGGACCATTTCATCTGGGGTAACCAATCATGGTGCATTGAATCATAGTTTCCAGACTGTTACATCTGCATTATATCTTAGATGTCAGATTTTTTCCTATCTGTTACAGTCTGTATAACAATTTGCCTTTATACTTTATTCTTTCTTATCTAGTTATTGCTAATCTCCATATATGTATTTTAAAATATAATAAGTTTTAACATCTCATTGTTGTGCATCTGTTAAACCATGTTTAATTAAAATTATTTATAATAATCTTATATACTATTTATAGTCTAAAAGGGAGCAAATAAATTATTCTGCTATAGAAGAATATGATAATACTCAATCTGCTTGTACAGATACAAAACCATGGTAAGTGAATGTTCGCACACAAACAAACACACACATATAAAATTGCTATATTATTAATTATTATATATATATATGTTAATTCCAATATTGTAACAGATAAATGATGACTTCATATTATAATTATTTTTGGGATATTCCATGTAGTAAAATAGCCTAAATAGCTGATATTTCAGTACAATAAGAAGTACCTTCCTCAGAGCATCCTCTTTCTCAAATCATAGAAATTCGTGTGAGGAAGGTAATTGTTATTGTACTGAAATGCCAGCTATTTAGCTATTTTACTACATGGAATATCCAGAAAATAATTGTAATATGAAGTCATATATATGTTTATATATACATTTATCCGAAAATTTGCAATGATGGCATTTTACTTATAGCTTATATGTCGGACTATTTTCGTCATCTAGTTTTAATAATTAAATGATTTTTAAAAACTTCAAATTTTATTTAAATATTTCAAATACATTTGACTGTTATTAATAACACACAGTTTAATACATAATACAATGTTTTGAATGGTTTTATTCTCCTCACTTTTTCAGGCATCGCTAGCCTGAGCAGCAACAGTATTAACATGGGATTTGAACTGAGGACTATTAGATCTGTTAATATATAGAATGAAACTCTAACCATTTAGGTCATTGATTCGATTCCCATGCTAGGATTTTCACTGGTGAAGTCAGCAACACATGAAGAAGTGAGGAGAATGATAATTTTATTTTGATCATTGGATTAAATTATGTCATACCTCCCAAGCAATTGATAATACAATAAATTAATTACAATTTCTCGCACAAGCAACTTAAGTATTATGTAGTATTAAATAGATATAAAGTAAAATTCTTTATGGCCAGAAAACAGTTTGCATTTAGAAAAGATAATTTATTAAACAAATATGCAAGGAATTGAAGTTTGTTTCATTGGTCTTGAGAAGTCTTTAAATAAGAGTTAATTGTGTTTTGTCGAATGTTTCGAAGAAAAAAAATAGATTGGAAGCAAAAATAAATTTGCACTTGGATAAAAAAAAAAATTGTATTATTAAATAGGTTTTTTTAACAAAATAGATTGATATTTGAGGGAGGGAGATAACTACTCTCTTTTTTTTTGAACATTTATTTAAATGAACTTAATTGATGTGAAAAGTAGAGTTAGCACACATGGTAGGAAACTTGTTGCAATAATTTTGCTAAGAGTAATTGTAACAAAATACTTTTTTAGATTGATGAAATTTGTACATTGTTTGGAGTAGAAATCAATAAATCTATGGTTAAAGCAATTATCATAGATAGGGGTCATGAGGTTTGCAGTGAGAGCTCGAAAGTTTTAAAGCAGATTAGCTATTTTATATATTTTGGAAATTATTTATCTGATAGTGAAAATAATGTCAAAGATATGGAAGTGGCAACTGAAATAGCTAATAGCAGGCTTTTAATAAAGATAGAAAGGTTATTTTGCATATTGTTAAATAAGGAATTAAGAAAAAGATTTGTGGAATATGTTGTTTGGGATGTGGGTTTATAGAAAACAAAAACGTGAATAATTAAAAGATAATTTTATAAATATTATAGAAATATTTTATTGAAGATATTCTGAAGCAAAAATTGTATTGACCAAATACTTTCTGGCAGAGGAATTATGAAGAATTTGCTGAAAGATTGTAAAGAATAAGAGAAAGAGAGATAGAAAATGAAAGAAGTTTACTGATGATAATTGAAAGAATAGCAGTAGTAACAAATCATTGAAGGTTACAGAATAGACAAAAAAGTTAGGAGAAGTTTGTGGAATTGATGTACAGGATATGCTTTTTTCTTTTCTTTTTTTGTAGATAACTAATAATGAATAAAATAAAAGATTTTAAATAAATAACAATTATTATTATAAAAGTTGATAAATTGCATAATCAAAAATTATTAAAATAATAATGATTACTTTAGTTGTTTATGTAATGGATGATTTTTTTTTTAATACAACTATTAATGAAGTTCTTTAATTCTGCTGCCATATCATTAACTATCTGATTCATGGCTTGTGATTATCACATATGCATAGATCACTGATTTTTACATTTTATATATATTGCACTCATCTGATATCAAATCTGTAGCTACAGTGGCAGAAATGAAAGACTTAGTAAAGCTACTAGTGATTCTAGTTCTTGATTGGAATGTTTGCAGATTCCTGTATAACATTTTAATTGTTAGATTTTTAACAAAAGAAAAAAATTATAACAATAATTTGTAAATATTAATTCTTATTAAGTGCAATGTCAGCACATAATAATTAAATAAGGCTATAACCTGAGTACATGCGCCTTGAGTGTTTAATTTATTACAAGAGAGACCTCTACAAATCTAAATAAATTTCTACAAATTAAAAAAAGTTTTTTTTTTTTTTGTTAATTATATTTAAACATTAATTCTTATATTTACTAAATGAAATGATACATAAATATATATTTTTTTAGTTAGTAATGCTACTTTTTTACAACGATTTCAATATATTATACATGATTAAATTAAAAAGAAGTGGGAATTGTTATTTAATTATTGTTTTCTTATGTTGTACATGTCAACAATATTTTTATAATGTTTTATTTGCTTTTTTCTACTAGAAGTATATTTTTGTTTAATTGTAAACATGTTTTGAGTTACATGTCTTGAAAGAAAATATTTTAATTTTTCAGCAGAAAAGTAAATGATCAAAATTTAACAAATTTTTATGGAACTCAATAAGAATAGTGCAGAAACCTTATAAATGATATAAAAAATATATAGTGTTGAAAATAAGTCAGGCATATTCATTTAAATGGAACAAACAGTTCAGAGAGGAATCAGAAAATAAATATAGTGACATGGTAGTAGTTGATGATAATGTCTTCCACAGACTTCTATAATAAACACTGATAAAAAGTCATTGTCAATAAGTTGGCTTCTTTTTAGCCATACTTTATATATTTAATAATACCAATAAAATATCAAACTCCCAATTTAAATTGTATATTTGTTATTATGCTTTATTATTATCAAAATTTAAATAACCAGCTCATAGTTTGAATTTGATATCGAATTAAATAAATTTTAATTACAATTTTTCATTTTGCCATCCTAATTTGGTACTGTTTAAATAAACATAAAAGAATCCAATTGGAAGTAATGCAGTGTTGAATTATATTTCCAGCAACAAAAATATATATCTCTCAAACTGTAATTTACTTTAATACAGGATGTGGTCATTGAGTAGTAAGATATATGCTGATGCAAAACTAAAAAGATAAAAGTGCTAATAAAAACAACAACTTATAAGTCATTTCAAAATATTAAAAGATTTAGTTGACTGCTCAAACTTGAATAAATTTAATCAGAAGATAACTGATATTTTACTAAGATTAACTATACTTATAGCTAGTACAAAAAAAGCACCCATTTGCCAGTAAATTGTCAATTTACAAGGCATATATGAAAAAAGAAGAAATATGAAAATGTTTAAAAATGATCCATTAAGAAAAATTGAATATTTATACAAAAATACACTTCTCATTATGTGCATCTCACAATTCTTTTTTACTGACAAATGCCAGTATCACTTGTCTAATCTCCAAAAATTAGTAAACATGTACACTCTCCTTACAAATCATAAATAAATAAGGAGGAACTGTTTAAATGTTTTTGAATTTTTTAAGAAAATTGTTAATTGTTGATGAAAAAGCATTGTAAAAAATGCATAATAAAAAGTATCTTTTTTGTATAGATTTAATAGAAGCAATGTAATAAGGTTGGAAGAAGTTTTGGACATCTTGGATGAATTGGATATTTGAAATAAAATAGTATAAAAAAAAATTAACGATGATATAAGGATATATATCTGTGAATTGAAAGAAAAGTTGTTTCAATAGTAAAATAAAGATGGCACATTATTCAAAAAATAGATGGTAGCATGAAGTGTGTGAAAGAGTTCTGCAAAGAACTATATAGTAATGCAGATAAAAAAAAGAAAATGGTCCTTATAATTATATCCTCTGAATTGCCAAATATTTTAAATGAAGATATGAAATATGGAATTAAATTTTTGAAAAATTGAAAATTCTAAAAAGTGATAGAATTATTATTGATATTAAAAATGAAGCAGATGAAAAATAGAGAAATTGTTGGCACAGCTATGGGAGTCCGGGTTTAAATTTTAGGTAAAAAAAATTTTTTTTTTTTTTTTGGTTTTTAAAATTTTTTTTTTTTTTTTTTTGGGGTTAAGATCCGAAAAACTAAAGAAACATAAGGATCAAAATATAAAATATTGATACTGACAATTGGGAGGGAAATTTATATAACAATAGTATTCACATAAGATACTGATGCACCAATAACTTAAAAGACTGAATAAATACTTTAGACTCACCGAGGTCATTATTATCGAATGTCTATATTGATCAAATATGAACAAAACTAGTTAACATAAACAATCCATAAGCGCTATAAACAACTAAATTTAATGCATTTTTATTTAGGGTCGAGTATGAATATACATAGATTTGCATTGAAATAAAATATTCTTCCCTATTTAACCTTAGGCTAAAATTCGCAGTCAAACTGTCAATCCATCTGATACATCGATGTATTCAATGTAATAGAAATAGAACCAAAAGAATTAAGAAAGACATTGACTCTCAATCAGATAGGAATATTACATCTTCTAACGAGAAGAACAATAAAAAAAAACCATAGAAAGGAACTGGCTCGTCTTATAATTCCTTCCATAGGCAAACGGGTGAGGGGGATATATAAGATCTGAGAGAATCTCCGATCCATTACTACTACATCAATATATCCAATCCATTGACCCAATCTACAAACATAAATAACCTAAGATTCCTCCCTAATATAACTTTACAAATCTATACAGCCATTCCCGCTTAAGTTAACATTTATATAATTTAACTAATGGAAACAGAAATCATAATAAAACTAAAGAACAAAAAAAGTAAATAAATAAATGGAAATGATTTTAAATATATATAAAAAAAAGAAATCATCAAATAACATTATTAATAAATTAAATTGGTCAGATAGGATAAGATTGAATCATTTAATCTGGAAAGTTTAATTTAATGTTCATTTTTATAAAGTTCTTACGGTTTAAAATGTTCATCTTTACAGTGCTGCCATGACGTGAATCCCGTCAAAATTGGTATTCTGTTGGTTGTTTTATTTATTCATTCGGAGGTTTTTAATTTAGTTGGTCCTCAATTTAGGAACGATAGTTCATTTCTCTTTCTTAACAGCTGAAAGAATTGCCGGTCTGTAATCCTCCAACTCCGCTACTACATATAGTAATCGAATAATCAATTCCAGTCCTCACTAATATAATTTCCAAACTGTTTTTATATTAATGTGAAGGATTGAATTTCATTCGTCATCGATGAGATGATCTTTCGTTGAGGGATTCCATAGGGATTTCTCTTTTTGTACAGTTCTATGTTTTCTATCTGACTAGTGTTTTTCCATTTAAATGTGAGGTGGTTAATTAACTAATTACAATCATTTCATTTCGATTAATTAACCTGTTCCAAATCAAATATTTTAAAGATAAATTTAAAGATTTTTCATCTCCAATCTTTTAAAATTTAGTTTAAAATTCTTTAATAAAGTTTATTTAATAATTTCATTATCTGTGGTTAATATATAAGAGTTAAGATGTATTATTTCATTTTAATTCTAAAAAAAATTTTTAAATCAAACTTTTTAATTTTTTTTTATTTTTTATAAAAAAAAAAAAAAATTTTAATATCAAATATCTAAATGATAAAGATGCATTACATGATTGAAAGATTATAGTAATGATAATTGATATTTGAAGATATTTGAAATTACAGACTTATCAGTTTTATACAAGATTGTTACTAAAATTTTTACAATTCATTTTTATAAAATGTGAACTCAAATCAATCAACTAAATAAGCTGAAGTTAAAAGTGGTTTTAATACACTAGAAAGGACCAATGATTATGGAAAGGTCTATAAGCATTTTTATGCTGATTAAAGCTTTGGAATATCACTATATAGATCTGGGATATTGTTATATTCTGAAGAATAAAATCAGGAGCAGTGATTAGTTATAAGAAATCATATGAAGTAATATAATATTGTATTTAATACTGAAATATATGATATGCTATTCATCATTAGAAATATTGTGAGAAAAAAATATAATTGTAAATTAAAACAAATAATATAATTCTTTTAAAATATATCCAATAAATTTGTAAAATTGATTAAAAGAATTGATAAATTTTAAAAAAAACTCTCCCCATCTGATTGTGATTGTAGCATTACAACTTGAAAAAAATTAAATTTTTTTAATAACTAATCTTTCTTATTGCATTGCCAAATGTATATCATATAATACTAAATCATCCATGCACTTTAGTATTATATGATTAAAAAAAATTAATGTTAAGCTTACTGAATTAGTATTTTAATATAATAAAGATAATTGTTATTGAAGAGTATAGAAACTTAATTTTTTTCACTAATTAAGAAAATGGAGGTAATGCATAAGATTGCATCTTACATTGTTTCTTTTGTGTAAATACAAATTTAAAAACTATATACATCTTTATTTGGAAAAAAGATTCTAATATACTGTAATGAATTGTTCTTAGACCATGGATAATTTATAAGGAAGATGAGTGTTTTTCCTTCACTATTTATCATGGCACAAAAGAGATGTATTTTAGAATATTAGCCATAGGTCCACTCACACTATTACATTAGCAATAGAGGAGGCAATATTTCTCAAGATTGATATCTTTGATCTAGATACTTTAAGATAGATGAAGCTAATAATATGCCCAATTTAAACTCATAATTAAATAAATAATAAAGTCTTTTATAACAAATAAATTTTAAACTTCCTCTAAGACTAATGTGTATAAAAATATAACCACTGATAGATGTAATTATGACAGATATAACTAAGAAAAGAGAGAATGTCTCCTTGGATGGCTGATCATGAGAATATAATGAAGATTCTTGCACGGTCAAATCATACACAATTTTCTTAAATGAAGTTTAAAATCCCTACACTTGATTACCTAGTACAAACTGTTTTCTTACTAAATGAATTCAATAGTATGAGTGTTTGAACATGCAGCTTAGCAAGCTCATGCTATCAAATTTGATTTGGAAAATATTTAATATTATATCACAAATATTTCTCATTATGACATTTCTATTCAGACATTAACAAGTAAAATGTATGTAAATGATGATAATTCCAAGTTTTTCCCTGTTAACAATCTAACCTTGATTAACAAATATTATGGATGATAAACAAAAACAATATAGATATAAAAATAAATGCTATTTTGATATTCTTGACATGGAAATTCAGAAAAGCATTCCTATGATATTAGCATACTTTAAAAATGGTAGACCAAGCTTAAATCTCTTTTCAAACATAAACCATTTTATTAGATGATTAATTCAATTGCTTAAGAAAAAATAATAATAAATTATATACAAGTGATGAAAATTATTCTATAGCTGCAATTTCCAGAAATAAGACTTACTTAGCAACATTATCCATACTTTAAATAATAAAACTAATGCAAATAAAAATCATCTGGTAGAAATTATTTTATTACTACCTTGGCATAAATAAATAAAAAACTTATAGTTTGTGCACATTATTTTTAGTAATTACATAAGCAATTATAATTACAAACTAAATTACATAATTATTTTGCAAGATGATGTACATTAAACCTTCCTTTATGCTGAATGTAATATATCTTTTTTGGATCCTTTAATCACTTAGTGACTTCTTACATGTGTCCTTTGCACTATCAAGAATTTCAATGCCAGTGAAATATATGTTTCAGTATGTTGACTTCATACCATTTCTGTAAATAAAATAAAAATTACATAAGAATTCATTTGAGCACCAGAAATAATAAAACTGCTTATAATCTATGGACATTGACCTCCAGAGATTTATCATTGCATAAATTGTGCAAAGCATTCTTATAATTAAAATTGAATTATTTTTTGAATATTCCATTGGGAAGCTCCTTTATGTTTTCATTATTTTTTTATTCTTAAATACATTGTTTATATAAATTTTCTTTTACTAAATTTGTTTTTTAAAAGGAATTTGATCCATGCATGACAATTTTCCAAGGATTTTCTTTCTAAAATGATAATAACGCATCTCTTTTTTTCAAAGAATTAAAATTCTCAGGATCTTTTTTAATTAACATTGCATTTTAATTATTATTAAAACTATTGGTAAAGTGGTATAATTTAGATATTCTTTAACTTAAAAAAAAGCAAACAAAATGTGATCCTTTCTAGAATTAATTTTGACATATTGATCAATCATGAGTTCATTTTTTATTACATTATAACTTGATTTTTTGATTTTATAGGATCGGAAAGAGGGGATTGGTTTTTTTAAAAAATAATTTATTTTTTTTTGTAATAACTAATTTTTTGCAATTTCTTGAAAATCTTATAAATAATAAAATTAGTATTTTATTTTATAAGATTATAAAAATGATTGGAGACTTATAAATAATTAACCAATATTATTTATGCATTCACACCTTCTTATTTTATATATATATGGTATGTATGTTTAAATTTTTAGCAGTCTTACTTCACATAGTTCATCTCAAGGTAATGATACACCAGAACAATTACCATCTCAAGAAGAAGTTGTCTGTAAAACTGAACAAATTACTAGAAAAATTCAAGAATTACTTATTTCTGCTCAAGAAGGAAAACATGAAAGGTATGAAAATATGAAATATTTGTATTGAAATAGAAATTAATGCATCTGTTTAATTTAATTTAAGATCAGTTGAATTGAATTGTCAAATTAAACTATGTAATTTAATATTTTTTTCTTTTAATATTAAAGCTTTAGAATTTAGTTGTTTTTTTTCCTTATAATTCTGAATTTTCATTAGTTACCATATGATTTTGAATGTGCAAAAATTCTGATATTCATAACTCTTACATAAAAATATCTAATATATGTAGTAAATCATGGCATAGATTTAAGGAAAAACTTGAAATGCTTTTCATTATACTGTATTTTTGTGAAGTAATAATGTTTATCTTTACTGTTGCAACATTTATATATTTTTATGGAAATTACACAAAATTTTCAAACTTAATAACATTTCAATTTAGCAATAGCAAAAAAGGGAGGGGGAAATAACTTTTATTAGCAGAAAAATAATTTGATTGTTTTCAAAGTTGAATAATGATTTAACTTATTAACACACAAGGAAAAGTTTTTTTTTTATACTAATTATAAAATTAGTTAAAGCTGTTTACCACAAAATTTCTAGTAAAATATGAATTTAAAAAAAAAAAACCATTTAAACTTATAAAAATATATTAAATATTAATAAATTTACCATTTTTTAACTTATGTGAATTATACAAAAATTTATGGAATGGATCTTCTTATATAGCACATATAATTACATGAAGATTTCTAATGGTACCAAGATGAAGTTAAATAAAAAAATTTTCATCATTTTAATTGATTTTTGTTTAAAATTCATTTGATAATAATCAAAAAAAGATTATTTTCGGAAAACAAATAACTTAGCATAGTTGAAAAAGATTCAGTTATTTCAAGATAATTTTAAAATAGCAATAAATTAGACAAATTAAGTGTGGATGCTCATTAAAATTTATGATTCTAAAATTGATTATTTAGAATATATTGTGTTAAGAGGAGGGAATTGTTTTATCTGCCATCAAGCAAAAAATCTAATATAGCATTATTACAAGATTATATTTTGAGAGCCATGTAAATAAATATTATTTATTTTATGAGACTTATTTATGTGCTTTCATACATACATGAAATTGTCTATTAAATTTAATACATACATATGTGTGATTATCATCATTATGACACTTTTTTGTATAAAGATTACATTTTGTGTGAATTTATATAAAAGAGCTTATGTTGTCTTGCACTTTCATATGTCTGAATTTTCACATTCATTTGAATTTATTTTCTAAAAAACATATGTTTCTATAGCAAAAAACTGTATGTGTTTTATCATATATGTGATTTATTGTATATTTATGTGTACATATAGGTATATTTACCTTATGTACTGGTGTAATACTTTGGCAATTCGGGTTTGAACTCTAACCAATAATATATATAAGAATTATTTAAAATAATAATCCTTATCATTTACCAATTTTTTATCGTAACACCCTGACATAGCAGTCAGTGGTTCGCATGTTCTCAGAGTTATGGATATTTTTACTAACTAGCATATGTGTGTATTAAGGTTATAACATTTAATCATATATAAAATAAAATGAACATATGGATTAATAAATAATAATTTATTAACACAACAAAGAATAAGTAGATTGATTATAGTTCTATTATGTAAATTTCAAGGTAATTTTTCATCTTGCATAAAATTGTTAAGATGGTTATAATAATAAAGTGTTATATATTTTATTCTCTCTCCACTTAATAATTTCAAAATTAATCATAGAATACTCAATCAGAAACACAACTCATTTTTTAAATTACTTTCAATTTAAATTTATAATCATAATTCACCTATAAGATATGGATATTCTTTTACAATCTCAAATTTATTTCAATTTTTGTAAATTTAATATCTTACTATTTACCAATCTTTAGCATCATCTCTCATAGGTTTTAGATATATTCTGTCCTTCACAATTACATTCAGTCTTTTCATAAATTGAAATTAACATTAAACAAGATATATTAGCTATGTATTAGGGTATTATGCATTAAATAAATGCAAGTTTTCGGCAATTTAACTACATAGTCTGATCTTTTCTTTTTCTGGCAAATTGTAAAAGTTGGTATTAGAACTCCTTATAGACTTTATTTACTGGATTGGGGCAGTATGCTTAGGGTTTTCAACTGACTTGCTACTTGTTTCTTTGCCTAGCCTCTCATGTTAAAAAGGTTTGTGATATAATAAAATGTTTTTATATCTTCTCTTATAAGCTTGTCATTTCAAGTATCTTAGCAGACGGGCTGCTTTTTCTTTACATGGTGTACTTCCATTGCGTTACTGTATATTTTGCAGTATATAATTCCATTAATTCTCACTGGAACGAAACTGATTGTTGACTGCTTAACTATTTTTTCTGTCTGCCTCATTATGTACGATGCATATCATAATGTAGATTATCTTCTTTATTTTTAGCACCTACCATAATGACGACTATCTCGGAACTCGGAGAAAAATATTCTCTAGTATTCTTTACCAAAAGCAAGAAATAGTGATTTGCATTCTTTTGTTTATATATTATAACAAGAAAATCTTTTGCTGGCATTTTTTATTTTATTCATAATAAAAAAAATTGTTATTAATTCATAATTCTTTTTCCTTTATTTGAAATCATCATACTCTTTTCTATCAAAATCATTAATATTTTATTCTCAAAATGATTTGGAATAAATTAAACTAAAAATCTCAAAATATTATTTTATTTATTAAGTGCATATTTTCATCATCTCTATCATATATATGTGTGCATAAGTGCACACACTCAAGTGTTATTATTGAAATCTTATGTAGCATTTACAATGCTGCTACTAGGATTATAATATATATATTGTAATGGTAACCGCCCTTTTAACAATTGGTAATGAATCCAGTTAACCATAAAATAAAAATACAATATTTGGCAAATAATTTTTGTCTAGGGGAAATTAAGATAATTAAAGCCAACCATGTACATGGTGGAGTAACTAAATACACATTATTTTTAATTGACAAGTTGGTACTAGTCACAAGCAACAATCAAATTTGAATCCACATAAAAATAAGTTTCCTTGTAGATTCAGTTATATTTCCTGATCGTTATCCCTCTACCTAACAATTTATTACATTAACAAAATAAATAATCTGCTTAGTTCAGATGAAAAATGACAAACAATAAAATTATTAATAACAACAATAACTTTAATTAAAGAATATAATTATATGATAATAATGATAATAAAAAAAATGTATTTACA
The DNA here is from genome assembly GCA_028023455.1 of Epiperipatus broadwayi. Lineage (NCBI taxonomy): Eukaryota > Metazoa > Onychophora > Udeonychophora > Euonychophora > Peripatidae > Epiperipatus > Epiperipatus broadwayi. The sequence continues at coordinate 1,348,744 of JAQFVV010006224.1, read as the reverse complement.
ATTAAGAAAATTCTATGATGATCATGCATGAGAGGGAAAAAATCTTTGTAAAGTACAATCTTTTTGAGGACAGCTATAGAAGGTTCAATTAATTTACTTTAATGTCATTATGAGCTCACATATATATTTTGTATCTTTAAATGTGGGAAGGTGGCCATTAATCATTAAATTTTAATGTCTGCTGGCAATATAATATTTTAGCTTTTTTTTTGGTTCATTCCAAGGTAGTTTTCTTATGAGAGTTTTCATTGCAATTTTCTTCTGAGCATTTAAAATAGGTAGATATACAGATTAATTTATAGAATTACATTTCTATGTGGTAATCACTTTAGATGACTAGTTTTCCTTTTATAGCAAATAAATGTCAAATATTTCTTCAGCATTCAATAGTAATGAATACATCTGCAGAATCAAGATTAATTTTAAAGCATTTCCTTGCTTACAGCTCCATATTCAGTTGCAATACTGGAAAGATCAGGAAAAACATCCTGGAAAATTTTCTACTCCATAAAATGCATGATATTAATTTAAAAATCTTTACAAAATCTTATTAACTTCTATACAGTAAAAGATATGATGGCAAAGGGTATTACAATTCTTTCCATGCTTTCTTGGAAAGCAGACAATTAGCAAGCTTTTGTTGTTTCCCATAGCAACATTTGTGTTTTAAAAAGAAAAAATATTTTTTATTTTAAAATAATAAAATGATAACACATTGTATCTTTATACACTTATTTTTTTAACATTTTAAAACCACTTTAAAATGTATTTTACATCTATATTTGTTAATATTTTGTTATATATACTAAAATAAAATAACAATTCATGTCAATTGTTAATACAGAGTTTCTTTAATATAAATAAAATAAAATAATAACAAATAATATTTCCAAGCGCTTTCAACTCTTACAAGTCCTTATCAAGGCAGTGTAAAAAATTCTATTTTTTACTAGGTGATGAATTTAACATTTCATTGTATTGGCCAGGAACAACTAATCGGAAAGCTGGTTAATTTCAAATTCATAGCACAAGATGAATTTTGTATAAGATATGAGTCTTTAATCTTGCGTTTTTTATCATGTGTTTCATGGTGAGCATAAAAAGCTGAATAAATTGTATCATCTTCTCTTGCTCTATTATACATATATTTATGTTGTTGAAGGCGATATTTAATATTTGTTTTGGTTTCTCCAACATATATTGCACTACAATTTATTTGTGGGCATCTAATAGAGTATACAACACTGCTTTTATCCTCCTTATTTATTATTTCTTTAGAATTATTTATTAATCTATTAAGATTATGTGGAGTTCTCCATGCTAAAAATCTTGACTTAAAACTTTTATTATATTTTTATTAATGTTGGGAATAAAAGTTAGTGACATCCATGGTTTATTATTCATATTTATATGGTCATTATTATGACATTGTTTATAATGCTTCAATACAACAGATAATAGCATTTGTTTATTATAATCCACTTGTATTAAATCTTGCATATAACATTTTATATTATCTTTCATAAACATTTCATTTGAACAGAGTCGTTGATTACATGTTAAAAAAGCTCTAAAACCAGCTAATTTATGTACTAAAGGAACATTAGATGTTGGATGAATGTAACCTCTATTATCTATATGGTTTACAACCATTTTATATACCAATTTATCATCTACCCTTGATATTTGAAAATCTAAGTATTTAATACTAGAATTGTCTTCTCTTTCTATTGTCCAAACTAAACCATCCTGTTCTGCAAACTATCAAAAATTTTCTTTATAATGTCTGGTAGTCCATATATCAAAATATCATCCACATATCTACAATATAATGTGTTCTCATTTCTTACTAATATGGGATGCACAATTTGCTGTTCTTTATTATCTACAATCAAACTACTTAATAATCCACTTACAGCCAAACCCATTGGCCATCCTTTTTCCATTCTATATAAGTTACTATCATGTGCTGCAACAATATCATTGCTTATCCAAATTAAAATATCTATAATGAAAGATATTTTATCCTGTGGCATTTCTTTAGCAGACAATTTATCTTTAAAATTGTAATAGATTCAGATCGATCCACTGATCCATATAATTCCACCACATCTAATGAAATAAACTTGTATCCCTTAACTATAGCTGTTTTATCAAGTGTAGTAACACAATCAAATGACGATTTTAGATTTTGTTGGGTTTGGAAAATATACATTAAAATCGTCATTTGATTGTGTTACTATACTTGATAAAACAGCTATAGTTAAGGGGTACGAGTTTATTTCATTGGATGTGGTGGAATTATGTGGATCAGTGGATCGATCTGCATCTATTACAATTTTGAGAGATAAATTGTGTGCTAAAGAAATGCCACAAGATAAAATATCTTTCATTATAGATGTTTTAATTTGGATAAGCAATGATATTGTTGCAGCACATGGTAGTAAGTTATATAGAATGGAAAAAGGATGCTCAATGGGTTTGGCTGTAAGTGGATTATTAAGTAGTTTGTTTGTAGATAATATAGAACAGCGAATTGTGCATCCCATATTAGTAAGAAATGAGAACACATTATATTGTAGATATGTGGATGATGTTTTGATATATGGACTACCAGACATTATAAAGCAAATTTTTGATAGTTTGCAGAACCAGGATGGTTTAGTTTGGACAATAGAAAGAGGAGACAATTCTAGTATTAAATACTTAGATTTGCAAATATCAAGAGTAGATAATAAATTAGTATATAAAATGGTTGTAAAACATATAGATAATAGAGGTTACATTCATCCAACATCTAATCTTCCTTTAGTACACAAATTAGCTGGCTTTAGAGCTTTTTTAACACGTAATCAACGACTCTGTTCAAATGAAATGTTTATGAAAGATAATATAAAATGTTATATGCAAGATTTAATACAAGTGGGTTATTATAAACAATGTCATAATAATGACCACATAAATATGAATAATAAACCATGGATATTATTAGCTTTTATTCCCAATATTAATAAAAATATAATAAAAGTTTTAAATCAAGATTTTCAATTAGCATGGAGAACTCCACCTAACCTTAATAGATTAATAAATAATTCTAAGGAAATAATAAATAAGGAGGATAAAAGCAGTGTTGTATACTATATTAGATACCCACAAATAAATTGTAGTGCAATATATGTTGGAGAAACCAAAACAAATATTAAATATCACCTTCAACAACATAAATATACATATAATAGAGCAAAAGAAGATGATACAGTTTATTCAGCTTTTTATGTTCACCAAAATAATACAGGCCATATATGTAGTCCAAAGGATTTTACATTATTAATGCACGAAACACATGATAAAAAACGCAAGATTAAATAATCATATCATATACAAAATTCATCTTGTGTTATGAATTCGAAATTAACCAGCTTTCTGATTAGTTGTTCCTGACCAATACAATGAAATGTTAAATTCATCACCTAGGAGAAAATAGAATTTTTTACACTGCCTTGATAAGGACTCTTAAGAGTTGAAAGCACTTGGAAATATTATTTGTTATTATTTTATTTTATTTATATTAAAGAAACTCTGTATTAGCAATTGACACGAATTGTTATTTTATTTTATATTTATATTATATACAGAAGTATTATTTATGTTTTATACATACTAAAGAAAATTATTAGAAATATTAGCATAAAAGTAATGCCTATAAACTCAGACATGAGGATTACAATATATATATATATATATAGATATGTATGTATGCTATTTAGGATTAGCTGTGGATTGTAACCTAACTTATGTTACTCATTTACTTAAAATTAAATTCTAGAAATATTCTTCAATGAAAACTGGCTAGCACTATTTGGGGTTGTGGTTTTCTTAGTGCTAGCATATTCTGCTGAGAATATTTTGCCCATGTTTGGAGAAAAAGTATCACCATTAAATTCCTGAATATTCAATTAAATATTATAATGAGAAATTTACTATTTGCCATAGTTTCTTGTTCTTTTACATATTCCTCACTAGACATCAGAAAATATATACAAAGCCATCATCTAAGATTCATTTCAAATTACTATCCTCTTTTTGGATGACCAAGAAAAAATCAACAATTGCAGAATTATAGCATAAAAAATAGATTCTTATTATTATTCAAACATTTCTTTTTCAAGATCTCATGATAAAACCAGCTCTATTTGATCTTCTTAGATAAACTTGGAATCTCATCAATAGATTCGGGATACTGCACAGTCATTGTTCTCGTCTTTCATTAATAGAATTTAATAGCCATTGAATTTTGTAGATGTTGGATAAAAACTATTTAGTTAATATCTGTCAAATCTATGAATGCAGTAATAGAATTTAAAGTCTTAATAAAGCTATTAATGAATCTATCTTCTGGTTAGAATCTCTACAGATTTCTTTATAATATTTTGTTAATAGTTAAGCTGTGTAAAAAAAAATAATTATACATTAAAGAAATAAATATTTGTATGCATGCATATATATATATATATGATAACAGATGGCGTTCTACCAAAAACACCGTCAAGCGTAGTTTTCTGTTTACATAAACGTCAGAGCGAGCATTCACTATCTCTAACTTTAATTCCACTTTCAGATCATGATTTCAAGCTATTTGCTATCATCAGTGAAAGACAGGAATAAGAAACTAGATCTAAACACAAACTCTGAGCATTTATGAAACAGTTTCTATAAATGCTCAGAGTTTGTGTTTAGATCTAGTTTCTTATTCCTGTCTTTCACTGACGATAGCAAATAGCTTGAAATCATGATCTGAAAGTGGAATTAAAGTTAGAGATAGTGAATGCTCGCTCTGACGTTTATGTAAACAGAAAACTCCGCTTGACGGTGTTTTTGGTAGAACGCCATCTGTTATCATAAATACAAGCGTTAGCAAGTTTTTTAATTTGCGTTTTTTTTTTCATATATATACATACATACATAGGCTACCATTTGGTAATCTATCTATAACTACAAATTACTTTTGAATGAAGGAAGTCTGCATGAATTGAACTTTGAGAAAAAATTAAGAAGTAATTTATTTTACAAAGGAAGAAGTATTTGACTGTAAAAACACAAATATTTGGAATGCAAGTGAAGTTGATGGGATTTGTCATAAATAAAAGATAAATAACAACATTACACAAATTGATGATATAGAAATCAAATGACATTCATCTTACTGGAAGATACCAAATAATTGTGATGAAATATTAGAAGATTTTTTATAGGTATACAAAAGCCTTTTTATCAGATCAACAACATTTTAAAATTTCCATGAAAGATTTTAATGTTAGAATTGGAAAATGATTGAAAAGTGAAAGTGCTGAGAGTAAATTTGATTATTTATTATAAATTTATTTGAATAAATATATTACTGTTATTAATAACTATTTATTAAGATAGAGATTATTATATTAATTCTTATTACCCAGATATAGATTTTAAATTTGATTGGAGATTGATATACTAATTATTATATATAATACCATTTAATGCACTTTCTATAATTATTTTTTTACAATGCATTTATTTTATTTTTTCTTGACAATAATAAAAATAAAAAAGTTAATGTTTTAAGAAAAAAAAATAGTGCAATGTAAAAAAATGACTATTGAAAGTATATTTTTAAATGGCATTACATACATATACTCAATGAATAAAGAATTAAGGAGTGAAGAGAAATTGTATACTAATTATTGTGAACTTCAATTATGCAAGACATAGTCAAACAAATGATCCTTATGATACATATTTAATGAACTACTTTCATCAGATGACCCAGATTATCAAATATGTCATGCATGATGAGAATTTATAATAATTGATATATTGATCTTTAACTGAGTTTAAAGTCTGTATCTGGCTACTATTAATATAATAATCTCTAGCCTAGTATCTTTATTTATATGAAATTAATTATGAAATAAAAAAGAATGGAGAAATATGGAAGTTGTCTATCTAACAAATATTTTCTAATAACAGTGATATATTTTTGCAAAAGATACAAATAATCATTAAGATTGTCCAAGACTTGTAGATTGAAAATAGTAAACAATGATGAAGTCATTTAAGAGAATTTAATGATTTGCATCAACTGCCTTAAGCAATTTGGTACAGTGCTATAATAATATTAAATTCTGGAATGTGGGGTCCTAGGATTGATTCCAATGCTGCCACTTCCAGCACTTGAACTTTTTATGAACTTTCAAGCACTAAAGCTTTTGAATTTTTTTGTTAAGTTTACTCATTTGTTTCAAATTGAAATTTGTAAATATTTACAAATTTAGTTATAGATATAAATTGAAAAAGAATGCATATTTGCTGAATTTGTAGAAGAAGAAAAAAGTTCTTGTATATTGTAAAATCCTTTTTTGAATAAATGGATATGAAAGCATTTAAATGAATGTACAACTGAACTGGATTATATTTTAACTAACAGAAAATATGTGTTTCAAAATTGTGATGTTTTTAATAGAATCAACAGAAGAAATGATCATTGATTAATGAAAATAAAAATATATGATAATGCAAAGCTAGATAGATGAAAGCTATTAAGAAAGATTATTAGCAATTAACTTATTCTAATGTTCAATTAACTGATGCTCTACTAAGAATTGCTACACCAATAAATATTCTAAGAAAGAGTGATGTTTGAAGAAAACAAAGTATATGAAAATATTTTAAAATTCTCAAGTTAGATGAATTGAATATCTGGCATTCTATGAAATGATCACAAAAAGATTAATAATGACATAAGAAAAAAAAGCTAGACGAAAACAAAAATATAAATTAACATGATAATATTGGAAAGAGAGTTTTAGCAGTAAGAAAAGATGGTATTATTATTAAAAAGATGAAGTATATGGAAAAATTTTACAATGAACATTAGATATTGTCAAAGTACAAAAAACAAACAAGCGTAGTTTTTACAATTACAACATCTTTTGAAATTCTAAGTATAATGTAGTTTAAATAAAGAGATCAAACATTCATTTAAATCTTTGAATGAAAGATGGAATCATTAGATATTTTAAAAGAAGCAGGGAAATACAATAGAAAGATTTTGACAAAGCCATATACCATGTATCTAAATGATAAAGATATACCACATAATAGGAAGAATACAATAATTATATTGATATTCAAAAAATGAAGTAGAAGATATTAAAAGTACTATCATTGTTACAGAGAACATTCGATGTACACTAACTAAATGAACAAGCTGGATTTAAAAATGGATCACATACAAGTATTAAGAGCACTTATAGAAAGGACCAATTAATGTTATTTGTAGATTATGAAAATGCATTTAGTTTTTTAAGCATTTCTACTGTGAATAAAGATTTGGAACATCAATATGTTAGAGCCAAGATATTGTCAAATTATGAAGAGTATTTTATTAAAATACAATAGCAATGATTTGATTGTATTTTGGTGCTAAGAAAATTATCTATTATTGATAATAGTATACAGCAATTTTATAGAAAGTATTATTAAACTAAAATAGGAAGTTAAGGAGAAAAAATAAATGGAAATTATTTAATTCATGGACATTTTTCAGATGATGTGGTTGTATTCAAAAGTAATACTTCAGGAAATGTTACAGAATTATCAGATGAAAGTAAAAAAATATGACCAAAAATAAATGGTCAGAATGGTGGAATGCTTTTAGTAAAAAAATAACATAATAAAAGGAAATATGCCAATTTGGTTGAAAAGAGGGATGCTTAATAAATATGTTTTATGGATACTTATTTATGGATTTGAGACTTGATCACATTATAGAAAAGCAATATATAGACTTCAGACAGAATGTTGGGATTAAGAAGGGATTTCAAAAGTGAAATATATGGGTGAGAAAACAGGCAGATGTAGCTGACTTCATTGAAAGAATTAAAAAACTAAAATGATGAGTGGCTGGACATGTCATTAGAAGAAATGAAAAGGTTAACAACTGAAGTCTCAAATTAGATCTCAAGAAATATTAACAACTTAAAAATAGACATTGAGTAGTAGAGTGGATGAATGATGGAAATTTGTTGAAAGATATAGAGAAACTATGAATCAGATAATCTAGAATAAACTTGGAGACTTTTATACAGCAATAAATGATAACATTTGAAAATGATAATAATATATAGGACATTTTGTTTGAACTATTCAAAAATATTTATTTTAAGATTTGATTTACAATTACTGATGCTTTATAGCATATTGTTTGTCTTTTTTCCAGTATTAGATTCCAGAAATAGTTTTTCTGTAGATATATGTTTAAAAAAGTAATAGCTACTTTAAAGTTTTTTCATTGATGCTTTTAAAAATCAGTCATCATCATCATTATTATTCCACTTGTAATTAAATATCACTATTCTAGCTCCAGAAGATAAAAATATAAAGCAAAAAATAAAAAATTAGATATAAGTTTTGCAATGACTACACAAATCAATTTGTAAATCAAAATATATATAACATATGCCATATGCTGATTCTTAAGTCTATTATTTGATATCTTTCAACATTGTCTTTTAATTTCTACAGCAAACATTTTTTGTGACACTTCAACACCATGATTTAGTGCAGTGGTAAAGTAGCAGTCTCTAGAGCTTAAAAACTATGGATCATGCCCAGTTCTGCTACTTTCAGCTTCCAAACTTCTTATGAACTCCTTTGCAATAAAGCTATTTGATAATTGTTATTATTATTATTATAAGTTGTCATTCAGCACTATAGATTATCTGATAAAATCTTTATTATGTAAAGGAAGTCTTTCATATAAAAACCGTGATCAAATTCATTGCAAAGTATGTTATTAAAAAGTTAGTTATTATTCATTTACTTCATATGTCCGATTCATATTTTTAGAATTTTAGATTTAAATAAAATTTTTATCCTAATTTGTATTGACAATTACAGTTACAGTGTATATTAAAAAACTGCAAAACAATCTCAAATTGCTGATTTCTTTTCAACACTGACTGATAATAAAAAGAACTTGAGTTTTTTTTTAACTTTAATGAAATACAGAGAGCATACCAATAGCTCAAACAAGCTCTTAATTGATAAGTGTCTGAATATTCTAGCTCTCCACTGACATTAGCCATAAGCTAGAAACCAGTTGATCTGGAGATGAGAATGTTCTCGGTAGAGATTTTAAATGTTTTCTCATATCGCACTTATTAATTAAGAGCTTGTTTGAGCTATTGGTACGCTCTCTGTATTGCATTTTTGTAAATACAAGCTTATAAAAGTAATGTGACATTATATATGACTTACTTTTTTATTATTATTATTATTAACTTTAATGACTAAATCAAAATCTCTTATAAGTTAATCCAAAACATGAACATTCTGTCCATTATCTTTTAAATTGACAAAGGTAAAATGTAGTCATTATCATAATATAGATCTAAAAGCCATAAGGATGAAGTTTTTTCTTTTAATGCATTCAAATCAAAAAAAAATCTTAAAATCTATATTGTATCTGATGCTTATTTCATGAAACAAACTCTAAACATGCCATTTGTTGAATTATATTTTTATTTAAACATAAAGATGATTATACATCTTAATGATGACTACCATATTACTAATATATATATGTAAATTTATAAATAAATATTAGAAAATACAGTACTTAAAAGTTTATAAAAAATATATCTATAAACATCACTTAGGAGCGCTTTCAACTATCCTTGTAGTTTTTGTCAACTAATACTTTTAAAAAAAGTCAACTTTCCCATAATTCCATGATGTCAACTTTCCCATAATTCTGTGATCTTAATGTTTGCTGCCTGCCTATTGATTAAATCTTGCTTGTATTTATATATTAGCATTGCTTCCTTAATTTTTCTTTTATTATTATTTTTTTCAGTTTCCAATATTTTTACATCACTATAATTAAAATCAAAACCATATATACATGATTTATTATGGTCATAAAAGATGAAAGCTGATAAATTATCATTATTTTTATAATTTTGTTTTGTGTTTTGAACCTTTTTTAATAATAACAAGTGCTCTTTTGTTCTTTTTTTCCAATGTACACCTCAACTCACCTATATATCCACTGCCACAACTACATGTCCATTTGTAAATGATACAATTTTTATTTGTCAATAACCATAATAAATCATGTATATATGGTTTTGATTTTAATTATAGTAATGTAAAAATATTGGAAACTGAAAGAAATAATAATATAAGAAAAATTAAGGAACTGATGTTAATATATAAATACAACCTTTAATCAATAGCCAGGCAGCAAATATTAAGATCACGGAATTATGAAAAAGTTGACATCATGGAATTATGGGAATGTTGACCTTTTTTAAAAAGTATTAGTTGACAAAAACTACAAGGATAGTTGAAAGTGCTCCTAAGTGATGTTTATAGATACATTTTTTATAAACTTTTAAGTATTGTATTTTCTAATATTTATTTATAAATTTACGTATATTATTTTGAAGAAATACAGACATCGATTTGTAATATTATTATTAATATATATATATTTAATATTTACTAAGATGTTAAATATGTATATATCAATTACTTGCTGAATCATCATTTTCTGAATTATGCATGTTCTTATTTGGCAGTAAAGATGATTACATGTGTCTATATATATATATATAATTATAGGGGATTTGAAACCAGACTTTCAAGATCCTTCAGCTATCCAATCTATCTCATACAACCAATACATATGATCACACACATGTGAAAAAGATAAATGATCTCCAATATACATATTTAATGTTGAACCAGCACTCATCAGTTGGTCCAGATCATCATCTCCCACATATATATATAATCAGTGATGATTTGGATAACTGATGAGTGCTGGTTTGACATAAAATATGTATATTGGAGATCATTTATCTTTTTCACATGTGTGTGGTGATGCGTGCCAGTTGTATGAGATAAATTGGTAAAGTCTGGGTTCAAATCTCCTATACTTACATATAAAGTCCAAGGATATAAAGTATATCTGATTTAAATATTATATATAGTTTTAAAATTTAGATGCTTGATGACAAGCAATGTTATAGTAGTGTAATCTTGGTTGTAATGCACTAAATGCTTAGTATATATATATATATACACTAAATGCTTAATTACTTAATCTGACTTTGGCTAAAAAACAATCATCATTATCAATCCACTGCAAGATGATGTTCTCTCCAAGTTCAATCCATCTTCTCCAATCTTTAGCTTTCTCTTCTCCACATCACACCTGCACACTTTCTTATTTCATCCATCCATCCCACATGTGATCTCTTTCTGGGTCTTTTACAATCTCTTGGAATCTAGTTTAAAATTTCAATTGTCTCGTTTGGCAATATGTCCAACCCAACTCCACTTCAGTTTTTTAATTTTTTTCATTGAGATCAGTAACACTTGTTTGTTTTCTTGCCCATATATTGCGTTTTTGATCTCTTCTTCTTAATCCTAACATACATCTCTCCATACTTCTTTGAATGGTCTGAAGTCTCTCTACTGCTCTTCTATTAAGTGCCAAGTCTCAAATCCATAAGCAAGAACTGGTAAAACATTTATTAAAATCTTCTTTTTCAAACACATGGATATATTTCCTTTTAGTATCAAGTTATTTCTACCTAAAGCATTCCAACCAAGTTTAATTCTATGATTAATTTCATCTATTATGTTTCCATCTGTATTAATAATCTGACCAAGGTATTGCTGTTAACTTCTTCTAATTCATCATAATCAATCTTTATTTTCATATTTTGAGAAAATCCATTGAACATTTATCTTTAGTCCTACTTTCCTACTTACTCCTGCAACATTTCCTACAGCTCTAAAGCATTACTTGAAAAAACAACTACATCATCTTCAAAAATCTAAATGATTTAAATAATCTCCATTTACTTTCAGTCCTATAGCTTTCCATTTTAATCCACAAAATACTTTTTGCAGCACTGCTGTAAAAAGTTTTGGAGATATGGCATCACCTGTCTTACACCCTTCTCAATGTTGACTTTCCTATTATCATTATGTAATCTAATTGTTGCTATTGCATTTTTATAAATATTCTTCAAAATATGACAGTATCCTGGATCTACACCTTGTGATCCAATGTTTTAATCACTGAAGAAATGTTTATAGAATCAAATGCCTTTTCATAATCTACAAATCCAAAGCATAATGGCAACTCATATTCATTTGTTCTTTTTATAACTTCTCTCAATATCTGGATATAATCTACTGTACTAAAACCACTTTTAAATCCAGCTTGTTCTTTTGGTTGGTAGAAATCAATGTTCTCTGTAGATGAATTGTAATTATTTTAATATACAAGCATATATCCATATTGTTTTCTTGGAGGTTTGTGATGATGGTATTCTAGTTGTATTTTTATATTGGACTATTTCCATCATCTAATATGTGTATTGAATGTCTTTAGAAAAATATAACTTTATTTAACTATTCAAATACATTCAACTGTTCGTAATAGCACATCAAACAGGTTAGTATATTGCACAACATTTCAAGAGGTATTAGTCTCCCCTCTTCTTCACGTTTTGCTGGCCTGACCAGTGACAGAACTAGCATGGGACTCAAACCTGGGTCCTTAGAGTCTTGGTTTTTGAATTTTAAGGTAATATTCTAACCAACTTGGCCATCTTGCCAAAGCAACAGTCTGTAATAATATCATATACTTATCTATGAGGTTCCTCCTGATTTCTCTACTTCTTCCTAAGAGCAAAGTTGATTAGTGATTTCCATATATTATGTATAGTCACACTGGGTTGGCTTGTGGGATTGTTTGCCATTGTCATGTGAGCATCTTCTTTAAATTTTCTTCTCTATCCAATATTTTTCTGTTTCCCAATTGAACATATATTAATTGGCATATACATGTTCTGCTCTCTTAGACACATCTGTTTTCTCTGTTCTAATCATCAGTTTGTGTTCTTGCAAGTGCTTTTCAATGGGACTACTGGTCTTACCAATGTATGTTCTTCCACACTCACATTGTATTTCATAGATGCAGTTTTTTTCTTTTCATCATATCAAGTTTAGGCTTTGCAGATGTTAGAATTTTTCATAGGGTAATATGGCTCTGGAAAGCTGTTTTGATGTTATACTGATTGCAGATTTTCTGTCATTTGTCTGCTGTTTTTGGAATATATGGCTACACTACAGTATCAATAATTGTCTTTTCTCTTGGTGGTTCTTTTAGTCTATTTAATGTTTTCTTAATAACAGCTGATGGTAAAAAATTTTCATTCAATACATATATTAGGTGATGGAAATAGTCCAATATAAAAATATATTCATATTTATATAGTATTTGTGCAAAAGATATGTAAAAATATATGTAAATATTTTTTTTACTATTTTTTTGCAGTCAAATTTATTTTCAAAATTTTCTATAAAATTTTATATTTTTTCAAAAGTATTTTCTTTCTTTTTTCTCAGAATTAAAAAAAATTATAACTTTATATCTCAACTTATTGATGAATGTGTTTTTTCCCCCAGTTTTATTCCTTGTTCAGAGAAAATTAGTGGTGCTGTTGGAGATATGATCAGTCTTTTTCCTCAAGTAAGTAAAGATTTTTATTATCCAAAATTTAGAATTTAAATATATAAATACTTCATTTAAAATAATATATTATCATCTCTTGTTTGTTTTCATGCATTGGTAGAATAATGGACTTGAAAACTAAAAAATAAGGGCTTCATGATTTATTTCTGTTGTCACATGTAAAAATGAATAGAGATTGAGCATTCCACACACTTCTTGTGTATTGTAACCCCTCATCACCGATCACAAACAACCACAAATACCCGGGGGCACCAATTCTATGAACCATAAAATAAACTATTGATTTAACTTTACCCTAAAATTATTTATGAGGCTCTTAAATGAAGTTTTGTCTTAGCTTCGCTCAGTTGAAGGATACAGAGGTCTATAAGGTGTAAAATGTACATTAGATGTGGGAGGAAATATTAATAGGAAATAAAACAACTATCAAATTCTAAAATAAATAAGAATTATATTGGTAAAATTCTACCATCTAAAATTAACTAATTATAGTCTATACTTCACCTTCTTCCATCATCCACATGCATTGAACAACCTCTACCATATCAGAAAATTAAATTAATAACTAAAATGTAATGTTTAATCACTGTACTGTGTAGTAAATTGTAACTAAATATAAAATAAACCTAACATTACTGAACTTTTAATTATACACTAATTTAAACTAGTTAACTGAATTTAATATTTAATCTGAATTAAAAATTGAATATCTCAGGGAATTAACTTATTGCATGACTTAATCTAAAATCTCTATCCCTCAACAACTACTATTTATTATTATGAAAATAATGATATAAATTAAGCAATACCCTAACTAAATACTGGCAGTTAGATAATGAAAGAAATCGGGCACATTTTGATTTCAATCCATCATCTAAACAATTACTAAATGATAAAACCTTTTTAGAAAATCAGTAAATAATTGACATCTCATACATCATCATATCTGGATGTTTATCATTAAATTAAATGAAAAGTACAATCATATCATATTAGATAAAGTAAATGGGTGAGCATGTGTGGAAATATGAAATACGAATGTATTTTAAAGAAGAATTCTGAATACAATTTTGAATAATAAAACATTTATTAAAAAAAATAGTTAAGAAAACATTTAATTTTTTTATAATTGGTTCAGGTACAACTTCTGGATATATTTAACATAAGTGGTTGAAAAATTTACATAAGAACAGATAACACAATATAATTTTCTGATTTCTAATCTAACACATTTCATCTATCAAAGCATCTTGATAGACTTATGGGAACACATATTTTTAACACTAACATAATGAACCAAAATAAAATCTTTACATTTTATTGTAAAATGGTTTTCAGTTATCAGTCACTTTCTGATAAACATATGGAACTGAAGTAAGATAGCCCTAAACTTCAAACAATAAACTACAAAAATTTCCTTTACATTCGACATCTTATTTTTTTAGTACTCTCAAATTATCAATTAGTTGATAAATCTATGATAACTAACATATGATTAAATATTTATATCCAATTATAACATAAAACTAAAATTTTTGGCATTTTACTTCAAATGAACATAAACTAAAAATAAAGGGGTTTGAATCTAATAACAAGTATAAAATAAGAATAATATCAAACTATATTTTGCAAAATGGAAATAAATAACTCCATTAATTAAATATTTTCTGTCTTTGCAAAAATGAAGTAAAGAATTCTATTAATTAACTATGTTTTATTTTGCCAAAATAGAAATAAATAATTCTAATTAACTATGTTTTGTCCTCTTTTGCTTGCTTACTCAAATAATGTTTGAATATTATGAAAATTGATATGAAACTTAAATGATAAATACAAAATGATTTGAAATAATAATTAAAATTATACATTAATAATGGATTTTTAAACCATATCTTTTAAATTAATACTTTATGCATGGGTCTGTATTATGCTGTGTGTCATAAAATAAATACTTAACACTAATCAATCCAATCGGTTTACTTATGAAGTTGTAATACAATCATAATACGGATGAAGACAATGGACAATCAAGCTTTAATTACTAACTTTACTACAGCTGTTTTGTGAGAAAATCAATTCTGCTTTTATTCTTCTTTTTATCAATAAATTATCTGGCACTTGGCTATAGGTATAAGATGGAAAAACATTCCGTAGGCACATGGGGATAAAAGATTTTCACAATTCAAATCATATAAATAACAATACAACAATTTTCAAGTCTAACTTTTAAGATTAAATAAACTGGTGGGGAACAGATTCTCCTCACCAAAATAATCAGGGAGATAAAATACTTGGCTTCACATATTTTAATTCATAATATCAAATATCAAAACTGGAGGATTCAATCTACTCATATCAAATACTTCAATAAACAAAAGGGAGAGCTCACTCTATCCCACACAATATACTAGGCAATCTACCCATGTCAAATATTCAAATAACAAAAGGGAGAGATGACTCAATCCCATAAGATACTATAAAACATCATTTCTATTCAAGCATAATAAAGAACAACAAATTCATACTTAAGTGAATTTCTAATCTTTCCAAATCAATTGACCCATTCTCTTCCTCTGAAACCGATAGACTTTATATCATTTTTACTTGCAATTTACGCATTATTATAGTTGAATTTAATAATAGACACACATATACAAGCATAATAATACACAGACAATTCAAATTCCAGTAAGCAAAGAACTACTGTAAAAATATCAATTACTAACTGTAAAAGCAATAATGGATAAATATTTCATAGCTGATAATATAATATTTATGACTTGGTAACATACTAATGACGGTTGAAAAGCAAGGCAAAATAATTTCTATTGGCAAGGTAAGACAATAATCTTTTTTTTATAGTGCATTTACATTAGCACAAATCTAAAGCAAAAGTTTGGCTTAGATAAATAATAAATCTTTATATTCTAGGTTAAATAATTATTGAAAATAATTATTTTTTAGTCTATTGAAAAATGCATAGATATACTATAAGAATTTATATAATGAGCTTCTTTTTAAAAGAGCTATTACCCCTTTTAACATTAAATGGACGTCTCCTTTTATTTACCACACACATATGTTTATAATATGAACACACGATAAAACTTATACTAAAATAATAATAAATACCTTGTATAATATTTCCTTTATATTTATATTATACATTTATGAGACGTTCTAGTAGAAAACAATAATAAATATAATAATAAAAATCATAAAACACTTCTTAAACTATCTATCTATTAAAATAATAACAATTAATAAAGTTCTTTTTTTTCTTCTTTTCTTGATTGATAAACGAAAATTTTATTGATAGTTTATAAATGACATCCCTTGGTCATATCTTAAACAATAAAAATTGTTAGCACAAAGATAAATACTGACGAATACATAACACGTTCCTGCAGGAAGGCAAACAATATTACTTTGGGGTCCAGAATAGCATATTCAATGTTTTTTTAGCAAAGCTAATAAACCACTGTTGACATTATATAGGAGAATTTTTTTTTATTAAGCAATATACATTTTATCATGACGCAAATAAAATAATTCATTATTTCATTTGTGAGATATATTAAGCATTTATTTCATGTTTTTCCAGAGCCATTTAGAAACACATAATTATTTAACTGATAATATTTATCTAAATCTACATGAGTTTGTTGGCAATATTCTATATAGGGAAATTCCACAGCAAATGAGGAGAGCAATTAATAAAGTAAAGTCTTATTCAATTTTATAAATTCATTTCTCACAGTAATTGGGAAAAATAGATAAATATTAAGCAATACATTAAATTGCACATTTAGTCTTATTTTTTTTTAAATAGGCAAAATAGAAATAATTAAGCAAATGTTCCAATACTAATGACAATAAAAATAAATGATTCTTACGCATCCTTCTTAACCTTCTTTTTTGATAACTAGCATAGATTTATTATTTAGAGTTCTTGATATGTTTAATAACAGTTTGCACATCTTCCCAACATAATAAAAGTATACAGTTCCTCCATTCATATTATACTTAAATTTTAAGGAAAATAATTTTGAAAAATAAACAAACATTCTTCTTTCTTCTTTACAATTAGGTTTAAAGTTTAAATAAAGCAAATTTAAAATACTATTACGCATTTCCATTCTTTCCTCAGTTTTGGCAATTAAATTTAAATAATATATAGCATAGACACACATATGCATCCTAAATAATAATATAAGAATTTAAATAGTTAGCTTAAGAATAAAGATTAATATACCTCGTAGTGTTGTTTACGCTCTCATATTTGGAAACCAATAATATTTTTTATACTTTCAAAACTTGGTCTTGGAAGAAATTAACTTATAACAAACAAAATTGTACTATTAAACTTTGATTAAAAATGGATTGGAGATGAATCAGTAGTAGGAAATTTGTCAGCAGTCCCCTATAGAATTGTAATTAATCCTTTTTATAGATTTTAAAACATTAGCTAACATTTATTCTTACAATAGTCCAAGGTTATTAGAAAGTTCAAAGGTCACCAGACAGAGACTTACTCCTCCCCTTGCACCAAAATTTTTAATGAGATTTTTATGCAAGAAATTCTCTTGTCTTGAAAAAGAAAGAAAGGAGGGAGGACCATTTTGTCTTTTAAATAAATAAAAAAAATATTAAATTGAACTAAGAATTAAATATTCTGTATTCTTTAAAGCAACAGAATAAAATTAATGACAAATATTTTAACAAATAAAATATTTTCTAGTATAATTATTGTTCAATAATTCACCAGCCCAGTAATCTATGAATTCACTTGAAATGTAATTAAGCTGGTTTTAAACTATTAGTTGTAAAATTAAAGATTGGATATGAGATATGATATTTAATGGTTTAATGAAGCATATGAATGAAAAATAAAGTTGAACAATGATACAGACATACATGAATATTTACAAATAATGTACTACAGATACCAAACTGATATGACTAAATGACTATTTTAATGATGATGAGTTAAACATCTTAATACTGTTTTGTAAACAAATGAAACAAATTAGCATTAACTCAAACTAAACACTATTTTTGTAACAACCCACCTCCCTATCCTATCATTGATTCTACTCTAAAGTAAGATACTAAACATCCAACAACCCTCAAATTGCATCTATAATTACTTTTAAGCATAGTTTTAAGTCATTAATAAAAAAAATTTTTAATTTCACGTTATTTCTTTTTTTTTTTAATTAGATGATATCAGATGTTACTGATATAATATTATACAACTACAATTAATATTTCTGGTGCCAAACCAGAAAGTCACAATATATATATTATGACTTCAAGACAAATCCACAGATATCTTTGTTAAGTAATATCATCATATGAGAAGGAAACCCATAATGGTTTTTTTGTCTTTAGTTCAGAGGTAAAGTGGAGTCAACTAATATAGCTGTTGAGAATTGGTAAGCAGCCTTTCATGCAACATGATCACTTGCAAATGATTAATGTTCTGCATGGGTCATTGAATGTCAATTTAGGTCTGTAATCATATAATTTTTTAACCCCAGATGCCTTAACTGATTGATGACTTTTACAACCTCCTATTTAATGAGAGCAATAATTTAATTTATCATGATTGTAAATGTAAAAAAAGATTCAACAATCATGCATACTTGCATCCATTAACTCTGCTTTCAAGAAAACTCAATTGATATCTCAATAAAAAACTACCAGACTTCTACAATGAAATATAAAAATCAAACATCTGCCATGACGAGTGTAGGTGAGCAATCCAACAGTTTTCATTTTTCATAATTTGCCCTAAGTTGTTTAATGACTTTAGAGAATATTGTGTTTTTTCTTCCAGTTAATAACAAATTTCTTTTTGCGGACCTTGTCAATTAAAGAATGTAACAAAATAAAAATCTATAAATACATTCGGATTTTAATAAGAATTGTGGGTATTGTATTTTATAGTCTTTGGTATATATTGCATAGTGATCATTTCTTAACTCATAAATAAATAAGGCAGAAAATTCATATCTCAATCAAGAAATAGGTTGATCTATTTTTTTATTCAATAATTATGAGTAATCTCACATATTGACAAATAATTTTGTAAATATATTTGGATTTTAATAAGAATTGTATTTTATATTCTTTGGTATATATTGCATAGTGATAATTTTTAAAATAATAAATAAGGTAGAAAATACATATCTCAATCAATATTTTTTATTCAACAATTATAATTAATCTCACATATTATCAAATAATTTTATTATAGTATTATTTATTTCGGATTTGTTATACTATCATGTATAAGAATTATATTATTTGCCTATGGTGATCACATATTCATATGCAATTGTTGATTATTAGAAAGCATATTTGTTAATCTTAGGTGGACATCTAGAATTATTTTTAGTTATAATTATCATTCCTTCATTATAAGAAGTGGATAAATGATATTGTTTATTGTTCAACTATAAGAAATTAAAGCTCCAGAAGTGAAAGAATTGGACTGCGATCCATGGATCTTAAGCTATAGAATATGTCACTGTTCCAGTCCATGAAAGGCTTTATAAGAAATCATTATAGTTTTTAAATTTTTTTATAAAGTTTTTTCACAAATAATATATAAATATAAATTAATAGTAAGAAAATACATATCCATAACCGCATGTATTGAAATGGTATTAAACTCAGATCTCAATGGTATTAAACTCAGATCTCAACACTTTCATGAGACACAATTCAGATAACTCATGTTTGGAAGTACTAGATTTATATACATGTATATGGTTATATGATGAAGTTCAGCTTTTGCTTTCTTTCTAGCATAACTATAATTGTTTCATGAGAGCGCCATAGTCGAGGCTTTGGGACCCTTCTAACACCAACCTATTACTTACATCATCTTGTTGTCTAACATAGCCTTTAGAGCTTAATTCTCTGATTAAGATGATCAGTCATTTATGCACATATAAAGAATGTATAATTCAGAATAGAATATATTTTAAACTATAAAGATTATGCTCAAAGTAGGAAATTAATTGAACATCTACACACAACCATCACTTTCCTTCACAAATTACTAGGCAGAGAAAAATATTTGTTTTACTTTATTATGTGAAAATGACAGGTAGATATGATTTTATTGATTAAATCAAAATTTATATATATACTATAAAAAAATAGTATTAATAAAAATTAACTTTAAAGCAAAATGAACAAGTTAGTAATGGTAAACAAGTATCTGCATACATTGTTTTGTCAGTAAATTATTCAAAAAAATTAATTAGCTAAATATACTATTTTAATTTATTAAAAAGCAATAAATGACAAGATATGTGTGTGTTATACCTCAATTCATATGTAAAATCAATTATATTTCACAAAGGCATATCAAAAAAATGATAATATTAAATTTAGAAATAATACAATTATAAAGTTAAATATATATATATGTATTCAATGATAATAGATTTAAGTGATATGGTCTTTTAAAATTATATTTAGGTTTATAAAATGTAAATTGTCATTTTTATATTTGTAAATAATGCTATTCATAGGATTTTGTTTAATTTTTCTTATTTAGCACATTCTTTTATTATCTATCCTAATGATCAGATATTTTTTGTTTCTGAATTTTTTAGTATTAGTTCAGATGATTTAGGTTTTTCTTAGTATTCAACATATTTGCTGTAGATAATATTTTGCAGACAGGTCAATTGTCATGTTTTAATAGGCAATGATTGTTTATTTTTTAGGCTTTTGATGGTTTAGGTGGATGTTCTTCCTTCATACTTACTAAAGTGCTACATATTCAAAGTGAAAAATGGTAATCCAAAAGACAGCATTTTTAACTGATCATTCTGATAGTTTAATCCACAAAATTGAAATATAGTGTGCTTGGAATACAAATGAATTACAATAATGCTTATAATTCAATCTGCAATAGTAATTAGTTATCATCCTAAAAATAACTTTTCCTACATCTTGGTTAATACTTGTGAATTAGAAACTACTTTACCAAATTTTTTCTGTGACTTTCCTTCTGCAATCTTAACTCATTCGGTACCTATATTATTGATGTTTGGTAAACATGTTTCCATTGATGATAATCTGATAATTGCCTGCTTTTTTTAAATAAAAAAAAATCTTTTGTAAACAGATCCACTTAGCTTTTTTATTTTTTTTTTAAAAATTAACTTTTGTGAATCGGTTCACTTAACTTATTTATTTGACTTTTTTAGTTAAAGAATATTTTAATTCATAATTAACATTAATAAAATTAATTATAGCAATATAAAAATAAATTCTTTTTCTATATTTTCTCTATTTTTAAACACCCCTCCTCCCTAAATAATTATTTAAAAGACAGCTACAAAGGGAAATTAACTGCTCATACTTGAAAACAAGCTACTTACTATACTAAAATCATTTTTAACAAGGTCTTCATTCGTCAAGCTTGATTAGTTCCAAAAAAATTACATGATGGGGAAAATATATAATCTAACTTAGCACGGTGTAGCAGTATTTGCTTTTATAAACATAAAATAAATTTATGCAGTACTTGAATATCATTATATTTATATACATTTGAAAACATAAAGACAAGAAATAATTAAGCACCAAAGTTAAATTAAGTATTATGAGAAGAAAAAAAATCAATAAAATAAGTTATGATCTAACAAATGTAATGTTAACATTTACCCTGAACCCGACATACTATTCATTAACTTAAAAACGAATGTTATTATGTCTAAAAGAAAAAAACAAACACTGAATTTTTTCTGTCCAATTATTTTCTAGGATTTTGATTGTTTATAAGTTGTTTAAAAAAAAACAAGATGCTATTTGCTTTTGTAAAATTAATGAAGGAATTAGGAATGAGGGATAAATGTTAACGTTATTTTATTAATATAAGTCATGTACTGTGAAAATGTGTAAGAAGTTTTGTCTAAGTTATATACAATGTTTTTAAGGATTTATGTTATTTTGTTTGAGCATACTATTTTTTATGCTTATGCAATGTGAAATGCGATGCAGAAAGATTTTTTTTGTATTCAACAATTTCTCAATCATCAACATGCAAAACGTGAAGAATGAAGATCCCCACCTCTCTGTACTTATATCAAAGTTTTTATGATATACTGTAATTTTAAATTCTTTGTCATATTAACTTCTTTTTTGCTCAGTATTTTGTCATGTCATCAATTTACAAATTTATTAAACTAAAGCTTGATTTAAATACCATCTATCATACTGTTGAAATATTATACAAACATAATTTCAATCTAAATGATAACAATTTAAATAATTTTAACTTGCCCAACTTGTTCCTATTTTTAATTTAATTACCTATGCCATCGATGTCATTTTACTAAACATCTTGCTGTTAATCATAATCTGATAATTGCCTTTTTTTTTATTCACTTTTGTAAATTTGTTGATTAGTTTTCTTAATAGATTATTTAATTTAAAGACAATTTTAGTTTACAATTTAGTTAATATTAATAAAATTTATGTATATCACAAAGATATACAACCTTCCTGTCAGTATAAAATATAAAATTGATTTTAACTAT
The DNA here is from genome assembly GCA_028023455.1 of Epiperipatus broadwayi. NCBI lineage: Eukaryota > Metazoa > Onychophora > Udeonychophora > Euonychophora > Peripatidae > Epiperipatus > Epiperipatus broadwayi. The sequence goes on along the minus strand of JAQFVV010006224.1, from coordinate 1,325,578 downwards.
CTTCAAATAATAATATTTTATTTAATTCTCGAAATAATTATTTTAAATATGTCTTTAAAGAATTATTTAAAAAACAGTTATAAAAAGAAATTGTTTTTTCTCATTTATACACAAGCTACTTTATTGATATTATACATATATATTTTAATTTGTACTTTTAATGAAATGATAATTAAGTTTTGATAATATACAGTAATTTTAAATACTGTGTAATAATAGTAATCCTGTTTAACTTATCATTGTCATATCATCAATTTTCAAATCTATTAAATTATAGTTTGATTTAAACCTGACTTATATTATTGAAATATTATCAGAGAAGTTATTTTGATTTTATTGTATATGAGGGGGAAATGAAAAATAATATAATTTATAATAAAATTAAATTATTTCTACTTTTTGTTTATTTCTTATCTGTACATATGTATATTAATAATTTGCAAAACTGATGCTATTTTCATGTATTTATTTTATAGAATCCTCATACTGATCATGTGAAGGCTGCTTTACATCAGCTAATAGGAAGTTCTCACAGATTACAATCTGAATGCAAAAGTCTTCTGCATACAGAAGGATCAGTTGCAATTGACTATTGCTTTGTAACTCAACAAGTCATTCAGTGTGCTTATGATATTGCCAAGGCAGCTAAACAATTGGTAACAACTCTTGGAATTTAAAAAAAAAATACAATTTTGTCAAAATTGCAATAATTAATATGATTAATTAATTGATCAACAGAATACTTATTGTATTGTCTTGCCGAACCAGCCATTAATGTTCTGATACCATTTAATACCTTTTTTATTATTATGTATGTTTATAAATATATATAAAATAGAAATTCATTACAATATTAGCCAAAAAACAAAATTTTATTAAAAGTCTTCCATAACTACGGTTTTATCTATTAAGAAATAGAGCTTTTCAAGTGAAATTCAACTAAACATACAACATGTATATACAAACAAAAATAGCTTTCCCATCATTCACTTCAAAAACCAAAGGATGTCTTCGTGAGATTGATGGCCTCAGATTTTAAAAAATTTATCATCAAAGTTTCTTTTACTCTTCTTTTCAATTTACTTTTTTCATAAAAGATAACCTTTGCATTGTCAAGTAATATTTTATGACTTGTATTCAGTCTCATGAAGGCATGTTTTGATGATAAAGAAAGTTGTTTTTTAATTGAATGATGGGAAGGCTATTTTGTGTTGTATACATCTGGATCTCGTTTTATGCGGTAGATAGGTTCCACAGAAAACTCGCATTAAAAAAAATCGCACAAAAATAGACTTAATTTACCTTGAAAAATGGGGGATAGGGTCTTTAATTTTCAGAATTCACATAAAAGCAAAGCATCAAAGAAAAATTACTTTAAAATTCACATTAAAAAAATAAGCAAATAAAGTATGATTAATAAAAAATTTCAAATATTTGAAAAAAATTAATACAAGACAAACTTTTTTTATTACTACAGTATTTAATTTTTCATATATATTTTAATCATTACCGCTAGCATTCGTTTGTAAACTGGTAAGAAATCAGATTCGATGTGATGTGATGTATTGTGGCTTCTCCTTAAATGAAGTCAAGAATCTCTCAGCAATTATGTCCAGAGAAACCTGGTAGCCACTTTATTTTTATTCGAGATGGGGTTCAGTCTTGTGCTGTGTTAATGGTTTTCTGTTTCTATATTAAAAAAACGAGATCATAATCAAAACAAAAAAATTATACATTATCATTAGAAAGATTATTTTCAGTTTATAAAATCTTCGTTTTTTATTTTAAAAATGTAAAAGATTATTTATTTTTGTTATATATAACAAAATATACATTTTAAAAGTTTAATTTTTTTGAATATTTATTACGATATTTTTATATGTAAGTATAAATCTATTATTATTATTTACTCATTAGTATAAATAAGCTATTTACATAGAAGCTAAAATTCTAAATACAGCTTCAGGCCATATTCACGTTAGCTGCTAATATAACGTTATATTTTTGAAAAAAAAAAAAAAGTATTTCAAGTGAAAATAAGTTATTAATAATTTAAATTTCTTGATATCTAATAAATATAGTGAAATATGAAAGATATTAAGAAGAAACATGAATCGCATTAAAATAATCCGCATAAAATGAGACCCAGGTATATATATGTTTATTTGAATTTCATTTGAAAAGGTTTTTTTGTTAATGATGAAATCATGGTTGTGGAAGAATGTTAGTAAAATTTTGTTTTTTGGCTAGTATTCCTAATGTTATATGAATTTCTATTTTATTTACAACTACTAGCATAGTGTTAGGCAGTGTTTAATATATAAATATATATGTATGCATACATAAACCAATGTTCATTCTGTGCCTTTAAAACATATGCACACTTAAATGATAAGTTTAAGAAATATTAAAATTAATTCAATAAAATAAAAGCAAAATTAAAAATAATTTTTACAATCTTGTTCAGAAAGAAATTTAAACTTTAGAATTCAAAGGATAGATTAAAATTATTCTTAATATTATTTATAATTTTTTTTTTAAATATTCATAAAGTCTTCATTCTTGTTTGTCATGGGCTAACTTAAAGAGATGGAAAGTCTTTATTTAATTAAATATAAATTACAGAACTGTAATCATCCAATTTACATTTTTTAATGAAAATTTATTTTGCAGTCAGATCTGTGCAATTATTCAAATATACATATTTAAGTAATTTGATCTTAGATTTAGTGCCTATGTAATTTGATAATTTAATCATTTTTTATGCTCTAAAACTTGGAATCGTTATATTATTAAAGAATGATATGATGAATGTATTTTTGATTTTGAATTTTTGGTTTTTTTTATTTTTAATGTTGTGTTTTCCACAAGTATGATTAATTTGATAAACAAATTAATGGTAATTTGTTTTATTAGCTTTAGATACAATCAGTTATTGATTCTCAAAAACTTTATTACAATAAATACTTTTTATTTGATGCTTTATATGAATTCTACTACCAATTCAAATTAAAAAAACTGTAATGTGCAATATTTAAAATAATCCTCCTAATAACAATGCTTTGTGATGTTTTATATATCATTTTATGTGTAATTTATATATGAATATTTATAAATAGAATAATTCTCTCATATCCAAAGTTTCAGTTATCCACAATTAAAACCAATTTTAATATTTGATTCCTAAATTAAGTATAAATATAACAAGACCTAAAATATTAGTTTTAAATTTGTAAATGTGTAGCCTTCAGTTAGAATTTAATTTCTTAAAAGTCTAAATTATTTTCTATAATTATAGGTTACTAATGTTTAAAGTATTAATAAGATTTATTCCATTTTAATCTATAATGAAAAATAAAATAAAAGACTTATATTTGAGCCTTTATTTTACATTAGTTTGCTACTTGTTTTAAGTTTTTAAAAAATATATAATAGATTTAAAAATTGAATATATTTTATTATTATTAACAAAAATGTCATTGAAATAAACAAAAATCTATTTGCAATGCAAAAATAAGCTTTTAAATAAAATTTAATTTTCTCAAGACAATATGAATGTAGAACCTCATTCCAGTGTGAGGAGAGAATGATTTTCAAAGCTTTGTTTAGCACATACTTAATAAACCTGACAAAACTATTAACAAAAATGAAAATTAAAGTATAATCTCACTATTTTTATAAATAAGCTGTGATCCAGAAGAAAACAGGACTGAATGAGTGATTATTTTAAAATAGTATCAATCCAAAAAAGTGGAACAAACTGAGTCAAAGTGTAAAACTTAGACATTTTCAAGCCATTGATTTCATTACAATTAAAACATGCTCTCTGGATATTCTTTTCTTCAATAACTCCCCCTTCCTCTATTGAAATATAATAGCACTCTTGTTATTAGAATATTTCACCTCTCCGATTATTTTAATGTTTTTATGTCCTTATCAGTTTTAGAATCTATAAAATCATTCTTAGGTACAGTTATCCATTTCAGATTCCCTGATAAACTTTATACAAACATTCATTTTATTGCTTAAGAAAAATACTTTATAATATTTCTTGAATACTGTACTATATCAAACTTATGGAAGGAAAAAAAAATAAAAATAAAATATATGTACTTTCAGCATAACCCAGAGAAATATCAATAATTGTGATCGTGCACAAATTTGAAAAAATGACTTTTACACTATAAAATTTATTTAATTTATGAATTTTAATATTTTTTTGTTGTTTTTTGATAGCATATAATTGAAGTAGTGAATATGTTGATACAGTGCAAATCGTGGCTTTACTGCATCTTTTTTCTTTGAATTTTAATAATTTATTGCTGATCGAATTAATGAAAAATTATCTTTTTTAAAAAAAAAAAAAAAAATTCTAGTAGTTTAACCCCGAGCTTAATTATTAAAAATGAAACAAAGTGTCAAAATCAGTCTCATTTAATTTGCAAGGAATGCCCACCCTCAAATTAAGAACTAGTTTTGAAAAACAAAATTTGTCACTGGCCAGGCTAGCAACACCTGAAGAAGAGTGGAGAATAATACTACTCGAAACATGTAATTACTAACCTGTATTGCCTAATTGTGTGTTACTACTAACAAGTTGTTTGTATTTGAAAAGTTTAAATAAAGTTTAAAATTTTCTGTACATTTAAGATTTAATGGTAGATGATGGAAATAGTCCTACATATTATCACAGTGAATACAAAGCAATTGGCAGAAGCAATCTTTTTTAAAAAAAATTAACAAACATTTATAAAGCAATCAGTATAATAAACTTTAAATGAAAAGAATGTCAGTGAAACTTTTTAATCTTGTAAATTGGAAGAAAAAACGACTATACTTAAGAATTTTAATTATATACTATGAAATCCTGCAAGACACAGTTTGCATAACGTGCAAATCCTATAGCTTTTTTTTTTCTCATTAAAATTTGAATAAGAAATACCAAATCATATAACAATTTGTTTTAATAATTATATTTATAAAGCGCATACTCGTTACTTTAAATATATATTAAGGCTACAACCTTAAAACTGCGCCTGAAAAACAACAGTAGGGACCTCTGCAAATCTTTAATGTTTAAAAGACAAGAGCAGCCTTGTCTTTTAAATCTCTTGTGTTAAAGATTTGCAGAGGTCCCTACTGTCATTTTTTCAGGTGCACAGTTTTAAGGTTGTAGCCATAACAATTTGTTTTATATGGTTTATTTATCAATCCAAATCATAAACTTCACTTTTCAAAGCTATATAGTTGTAATCTAACATCAGATAATTATTCTTGTACATTATTTGAAATACACCTTTACCTTGCTTAGCGATGGCAATTGGTCCTTCAAAACTTATCGTTAAGCAAGAATATCATTTACAGAATACGTATTTATAATGGGAGTCTATGGGAAAAAATTGGTTGGTTCCTGTCGAAGTAAAATATTCACATTGGTTTCCAAACTCAAAGATTTTCTTAATTTTTTCATTGTAATGATGACTAAATACGGTATCTAAAAAGAAAAGTTTTATATCACTAGGAAAAAAAATACATATTTTCACTGTTTAAAAAGTACAGAATAGCAAAAAGAAAGAGAAAATGAAACTAAATTTGAATTTAATAGTTTTTATATTCTTTGGCAGAAGTTTTCATCGTAATGAAAAAAAAATCCATACTGAAGTGCATTTTTTTAAAATTTGTATTATGGTACATATTACTATACATTTATGTTTATTACATATGTGAAATTATTTAAATTAAAAAACAATGTTTAATTATAAATTATTTAATTGAACATAAAGACTTATTGCTGTACTCTAGAGTAACAAAATGCGTATCATAAATCAGTCAACTTTAGAAAAAAAAAATTCAACTTATTTTTTAAAAAAAAAATCTAATTGTTAATTTTCTAAAACGTACGCTAAGTTTATTTTTCTTGCTGTATATTTTTAGTAATATAATAGTGCCTCTCCCCCCCTCCCCGTTTGTGTAGAAAAATTATTCATTCGTTAACACTTATTTTAAATGCAATCTGTTTTTTTTTTTAAAAAAAAAAATGTTTTTCTTTTGATTTGAAACCACTTGGGTGTATGTAATTAAGGAACAAGTTTGTGATGATAGTATTTTAGTTGTACTGTATTTATATATTGGACTATTTCATCATCTAATATAAGTGTTAAATGTCTTCAGAAAAATTAAACTTTATTTAAATAATCCAAGTACTGTATATTATATTTAAATAAAGTTTAATTTTTCTAAAGACATTTCAACACTTATATGTATATAGTATTATATAGATTTATTAATTATTTATATTTTAAGTTTACACATTCTATAATCAAAATACTGAATGCAGCACTAACATTGTGTTTTATGAATAAAATATTGTACGTGCTATACAATTACAGCAAAGTCATTACCTGTATATGTATTACAATAATAAACTTTTGCTTTTGGGTAAAATGAATTTAAAATACCTATTCTCTGATATCATCAGTGACGCAAAATTCAAGATGGCTGCCAAAAAAAAATTTTTTTAAAATTTTTCCCAATCATTATAGTGAAAAATCGATTGTAAATCGAAGTAGTGGATATAAATTGATGATGATCACTATTGTGAAATATCAGTAAGCTGGCTAAAGGTGTACTTAAATTGTATGCTTAATTGTTCATATAAATGCCCTGCAGTGTAAATAAAGTTTATGATAAAATATTATTTTTAGCTTACTTATTATTAAAAGTATAAGAAATAATGAAAATATATGAAAATAATGAAATAATTTTAAAAATTAAAAGGAAAAAAAAGAACTAGTGTAAACAAGTCCCTCATTATGCTAAAAAATAAAATGGCTAGATCATCATTGCAATAAACATCACTGACTAATATAATTAAAATAGTGCAAAATGTTTCAAGTCATTTACATATATTCATCAGACATCTTTCTAACATTTCATAAGGACTTTATTATTAATCTAGTTCCCCAACCTGGTTTTTTTTTTTTTAATCTTATGTACATATTATATAACAATTTCAGCAAGTCAGAAAAATAGAATTAGAAAATTAATATGAATGTCCAGAAATAATTTCCAAGCTAGAGAATGGTAAGACTGTTATTAGAGATCTAAGCTGTGAATATAATATGCTTTTTAAAAAAATAATAAAATAAAAATTAAAAAAAAAAAACAGAGTAGTGAAGAGAATCACAATACATATGAAAACTTACTAATATGGATTAATGAAAAGCAAAAGCTAGATGATAGTATAAATTGAACATTTTTTATACTTTTAAAAAATCAATTTTAGTTATCAGTGCAGTCTATATAAAGTGAGTAAGTTAATTTTAGATGTCTTCTTTACTTATATTTGTGATCTTCAAACAGTTGTGTGGACTTGTAACTTGGTGTGATCTCAAGTGGTATCCCCAAATATATGCAATGAATGAGGCGCCATTTAATAAAATGCTTCTGTAATTAATTGTTGATTGAGTGGAATTGCCTGTATATTAAAATTATATATATATTTGTAAATTTATTGGTGAAAACTAATGATAAAATGTAAAATATAGAATATCTAAGCAATATTAAGTTGATTAATAAAATTTCAAGTACATGGATTATGTCACCAAGCAGTGTCAATGTAGACTAGAAAATTAAAATTTTGATTTATACATTTTTTTTTTTTTCAAATAACAGATAGTTGAATCAATAGATATTGTCATAACTAATGCAACAATCCTATTGTATAGATATAACTTTTCAATAAACTGAACCAATTAAAGATATTCTTTGAATCTTTTATTTTTTTAAGAATCTAACTACAATTTTTATTTATTGTTTTCTCATTTCCTTCCTTGATTAAAATGTTGATTATTGTATTTATCAATTTCTTATTTCCATTTAGCAATTTAGTGTGAATCTATTATTAAAAAGTAATTTCACTTAAGAGTTTTTGGTCTGATAGAGAAATAAAGCAGGCAGCTTTTTGCAATTATTTATTAATTTATACATATTTACAAAACATACTCTTTCATTTTTAAACGTGTACAGACTATATGTACTAAAAAACATTTTAAGAACTTTTTATATGGCAGCATCTGGGAATTTCTGTCTGCAATAGAAATTGAAACTAAAGTTCACAAATAAAAGGTGGATTACTATAAATAGATAAACCCTGTATAAATTGTTGTTTTTAGGGAAATGGATGTATTAGATTTAAAGTTCAATTATCTGATTTGAAAGGGACATAAATGTCTAGGATTTTGTAAGAATGAATACTTTCTTAAGAATTTCTATTAATTTATTGATTATGTGATACAGGTGTGAAGAAAATACCAATATATCATTGTTTTCTTCTCCATTTTACAACAATATAGATAACATCTCTTTTTGAATTTCTAAAACCAGTATAAAATCAATGAATTCATTGGTAGTCGAGAGGTCAGCGACGGCTGCTTTGCAGTCAGTTGTCCCGAGTTGACGGGTTCGCTTCCCGGCTGATGCTATGACACATGAGAAAAAAAATCAATGAATTCTAAATGGCAATGCAGACTCTGCTAACACTTAGTGTTTATTATGCTGTGAATTCTAGAAAAATATCATGATAATAAAAATTAAATTTTGTATTATTAAACTGAAAGGAGCTTGAAAGTCTGAGTTCAACAATTTCATTAAGTTAATAAATTATATAAATATATCTATTGAAATTGTTCTTCTTTAAAATAGAAAATTTGAACTTTTGATATCCAGAAGTGTCTTTGATAGCATCAAGAATGTATCTCCTTAATTTAATTCTGGATTTTAATTCTGGTTTCTCTTGACAAATTTTTGATTTAAGAAAAAAAAAGTCCCATTTATGAATAAATTTTAGAGTTCATTCTTGAGTATGTCTTATAATTAATTTCTTATATATTTCTACATTGAAAAACGATTTTACAAGTCCAATAATACCCATATGTGCCTGTGTGTGTATATATATGTTGTACTTTTATAAATCTTCATGTTTTTTTCTTGACATATTTTTGTTTAATATTTAATGGTGTACTAGTTTATTCAAGAACTATTTTTATTTGCATTCAAACAGTATATTACTGCAGCTCCATTTTTTAAAAATTATATTTTTGTATGTTTTACATCATTTATTTTCTAATTTTATTTACATATATTTACTGAATGTATGTTCTATATCTTCATCCTTATCCTGAAAGTATCACATACATTTAAAATGCTCATATTCTGAACTTATCATTTAAGCTCAACTCTTTTTTTATTGATTATTTTTTCAGGGTTTGATATTTGTAGTATTTACATATATTTTTTAAATGGAAAAAATGGCTGGTGATTTTCTTGTTTTGTTTTTTAAAAAAAATCATATAAATGTAATGTAAATTTCTGTATAATAGATAATTAAGGATTTATTTGTTTATCTTTAACATATGTAAAATTAAATCCATCATAAATTTGTATTTTAAAAGCATAATATATTTCCATGAAGTATCCAAATTAGAATTATAAATAAACTTATTGTAAATTTAGCCAATCATGTTATTTGTAATATTTTTGATATTCTCAAAAGAAAAATTTAAAGTATTGTACTATTTGATTGTTATTTTTCAATCAATTATGTATAATTTTCTATTTATTTAACTTTTCTAATGAATATTTTGTAAACAAAAAAATTTGCTCACAATTTTTTTTTTTTCTCCTTTCAAAAATTTATTTCAAAATCGCATTATATTCTCTCTTTTTTCATTTATTTTCATTTTTATTTTCACAAAATGTTATCACATTTGTTAAATATATCTATATATGATGTTCCTTATTAAATGTTTACTCTTATATAAACAAAATGAATAATATTCATTATATCTATTTATATTTTTGTGCATAATTAAAGAATACAAATAGATTATAATGTAAATATATTATTGTATAATAAATTTTAATTACAGTGATAAGTATATGTCTTGCATTTTAAAAAATAAAATTTTGCATTTATAAATGTCTGAGCCTTTATTTTAAGTGTTAAAATTTTAATATTAGATTTTGTTTGTGTATGTTTATATATATATTTATGTTTATAATTCATATATATATATGATTTGCTGATCCATCCAACTTTCAAAAACTATTGTATACTATTTTATAGTATTGTTTTTCTTTACCTATTCATTTCAATTTTTTTTTTAAATAAAAAAAAATTAATATTGTTATTTTTACTTTTATAAAGCAAATTGGAATAATTAGTTCTAAGGAAAAATATGTTATAATTTATAATAAACTGAAAATAAAAACTTTGCCTTTTTAAATATATATATATATTCACCTACTAGCAAACAAATACTATTATCTCTCATATGCTTGCATTAACAGTTATCTTCAATCTACTGAAGAAAGCATGAGTAATCAATAGACATGAGATGGAAAAATCCCCATCTTTAAATTAATCAGTTTCTGGCTTTTGTAAAAAAGGCCAAAAACTATTCAATCTGAAGATGATTTCATAGTAATATACTCAATTTTACAGTAGATGGTTCTAGAGTAGGATGATGTTGTCTACTAATTTTATATATTTAATCTAATTTCATTTTGCCTACTACTGCAGTTTTTGAAATATATTCTAAATTCCAATTAAGATGTGACTGTATTTCACCGTAATGTTTTGATTATTATTAGAAACTATTTTCTATTTATACACTTTATCCAAACCACTTCAAACACTTTTAGCAAAACTCTTTATTTGTACATATACATACACCTACGTTCTGACTGATCTGCAGTCTTCTTCAGAGCTCTGATGAAGACTGCAGATCAGTCAGAACGTAGGTGTATGTATATGTACAAATAAAGAATTTTGCTAAAAAATGTTTGAAATGGTTTGGATAAATTGTATTTACAGGATATTACAGCAAAATAAAGAAAAGTGTGATTTTGGTAATATTTTCTATTTATTGTTTATATATTTTATGTTCCATATAAAGTGAATATTCTTATAAATTCTTCAAACCACTCTTAACATTGAGTTTGGATAATCAATATCTAATTGGAGATTATAACCAAAAAAAAAAATCTTCTCTATATTTTTTCTAATAATATATGTATATTTTATAGTTCAAAATACCAGTCACAATACATGCTTGCTAAACGTCATATATTACTCATGTAAGGGGAATTGAGCATACTGGCGTATGTCTGATTTACAGAAAAAAATATACCTATTGTTTTGATAATTTGTAAGTGAAATATAAACAGTACATGATTTTATTGTGACATTTTTCATAACACAGCAATGATCTCTTCAGATTAACTAACATTTTGCAATAAAAATTGTGCTTCTTTGTTTTTATCTTAAAACTGATCAATAATTTGTTATCTGTGTTGGCTTCAGGCATATTAACTAATCATTATGCATAAGATTCTTGCCCACCACCCCCACCCCCTACAATTAATTCACAAAAATGTGAAAGTAATAAGTATTCAGATAGAAACCTGATCATCATTTTGAAAATTACAAAAGCAACATAAAAATTATTCAATTTATTGTAATAAATGTAAATATAATCATTTCTTATGCTTGGTCATAACTGTTATTAAAATAGGCAAAACTTTCCATATAGTTATGCCATTCGGTGCAAGCCAGGATAATCAATGGATGCCAGGGTTTGTGCATAAAATGCCTACTCATCCAATATCCCCAGACTAGTTTCTAACTTGTGACTTTTGTCAGTGAAGAGCCTCGGATCTGAAAGCACTGCACCTAGATCTTATCCTAATGCAATCCTCCAGAAGCCACTTTTTTATGAAGTAATAGAAGATTTTTATATGTATGTACAAAAGGCTTTTGATCAGAGGAAACAACATTTTAAAATTGTTATGGGAGACTTTAATGCTAGAATTGGTAAACAAATGAAAGTGCTGTAGGTAATTTTAATTATGGTAATAGAAATGAGAGAGGACATTGACTTGTGGAGTTTGTAGAAAAAGAAAAACTTTATATTATGAACTCTTTTTTTTTTTTTTGAGAAAAATCTTAAAAGGAAATGGACATGAAAGCATCCAAATGAAGGTACAGCAGAACTGGATTATATTTTGACTAATAAAAAATACATATTTCAAGATTGTAATGTTCTTAATAAATTTAACACAGGAAGTGATCATTGATTAGTAAGATGTAAGATACATGTTAATGCAAAACTAGAGAGACAAAAATTATTAAGAAATACAATATTTACAGTTGATATTCCTAATCTTCAGAAACATTCTAATGAATTTAAATTAGAACCTACAAATCGGTTTCAAATATTAATAGATTTTGAATATGATTCAGATTTGAATGAAATTAATATGAAAATAACTGATACACTTTTAAAAACTGCAACAAAGATAGCGGTAGAAAAAAACAGCAATTGACCAATAAAATTTTTGCTGAGACTAGAGAATTTATGAAGAAAAGAAGGAATATGAAGATATACAAAAATGATGCATTAAAAAGGATTGAACATCTCGAATTTTGTAAAATGGTGCGGAAAAGAGTTGAAAATATAAGAAAGTATAACTGTGAACTAGCAAGGAAAGCTCTAGAAGAAAATAAAAGTCTCAAGAATGTAAAACAACATTTTGGTATTGATAGAAAATTTATATTTGCAATAAGAAAAAAAGATGGAATTATTACTAAAAAGAGAGATGACATCATGAAATGGGTAGAAGACTTTGATCAAGAATTATATTGTAATAAAGAACAAGTACCTCCTATATCTATTACATCTTCTGAATTGCCCAGAATTTTAAATGAAGAACTGAGACATGCAATTAAATATATGAAGAAAGGAAAGACTCCAGGTAATGATGGAAATACAATTGATATATTAAAAGAAACAGATGAAGAAATAGAAATTTTTTAGCATAGTTATAAAACAAATGTCTAAATGATAAAGATGTACCAGATGATTGGAAGAAATGCAGTATTAATATTTAAAAAAGGTGATAAAGAAGATATTAGAAAGTACAGACCTATCAGCCTTTTATCAGTTTTATACAAAATTTTACCAAGATAATTACAACTTGCCTACAGAGAACCTTGGATTTCCACCAACAAAGATAACAAGCTGGATTTAAAAGTGGCTTTAGTACAGTAGATCATATCCAAGTTATAGAAAGGACAAATGAATATGAGTTGCCATTATGTTTTGGATTTGTTGATTATGAAAAGGCATTTGATTCTATAAACATTTCTTCAGTGATTAAAGCATTGGATCATCAAGGTATAGATCCAGGATATTGTCGTATTTTAAAGACTATTTATAAAAATGTAACAGCAACAATTAGATTACATAATGATACTGGTAAAGTCAACATTGAGATGGGGGTAAGACAGGGTGACTCCATATCTCCAAAACTTTTTTACAGCAGTGCTGCAAGAAATATTTTGTGGATTAAAATGGGAAGCTAAAGGAGTGAAAGTAATGTAGTTGTTTTTGCAAATAATGTTTTAGAGCTGCAAGAAATATTGCAGGAGTTATCAGATGAAAGTAGGACTAAAGATAAATGTTAAAAAGACTAGAGTAATGTTTAATCGATTTTCTCAAAATATGAAAATAAAGATTGATTATGATGAGTTAGAAGAAGTTAACAATTACAAATACCTTGGTCAAATTATTAATACAGATGGAAACATAATGGATAAAATTAATCATAGAATTAAACTTGGTTGGAGTGCTTTTGGTAGAAATAACTTGATACTAAAAGGAAATATGCCTATGTGTTTGATAAGGAAGGTTTTTAATAAATGTGTTTTACCAGTTCTAACTTATGGATCTGAGACTTGGACACTTAATAGAAGAGCAATACAGAGACTTCAGACCACACAAAAAAGTATGGAGAGATGCATGTTGGGAGTAACAAGAAGAGATCAAAAACGCAATGTATGGGTAAGAGAACAAACAGGTGTCACTGACCTCATTGAAAAAATTAAAAGATTGTAGTGGACTTGAGCTGGACATATTGCTAGAAGAGATGATAATAGATGGACAATTGAAATCTTAAACTGGACTCCAAGAGATTGTAAAAGACCCAGAAAGAGACCACATGTTAGATGGATGGAATAAGAAAGTGTGCAGGGATGATGTGGAGAAGTGAAGCTAAAGATCGGAGAAAGATGGATTGAACTTGGAGAGACCTTCATCCTGTAGTGGATTGATAATGTTTGATTATGATGATGAACTACAAAACTATGAGAATGAAATTGAAAACATGATATGTTCAATCCAAGCTCATTAGTTTATAGTTGTATAGATTTGAACTCGGTTCAGTTCGGTACCCATACATTTTGGTGTCTTTGGTTCTTAAATAACCATAGCCATCAAGGTTTTTTACTGATGAAAGCCACAGGCTAGTCTGGGGATATTGGATAAGTAGGTACTAGATAGGGAGTTTATGCATAAGCCTTCTGACATCCATTGATTATTCTGGCTTGCACTGAATGGCACTACTGTTTGGAGAGTTTTGTCTGTTTTAATAATAGTTATGAATGATCATAACAAATGTTAATCGTGTGATGTTTAGTGGTTTAATACCAATCCTGCCTAATAGGATAATGGTGGATATGATTATTAAAGAACCGAAGATGCCAAAATATATGGGTACTGAACTGAATTCAGACGTATATGACTATATAAGCTAATGATGTTGGATTGAAAATATTGTGTTTTCAATTTTATTCTCATAGTTTTGTAGTTAAGTAGAGACAAAATGTGTTTGCTGGAGGGTTGCATGAGATCCTAAGATCTAGGTACAATACTCTCAGATCCAAGGCTGCTCACTGACGAAAGCCACAAGCTAAAAACTAGTCTGGGGATATTGGATGAGTAGGCACTAGATAGGGGTTTTATGCACAAACCTACATCCATTAATTATACTGGCTTGCACTGAATGCCACTAATGTATGGAGAGTTTTGCCTGTTTTAAATGTAAATATAACCAATTATGGAATTAATACATTACAGAGCTGTATTTACATTATAGAAAGCACTTAATAACTAATTGTTTATCTAAGATATGAGATTATACATAAAATAGCCCAATTCTGAATTGTAAACTTAATGATAATACAAAGCTCACACCATTCTTTTCAGGGAATCATTCTTCATCAACTCTTTCAAATCCTAACATCACTAAAATCAGAATATAGTTAAATCTTATTTATATTAAGCAGATTTATGTGACATTTTTTGTAAAGCACACTTATAATTAAATTTTAGGTAGAGGTTATAGCCTTATTTAAGTATTACAATCATATTTGTAAAGAAAGTGTTATTTATATTGTGGAATTTACATTAATGCATTGCTTTTATATAATTAATAAGTGCATACACAAATAAATATGCTTATAACATAATTATGTAATTAAAACATGGCAGCTCTCTCTCTCTCTATATATATATATATACCCCAACATTACTACATATAATGAAGAAAAATTATGTAAAGATGAATCTCACTAGATTCAATTATACAGAAAGGTAAGCATATATATTGATATTCACAGAGGCCAAACTTTCCATACAGCACAAGCCAGAGTAATCAATGGATGCAGGAAGGTTTGTGCATAAAATTCCTATCTAATGCCTACTCATCCAATATCTCCAGACTAGTTTCTAGATCTAGGTGCAGGGCTCTCAGATTCAAGTTTCATCACTGATAAAAACCACAAGCTAGAAACTAATCTGGGGATATTGGATAAGTAGGCATTAGACAGGGATTCTATGCATTAACGTACCTGCATCCATTGATTATTCTGGCGTGCACTGGGTGGCACTATACTGTATGGAGAGTTTTGCCTCTGTAAAAAACAGCTTGTGTAAGCGTAAAGATTGGTTATCATGTGATATATTCTCATAATAACACTGTTTTTTTTTTAATACAGTGATAGAGTGTTAGACTATCTAGATTAAGTTCTTTAGATTAATTCTAATTTTGGTACTTCCAGATCTCAGACTTTTTAAGCATCCTCAAGTATTAAAACCATTCGATTACCTATTTATTTTAATCTTGTAGTAAATACTAAAACTGAAACAATCAAAATCTAACATGAACTAAATATAGAAACAGAGATCAAACAAAATTAAATATTATTACTTAACTTTAGTAAAATGGTTGTGATGGTTTATTGTGACAATAAATCATGGCTCAATATTTGTCAAACAAAAATAAAATTACATTTAAAAAAAAATCACAACTCTTTATTCATTGATAAAAGTGATAGCATAATTATAAATAATTTAGCAACAGCTAAATATAGAAACAAAGACCAAAAAAAATTTTAAAAATAAAATAATTTGGTATTTATATTGAAACAATAAATCAAATGTTGATTTAATATTTATTATTGATCTCAAAGCAACTTTGATGTTCTTAAGACTTGAACAGTATTTATGACCTGAATGATAATAAAACTTTAAAAATTCTTCCTAAATATTCAAAGAGAGGTTTTACCTGCTCTGTTTTTATGATAAATAGTTTTTGGAACCAATCTAACTAATTATGGTGTAATTCCAATTAGAAATGCTTGTGAAAATTATTTTCAAGTAATCAATTATAACTCAATTAAAATTGAAAATAATTTTCATTTGTACACAAACTCCTCAAATGTGTGTTTTTCTATTTTATTTTTCCATGTGTCCAATTTTTTCATAATTCTTGACTTTCATTTAGCATAATTAGCAAAATCAGAGAGAAGTGTTAGTTCATTTTTTCTAATTCTAATAATCATTTCAAAACTTGATCCTTTATCAGCCATCACACTTCATTTTATGATTGATTTACTAAGAGATGATTCTAAATGCAAAACTTGTTATGAAGTTAATATAAGTACTGTAATACACATTCTCTGTGATCAACTGATCAAAATATATAAAATGATTTATTTCTTCCATTTTATATAATATATACCATTATTCTAATCACATTTATACACATAACAAACTGAGTTGCAACTTTACTATGATCATATTGTTTGGGAGTTTATAAAAAAAATCAAGTGCTAGAAATGACAGAGCTGGGCTATGATCCATGGAATTTGAGCTCCAGAATCTGCTGCTTTACCACTATATCAAACTACAGAAGGTATTGCATATGCAATGGATTTAAGGTGATCATGTTTAAACAATTTTCGTAATGTAAATATTAAACAGGAAGACAATCCTATCTCATTCCTGTTTTGATATATATTGTTTGAGATAACCATTTAGTATACATTCTATCATTTTGCATCATATAAAAAACAAAAACTTTTGAGATGTCATACCTTGATCAACCCGTTTGGAATTATAGAAAGTAATAATGAAGTTGTAAGCTCGGATATTTATTTGCTAACAGCACTTGATATTTGGGTTGGATAAAGATGGAAATGGATAGAAAATTAAATGCTAAGATCCTGGAGAGTGGAGAAATCAAGACAATCCACACTGCTGAGACAAAAAATCTATATTGTTTGGCATATAATCAAGATGCTTGAAGGGAAAATCAATAGTAAACATTTAAAAAGTAAAGCATGTTTTATTTTGCTAATCAATTGTGTAACCTGGAATGAAAAAGGCCAATGAAGATCAATTCACATGGAGTGATTACAACAGCCCAGAAATGAATGACTAATTGTTATAGCATCATATTCATATCTGCAAAAAAAAAAAAATTTTAGCCACTGATGTCTCTTATAAATTGTGAGTGAAAGCAATAGGCCTATGCTTATAGAATTAAGCTTAATTTAAAATCCAAGTTTTTTTCTTATGTTGATACAGTTGCTTTATACTCAGGCAGTTATTGTATTCAAAATTTATTTTCTTGAAAAATTCATTTTCAGAAAAATATATACATCTAATAATCAATGGAATAAATAATTTTTGGGGATACTTATTCTAGTGATAACTGTGTCTCGTTTATGTCAATCAATTCACCCAACTGAATTACAAATATGTTATCTAATTTTGGCCATTCCTAATTTTTGAAATTTGATTAATACTATCATGTGACTGGAATTTTTCCTATTTTATACATACAGTATGTTTTTTCCCTATTACTAATTTGTAAATTTTGATTGTCATTGGTAATGCAAGCTAGATTTTGCAGTTAAGTATGAGATTTAATTAAATGCTCTTAAATATTTGAAATACAGGCACTCTTCACATACCTGGAGCCTAATTGTAAATATAGGGGATTTGAACTCAAATTTTGAAGTACCTGTCAACTATCCACACAACTCATATCACTGATACACATGTAGAAAAGATAAACAGTCACCAATATAAGTATTCCTTGCTAAACCAGCACTCATCAGTTGATCCAGATTGTCATCCCCTGCACATATATATCATCAGTGTTCAGTTTATATTAAGATAGCAAATCTTCATACTTTAATGGAACAGGCTTCAATCTACTCCAAGTCTTCAGCCATCTATACCACTGAAAATCAGCTGATGAAAAGCCCAAATCCCATGCTGATGCCAATATTATTGCCATGTCCATGTTGACTTCAAATCACTCTGACCCCTCATGTATAGAACCATATCCATTTAAATACATAGAAGAGGGATGGGATGGATGTAAGCTTAATGTGTAAATATTTGAAATACAGGCACTCTTCACATACCTGAAGACTAATTGTAAATATAGGGGATTTGAACTCTGACTTTCAAATACCCATCAACTATGGTACACTATCATATTTCATGCTAAACCAGTTGGTACTGATTGTCATATCCCACACACTTATATAATGTGTTCAGTTTAATATTAAGATAGCAAATATCCATGGCTTCAATCTACTCCAATTCTTGAGCCATTTATACTGCAAAATCTGATGATGAAAAGCCCAAATCCCATGCTGATGCCAATATTATTGTCATGCCCATGTTCGAATCTATATTTAAATGCTCTTAAAAAAACTCTGTATATATTTTTTAACAGATATTTTATTTATCTGAAGATTTCAATAGGAAGCACTGCTTGGATCACAATGTCTTTAAAAACTTCAGATTTTTCCCTAAAAAAAAAAAAGACATCATTCCTTCTTTTTTGTGCAAATTAATGGTAATATATGCAATTTATCTACTTTCAAATTACTGCAGGTTCTATAGCTTCAACCTTATATTCTGCATGGATTTTTTTTTTTTTTTGTTATAAATTCACTCTTAAGATAATGCATTTTCAGCATAGATTTATTCCAAACAGATAAGTGGAGGCAAATCCAACAATAATGTATGATCATATATCTTGGGAATGGGGACCTTTTTTCTTCCAAAAGTTAAAATATTTATCTCATTTTGTGGGCCACACAAAATAATCAACTTTAAAATGTCTTATATTTAATCAAAAATTTAATTAATTTATCTAATCATTAACACTGGGAAACTTTCAACTGACAAGCAATTTCAATTTTCCCTTTTTAAATGAGGGCCATATATATATATATTGTGAATTAAAAATAAAGTAACATCAGTATTATTAATAATTGTTCAACATTTATTACAAATTTTCCAATTCACCTATCTTCAAGTGATATACTCAAATTTATTTTTATATTCTAGATGAGTTAATTCTATAGCAACTAAAATGCAGTCTTTTATAAAACTCCTCTTCAGTAGATGGTTTTGAATATTCTGCTTTTGTTTTATTTTTGAAATAACTTGCCCTCATAGAATTTTCTGACTTGTTTGTACTTTTTATGAAATGAACGTTCTTTCTCAAGTTTTCTATTTTAATATTTCAATCTTCCCCAGTAATTTTGTTGTAGTTAGAATGTTTGAAAAAGTCTCTCTTAATAAAATGTTCTTTATTAACTGAAATACTTTCCAAACATATGCACATTTATCATTTCTTTATATGTGTGTGTGTGTGTGTATTGATCCATTTCTTTTCAAATGGGCGATTTTTTGTGACATTTGTTTTTATCCTATTCCTGTAATCCTAATTTTAAAAAATGCTAAATATGAAGTAAAATTTGAGTTCTATTTTTGCTAGTTATACATTCAATCTGTGGAAATCATTTTAAAAATGAAATACTCTCTGCATCATAGATTAAATCCGTGTTAGAATATTATACTTTTGATAGAATAAAGTAGAATTATTATAAAGGTTGGAGAGAGAAAAAGATATAGTTGTGAAAATAAATATTTTGTTACTTAATTCTCAATATTTGCAATGCAATATGTGCATTTTTAAATAGTTTTATTTACTCTTATATAAATACTATATCATGTGGTTGTTCGAAGATATTCATTTATTAACAACATTCTCACAGCGTCTGTGCAATTTAGCTTAACAGGCTGTCATTCTATCGTAATTATTCTTAGTTTGTAAAAGTTATTTTACTAACTTGATTATTGCTAGTCTGTTACTACATGTTTAATGAAATAAATAGAAATTTCCATGTAATATCTAGAGAAAAACATTAAGCAATGATGTTTCTACAAATTATTGATTAAAATAGTCTGACAACCAATAATAGTTTTTATCTGAATTTAGAGATAAAAGACAAGTTATCAGCTGTTAGAGCATCTGTTTCTCAATGATGTTATCTAGTACCCAATATTGTTGGACATTTCCCCCTAATTATTACATGGAAATATTAACAAAAGTAACACTGATTAAATTAATTTATGAATCCACACACACACTTTTTACCAATCCAAATTGTGATCCAATAAAAAAATTATTTTGGGGGTTTTAGTGCATTACTCCTTAAATTAAATAAGTTTTATATAAAACATATATATATATATGTGTGTGTGTGTGTAAATGTTATAGGCTGTATTAAAAATAAAAAAAGATACATGTATTAAAAATAAATTACGTAAAATAAAAGTCAAATTTTTTTTTAAAAAAATAGCAAATTATTCATAAAAAATTTTTTAATGCTTCTATGATTCAATAATCTTTACATTATTCCTGCTTTGAGAATGCATACTTTAAAGAAATAAAAGTATTGAAAGCAGTAAAGATTAAGATACAATGCTTTTTTTAAGGCTGTGAACTTAAGAAACAGCTAAAATTATTGGTTGACTAAAGACAATGAAATTTGACAATCAGCCATGAAAAAAGCGTTCTAAAGTCAGCAAAATATTACAATGAATAAATATATTCACTTGACTGCGCATGCTTTATGCACATTGTATTTTGTCTAAAATAATGCAGATAGTATTGTTTTTTAAAAAAATAAAACTAGTATTTTAAAACTTTAACAATTTTTTTATCAGATTTTCATTTTTTAAAAATAGTCATCAAAATCAGAATTTTATAAATTATTTTATCCATAAAGTAGTTTTGGATTTGAAAAAAAAAAAAAATTATGCAGTAGCTAATAAATAAAAGCAATTTAATTACAAACATTTTAATAAAAAAAACATGTTGGGAGATTGTAACATTTAATTAAAAATTGGAAAATAATTTATTGTGAATGAAGAAAAAAGGTTTTTATATTTGTAAACAAAAGAATGATCTAGACTACAATTCAATGCCAACTATATTTGGAAAAATTTCCATATAAAATTGGATATTGTTAGACTTTGGAAACTTCAAAAAACATAAAGGTAATATTGTTGTACAGACCATAGATTGGTAAACTTCAACGATAAAATGATAATTGTATTAAAAATAGGTCCATAACATAATAAAATCTTGAGAAGTAATTACTACTCAGCTGTTAAACTCTAAACTTGTCATTTGAGATTTACATGATACTGAAATATAAACATTTCTTAAGGAATAGATTTTGAATACATCTGTTTATGAAATCATTAAAAATAATTGTCAATTATATTATTAGTGATTTGATTAAGAGACAACTTGGCATTTCCAGTTTGACAGAATAATAAAATGAATGTAAATAGCTTTATAAATGATATGGAGAAATTTAAAAAAATTGACAAAAAGGCTTAAGGATTGACCAATTAAAATTGTAACATGTAAGGGGGGGGTGACAAGATATCAATCGTGGTTCATTGTGGATCACCAATTTTGGCCTCAATTTTTTTTTTAAATAACGGTAACCATCATTGCATTGTGCTTTGAAGTACATAGCTATACAGAAAAAAAAAATTTTTTTTCTCATAAATATGATTACTACAAGTGAGAATTGGCTCTTCATAATAAAGGTAGCTGAATATAGTTGGGCACTTGCTAGTAACTTAGATATCATATGTGCTTTTGTTTAAAATGATGCATACATCGATTACAAATTCATCCGCTTGAATATGTTCACCAAGCAACAAAGTTACAGACAATAACTGTATTTTTTTGTTGTGACAGAATTAGGTAATTTAGCATGAAAATTTAGTATTTTATCATATTTTAAAAGAGGGATGTAATGCCTGAAACAAAAAAAAAAAAAAAGAAAAACAGAATTTTAATACAAGATATGAAGAACAGTTTTTCTTCACAATAATGAATGCAAAATGTATGTATATATCATGCAAATGCTTCACTTTTAAAAAAAAGAGACAAAAGATATTTTAAAACCATGCATATAACATATAAATGGTGAATTTCAGTACTTGGAAAAAATTATAAATAACCTTTGTCCTAAAAAATTGAGCTTACTCATGCTATAAGGAATATATAGACATTTTGTGATATGTCCTTTTAATCTTTATTGACACATTGAAAGTACTATATTACCATAAAAGATATTGAAATCCTATTAAATTGATGGATCACATTCTTTTATAATTTCCACCATATGTATTATGATCATCATATGAATAGCAGTACAAAAATTCAAATGATTCCTTTTAATTACATATTCATCTACCAACTTATTTGGACAGATGTTTGGCTTAATGAAATTAAAACAAACCTTCATGATCCTAAAAATAAAAGACTGCAGATCTTAAATGCCTGGGTATTAATTTTAAAAATATTTGATTACCTTTTGAGACCTTAAATAAACAAAGCGTGTAAATTCCTATCCTTCATCAAAATGTATGTCAATGAGAATTTAGTTGCATTTACATTTAAGTTTAAAATCAGTCTCATCAGATGCATGATAGTTTTTTACTACAATATCAATTGGGTTTTCTTGGAACAGGATGAATGGATGCATGAGGTATAAATACTGATTCTTTTTATATTTTTTTTAATTACGAGGATGTGAATTATGGCCCTTATTTATTGGAATAAGCACTTCGCAACTAAAGAGAAAGGTGTTCAGAATTCTCTGAATATGGACTTAGTTTATCATTTAATAATTTTTTATTTAATGTCTGTAGATCGCTTTCAAATGAAGGAAGATAACGTGAATTGGAAAATAAACATTTAATATTAGATGCAACATTATTGGGCTTTATGATATTAGGGGGGGGGAGGTAAAAAATATTGATTTGAAAAGTAGACATGTAATTTGCTATAAAGGCATAAATTATTGGAAGCATGAGTAGAATAGGATTCTTTATAAATAAAACAGGTAACAATATTTTGGAGATCAATAATAAATTAAACAGTAACAAAATTAGATATTCAATTCAATGAAAGATTTCAAAAGCAATCAATTCAGATTTATGTCAGAAGTTCTGTAATAAAAAAATAGAATTATATACATATATGTTAAGAATGCTTTTGATCAGCCAAACAACTTTTAAAATTGTAATGGAAAACAATTGAAAAATGAAAATTGTTGTACAAATCTCATTAGAGTGACAGTATGGAAGAATATAGACTTAGGGAATTCACAGAAAAATTATATATTAAAAATTCCTTTTTATAGAAAAATTCAAAGTTGAAATGGGTAGAGAAGTATCCAAGTAAAATACAGAAAAATTGCATATTTTGACTAATATAAAATATTAATTTAAAGACTAATGTGATTAGTAAATTCAGCACAAACTGCAATCCTTGCAATAAGATTGAAATATTAGATACACGTTAATGCAAAACTAGAGAATAAAGCTAATATGAAAGATAATATTAGCAATTGGTATCTATAATCTTCAGAAATATTCCAATAAATTTAATTAGATTAGAAATTGTTTTAAAATATTAACACACTTTGAAGATGGCTCACATTTAAATGTGATCAATAAGAAAATAACTGATTTATTATGAAGAACTGCTATAAAGACAGTGTAGTAAAGCTGCAATTTATCAGTAAATTTTCAACTATAAGAAAATATATGAAAAAAAGAAATAATATTAGCCTGTTTTAAAATGATTTTTACAAAAATCTCTTATCAGTAATTGTTTAAAATTGTTAGAAAATAAGTGAAGATGACATAAGAATATATAATTGTGAAATGGCAAAGAAACCATTAAAAAAATACAAAAATATAAATCTTGGTATTGGAAATAAGGAAAAAAGTAACATCGTTAAATAATAGGAACAATATTATAAAGGATGTGGAATAATTTTATTAACTATTTATTAATAAAATAAAAATGACTGAATTACCATTATTTTTCTTTGATTTGTGAATTATGAAACAATATGTCAAGTGAAACAAAGGCAAAACTCTCCATACAGTAGTGCCACTGTGTGGACTACTGTATGGAGAGTTTTGCCTTGGTTTACAACAATTATGTGCTAGTATGAGATGGTGATCATGCGATGTTTAGTGGTTTAATGTCAAGTGAAAGCAAGAAAATAAATGGAAAAAAATATTCATAGATTTTCCAAATAAAAAAAATAAAGATAATAAAAAGTTGGCAATTATAAATACCTTATTCAGATTATTTAAACAGATGGAAAAAATGGATTAATTTAATCATAGAATGAAATTTGAATGGAGTGATTTTGATAAAAATATAAAAAGCAAATGTCTAAATGCTTCAATGGGAAAGTTTTTAATAAATATGTTTACTTATGAATCTGTGATTTGGACACTTAAAGAAACACACTAAAAAAATGCCAGATTATACAGCAAAGTATCGATATATCAGGAATATGAAAAAGAAATTAAAAACAAAATAATAAACATCACATAATCAACATTTCTTATGCTTGCTTATAAATGTTATTAAAACAGGCACACCTCTCTATACGTATTGTCACTCAGTGCAAGCCAGAGTAATCAATGGATGCCAGAAGGCTAGTGCCTATTCATCCAATATCCCCAGACTAGTTTCTGCCTTATGGCCTTCATCAGTGAGGAGCCTTGGATCTGAGAGCACTGCACCTAGATCTTAGGATCTAATGCAATCCTCCAGCAGCCATTTTTTTTATCTCTACTTAACTACAAAACTAGGAGTCTTAAATTGCAAACACTAATATCATATGAGTGTTCATCATAAACTGCATGATTATTAGAGAATCAAATACTATAATTTGGTTTTTGGTATCAGACAAATTGAAAATATTGATAGCAAAACTATATTTTATACACTGCTTTTATCGATAAGGAAATGTTTAAAAATAGTTAGATATCCACAAGTTTATTTTTATTATATAAAGATATGATGCATGAGAAGTATTAATTACTGGCATTAAATTCGGACAATTGAAACGAAAACTGATCTTAGACTAATTTCTATTTTATTATGGTAGTGGTCTTTACAAGGTAGATGCTATAACAGTTTGATAATGGAGTGTGTAATTTGAATCAATTAAAAGCAAAAAATATTTCTTGCCAATTGAAAAGGTGTTTCATACATTGTCCTTAATGTTTTGAATCACTTCTAAAAAATCCTGTTTATTAATTGATGTTCAAAAATTCAAGCCACTAGTATTGGATGAAAAATCTCCAGAAACTTCAACTTGGATAGTATTAATTTGAGGTGAATCAATTGAAATTTCTTAGCTTTTATATATGAAGGCAGATGTAGATGTTATAGTGGAGTAGAAATTTTAATGTGCTATTACTCCATTCATCAAGTTAAAAGATAAGTAGAATATTTTTCATTTGTTTCAACTAATTCAATTAAATAAGTATGGGCTTTCATATACCAAATTGGATTCTATGAAAGAGAGTAATGGATTCAGATTAAAATTTTAGAAAAGCATTAGAAAAATTCAAAGATTCTTATTCTGAAAATATAATAGAATTAAACAGCTTCTGATATGTATAGCAGTGATCAAACACAATCCGTGAAACACATAACTAATCAATCAAATCTAAAGTGACATAATCCAAGATTTAATAAAGTCATTAGAGAATCTAACATTTAATTTAAATCTCTAGAATCGTATTTGTGATTAGTTAAATATCCAAAAAAAATTATATGTTACATAAATAAAATTTATAAACTAATATGGATTCCAAGCACATTTACAATATGCATGGTTTAAGTATCTTAGAGATGAGGGAAGTCAAAGAGCTATAAACATCCATGTCAATTAAAAATTCTTACACGTCAACTGTATACCTAATGCAATATAACAGGTATTTAAAAGAAAAAGGCATTTCGTTATATTGGCATACTATATCTTAATCATTGAACTTAGTTTGTTCAGTAGTTTAAATTAATTTTTTCCCTTTAACATAATTCCATATAATAGTAACTATGGGACTTATGTATTAGACCTGCTGGCCATGTATGTGATGGTAGAATGTTGTAGTTGTAACTTTTTAATATGACATTCTGCCATTGCAAACACACACACATACCCAATTGGAGAAAGATATGGAATTCTGGACTATAACTATTAATACTTGGAAAATAAGTTACTTTTCATTTTTGTAAAATTCACATTTTCCTACTGTTAACACTATATCATATATTTTAAAATCCCCTATTTTTTCTCTACAATTTTACTTAAACTTATGATAGTATATAAAAATAGTATTTATATATATAAAACAAGTCGTATGCATCTTCTTTATAAATCTTGATTTATTATATGAACTATTATAAATTACAATAATGCTTCAATGTTTCACTATATTCTTTTATAGTCTTTCTCAAGGAACAACTAAAAAATGCATAAATAAATATAAATATTCCCAATCCAATACATATAATAATTACAAATTACTTTTATCTTAAATCTCTTCTCACAAACAATCTTAAATTTCTATTACATTCGTTTCTTAAATATCTTTTAAAATAATTCCCAATATAATTATTTGATTACAAATTCCACATTAATTAAATCAACTTATGATTTTCTTTTTTCCATTAATAACCTATACATTAAAGGTTTCATTTTATTTATATAAACAGCCTCTTTTATAATTCTTTCATAATATGATCAAATATATTCCATTGTTCTACTTTAAAATCTTTATGTTTAAATTTATACATATGTTCATAAACTGCAGAATTTTTATCATTTAAATGTTTTAATCTTGTAGCGAATTTATTTTTTGTAATTCCAACATATGACATTTCATTATCCTTAATACAATCTAAACAATTAACAATATAAATTGAATTCATAACTTCTAAATTATCATTACTAATTAATAAATTTTTTTTTATATACAGAAATAACATTTTTTATTAATCATACTAAATAATTTTTTTAATTTTAACAAACCTTTTAAAACATTAAAATCAAAATAAATTATATTCTTATTTAATTTTATTCTATTATTCATTTTTTCAATATTTTTATTATAAAACAATCCATTATAGGATAGTCCAGGGGTCCCCAACCTTTTTGCACTTAAGAGCACATTCTATAATAATGGGCAGGTGGCGGGCACCATTTATTTTTTCAATGTAAATTTATAATTAGATATTGTTAATAACACACATAATGTACAAAAAAGATATTTATTTCAAAAATAAAATTTTAACTTATAATTAACGTTTATATATTTACGCTGTAAAAGTATAGTATGCCCTACAATTTGACTACAATATAATACAATAATTTATAAAAAAATTTAAAAATTAAATTTATTTATATCATAATTTTTTATCGTGTTCGGATAGCGGCGGGCACTATGATGCCCACAGGCATAAGGTTGGGGACCCCTGGGATAGTCATTTATAAAACATTCATATTCTATCATATCAATTTCACTTTTTAATAAATCTTAATTTGAACATAATTTAATTGCTATATGAATTCTATTATTAATATTTATTTTACAATTATTACCAATATCTGAATACCAATTATTTAATAGACCATAAAATGTTTTTTTCTATAAACAGAAGTTTCTTTTTACTACTCTATTATTATTATTTTTAAGTGTCATAGCATCGGCCAGGACATGAACCCGGGCAACTGCCTGCAAGTGCAAGGCAGTCGCGCTGACCTCTTGACCACCAATACAAGACTACTCTATTATTATTATTATTACTTATTTTTTTAATTCTAACATCCATATATTCAATAAGATTAGCATTTTCTTAACATTTTATGGTCTATTAAATAATTGATATTCAGATATTGATAATAATTGTAAAATAAATCTTATTAATAATAGAATTCATAAAGCAAATAAATTGTTCAAATAAAGATTTATTAAGAAGTGAAATTGATATGATAAAATATGAATGTTTTATAAATGACTATCCTAAGGATATTATTACTCGGTTGTTTTATAAAATAATTTATGGTTTTAGTGTTTCAAAAGATGGTTAAAATTAAAAAATTTAGTATGATTAATAAAAAATGTTATTTGTCCTGTATATAAAAAGAAAAAGTTTAAATGTATTAATTAATAATGATAATAATTTAGAAGTTATGAATTTGGTGTATATTATTAAGTGTTTAGATTGTATTAAGGATAATAAAGAAATGTCATATGTTGGAACTACAAAAAATAAATTAGTTACACAAGATTAAAACATTTGAATGATAAAAATCTGATGTTTATGAATATATGTATAAATTTAAACATAAAGATTTTAAAATTGGATCATTGGAATGCATTTGAACACATTATGAAAGAATTATGAGGATATTTATATAAAATGTTAATTGAAAAAAGAAAATAGATTGATTTAATTAATGTGGAAGTTGTAATTAAATAATTATAAAGGGGATTATTTTAAGAAAAACTTTAAGAAATAAATGTAATAAAAATTTAAGATTGTGAAGAGATTTAAGGTAAAATTTGTATTTGTTATATGTATTCAATTATTGTGGAATACTTGTATTTATATATTTTTTAATTTTTCCTTGAGAAAGACTACAAAAGAATATAGTCAAAATATTGGAGTATTATTGCAATTTATAATAGTTCATATAATAAATCAAGATTTATAAAGATGCATGTGGCATGTTTTATATATTGAAACTAATGGACTATTTTTAAAATAGAAGACTGTGCTTTGTTTGTTATTAATTTAAAAATATTATTTATGCATATTTTTTTTACTATCACTTATTAAAATCTTATTTATGTGATTCAGAGCAATAGTTGAATGCCAAATCTGGATTGCAGTCCATACTATTTCCAATGCTCAATTTCATGTAAAAAAATTTTATAAACATTTGAGCAACAAAGTATTTAATTATTTTGTTTCATTTTGCTATCATATCTCAACGTTTAAATAATTAACAAGAAATTTTCTTGTTCAACATTACATAACTAAACATTTTAATTAGCTTATTTAACCCTTTATCTAAATGTAAACAATGACTGAAGTTTAATTTTCTTTCATTACTGTTCAGAGAACTTTCAAAAATAAATTACAAAAAAAAAAAAAAATCAGAACTATCATTATATTTTCTCTTATATTTTAAAATGCTATTTAAAACAATTCAAGAAGATAAATACATATTGTAAATCACTTTTATAAGAAAATAACCTGAAATAAAAAATACTTATTTATGAATTGTCCACTAATTAAACATTAAACAACACTCATTCCAGCTTTTTTCCTCCTCCATAACTTTTCTTTTTCTACTTTAAAATGGTAGCATTGATTAACATCGGTTTTTTTTTGTCTCTGATCAATGAAACTATAATAGATTAATGCAAATTATCTTTTCTTAAATATATTTTGTTCAATGCACCAATTATATTTAATGTATACATAAGTAATTCTTAATGTCTGGCTTTTTTAAAGGATAAAGAGTATCTTATCTCAGATTAATTAATCCCTTTTATTTTTTATTATTAGAAACAAAATTAAAATGAGATAAATGCCTTATCACTATTTCCTTTTAAAGATTTTACTGATGCCATATCTAATTCCAGATAGACTGGTTAATCTAAACCCTGTTAAGATGAGCATGCGCACATATTGAACACGAAAAAAAAATGGTGACACACCAGGGTAAGAAGCAATTTTAAATCTTTTTACAATCGCCTTGATGCCGTCATAAGGACGGTTATTAAAGTGTTGGCTCTTACATACCTTTGAAAGATTATTTTAATTATAACCCCTTGTGCCACTCCCAGAAAGAGAAAAAATACTTCCCCTTCCTGAAAGGATATGCAAGGCCAAATATTATATTAAATATAGTCAAACTAACAAAAAACTAGTAGAAATAAATACCCTAATTACTAAAGATTTAAATCCCGATAAATTGATATCCCATATGCTAGCTCAGTGTTCTCTTTATCCCAGGTAAAGAAATGGGAATCGCAAAACTCGTGTAATTATCTAATTATTTTATTATTTTAGAGAGAGAAATATGATTAAAGTATCAAAGCAGTAAGGCAATTCTATAATTATTAAATAAATATTTATTGAACCCCATATCCCTTCACCAATTACAAAAATAAATACAATAATAATAAACTCCAATGTAGAGAAAAAAATACGTGATAATATAATAGTCATTTTATAAATATAATGTTAAACATAAAAAGAAAAGATCAATTAGTGAGAGAGAGTGGTCTGAGAATTATAACCTCGCACACGAAAATATTTTACAAATACTAAATATTACATTAAATAAGATTGATATTTTATACAAAGAGATATAAATGAAAGATATATAACACACAATAATATATATGAAATTAATAAAATAGAGTGTACTATATAAAGTCTTTTTCATACTTCTCTAGGCTCTGGGTAGGCTATTCATCTGTTCATCCAGGGCAGCGAGGACTTCCTTTGAACACAACATTATTCAGCAACTTTCATGATCATTTGATGGCTGTATCTAGGAGACACTTTTGACAGCATTATTCAGCAGCTTTCATGATCATTTGATGACTGGATCTAGGAGACATTTCTGATGACAGGAGCAGAGCTCAGTAGATGCACTGACTGGGGGTTCCTACCCCATGACCATTTCATGAACAAGAGTACACTTATGTTTCTGGTTTAATCATAACTTAATTTCCTCTTTGGTCGATGATTACCCACTAATAGGAATGTTTTCTTTTTGTTTTCTACAGCACTGGTTTTACTTTGGGTTTTCAAATACCAGTGCCTTCCAGTAAACACAGTTCTGTACTGCACTAATAATTGGCTAGTTGGAAATCATCTTGAAGCTTGCCCTACATCAGCGTGACATAAAAGAAATATCTAGAAATTGAACGGCTGACTGTCTGCCTCTGTATGTTCAGCTGCAACTCTCTAAGTTTAACCAGACAGGTTAAGATAAATCCAATAAGTCAGCAAGTTTAAAAAAAAAAGCCCAATAAGTTAACATGAATGAGTGAATGATTGATGATTCAGTGAGTGATTGACTCAGAGAGAGAGAGAGTTAGTGAGTGTCCAAGTCCCCCAACACCTAGTAAATAGCTTATTTAGCCCACTCATTACAATCCCAATCTAGATACACCTATGTAATCTCAAATTTTTTTACTTTTAATTAAATTTATTATCTAAGACATTTTGATAATCAGATTACACTTAAAATATTTTTTTAAATTAAACTAGATATTTTTCTCCACTCACATTAACATAAGTTTTAACAGATTCTTTTGTCTAGTTGAAATACTTGAAAATTAAAAAAGAAACAAAATTACTTATCTACTAAAAATATAAATGCCTTTAGGTTTTTTTTAAAATTAGAACAATGACTTTACCTCCTGCTTAAATGTGTTTGTAGAGAAAAATAACTAATAAAACTTTGGATTTTAAAAATTGCATATTTGTTGGAACATTTAATCATTTCCATTTTTTTTTCTTTTTACAAATTCTTCACAAAAAAAATATAAATACAAATTACACATAAACATCTTTGCGTTTCTTAAAAAAAAAAAACATGAAATAATAATAAAAAATTTATTATAAACATATAGCTAACATGCAAACACATAGAATTATAAACCTTAACTATTGGCTTTTCTTGTGTGTGCGAGTATATATATCCACAGATCCCTTTTAGAAAATGACAATTTTGTTTGTATAGATGGTATACACCCCCCCTCCTTTAATGGCTTTATTACGTATTTTAGGCCATTTGCTTACTCAATACCATCTTATGCTTGGCCATACGAAATGTGCCTGTCATACTAGATTGTAAATTGTTTTCCAATTCAATTTCCTAATATTTATTTATTTAAATCAAAACTATCAATGTTAATTATTCTTGTTTATAAAACAAAATAATCACTAATAATAATTTTTTTAAGATATACAAAGTAATTCTTTATTACATGTGGAATGTCTGCATATATAATTTAGAATAAAATATATTTATCGGTAGATGTGCACAAATAATTTTCACTCATAATTACTCCCTAAAATCACTCTAGAAAACAAATAAAGTTAGCACTGCAACTAAAATATATTACAAAATACATGTATGTAAATTAGAGCATTGGAAAAAACTGATATAAGGACATGTGAAAGCTACCCTTGCACAGAAATGAGACTGAATATGTTGGAATCATTTAATGTTGCTGAGGTAGAAAAAACAGCACTCTAAGGTCAAACAAAATGGTTCCAAACAAAGCACAAAACTTTAGAACTCTAGTAGACCGTCTGAAGGAATTAATAGTGGTTATTCTTTCTAATTCCTTATGTTGTGAAGTAAACTTAAATGTTTTCTAGTTTAACATCTGAAATAAATGTCACTAAACACTATTATGTAAATGCTCTTTGCATACTGTGTAAATTATTATTGCTGACTGATCTTTATAGACCCTCAGAACATAACAATTGGCACAGTCAATAGGACTGCTGTAGGATTTAACAGGACAGACCTTGCAAAGTGGCACAAGTCAATAGTAGACATAGTGAAACGAAAGGAATAAAATTAGTAGGCAACACATGGTAACTTCTACTATAAATAATGGCAGAACTAAATTTTATGATTCGCGAATTTGATGTAAATAATGTTGACTCATGAAAGAGTTATGTAGAACATGTAGAGTAAATATTCATATATAAAGTAGAAAACAAACATTTTAAAGTGTCTATATTCCTTTATTTTTCAGGCCCTGATTTTATACAGCTTGCGAATATATTAACTGACCTTAAATGTCTATTTCACCCTGAGAAACAGAAATAATTACAAGAAAAATACAAGGATTATGATCTTGCCTTGAGAAAGTTCTCTAAAGATTGCGAGTTCAGACCAGAAGTAAATGACTCTTTACTGGAGCAATTTTTATATGGTATGGCAGATAAATTTTAGAAAAATACTGCCGAGCGATCCTAATTTAAATTATAAACTTGCGATGGACAAGTGTGTCATCCAAGAGACTATATTAAGCAATACCTCTGAGTATGGATTGCCTCAACAGTTAGACAAAATTTCCATCACTAATGAAAAATTAAAGAGAAATTTCCCGATTCCCCGATTCCCAATAATAAAAAAAGGAGCAAACATCCTATTGCTGCAGGAAGTTCTAACATTTTAAAAATAAGTGTAAACATAGAAATAAAAATTGTAGAAACTTTGACAAAAAAATCATTTAGCAGCTGTCACAGTTTCTACAACTTTCATTTTTCATGTTTACACTTATTATTAAAATGTCCAAACTTCCCACAGCAATAGCACGTTTGCTCTTTTTTTTTATCTAGTGAGAATCAGGAAAAAGTGTGAGAGCTACTCTTGCATAGAAATAAGATTGAAAGTGTTGAAGTTATTTAATGATGCTAAGGTAAAAGAAGCAGCACTTTTTAAGATCAGACAAAATAGTTCCAAACAAAGCACAAAACTTTAGAACTTTGTTAGACTGCCTAAGGAATTATTAGCAATTATTCTTATTATTAGTTGTGTGGTGAAGTAAACTTAAATGTCTAAATGTTTTCTAGTTTAATGTCTTTTTCTTATGTTAATTATTTCTGGTTTCTCAATCTCAGATGTGCCACCCATTTTGTCCGACCTTATGAGAATGTTAACATAAAGAGGATGAATGGGAGAAATGAACCACATATTTTTAGATGCAATTGTTTGTGGTCAAACAGTAAAAATCCAAGTGGACAGTGAGATTGGATTAAAATTAGCAGGAAAGGAAGATAACACTTTAAGATACTGATATGATGGCTATAGACATAAATGGCAATGAAATTCATAGACGAGGAAAAGTGGTAGTGCCTGTAAAATTAATTTCTAGCATAAAATGGCTGGCACTTTACATGGAAAATAAAAATTTCAGTCCATTGTTAGGAAGAAATTTGTTCTGACCATGGGTATTCACGTAAATGTGAATAATAATTTGTTAAATTCCAGAACTTTAAATACTGGTAGTGCGGCTATAACAAATTAACTATGGAAAAAATCTAGGACGCCTCAGACTCAATTAACAAAGCTGGTACCATCTACTTATAAAAATAATAAAGTTAAAAATTAGGATAAGTTCCTAATAGGAGAAAAAATGTGAACACGTGACTTACTTAATTGTAAATGGTTACTAAGCGAAATAATGAAAGTACTATCAAAGGATATAAGAATAGTAAAATTACAGGATGATGGGAGTTGAAAAGACATGTTAAACACTTTTGCCATCATTATGAAGATACCTTGCCAGATATTCATCTAAATAAATTCTTAGAGGAAGAAATAGAAAAAAAAGATTTTTCATTGGAGGATTTAATTATCGATTCAAACAAAGTTAAAGTAATTGAAGATAAACAGGTGTTTGAATGAGAGGAAAATGATGGCAGAACTATTTCAAAAGAAGAAGAAAAGAAAGTTATTCCCAAAACTCTGTATAAATGTAAAAATAAACTACCCTACAAGTTTAAAGATATAGTAATAAATTAAGACAGTATTTCTAGAATAGGGGAGGAGTGAAATGTCTGCACATATAATTTAATATAAATAAAGTGTATTTATTGGTAGACATGCACAAATTATTTTCACTTATAATTATTACCTAAAATCACTCTAGAAAACTAATAGAATGCTGCAACTAAAATATATTACAAGACATGTGTATGTAAATTAGAGGATTGGAAAAAACTAATATAAGGACATGAGAGAGCTATTCCTGCACAGAAATGAGACAATGTGTTGGAATCATTTAATAGTGTTATGACAGAAGCAGCAGCACTCTAAGGTTACAAAATGGTTCCAATCAAAGTGTAAAACTTTAGAACTCTGTTAGACCATCTAAAGGAATCAATAGCAATTATTTTTTTTATTATTATTTGTTATATTGTGAAATAAACTTAAATGTTTTCTAGTTTAACATCCATCTTAAATGTTAATAACCCCTTTTTTGTACCTGTTCTTCGTATACTGTGTAAATTATTATCACTGTCTCACTGGTCTTTAGAGACCCTCAGAACATAACAAGATGACAATTATATATGTAAAATATCAGATAGTGCCCTCTTCCCCCTAATTGACAATTGAATTTAATAAATTACAATTTGGTATGCATTAAAAACATATAGTTTTTCTCATGTGTCATAGCATTGTCCGGGAAGCGAACCCGCTAATCCGAGACAACTTCTTGTAAGGCAGCTGTGCTGACCACTCGACCACCAACGCTTGACAAACATATAGTTTTGTGTCAAAAGGATAATAAAAATCACATGTAACTTAATTAAAACTGAAATAAGATATAAAATCAGTAATACAAAATATTTATTTGTATAATAAAGCAATACAAACACACTCATATATATATAGTATGTATGAATGTATAAATTTTAATAAATCATAATAAATTTTATATTTTATTGGAAATATTGCCAAAAGCTTAAATACATGAGATAATAGAATATTATAATTAAGAAATAATACTTGATTATCTTCAATATTAAATTGCCTTTGCTTTTCACATCAATAATGCAATTCATTTTAGGATTTCATTAGTTACAGCTATATTATAAATTTTATTGATTATTTTACAAAATGTTTGATACA
Organism: Epiperipatus broadwayi; assembly: GCA_028023455.1. Lineage (NCBI taxonomy): Eukaryota > Metazoa > Onychophora > Udeonychophora > Euonychophora > Peripatidae > Epiperipatus > Epiperipatus broadwayi. The sequence goes on along the minus strand of JAQFVV010006224.1, from coordinate 1,289,490 downwards.
ATTCATAAATGCTTTATTAAAAAACTGAAATTTATCAAAATATTTTCACAATGGCAATAATATAATTTTGTTTTAATAAAATCAAAATTAACTTTTATATATATATATATACATTTAGTTTCTATAATTTCAGAACAAATCAGTCATTTTCATTTATATTGTTTTGTGCTTTTATCTGGATCCTTTCAAATAACACAACAAGTTCACAATGCCTTGTATGAGGAAATAAGTCAATAGGTACAGCCGCAATAGGAATAAAAGGAATTCCTTTGTATTTTTTTGATTGAGAACGACACAAACTGCAAAAATAAAAAATAATGCAAAAAAATCTATGATTATACATATTTACTAAAAATTTTAAAATAATTAAATAACACTAACTCAGTAAAGTTATTGAGAGCATGAGAAACACTGCATGACACATAAATCAGCCGCTTTATATAAGAACACCTTCGTAAAGCAAGAATAACCTTGGAATCTAAAAGAAAAAAATATATAAATTTATATACATATATGTATATTCAAACTGATATTGTAAGATAATTAAATAAAAATTAAAATAAAATTGAAATATTATTTATTAAATATAAGTATGCATTGGTGATAAGCAACGGCAAACTGAAATGTTTTCACAGGATTGTAATACTCTGTTACTTAGTGAATATCTCTGGAAAGAGAATTATATATGCAACAAGCATGTGATACACACATCTGGGATTATAATTTCAATCAGATTATCAAGGATCATCAACTATAAGTAAAAAAAATATTTTTTTTTATCTAATAGTTATTTGATTGTGATAACTGTTTAGGTTTTAAATTATTAATAAAAGTTCTAATATATAATAATGTGTTTTAAAATAATTTTCATCATATAAATCATTTTACCATAGAATTCATTTTTATAAATATTTTAAATTCTTTATTAATTTAAGCTAATAGTTAAAGAAATGATCTAAGCCAAAACACACATAGAAAAAATATTTGTGAACAAATTTCATTCCTTTTTATTTTTAAACAATAATTTTAAAATATTTTCTATTGCATAACTATTCTTAAAATACTCTTGACAGTGATGCATAATCCATGGATCATGACACCTTGAAGAATCAAACCATTTTTGAGGATTGTGGAATTCTCAAGAAATATATGTGTAACACTAAATATATTTTTAAAAATCAAAATATAATAATGCATTTTATTTTTACAGTAATTTCATTGGGAAAACACTATCCATAATAAACAAATAATACATATTTATATCCCATAATGATTGGATATAATAAGTCTGAACTAAAAAAAAGAAAGAAATTTTAACTCTATTTGCAGCAACATGCTTATGTGAAATTTGATTTATCTAAATTAATTACTTATTAAAATGAAATATCAATCACAATTAAATTCAGAAAAAAATCTGCATCTTGCAATTGCTTATACTATCCACATAGAAGCAATTAGGAGTTCTACAGAAATGAAGATTTCACATTAATTATTTAATTGAATTTGTTAAAATTATCTTTTAATTTAAATTATTTTTGCCTATACATGTAAAATTATATGCATCCATATAAATGTAAATAATATGTAAATGTATTGAAATTAGTACTTCCTAAATTATGCATTTCATTATATTTTCTAATTAACCAAAAAGTTATAGGAGTCTTATAAAATATTCTGCTTAAGAAAAAAAACTCGTGTATAGAAAAAGATTGTACCCCACTGCTGTTACAGTATCTCATATATAAAGAAAGTAAATTTTAAATATGATTTTATGAAAAACGATAATAATTATATCTAATTCAGAAGCATCTATTGTCCTTTAAATACTTTTGCGGCTACTTTTTTTTTCCCATGAATTTTATATTTTTCAGTTTATATATGTGTAATAATTATACCTACAAAATTTTAAATTTTTTAGATTTCAGATTTTGAAGAAAGTGCATGGACAAATGTGTCCCGTTAGGCATATAATTCATCCATCCATACAAGGCAAAACAAAATTATATATGAAAAATTTTCTTAAAAATTCAAATTATGTATGAAAGCTTTAAAAACAATGAAACACAAAACAATATTATAAGAACATTATTGGAGTTTTTTTTCTCCATTTTCTTCTCATGACAATTGTGACATCTCCTTCAATACTGGTGAGAGGTATGTCCCATCTGCACAAAAAAACCAGCAATTTTTAAGGGGGAAAAAACAAAATTATTACACTGATATTATTAATTATATTTTATAATCTCATCTATTCATATTTCATCAATGAAAACGTTTATTTATTTGATTATTTTACAAATTTAATGTTTCAGTATTGTGGGACATATAATCCATTAAGCGCAAAAAGTTGAAGTTAATTAATGAACGAAGAGCCATTTTATTCATTAAAATATTACATTTTCCTGATGATGGATAACAGAACAAATGATGTAATTTAATTTTTAACCATAGTCAATCAAATAATTTTGTGTTATACAATTTACTTTTTTTTTTCTAATAAGATATAGTTTTGGTGATAAAAGATCTGAAAGCATAAAACTAGGAAGCATATTAATTTTACAATTCCTATGACTACTGTATTTTATACTTTAATTTTATGTTTTTAGCTAACTTTAGGTATAATCTTTACTGACTTTTCACTTTTAATATCATCTACATATATGACAATTTCATGTAAGAAAATCTACTTACTGTATCTATAGTTACAAAATAGTCTTGTCTAACTGTATTATAGCTATAATGAGACAATGACAAACACTAATGGTCAAAATTATATTTTCTGTACCAACATGCTCTTTCTCATTATGTCTAAACAATAGATTTACAATTAAAATAATTGACTATCTGAAATATGTGATAGTAATCTATGAAAAATATTCATTAACAATAAAATATATTTTAAGATTATACAATAGTACCATACATTAATGGTTCCTTGCTTAACAATAATTCACTAAAATGGCACTGATTTTAAATTATCTGTACATGTATGTTGTTGTTTTTTGAGTTCAAGAATAATAGAGTGCTAATTTATTTTCAAAGAACCATTCTGTTTACAAAATTCACATGTATCTGGCATTTTCTTAAACTTTACTCTTGTTATATGTTTGTTTATGTAATAATTTTATGTTAATAACATCTAGTATACATCTATATAATTTTAACAAAGATTAAAAAAAAAAAAACTTTAAATACTTTCCTTTATCTTATATCTTTTTAACATAATAAAATCTGAAATATAAACATTATTATTTTTATAGCATTTAAGAATATACATTTAACTTTAGAATTACTTTTTATTAGGAAAAAATAATTCTTCATTTATAGAAACTAACTTAACTTTTATCATGTGAATTCTTTCTAAGTTAAATAATACATAATCTCAATAGTATATATAAAAAAAAGAGGTGTGTGTGTGTGGATTAAAATATTACTAATTTTCTTTTCTGAGCCAATGTAATATTGGGTAAAATGAAAATACATACAGAAAAGATAGTTTTTTAATAATATAACTATAAAATTGTTGAGTACATGTATCTATTATTATAAATACTATTAAAATTATTAACCTTCAAATAATATATATATATATTTTTAATAATGTATGGGTTATAAAAATATTTTCAATCTCATTAACAATGTATGAATATAATCATTCAAAGATGATGAATTTTTATTTATATTTATTCATGTAGTTCAATCCCATATAGCTATTAAATAACTGGATTTGAAGAAAATTTCAGATTTTCTATTTAATAATTTATTAGATAAATGTTGCACTTGAGTTGGTATTTTAGATCTAGTGTCTGAATTTCTTAGCGCGCCATCAGCTCGTGGAATAGAGATAATTCTAAATATGGACTTTAAATGCTTTCTCTTCAAGCATTTATTGGAAAAGCTTGTTTAGATATTAGCATGCTCATTAAATTACATCTGTGGTATAAGCCTATTAAGTTAAGTCATGTGATGTACGACTTGATTTCTCACTAATATTTATTCATGTATAAAATATACACATGAATAATGTTGTTTTATGTTTACAAACATTTTTTTTTTTGTATCACAAAGGGAACAAAATGGTATATTTTATTTTGTTTTATCCAATCTAAAAATGAAAAAAAAAAAGAAAATTAAGTTTGTTTTTATTATCTTGTGAAAATATAATTAAATGGGTTAATATTATCAAAGAATTTTTTATTATTGTTCCAATATTTTTTTCTTTTGTGAAAGTGAGAAAATATATTTTCTTTTTGTGTGTATTGATTAAACTCATTATTTAATTAATTAATTAAAATATTTGTCTGGGTTAAAAAAAAACAGGGTGATAACAATTTCTTTTCATGTGTATTGCTATAAATTAGATTTTAAAAATAAAGTTGAAAGATTTTTCTTAGATTTGTTCTTCGATTGTAGTAGAGAGAAAAACAGCATGCTATATTGCTGGAAAAAAAAACTTTGGTGGGAAAAATTAATTGAAGCTGTCCTGATACTCTAGAATGCTGGTAAAACTGCACAACCATATATCATTATGGACTGCCATTGTTTTCAGGGAATAAACATTATTGCATGTATTATGAATTCTTGCCTTGCAAAAATGCTATTTTATAAAATAGTTAAAGGGAAAATGGTTTAGAGGAGTTCAATTGGAACATCAATTCTTTTTTCTCATCAACTATGTAAGCTTATACATTATTGTTCTATATGTAAATGCCTGCTTAATGAAATGGTTTTATACATATGCTGGAAATGTGGAAAAATGCATCAATTTTTTTTAAAAGAAAAAAAAACTTGGCTCCAGATATTTCTTTATTTTATTAAATCAAATGTATTATGATGGGGAAAAGAAAACCACAAATGGAAAGTTGTTTTTTTAATTATATTTTGAACCTATCTAATATATGGCCGTTTTTATTTTTGTTTATATATTAATACAATTTATGATGCGATATGTGTATGTATGGGATAATATAATTATGTATTTAAAGCTATCATCAAATTTATGACCTTAATTTTTTTTTATTGTAAATGCTATTAATAATTAATCACATATACATATGTGTAAATAATCAAATGTTAATTATTCTATTCTGCATACTAATATTTAATCTTTTAAAAGTCAATGTTCTTATCATTATTTATTAATTTTTAATGTGTATATAAACATCTATCTAAGGGGGGAGGGTTTTTTTCACTTATATCTTAATATTATATTTTAATACAGAAAGCGTACTAATAGCTCAAACAAGCTCTTAATTGATAAGTGCGGTAAGAGAAAATATTTAAAATCTCTATCCAAAATACTCTTATCCCCAGACCAATTGGTTTCGAGCTTATGGCTCATCTCAGTGAGGAGCTAGAATATTCAGACACTAGATCTAAAATATCAACTCAAAACCCAGCACTTATTTCATATGTAATATTTAAGTAGAAACTCTGATGTTTTCAGACATGAAAATGTCTTTTTATCCAGCTATCTAACTTAAATAGAATTTGTTTCAGTCCCATATAGCTATTTAAATTAGATAGCTGGAATAAAAGACATTTTCATGTCCGAAAACTTCAGAGTATCTACTTAAATATTACGTATGAAATAAGTGCTGGGTTTTGAATTGATATTTTAGATCTAGTGTCTGAATATTCTAGCTCCTCACTGAGGTGAGCCATAAGCTCGAACCAAATTGGTCTGGGGATAAAAGTATTTCGGATAGAGATTTAAAATATTTTCTCTTACTGCATTTATCAATTAAGAGCTTGTTTGAGCTATTGGTACACTCTCTGTACAATTTTTGTAAATACAAGCTTATAAAAGCAATGTGACTTGCTTTATTGATAATTATAATTTTACCTTTATGGCTTTAGCTATGCTGAGGCTATTAATATATGGTAGATCCGAATTTGGTTCAGTCCCATATAGCTATTTAAGTTAGATCGCTGGAGCAAAAGACATTTTCATGACTGAAAACTTCTGAGTTTCTACTTAAATATTACATATGAAATAAGTGCTGGGTTTTGAGTTGATATTTTAGATATAATATCTGAATATTCTAGCTCCTCACTGAGGTGAACCATAAGCTCGAAACCAATTAGTCTGGGGATGAGGATTTCGGATAGAGATTTTAAATATTTTCTCTTACTGCACTTATCAATTAACAACTTGTTTGAGCTATTGGTAAGCGCTCTGTATTATATTTTTGTAAATACAAGCTTATAAAAGCAATGTCACATTATATATGATCTGCTTTATTGATAATTATAATATTATATTTCTACATGTCATTTGGGTTTTAAAGATGATAATGAATTTTAGTTGTTTTATTTACTTAATATAATAAATTAGTTACCAAGTTGAATCAGCATTTGGTGTTCAATTTATCAGCTCATCTCACTTCACAGAAAATATAAATTTTGTTTTTATCTGATTTTTTTAATACTGTATACTACTCATCTTGAGATTTTAACTTCTTTTTTTTACTGAGCTTGAACCTGGGATATGCTGTAAGAAACTGTAGATGTATGCCACTATAAGAACATTTTTAAGGCATTCTTTCTTTGAAATGGAGAAAGCTTTGTGCATAAAGTCCACGTAATTTGGGCTTTATAAAAATACTTTACTGATGACAAGTTTTACTTATTCTTATAGCAACTGATACCAAAAGGGTAATCAAGAAATATAACTAATAATTATTAGTTTGATCCCCTTTTTATTAATATAGATTTTTATATTGTGTGTCTTTCTTTTGATGGCCTTGAAATACATGTGGATGCATCATTAACTTGATTTGTGTTTTTGACATATAAGGCCTGTAGTAGTGAATTTAACTAAGTTAATTGTGGATTTCACTGTTTAGAAATTTATATCAATAACCCTGAATAGGTCTGGAATTGGTGGTGTAAAGTTACAAGGGTAGAATGATGTAAGGTGAGTGTATAGGATAGATTCCCAGTACAATAAATAATTATAGATGAAGTTCATGTCTGCAATTACTTTAATGTTACTGGTTTTTTTAATTTTGTTTGTAAACATTTAATTAATTGGGTAAACAAAATATAAATGTGTTAATTAAACTGGATTGCAATAAAAGTCATCATTAAATACAATCATGAGTTTTTAAAAAGATCTTTAATAACTGGATGCTGACCTAATTCTGTTACTTTTGTGATATCCTGCTGCAATAAATGATAATGAGATTCAAGAACTATTAGTTAAAATAAAATGTATTAAAGGCATCTTCCAAAAACTAGTCAAAATTTTTGTAAAATTTTGTGTTTTCATTTCTTGCTTTTTTAAAACCTTCTTTTTATTTATTAACTTCACAAAAAGCTGAACTTATTCCCATTCCTCTCATATTTTTACTCAATTTTATAATCAGATAAATTTTTGCACTACATGCAAAAACTTTTGTTTTGTTAATAATGAGTGGTTAAAAGCCTTTCAATAAATAAATTTAAAAATAAGCATTTTTTTTTCATCCTATGCTTAGACTATGCAAATTGGATTTTAAAAAAAAAAAAAAAATTAAAATGAGATTCAAGAAAAAAAACTAAGTTTTGTATATAAAAATCAGTTTTTCTTTTCTTCTAATGAGATTTGAATATTACTTCCAGGATTTCATTTATGTCTTGTGAATAAAAAGGAGGGATGCTACACTAACAGTTAGCTAGATCTAATCTGGAACATTGAATGATACTTTAAATAATTCTGGCTGAAATGAAGAAATAGTGCTTATTTAAAAGACAGCTAGAAATTGTGGACTTTTTATATCTGTCAGAAAAGAAGTAAATGACAATTAAATTTTTGGGTGAGCCTTACATTTAAAGAGTAATTTGTAGTTTGTTTTAAATAATCTGAATTTGAAAATAATGCTTGTTATCTAGATAGTATTTAAAAGAAACTGTCAATTAAAAAAAAATGGAAAGGAAATGAATTATAAAAACTTCTTTTTATTTGATAAAATTATTTTTTAAAAAAATAATAATTATTATATATCATAAATGTACACTAAGTTTATGAATTGCATATAAGTTGTCAATAAGAGGAAAAAAAGAAATAATAATAATCATGTAAATGCAATGTAGATATATAAATTGCCTAATCACAAATAACTGTAGCTAACGGTGTAATTATTTCCATTAGTTTTGTTTGTAGTTAAACCTATATTTGATTAATAAAAACTGGATTTTATATAGATGAAATTATATATACGCAGTTGTTTGTTTAATGTTTAATAGTTTATATATGGTCACATCTATATAGGAGAATCCATTCCTATCAGTTTGATGAGTTAGGGATCAATCTCAGACTGAGTCATTCCTGTAAAAATTGTAGTCGTATTAAATTAGGTTTAGAACCCAAAAGAACCACTGCTCATAGCTGTTGTATAGAAGGTTTATTCAGTTAGGGGTGGGACCAAAAGAAACCATCCCTTTATATTAATTACTATAAAAGGGGTTATGTTTAGGAATAGGATCTATGATCGTTGTAATAGAGATAGCATTGATGTCTATCGCATATAGAACATATATATGTGTAAGTACTAAGACACAGGTGATTCAAAGAAATGTTATATTTATGAATTCATGCATGCATAAAGTTTCTCAGTTAAATAAAAGCATTTAAAAAAAAATCTGAGTGGTTCTATGATAATGATCATATTATTAGTGTTTAGGGTAAATAAAAATATGGCATTCTCTGCTTGGCAGAATAATAAAATAAATCTGAAAATACATAAACAATATAGGAATTTAATAGCAAAAGTTTAATAATTGACAAAAAAAATTAAAAATTGATGGATTAAAAATGCAAATGAGAATACAATTACTTACTGATTTTGGACACTTAACATCTTTTTTTAATGCATTAAAAAAGTAACTTATAAACCAGAAAAGACTTCTTATAAATCAGTGATGGACACATTTTTGAATAATGAAAGAAGAATTTAAATAAAATTTTAATACAGCCATCCTATCTTTCATTTAGATGGATAAAAAATATTTAGCTTAGCAAAGTTAAAATGATTTTTGTATTTTAAAAATGGAAAACTACAAATTCTGATGAAGTCTAAAAATATAGTCATATGTGTGTTTCAGAACTGTCCGATTTTTTTAGGAATATATGGACCTGTAAGATGTGATATGTTGAACTATTTCCATCATTTATGAGTGAATGTTGAATGTACAAAAAATTTTAAACTTTCCAAATTCAAACAAGTTGTTAGTAATAACACACAAATAGACAATACATGTCTATTTGTGTGTTATTACTAACAAGTTGTTTGTATTTGGAAAGTTTAAATAAAGTTTAAAATTTTCTGTACATTCTACATTCACTCATAAGTGATGGAAATAGTCCAACATATCGCATCTTATAATATACTATCATTACAAACCTTCAGACAAATACTATGGACCTATAAAGTTGTATCATCTGATTTTAAGGATGCTTCTAATGTTACAATTTATAAAAAAAAAGAAGACAAAAAATATGTACAGTAATTATCATGGAATATCATTGAACAACTACAGCAAAAGTATTTTCAAGTATTTTATTGATAAGTTGCATTCATTCATATACAAAAGATTATAAGAGACTCAATAAAATTTTAGAAAATAAAAAAATCACTGTAGACATAATTTTTCTTCTTAGATAAATGCAAAAACAGTGTACTGAATAAAAGTTTGATATATATATTGTCCCCTTTTGTTTAGGTCCAAATGAATTTATTTAGTCAATTTTCTAAAAAAAATTAAAGATATATTTTAATTGGTATAATTACTGTGTAATGTTGACAATGTGTTTAAAAGCTTTGTTAAAGTAAAAAAAAGAGATTATTAAATGCATAAAACTATACTAATATATTAAAAATAGTCAAATAAGCTAAATGGTATAATTTTATATGGTTGGGAAAACTGTCCATAATAAAATAGTACATTAATAAGTCTTTTAAAATATTTAAAGCTGGATTTTAAAAGTAATAACTTAAATAAATAGTGTATTGTGAAATAAAAATTATACTTAACAATTATATTATAAATTATTTATTTAAAATGTAATATTTTGTGGGGACAAATCGGTTTAATTTTATAGTATCAAAATTATTCTTCCAAATTCTATTATTATCTTACTATTTATTTAATATAATATTCTTGTAATTAAATATTCAGTTTTGTTATCAGACAATAATTATAAAAATTTGTCACATTGTCTGAGTTTTAAGTCATGTGACATGTAAATATTCATACATGTGTGCTTACAAGTTTTTTCTAGTAAAGTTTCAAAATTGCTTTAGAATAATACTATAAAATTGAAACATTTATTTGTCTATCACAAGATAAAATTAGCTATTATAAGATTTTTAAGACGAATGTAGTTAATAAAATTAGATTTTTAAAAAATAGATACATTAAAACTAAATGTTGGATACATTAATAAAATATTATTTTCAAAATGCTATTTTAAAATATTTAGTTGGTTTAAATAAAATGTAAAATTAATTTAGAATTAAATAATATTTTAAAAAAGATGAGTCATAAATTTTTATTTTTAATTGTGCAATCTTGGCTAAATATATAAATTAGATCATCAGCTAAAGATCTATAGCCAATCAAATCATCAATTTATTTTGGTATAAAAGCAGATGTTCACTTGTTTTAGTGTGCTTTAACAAAATTATGCTTTAATAAAATTATGCTTTTAGTCAGTCGATTCAGTGCTTTAATAATTTTTCTTTAGTTTTTTTTAATAAGTCAATTCAGTGTTTTAAGACAGCTCTCTTAATAATTTATTATTTTTAAAATATTGGAGTATTGGATAGTGTACTAATTGGAATTGTTTTTAAAGAAGAGAGTATTAAAAATTTATAAGCTTATCAAGTTTAAATCATGCACTATTGAAGCAACTAAAATTCCTTACTAAGTAGTCTATTGAAACTTAAACCAGCTTTCGCAATAACTATGAAATTCATACCAAAAGTAATTGTATATCTGTGGAAAGAAAGGATGGAGGTACAGTCATTAAGTAAAAATATATTTTTAAATTATTAATGAAGGGAAATATAATATTGGTCATATTAATATTTTGGACATTGTGTAAAGAATTAGACAGAAAAGTTTACGGGCAATTAAAAGTAAATGCATTTTATTGTGAAAAAAGATAGCCTTATTTAAAAAAACAGAGTTATACGATAAAGACTTTTAATTTTCAATATTTGAAAATATATTGTTTTTAAAAAAACTGCACTAAATATTTTGAAGAAAATATTCTTTTAAGAATTTACTATGAACTTTTATTCAAAATAATGAAGAAGTAAAGATTAAAATTATTGCAAATAGATTTTACGTGACAAGTCTTCTTTATTAAAAAGACTGTATGTATTTAATAATATGAAAAAAAAACCATATTGGAAAATTATTATCTGGAAGAAAAATACCTGGATAATTAAAATCATCCTGATGAAATAGCTTTATGCTAACTTTATTAAACTATTAAATGCCAATTTCCAGGGAACAAATGTGCAATTTCCGTGTAAATATGCCTGAAATGATATGGCAGCGATAGATGCATCAAAAACCGAATACAGGATCCTGGTGAATGAAGGAAATTCTGGAGGATTATTTTTAAAGTTTATAAATTAATATCATATTTAATAATCATTATTCTGAAAGATATAAATAAAAGATTGTACTTTTTATAAACTTTCAAGCAAAGATTAGTGATTATTTTTATAGATGAATCCAGATTTCAAAAGTTGATTTCTTTTCATTTTTTTTTTAAAAAATGAATTGATCATGCGTCGTGCAGGGGGGAAAAATTTTGTCCTCAAGTGTTAAGACAAATGGTTGTCATAGCAATGTGCGACGGGGGGAAGTGAGCGCTTATAAGGATTGGTAATGGAAAATATCCGAAGAAATAAAGAACATTTTTTTAAAATTACTTATAATGAGTTCGATTTACGTAACTATTGTTTTCATTATTTTATGTACTAATAATAGCATTAAGTTCTTTTTTTATTATTATAGGCAGGAAATTACATACAAATTATTTACTAATATACGATAATAATTATCGTAAAGAATACTTAATTTTCTGTAAATTTTTTTTAAAAATATTTTTAAGTATGATAGTTTGCTGGGTAAATGATAATATTATGTAATATTTTATTAAATGTGGACTAAGAAAACGTCTAAAAGTGATCAACTAGCAATTGTCACTATGGGTAAAGTTTATTAAATATATATATATTTTTTTATGATGTATTTCTTTTCTTTTCTTTACATTGCTTGGAGTATTATATAGTATTGTTGTATGAACGTATGGGTATGTGTGAATACATTAAACACCCATAAAGATTATATGAGCTAGATTTTTCAAAAAATATGCATACTTTTATTTTATATTACTAATGTAATATGATTTAACGATGAATATAATTTATATGATTCTTTAGTAAAGGAACCCTATGATTTTAAAATGTTTAAAGTACTGACTTAGTACATTGTTAAAAAAAAAAATCATTTGTATTTCTAGTGATGAATTTTGGAGAGTCAAATAACCTTTTCTTGTTGAATAATCTAGATTGTTGAATTTATATGTGAATATTATTTATTGTTTTAGAAATATGTTTTGATAATTTTGGCGATGTAGATTGATAAATCTATGATGAAATTTTAAGTGGTAGTGACTTGGGAGTATAAAAAAGAAACCAAAGAGATGCTGAGATGTAGGATTTATGAGGAATAGAAAGTAATTTTCGGATCTTAGTAGATTATGCAGGTACAGATAACAAAGCCCTGTAACTTGTATATTTCCATGGCAGTGTTTTCTTAGTATTGAGGACAGCTGAATAAATAGTTTGGACATTATTTTGTAGGGGAGGTCATTAGACAGAAGAGTCATGCCTCTTTCTTTTTATGCACTGTTGCCATGTTGACTATCTGATATGTTTGTCCTATTGAGTTAATACTCTACTTAGTTCTTAATACCTACACATCTGATTGCTATCAAAATTTCTAAAGTTTTTTTCATCATAACAGAATAGTATTTTGAAGGAGAATAAATAATTTTGGGAATTGTAGAATTGTTTATTTTGGGATAGGTTTTCTTGCTTTGATAAAAGTTATTTAAATACAAATGAGATTGAGAGTAAAATTAAAATATAAGGACAAAGAATCATATATTTCCATATTTTAGTAAACTATTTTTTTTATAAAAATATAAGTGATAATAAAATTATTCACGAAACTTTTTGAATAATTTTGAATAATTTTATCTTACATGTAATGCATATTTTTAATGGATAATACATCTAGAGAAACAACATAAAATAGAACAAGGAATTATATTTTATAAATATTATTTTTATGTTTAGAACTCACATTAATTACACACATAGGAATTTTTATTGAAAGTAATACCAAGCAAGATGGATAAAGTATGTTAATTATATTATTTTATTTGAGTCCACTTATTTTATTAACAAACCAGAATTTTCTTTTCTTTTTTGATAATGTCAGCACTATCATGATAAAAGTTATTTAAATAATTGAGTATAAATTGATAGACATGTATTGAAATAAATGCTACTTCTGTAGTTTATGTTTTCATAATATGTATATGCCTATGGAAAGCATATTATAATATAATTTCATGGGTAGACAAAATATTCTAAGCTATAATTGTATCCGTGAATATTATTGGTACTATTATTGTAATTATTGTAAAGAAAGATAAAAAGTTCTAAGTCAGAGTGAAGGCTTAGGTACTTTTAAATTTTCTGATTTTTATTTTTGAAAATGAAGAAATATGTAATGTATCCAAGATTTTAATTGTAAATAGTGTACACAGTTTGTTTTGTTAAAAGTATTATAATAAAATTTGTTAAACTTGTTTTTATAAATTTTGTGTTATCTTGATTTTTCACACCGCAAACATATGATCTCAAGATATGTTAAACCAAATAAAATATTTGCACAATATGAATAAGATTATTTATTTGAGTAATTAGTATTTTGTTAATATGATTTATATGAAAAGTTTTCATTTTAAAACATTATTATCATTATGGTCATAAACTAATTATATAATTTATTACACAGAATTATAATATTATTCGTTGCCACATATTCTCAGATTATACCACATATTTTATTTAAGATGCCACATGAAAGCTAAAGATTATACTATATTATTTATTTATTTATTATTATTATGGATAATTACTGTACCAAGAAAAATAGATAAGATTGATAATTACACATTGAAGATCATTATTATTATTATTTATTATTATTATTAGTTAGATGTAGTTGAGGGTGATATAAAATCCCTTATCATACTTGGCTACAGAAGATTATAAGTTGATCCAAATTAATTTAAAGAACCTGAGATTATTATAATTATACCATTTTGAAATAAGAGATTAGGAATTATTTATTAGTATTATATTTAATTGATTATTATTTTAAAGTCCTAAGAATGCTATAAATTTATTATTTTGAATAATGGGGGGGGGGGATAGTATTCTTATGCCATTGAGGTGGTATCCTGTGGGATATTGAATCAATGTAATTCTTATTGCTACTTGTACTTCACTTCATGGTCTCATGATTTTATTAATATTTTATTTATTTAGTTTTATAACCAAACCATTTTTATTATTTCTTAACAGTTAGAGTTAGTTAAATAATAGATAGTATCATAGAATATCTTTATTATTGAATATATGTATTTTAGCCGAGCATAACCATTTATCTGAGCTAGTCCTATTTTTATTATTATTATATTTTCCTGGAAGTGAGAGTACAACGTGTGTATATATATATATTTACTGATTTAATTAAACCTCTGACTCTCAATTAAAAAATATAGCAATGTGCAAAATTAGTTAATTGTCCACTAAATTTCTTAATGTTTATAACTTTTTATTAATAACATGAAAGAAAACGATTATTATTAATTGAAAATTTAAGACATTAGCAAGAATAACAAATGTTGGAATAGAGATTATCTACTAACTCCAAGTATATCATTTTTATAACAGTGGTCTTTGAAAAAGTTTACAAGTGATTTCATGAGGCAAACAAACAAAATATGAAATATGTTTGATGGTATACTATCAACATGAAATGATTAACAACAAAAACGATAAGTTCATTCTCTTGGCTTCTGGGCTAACAATATGCTGACTGTGCTATTTTTACAAATTCAAAAGATGATCTACAGAATGTTTTTAATAATTTAAAAACCATTTACTAACTTATTAACTTTGCTTTAGTAATTAATTAATATTCAAAAAAATTCAGACAATGAATTAGTGAATAATGAGAGAAAAATTTTCAGCAACTTTTAGTTTGGATGGTCATCAATTTGAAACTGTTAATCAATTTAAATATTGTGTTTCCTTTTAAGGTAGAAAGTTAACTTAGATGTTGACAAAAGATAGAATGTTCCATGATAGTTATGTAACTACATGAAAAAAATGAATTCTATATATGGGTGTTCCATCAAATTTATTGTAAAAAAGGGTCATGAGTAAAACTCTCACAATAATATAAAGACAGCAGACTAATTTCATTTAAGAACATTCTGGAAGATTTTGAAAATATGATGGCGAAAAAATAAAACATGTGGTATAGTCTTCAGCCAGCTGGATATGATGCTATTGAATATAATATCTTCATTGGATTAAGCATGTAAAATGAATGATTAATATCAGATATTCTAAAAATATTATTTTTGTGTTGAACGTGAACATAGTTTTCATGTAAGACAATTTTTTTTATTTATAATATAAAAATTATCTTGCAAACATTAGATACAATGTTGACTGCATTTGGAGAATATTGTTGACAATGGTATTCAATAAAGAACTACAATTAGATAAAGTATTAGAGTCTTTCATAAGAATAAGTTTACTTTAAAAAAAAAAGGTAAAAGACAGCATTCGAGATTTCAAATAAGTAATATTAAACAACCAGTATATGACATATGTGGAAATATTAGTTCACATAATCACTGTAAAATTCAACTTTCTAACTATTTTTTTGCCTTTCTATCTGTGTTTTTTTAAATTTTATTCCAGAATTAAAATGGCCACACTCATTTACAAGTGGCAGCTAATATATGTAAAGTCATCAAAACATCACATGATCACCATTTCATATGCCTACACATGCTGAATCATTGATTATGAAAACTTTGGTGACACTACTATATGGAGATTTTGGTACTCTTATTATATGTATGTAAATATTAATTTAAAAGTAACTAAATTATATAACAAAATATTTTCTTAATCATTATTCTTAAAAAATTAAACAAATACAATT
This sequence comes from Epiperipatus broadwayi, assembly GCA_028023455.1. NCBI lineage: Eukaryota > Metazoa > Onychophora > Udeonychophora > Euonychophora > Peripatidae > Epiperipatus > Epiperipatus broadwayi. The sequence continues at coordinate 1,273,167 of JAQFVV010006224.1, read as the reverse complement.
TTAAATGGTTTTAATTAAAAATGCAATTTTGTAAATTGCCATAAAAATATAAATTTAGTTACGTAGGCCTGCTCTTGGAGGATCTACTATGGCAACAATTTTCTCTCGTAGTGTTGGAACAATTGAAGACAAAAGGTTTTCAGCCTTTCCACAGAGAAAATCAGCATTCTTAATTTCTAAAAAAAAAAAAAAAATCTTCCAATTGTATTGTCTTGATTAAAATAAAATAATGAAAGATAAATTATAATAGACAAGATACTTTGATTACCATTTAAGAGAGCATTAAATCTTGCATCTTCTACAGCTTTCTCACACATTTCTATTCCAATGACTTTGTTAACTTTCTAAAATATATTATAAACATTAATTTTGTAATTAATAAATATTTAAAAAAAAAAAATTAAAATATGCATTTAATTAATTGTTTTTAAAAATATTAGTATATGTACAAACTTTAATTAGCAAATTCTGAAAAATATTTCTGTAGTGTAATTTTCACTACATCACTCTCATGCAAGGTAGGGACTGATTTCTATCCACTTTTAATACCTTGTAGAAGGATGAAATCATAAGCATTACACTATAGAAGTATTATTCATTATTGGATCTCTAGTCTAATGAGGGACTAATAAAAATTATTAATACATTTTCATTAAGTGATTTGTATCAAAAGTTATAAGGGCAGCAAGTATGACACTTATCAATTAAACTATAGTAATTTACTATTTACATATATATTGAACAATAATAAAGATGTACAAGAAATTGTGGACTGGGCCAACTGACGAGTGCTGGTTCAGCACAAAATGTGCAACTTGGTACCATACTTTTTTTTCACATGTCTTTGATCATATGTTTATGTTTACATCCCTCCACAAAATGTTAAAAGTGGATAGAAGCCAGTCCCTACCTAGCATGAGAGTGATGTAGTGAAAATTATATTACAGAAATATTATTCATTATTGGATAATCTCTAGTCTAATGAAATGCCTAATAAAAAATTCAATTAGCAAACTCTTTCTCATCTCCAATTATGCCAGCTAATTAGTGTAAGTTTGATTAGCCAATAGAAGACATAACTGAAGTAAAAGAGAATAAATAACTGGAGTAAGAGAAAGGGAGTAAATAAGTGGAGGAAGAAAAAAAAATTTGCTATTGAAAAAGCATTCTGTAAGATAGAATCATGTAATGTTTTGTTAATTTCATATAAACTTTAAGATCATATAATGTTTGACATTTAAATCATTAAAGCCAGATAAGTTATTAAAATGTTTTATAAGAAATCTTTTGAAAATACATTGGCAAGATAAATTGTAAGACATTATTATTGTATTCTTCAGCTTGTTATTTGTAATGGTAGTTAATCTACAATTACAAAACCACATCATTGGTTTAAAACATGAAGCAGATGAAGTCTAACAGATTTTCTAGAATGGATTTAATGAAAAAATCTGATCTCATTTATATTATAAATATTATCACAATGATGCTCTAAATAAATGTGGTAGTAAGTGTTTCATTGGAATGGAGATAAGTTATTGAAGTTTTCAAGAAAAAAGGAAAGTTTGTTGCAAAAAAAAAATAAAAATAACCATTCCAAAATGTCATATAAATGGACTAAAAGATCAGTATGCAAGACACATGGACATATTTGTATTTCATGGATTTAGTTATTTCTACTTCTCTGTCTTTCCTTTTTTATATAGTTAGGATAGTCATATTTTCTTGCAAGAGACTGCTAACAATGATGAGATACATATATATTGAAGAAAATACTACATAAGGAAAGTTTAGAATTAGCGGCATATCTTTTGTTTGCAAATCAGAAGAAAACAGCAATACTATCTGCATGCTTAATTTATTATTCAAGTAATATATCAAGTGAACATTGTTAATAAGCTATCCAAGATGGAAATAATTATATATTGATATATGCTTTTCTGTGATGTCATGATATAAGTATCATCTGAATTAACATAATTCAACAATATGAAATTTTTTAATTCCTTGACATTTAATCATTTGATTGTTTTGAATTCTTTTTAATATGAAGAGGGATTATTTAGAAATTTTAATCTTTAGACTAATCCATTTTTTTGTGATGGATATCTAATTAGATGATATAAGCATTTCCAAGTTACGTAAATCCAATATGAGGATTAACAGTCTTATTAACTGTATCTATGAAGTTTTCATACTATTTTTTCAAGATGATTTGGAATTCTTGATTCTAAGGCTATTACCCCCAAACTAGAATCTATCTGAATGTACATTAAAAATATTTTCCACACAATGTTACTGGGTTTGGTTTTGCTGTATTATGTTGTCATAACAATATCAGCCTTAAAAACCATTGTTTATTGTAATCATGACGATTTAAAGAAATAATAAGCATGCATGATATAGCCTATTATTCCAAACACTGCAAGTGCTATTGCCCAATCAGAAGCTCGTATACATGGTTAAAGTGTAGGAAATGTCTGCCAATGATTATTGAAATATCAATAATTAATCAGCCAGAATAGACTTTGAATATGTTAAAGTGTAGGAAATGTCTGCCAATGATTATTGAAATATCAATAATTAATCAGCCAGAATAGACTTTGAATATGCCATTAATCTATTTAGTTTCTGAAGTCCACAATCCACTTCTTACTTATTGAGAAGGTTTAAATAATTTCACATATAACAAAACTGACATCCCCTCTAATGTTTAGATTGAAAATCCTTTCTATATCAGTGGAAAGTTAAATTTTCTTCTTCTTTTTTTTTTTCTTTGTCTCAGTGTATCAATCAACAGTTTTCATTTTAATCTTTTTTCTTTAGACCATAGCTGAAGTAATGCAGAAAATAATGGAAGTAGTAACACATCATTAGTATGGTCAAATATTGACTATATGTAACTTGAAATCTATTAAATCAACTGACATTTTTAACATAAATGATTGAATATTGAAATAGAATTTGTTGGTTGTATTTTTATATTGGACTATTTCCAAATTTGTCTTTAGAAAAATTTAACTTTATTTAAATATTCCAAATTTTTCTAAAGACATTCAATACACATATTAGATGATCAAAATAGTCAAATATAAAAATATAACTAGACCTACAGGAGAATTTGTTGGTATTTATGCCTAATTTTTATTACATCCAATTATTTTTCCAAAATGTTTAATGATAAGTTTTCAAAAAAGAAAAATGTAACCCTGTTGGAAATTATAGACAGAAATTTGTCAATACTTTCAAAAATGTTTTAATGATAAAATCCAAGAAGATATCATTTTTGAAAAAAAAAAACAAAAAACAGCATTATATTTTACCAAAATTTCAGTATAGTTTTGTATTAAATAGTGATACTATAAAAACTCTTCATGCCCATGTCAACAACATCATTGAGTCATCAGAAAAGGATTTAAATATTTTAGAAATATATATCGATACATCTTGGACTTTTGATACAATAAAACAGAAAAGATTGTTAAAAAGAATTTATGGGTTTAGTGGAAATAAATCAATTTTTGTTAGAAAGTTTTACATATATTAGAATTTCAATCAATTAATAAATCAGCTATAATTAATGTTGGAGTTCGTTGGGATTCTGTTTTGAGTTTTCTATTATTTACTATTTATATAAATATTATTTCTTTACCTTTGAACACCTGGCATTTTTGTTTTTGTTGTTGGTTTAGCTATTGCTATTATTTATGATCAACTAGTTTCTAATAAGAGATCTAAACCTATTAATAATATTGTTTAAGTATAAACACATCTTTTTAAATAAAAATAAAATTAAATTCTATGGTATTTGTGCACAGAAACTCAGTGATTACTCTCTTTCATTATATGTACACATAATAGTGGTAATTCTTGTTGTGACTAAATAGAATATGTAAATAATGGTAGCGTCTTGGGAGTTTGATTAAATTAAAATTTATGATATGATTTTTTTTTTATTTGTATCAGCAAAATTGTTTTTTTATATACCTGTTCATTTTTACCAAGAATATTGTTTTAGATATTTGTAAATCATATTGTATGATTTATTGTATTTATTTGGAAAAATACACCTGATAGTGTAATATCAAAATGCATATTTTATAAAATAATGTTGGCATCATTTTTGGCTATCAAAATGATTAATTTACTAAAGAAAATTTTTTATTCAGTTTTCTTTGTTTATTATATGGCAATGCTTTATGCATATGATAATTTAGAAAGTTTATGTTGACAAAAGCAAAAATAACTGAATTAAAAAATATATGTTATTAATTCTTTTTATTTATTAGAATTACCAAATTACTATAAAGTTAGATGTAGAAGACAAAAAGGATATAGCAGTATAGAATGTTAACAGATTTATTTCTGATACTTCAAATATCTGTTGAGAAAAGTGGATAAATTTTGTTTTAACAAAAACCTATATGATTGGATTTATAGAAATTTCAATTGAAAATCATATAAACATAAACTTAATTATGCATATATTTAATCAGTAATACAATGTTTTATATATATATATATGGAAATATAAATGTTTTATATTTTATTCATTTTCTAATTTTATATGTTATATACTATAATTGGCTGCAGAAAGGAGTTTGCTATTAACTGAAAGGAGACTCTATGATTTCTCTTGGAGGCCTTAAAGGAACCAAGCAGGGCAAATTCCTAATGTCCACTCCATACATTCTTGTCGTTGCAGCTGTTATTACTAGGTGATTATTCATATAGTATATGAACACGGATGGGCTGCTCATGCCAGCATGGTGAGTTTATTGGCTTTTTACCTCTGAGTTTAAGATCAAGAAACATCATGATCTTTCTTCTCAGTGCCTGATAAGGCAGAATGAATGTTTGTGTAAATGATAAATATTTTTCCAATATATATATACAATTATGACAGACAAAAATAAAGCATGGCCCTTATTCCCAGGAGGCTGTAAAGTCACCAACCAAGGCAGCGGTTGGTGGCCGAAGGCGGAGGGTGCTAAGAATCCCCTGATTGTGGACCCAGGCTGCCATTTGATGACGACTTTTTATTTAGGTACTTACAACTGCAGATCACTTTCAAGTGAAGGAAGATTGCAAGAATTAGAAGAAGAATTGTCTTATATTAAATGGGACATTATTGGACTTTGTGAAGTTAGAAGAAAAGGTGAAGAAACAGTTGATTTAAAAAGTGGACATATACTCTATTATAAAGGCACACATATTGGAAATACAAGTGGAGTAGGATTCATTATAAATAAAAAGTGGAAGAACAATATTGTGGAGATTGATGGTGTATCGGACAGAGTTGCAAGATTAGTTATACAACTTAATAGCAGATACCAAATGCAAATAATTCAGGTTTATGCCCCAACAAGTTCTCATAGTGATGAAGTAGTAGAAGATTTTTATATGGATGTACAAAAGGCTTTTGATCAGAGTAAACAACATTTTAAAATTGTTATGGGAGACTTTAATGCTAGAATTGGTAGACAAATGAAAGATGAAATTGCTGTAGGTAATTTTGGTTATGGTAATAGAAATGAGAGAGGACATAGACTTGTGTAGTTTGCAGAAAAAGAAAAACTTTATATTATGAATTCATTTTTTGAGAAAAATATTAAAAAGAAATGGACATGGATGTATCCAAATGAAGGTACAGCAGAATTGGATTATATTTTGACTAACAGGAAATACATATTTCAAGATTGTAATGTTAATAAATTTAACACAGGAAGTGATCGATTAGTAAGGTGTAAGTTACGTGTTAATGTAAAACTAGAGAGACAAAAATTATTGAGAAAAAATATTTACAGTTGATATTCCTAATCTTCAGAAACATTCTAATGAATTTAAATTAGAACTTACAAATAGGTTTCAAGTGTTAGGAGATTTTGAACATGATTCAGATTTGAATGAAATTAATATGAAAATAACTGATACACTTTTAAAAACTGCAGCAAAGATAGCTGGTAGAAAAAAGCAGCAATTGACTAATAAAATTTCTACTGAGACTAGAGAATTTATGAAGAAAAGAAGGAATATGAAGATATACAAAAATGATGTATTAAAAAGAATTGAATATCTCGAATTTTGTAAAATGGTACGGAAAAGAATTGAAAATGATATAAGAAAGTATAACTGTGAAATAGCAAGGAAAGCTGTAGAAGAAACTAAAAGTCTCAAGAATGTTAAACAACATTTTGGTATTGGTAGGAAATTTATACCTGCAATAAGAAAAAAAGATGGAATTATTACTAAAAAGAGAGATGACATCATGAAATTGGTAGAAGATTTTTATCAAGAATTATATAGTAATAAAGAACAAGTACCTCCTATATCTATTACATCTTCCGAATTGCCCAGAATTTTAAATGAAGAAGTGAGACATGCAATTAAATGTATGAAGAAAGGAAAGGCTCCAGGAAATGATGGAATTATAATTGATATATTAAAAGAAGGAGGTGAAGAAATAGAAACAATTTTAGCAAAGTTATATACCAAATGTCTAAATGATAAAGATGTACCGGAAGATTGGAAGAATGCAGTAATAATATTAATATTTAAAAAAGGTGATAAAGAAGATATTAGAAATTACAGACCTATCAGTCTTTTATCAGTTTTATATAAAATTTTTACCAAGATAATTACAACTCGTCTACAGAGAACTTTGGATTTCCACCAACCAAGAGAACAAGCTGGATTTAAAAGTGGTTTTAGTACAATAGATCATATCCAGGTATTGAGAGAAGTCATAGAAAGGACAAATGAATATGAGTTGTCATTATGTTTTGGATTTGTAGATTATGAAAAGGCATTCGATTCTATACACATTTCTTCAGTGATTAAAGCATTGGATCATCAAGGTATAGATCCAGGATATTGTCATATTTTAAAGAATATTTATAAAAATGCAACAGCAACAATTAGATTACATAATGATACTGGAAAAATCAACATTGAGAAAGGTGTAAGGCAAGGTGACTCCATATCTCCAAAACTTTTTACAGCAGTGCTGCAAGAAGTATTTTGTGGATTAAAATGGGAAACTAAAGGAATGAAAGTAAATGGAGAGTGTTTAAGTCATTTAGATTTTGCAGATGATGTAGTTGTTTTTGCAAATAATGCTTCAGAGCTTCAGGAAATGTTGCAGGAGTTAGCAGATGAAAGTAGAAAAGTAGGACTAAAGATAAATGTTAAAAAGTGTAAAGTAATGTTTAATCGATTTGCTCAAAATATGAAAATAAAGATTGATTATGAAGAATTAGAAGAAGTTAACAGTTACAAATACCTAGGTCAGATTATTAATACAGATGGAAACATAATAGAGGAAATTAATCATAGAATTAAACTTGATTGGAGTGCTTTTGGTAGAAATAACTTGATACTAAAGAGAAATATGCCTATGTGTTTGAAAAGAATGGTTTTTAACAAATGTGTTTTACCAGTTCTTACTTATGGATCTGAGACTTGGACACTTAATAGAAGAGCAATACAGAGACTTCAGACCACTCACAGGAGTATGGAGAGATGTATGTTGGGAGTAACAAGAAGAGATCGAAAACGCAATGTATGGGTAAGACAACAAACAGGTGTTACTGACCTTATTGAAAAAATTAAAAGATTGAAATGGAGTTGGACTGGACATATTGCTAGAAGAAATGATAATAGATGGACAATTGAAATTTTAAACTGGATTCCAAGAGATTGTAAAAGACCCAGAAAGAGACCACATGTGAGATGGATGGATGAAATAAGAAAATGTGCAGGGGTGTTGTGGAAAAGAGAAGCTAAAGATTGGAGAAGATGGATTAAACTTGGAGAGACCTTCATCCTGCAGTGGATCGATAATGGTTGATGATGATGATGATGATACTATGATTCATAAATTTATATCTTTTAATGGCTATACTTTATCTTGTGATGAAGTCTCTCAACTCTACAGTGAATACTAATTTTGAAAGATCTCCATATCGTGTATAATTCTATCTCTCCATTATGTTTTATCCTCTCATAATCTTTGCAATGCCAACAATCAATATGCATCTCTTGTGAGCAGGATCATCAAAGAAGTGTTGGTGTTGACTCTCGGGGGATCGACATAAGCTGAGATCATTGGGAGGTCAGTAAGAAATAAATTGATCTTTAGAAGATTTTCAGAAATTTTAATATTCAATATAAATAACAGAATCTATAATTTTGCCAATAATTATTGAAAAAAATATGTAACATTTCTGATAAAAAATAATATTAAAAATGAGTAAAAACATCAATTTTAAACAACAAAAATAATTACTAAATTTGATGCTTTTGTTTCTAAAGTGCTGCATGTGTATCATTACGGCTGCTTTTATATTTTTTGTCGTTGGTGTTCTGCAGGCATTCTCACGATTGGCTGGAAACACCTTGTATTATTTCATCCAACTATTGTTAAAAAATATATATTTTTGCTGTTTCTGATACATTTCAATTAAGAATTATCACAGATAACCACTGAAAACTATTAAGACATATTAAGTTGTTTGTTAAAACATAAATTTACTAAAGTTTAGTACAATAGACATTTTAATTAATTATATTTTATAATAAAAAAATAACTCCAATTCTAGTAAAATGTATATGCAAAATTAACCCAACTTTAAAATTTTTTAGATTTTAAATTGTGACATTAATTCATATTCTGTGCTCAAAGATGGCCACTACATGATAATATACATGCTCCAATGCTGTCACTGAATATGAAGACTGGAGATCATATTGCCAAGAGTTAAGATGGAATTTTCCCAAGACAAACATATTACTAACAATTTATTTTACTAGTTTGTATTATTTGATTGAAACAGACTCTAGTAAAAAAACAATAAGCCCAACTTCATATTAAAAACAAGTTTTAGTTTGGTGTAAAATTGTTTCTTGATTAATTGTAAAATATTTTTAAAATACACAGTTTGTTATACACTACTATAATTATTATTATTATGTACATATCTTTCATAAAATAGAATTATAAAATAGTTAATATTAAAATTTTCACTGCACACCTCTGGATTTTTATGACAGTATTAAAGAGATTGTTGAGATAAAAAGTTTGGCAGCTCCTACATTAAAGTATTCTTAAGAAATTTTTTATAATTTAAATGGAAAATTCCTCTAGCATGAAAACAACACCAAAGTTCACATTTGTACTTTCAAAATCTTTAATAAATAAAGAATCCACATTTTACTTTCATTTAATAAATTTGACATAAGCTTTTTCAATTTATTTAATCAGCATGAAAAAATACTCTTTCTTTTATCTTTTTAAACACAACATCAGCACAATATTGTTTATGTTACATATCAACATCTAAGTTCATTTTTATATCTACATAGTTATAAAGACATTTAAACTGATACATAATCTAGCTGATAATGATCCAAGTTAAAAGTTCCCAAAGATTTTTCTTGTATTAATGGCTAATAAACTATTAGCATTTTTGAATAATTGTTAAACCAAATTGCTAAATGGCATTCCAATTATTAAAAATGCCTTGTAGGTTATTCTATGAATTGCCAAGAATAGAACAATTGACAATATATTGTTTAACTTAAAAGACATAAATATTGTTACACAAACATTACCTTCTATTAGGCAATACTTCAACTTGTATAAGAATTAGTAAACTCAAATGAATAAAACTATGTAATATAATGTTTATTATTTCATTTGTCATAGATAGGATCTAGTATTAAAATCCAAGATAGAGTTTAAAAAATCCTACTGGTAACTGAGGATCTGCCAAACATTTTAGATTTATTTCAATTATTTAACCCATAATCAACCAAATTGACTCCTTAATATCAATCAGAAATGGGTGTCTATCGATTTATATTTAGATAGTTAAATGCACTTCAAAATTAAAGTTTCGATAATAGAAATCGTCTTGAAATAGCTATTTCTACATGAAAATTTTGATTATTTTAAATTACCATCTTCAATCTACAAACAAAGTATGTTAGGGTTAATGTTTTATATGGACATTTAAATAATCATATATTCAAAATATTATTTAGATGTCATTTTTAGATATACAAATATATAAATTATACAAGATAATATCTAAAACAATAACTTAAATATGATAACTAATCCAGATAACTATATATATAAATATTCATTTAAATCATTTTAATCAATACTGACTCATTATAGGACGAAGATCTCTCCAAGTTTAATCTAAGTTTGTCTGATTCTTAAATTGTCTTTGCCACATTATTCCAGAAAATTCTCTTATTATCTCATACACTTTTTTTCTATGTTTTTTAAAATCTTTTGAAATCCAACCCAATTCAACTTAATTCTTTCAATATATATTTATTCTCTCATTCATATACTCCACTTTTGATTTCTCCTTGCTTCTCCCAATATACATCTTTTTATACTTCCTTGTCTCTGTACTGCTTTTTTATTAAGTATCCAAATCTTAGATCCATATGTAAGAACCGATAAAATACATCTATCAGCAAATATTCTTTTCCATAATCATAGGCATATTTCATTTTAATATTAGATTATTTCTACCAAAAGCACTCCAAGTTTAATTCTATTATTAATTTTATTCTTATGTTTCTATCTGTAATAAAAATCTGACCAAGGTATTAATATTTGTTAATTTTTTCTAATTCAATACTGTCAATTTATTTTCTTTTTGAAAAGCTATTATAGCACTATCTTTCATCATAATTTATTGTTTTATCTAATAATTTTTATATTTCTTAAAACTCTGAAGAATTATTTGCAAAAACAATCATAATAACTGCAAAATCTAAATGGCTTAATATAATCTTTATTTATTTTTATTTCCTTAATTTTTCATTTTCTTCGGCAAAATATTTTTCATTAAATTGCTGCAAAGGATTTGAGAAAAATAAAATTATCCACTTATACAACTTAATGTTAACATATAATTTAATCACTGACATTGCATTTTAATAAATATTATTTATTCTGAAATAATAGACAATGATTAAAAATGATGATCATGTGTATAAGTTACCTTTAAATACTCTATAATCCTGTGTAATTTAGTATATTTATAGATTAGTGGGTTAAAGAAATATTTCCAGCTGAGAAAAAGAAACAATTTGATCAATTGAATGAAATAATATTGAGTTTCACTCACACACTTTGGAGCTTGAACACCACATAATCTTCTGAAAAAGTATTCACATAATTATTTTATTTATTTAATGATAACACATTAGTATAAATAATGAAAAAAAAACCCTGCAAGTTTTATTAATAAAGTACAGGGTCTCTATTTCTCACTAAAAACAGCTTATACTCTATGTAGCATGAAATCCTATATCACATAGATAATATCTATATTGATCATCAATATTCAAGAAGTCTTAAATCAAGTGACTGGAATCTGCAATAGGAGATAAGTCGCCTCAAATATTCTTCTAATTCTTGTCTTCATGGTTGTATAATTAAGAACTTTATCATTTTAGAAGATGATAATGTTATTGGAAAAATTATTTTGTGCTAGACAATAAACCTGTTCCTTCAAAATATTCAAATAATATGCAGCTTATATATATCCATGCAAATTAATGGCTTTAAATTAAGATAAGAATAACATGACTATTCAAATTAAGTTTAATCTTGGAAAAAACAATATGACTAAAAGAATCCATTTGACAATCATCATATATATATAAATCTTATAGTGATTATGGAAAAATGTAAATAATGTAATGCTTCTGATCATTCTTTGTTTAGTTCTAATACTTGTGATATTGTTGTTTCTATTCACATCAGAAAACAGTAACTTTGGACATAGCAGAATGTCTACGAATGTTAAGCTTGTAAAGAATCATGATGAATTGTTTTGATAGGCATTAAAATATTCAGATATGCAGTGATTTCTGTAGTATCTTTCTGTTGTTTTGTTCGTTTTTTTTATTAGAATTTGTTATGTTGCTTATCAGTTACTTTCAACAAGTGCTCATTTTGATAACAAATGGTTCTAGAAATTTTTGTTAATCCTTTTTGAGTGAAGGCAGTGATCTTCAGACGGTCAATATTCAAACATTAAACACTTTATTAGTTTTAATTAATGATGTTTTTTTTTAATTCAAAATTCACATTTCTTCAAAGGGATTATGAATCTAACCTAAGTCTTTTATCTGTAAAAAAAATTTCTTTATTACTACATACTTCCATTTCTGCGCTACATGTCAAAAGAAAAAAAAATTAAATTAATATGGAGGTGTCCAATCCCTGTATATATTCTTAATATTTATTTTCACCTTGCATAATTTGGTATAAAATATCATTATATGCAAAGGCTGCATTTCTAAATAAATAATTTATCATATGCAAACATAAATTAATATTAATTATCTATATATAGTATTTTGGAAAATAAAGATGCCCATTTAAAATGGTCAAAACACCTCTTAAGAATAAAACAAGAGTAGCTCTCTACTCTAGTCCTACCAATAGTAAAAGTGAATAATCAGTGACTATCAAATAGTAGTGCATTTAAATTTTTATCCCCAGAATGATTTTTGGGTTTTACTTTTATCAATAAATTTAAAGCTAAAAGTAAAGCAGTTTTATATCTAGCAACTATCTTTAATTCCATTTTACTATTCAAGTTAAAGTTCTAAAATTCAAAACACTTATAATCATTGATTGCTCAAATGAATTACAGATGGCATAAAAATAAAGAGCTGCACTTTGTTAATCATATATTGTGTAAGTTAAAGATTCAAATGATTTGTTATTACTCATATCTATAAATATTATACTAATTTGCAAAACATTTGCTTTATTTTAGAAATCGTATCATCTAAATATTCTTACATCGTGGTAATTCTGGATTAATCAGATAAGATACATTGGAAATATTATTTTGTGTAATAATATTATATTTAACAAATATTTCTACAAATCCTCAAAAAAAATTATATAGCTTGGTAAAATATATAGGATTAACTTCTGAAATAGTTAATTTATCACATATTTTTTACAACATCCCCCAATTCCTATCCCCCCCCCCAAAAAAAAAAAACAATTTTACAAAATATATATATACAAACACAGTATACATGTTTTCTTTATAAAATAAAATCATCCTATATATATATATGTGCATGCATTAAACAAGTATAAATTTTCAAAAGCATTGTATATTAAAAAAATACAATATTTTACCTTGGCAAGTGAAAGTCCAATTGTACCAGTGCCACAACAAATATCAAGAATGGTAGTATCAAGTGATAATTCTGCCCAATCAGCTACAGTTTTGTATAAAATTTCAGCAGCAGCTACATTGACTATAAATTCATTATTAAAAATAGTAAGAGAATGTATGTCCATATTATGTCTTTATCATCTTTAATACTTAGAATAAAGATAATAAGCAATATATTTGAATCAAAATTTCAAAACAACTTACACAAAATCCAATTTATCATTAAAGTTATTAGTAAACATTATGAAAATAAAAAACTATCAAAAAAGATCGTAGAAATATTAAAGATTAAAATTAAGTTTTAAATAATAATTGTATATTTTTATCATAAGCAATAGTATAATGAGTTAATACTAGTAAGATGATAGCAAATTCATAAAATCATATCCAGTTCATAAAATTTCATGAATATTATTCTTTTTTAAAACATTTTTTCAAAAAAGGTAATTAAAAAATGACTGACTGAAGTCTATGCAAATAAATCTATAAGACAAATTTAAGCCTATAGTATTTTTAAATAATTTAATAAGAGGCTTAAAAATATTAATGCACTTGGAACATATATAATTACCTCAATAACAGATTCTTTTAAGATAATTAAAAAAGGAACTGAAAAATATTTTCATTTCCTGATTTCATAAATATTATTGTGTCATCACTTAAAAATTATATTTTAGTTCATAAAAAACATGACATATATAATATTCTTTGAGACAAAATAGCAAGTGATTTTCAAAAATCCCAGTATGAATTAGCCTAAATGTTAAATTAGTTTACAATATTTCACAGATCAATTAATAATCTTGAAAGATAGGAAGTTTTTTGTTGTAACAATCATAATAATGAGAATATGTAATTATAAATTTATATTTCTAAAACATATAGAGTGGAAATCTTTAGTCTAAAATAATAATTTACAAATCATCATTATAAGCAACATTTTCATTTCTAAAAGCACAGATTAAGACAGAATAATAAAAAAAAGTTAGGATTTCAAACTTTTAAAATTTATGCAGTCAGCACTATAAAATCAATTACATTATGTAGTTCTTAAAGAATGCTCTAATCCATTTCCATTAAGGTACCAGAAATGAAGAAATGCCTCCAAGTTCATTAACAATAATAGTCCTTTAATCTTGATTATGATATTATCAGTATTTAAAAATGTAAATCAAATGATTGTAGTAATTTGATAATGCAATGCTACCAAAAGATATATGTTATAAAACTTATATATATATCTACATCATCATCAACCATTATCAATCCACTGCAGGATGAAGGTCTCTCCAAGTTCAATCCATCTTTTCCTATCTTTAGCTTCTCTTCTCCACATCACCCCTGCATCCATCTCACATATGGTCTCTTTCTGGGTCTTTTACAATCTCTTGGAATCCAGTTTAAGATTTCAATTGTCTATCTATTATCATTTTTTCTAGCAATATGTCCAGCCCAACTCTACTTCAGTCTTTTAATTTTTTCAATGAAATCAGTAACACCTGTTTGTTCTCTTACCCATACATCGTGTTTTCGATCTCTTCTTGTTACTCCCAACATGCATTTCTCCATACTTCTTTGAGTGGTCTGAAGTCTTTGTATTGCTCTTCTATTAAGTGTCCAAGTCTCAGATCCATAAATAGGAACTGGCAAAACCCATTTATTAAAAATATTTCTTTTCAAACACATAGGCATATTTCCTTTTAGTATCAAATTATTTCTACCAAAAGCACTCCAACCAAGTTTAATTCTATGATTAAATCCATCCATTATGTTTCCATCTGTATTAATAAACTGACCAAGGTATTTGTAACTGTTAACTTCTTCGAACTCATCATAATCAATCTTTATTTTCATATTTTGAGAAAATCCATTAAACATTATTTTAGTCTTTTTAACATTTATCTTTACTCCTACTTTCATCTGATAACTCCTGCAACATTTCCTGTAACTCTAAAGCATTATTTGCAAAAACAACTACATCATCTGCAAAATCTAAATGACTTAAATAATCTCCATTTACTTTCACTCCTTTAACTTCCCATTTTAATCCACAAAATACTTCTTGCAGCACTGCTGTAAAAGGTTTTGGAGATATGGAATCACCCTGTCTTACACCCTTTTCAATGTTGATTTTCCTATTATCATTATGTAATCTAATTGTTGCTGTTGCATTTTTATAAATATTTTTAAAAATATGACAATATCCTGGAATTACACCTTGATGATCCAATGCTTTAATCACTGAAAAAATGTTTATAGAATCAAATGCCTTTTCATAATCTACAAATCCTAAGCATAATGGAAACTCATATTCATTTGTCCTTTCTATAACTTCTCTCAATACCTGGATAATGATCTACTATACTAAAACCACTTTTAAATCCAGCTTAGATGAGTTATAATTATCTTAGTAAAAAATTTGTATAAAACTGATAAAAGACTGATACGTCTGTAATTTCTAATACCTTCTTTATCACCTTTTTTAAATATTAATATTAATACTGCACTCTTCCAATCATCTGGTACATCTTTATCATTTAGAAATTTGGTGTATAACTTTGCTAAAAAAATTTCTATTTCTTCACCTGCTTCTTTTAATATAACAATTATAATTCCATCATTACCTGAAGCCTTCCCTTTCTTCATAAATTTAATTGCAGTCTCACTTCCTCATTCAAAATTCTGGGCAATTCAGAAGATATAATAGATATGGGAGGCACTTGATTCCTCTTGGAGGCCTTAAAGGAACTGAGCAGGGCAAATTCCTAATGTCCACTCCATATATTCTTGTTGTTGGTGAGTTTATTGGCTTTTTACCTCCAAGTTTAAGAATATTTTTTCTGATATATACAATTATGACAGACAAAAATAAATCATGGCCCTTATTCCCAGGAGGCTGTAAAGTCACCAACCAAGGCAGCAGTTGGTAGCTGAAGGCGAAGGATGCTAAGAAACCTCAGATTGTGAACCCAGGCTGCCACTTGAAAATGACTTTATATTTAGGTACTTACAACTGCAGATCACTTTCAAGTGAAGGAAGATTGCAAGAGTTAGAAGAACTGTCTTATATTAAATGGGACATTATTGGACTTTATGAAGTTAGAAAAAAAGGTGAAGAAACAATTGATTTAAAAAGAGGACATATACTCTATTATAAAGGCATACATATTGGAAATACAAGTGGAGTAGGTCTCATTATAAATAAAAAATGGAAGAATAACATTGTGGAAATTGATAAGAGTATCGGACAGAATGGCAAGATTAATTTTACAACTTAATAGCAGATACTAAATGCAGATAATTCAGATTTATGCCCTAACAAGTTCTCATAGTGATGAAGTAGTAGAAGATATTTATATGGATGTACAAAAGGCTTTTGATCAGAGTACACAATATTTTAAAATTATTATGGGAGACTTTAATGCTAGAATTGGTAAACAAATGAAAGATGAAAATGTTGTAGGTAATTTTGGTTATGGTAATAGAAATGAGAGAGGACATAGACTTATGGAGTTTGCAGAAAAAGAAAAACTTTATATTATGAATTCTTTTTTTTGAGAAAAATGTTAAAAGGAAATGGACATGGAAGCATCCAAATGAAGGTACAGCAAAATTGGATTATATTTTGACTAACAGAAAATACATATTTCAAGATTGTAATGTTCTTAATAAATTTAACACAGGAAGTGATCATCGATTAGTAAGATGTAAGATACATTATAATGTAAAACTAGAGAGACAAAAATTATTAAGAAAAACAATATTTACAGTTGATATTCCTAATCTTCAGAAATATTCTAATGAATTTAAATTAGAACTTACAAATCGGTTTAAAGTATTAGTAGATTTTGAACATAATTCAGATTTGAATAACATTAACAGGAAAATAACTGATACACTTTTAAAAACTGCAACAAAGATAGCTGGTAGAAAAAAAGCAGCAATTGACCAATAAAATTTCTACAGACTAGAGAATTTATAAAAAAAAAAAAAAAAAAAAGGAATATGAGGATATACAACAATGATGCATTAAAAAAGATTGAATATCTCGAATTTTGTAAAATGGTGCGGAAAAGAGTTGAAAATTATATAAGAAAGTATAATTGTGAACTAGCAAGGAAAGCTGTAGAAGAAAATAAAAGTCTAAAGAGTGTAAAACAACATTTTGGTATTGGTAGAAGATTTATATCTGCAATAAGAAAAAAAGATGGCATTATTATTAAAAAAAGAAATGACATCATATATATATATATAGAGAGAGAGAGAGATCAGCATTACATGTTTCATAATTTTAAAAAAATATATATGATTAAATTTATTTGAAAGAAATAATTATTTCAGAAGTAGATTTTTAAAATGCAATTTTATCTAAAAATTGATAATAAATTGAAAGTATGCTAGCCTTTCACATGCGCAATTATAACAGAGACAGCCAATCAGATTTTAAACAGATATCTAATAAATAATCAAGCTTAGACACGAGACAGAGATTTTGATAGAAAAGGTTGATACCACCTTTTCTAAACTTAACTTTTATATATATAAGCCAGTCTTAAGCATCTTAGCCCGAAAGCTTTAAAAAAAAAAACAAATACAATTATCATTCATTGTGTTATTAATATAATATATTACGGCACGAAATCTCAGATTTACTATACCGCAATTTTCATAGCAGCAACGTATGTAAACAATATTTATCTAAATCGTATGTTGTTAAAAATTGATAATATGAATGATAATTGTATTTGTTTATATATTTAAAGCTTTCGGGCTAAGATGCTTAAGACTGGCTTATATATATAAAAGTTAAGTTTACAAAAGGTGATATCAACCTTTTCTATCAAAATCTCTGTCTCGTGTCTAAGCTTGATTATTTATTAGATATCTGTTTAAAATCTGATTTGCTGTCTCTGTTATAATTGTGCATGTGAAAGGCTAGCATACTTTCAATTTATTATCAATTTTTAACAACATGCGATTTAGATAAATATTGTTTACATACGTTGCTGCTATGAAAATTGCGGTATAGTAAATCTGAGATTTCGTGCCGTAATATATTATATTAACAACACAATGAATGATAATTGTATTTGTTTATATATTTAAAGCTTTCGGGCTAAGATGCTTAAGACTGGCTTATATATATAAAAGTTAAGTTTAGAAAGGTGGTATCAACCTTTTCTATCAAAATCTGTCTCGTGTCTAAGCTTGATTATTTATTAGATATCTGTTTAAAATCTGATTGGCTGTCTCTGTTATAATTGCGCATGTGAAAGGCTAGCATACTTTCAATTTATAATCAATTTTTAACAACATGCGATTTAGATAAATATTGTTTACATACGTTGCTGCTATGAAAATTGCGGTATAGTAAATCTGAGATTTCGTGCCGTAATATATTATATTAATAACACAATGAATGATAATTGTATTTGTTTATATATTTAAAGCTTTCGGGCTAAGATGCTTAAGACTGGCTTATATATATAAAAGTTAAGTTTAGAAAAGGTGGTATCAACCTTTTCTATCAAAATCTCTGTCTCGTGTCTAAGCTTGATTATTTATTAGATATCTGTTTAAAATCTGATTGGCTGTCTCTGTTATAATTGCGCATGTGAAAGGCTAGCATACTTTCAATTTATTATCAATTTTTAACATGCGATTTAGATAAATATTGTTTACATACGTTGCTGCTAAGAAAATTGCGGTATAGTAAATCTGAAATTTCGTGCCATAATATATTATATTAATAACACAATGAATGATAATTGTATTTGTTTATATATTTAAAGCTTTCGGGCTAAGATGCTTAAGACTGGCTTATATATATAAAAGTTAAGTTTAGTAAAGGTGGTATCAACCTTTTCTATCAAAATCTGTCTCGTGTCTAAGCTTGATTATTTATTAGATATCTGTTTAAAATCTGATTGGCTGTCTCTGTTATAATTGCGCATGTGAAAGGCTAGCATACTTTCAATTTATTATCAAAATGCAATTTTGTAAAATAAAAAGATTGTGTTATATTGTTTGTTCTTTTAAAAATAAAATAAAGTTTTTTAACATTAAAAGCAGGTGAGGGGAAAATCTAGAGTAAAAAGATTTAAAACTCTTTCTTTTTTTTATATAAATTAAAATTAAAAAATGCCTAAAAAAGTAAGCAAATGTGAAAACAGAATTAAAATTAGTTTGTAAAAGAAAGCCTTTGAAAATGTAATTAACTTAAAAGATTACTGACTGATAAAAAAAGAAGATAAAACTGATAAATGAATTAATTTAAAAAAATATGTAAACTATCAACAAGATAGTAGATTAATCTATAAGAAAAAGATTACATAAAATGTAAATTTTAATTTAAAAAAACAGATTTAAGTTACAATCAAAATTAAAAGTAATGATAAAGAATTAAAACAATGAGAAAGGAAGAGTGTAAAAAGTTGCAGCACAGCTGCCATTATTATTCAGTTTGGTTCAAGTTCAGCTCAAGTTCCATTCGAGTTCAGTTTGGACAGAATGCAGACTCAGAATTTTTCACTCCAAACAACCAGAGATCCAGATATTCAGAAACTGTAAACACAGTAGTAAGCCAATCAATTATTGCTGCAGTCAGCATCAATGCAGAAGCCGCAGAACTAGCAATGCAGTCATAGGAGTGTTCGACAAATTCATGCCCTACTCAGCAAAATCAACTGCACTCACCTGGAGCCAACTTCTGGAACAAATGCCTAAGCCCTAAAAGAGATGCTGCTACATGCTCCCCCCCCCGCCATTGTTAAGCCAAAGAAAGGAAGCCAAGCCCTGGAACCATCAATGAAACCAAAAGATCAACCGGTTGGAAAATACACACAAATGAAAACCTAGGAAGATACTTAAATAACTAAATAAACACTTGATTTTAAATGAAATGAACTTTAATGAAGGACTATTATAACTATAGCCTAAAATCATCATTTATATTTTCTTATGTAAAAATTTATGGTTATATTAAATATATGCATGCATAAATAAATAATAATGTTTTCCTGAAGGTTTGTGATGATGGTATTCTAGCTGTATTTTTATAATGGACTATTTCCATCATCTAATATGTGTGTTGAATGTTTAGTATATGCACCAATAGCCTGTTTGCTGTGATATTACTAACAGTTGAATGCACTTGGAATATTTAAATAAAATTGAACTTTTCTAAAGACATTCAACACACATATTAGATGATGGAAATAGTCCAATATAAAAATACAAATAATAATATTGCTTGTTATTTGGTCTATTCTCTCTCTCTCTCTCTCTTGTCAGTGCATCACCAATAAATTAGTGTATAAATATCTATGTATAGTATGAAAATGCGCTAAACCCCTGGGACAGAGTATGAGCTAGCTTAGGATATTTCAAGTGCTAGATTTGTGGCATGTTGTCTGAGCATGCCCATCATACATAATTTATATGGTTGGATAGTGCCTGCGTTGTATATTCAAAACAAATAAAGGGCTCTGAATGTACATTGTTGATCTAGCAGTAAGAAGTGCTATGACCTGGAAATGTGATTGTAGGTTGTGCTTTATATAGCCTAGATCTGACCATAGGCATTGTAGATGGTTAATCTATCAATGGTATTCTACACCTCTGCTTGAAGGGCTGATCCATTACTGCAGTCATAAAGTTTCCAAAAAGTAGTTACAAAATTTTAAAAGTTGCAATAAACACGGAACTTCGACAAACCCGATTAAATATCTATATATAGTCCAATTAGAATTTTAGCTTATATTTGAAGTTGGTCACTGTTCTAATAATAATATAAATAGTAACTGACAATACAAAATCTACAATTATAAAGGTTAGCTATTAAATCATTTTTAAATACTTTTATTGAAGTTGGAACATCAGTTTGTTTGTTAACTTTTGATCTTTTTCAAGTTAAAATGAAATATTAAAATTGCAATTTAATACATTTAAATTCAATAGAATTGCTTGAAAATTGATATATAAGTAAATTATATCCGCCTAATCCATTTGAAACACATCTTTTCAGTATATCAACTAGTACAATAGATATAAAACAAAGGGGGGAAATATAAAAAATATTCAAAAACTTCACATATCACTTTGATTTGATTTAAATAATGATCACAAGAGTGCAGTGTAAATATTTTGTTTCAATTTAATAACATTTTTTAACCATTTTAAATCATTAACATATCATATGTAGTAGGTGTACATAATATATTGTAACAGTATGTATATACACACATTACATAGGTGTGTGTATACAAGTTACATAATTTACTTGTAGTTTCGTTATATTAAAAAAATATATAAATTTAAAATAATCATACTTCAATAGTTTAAAAAAAAAGTAGAGGGAAAATTTAGAGATAAGTTAGGAATTAGTAATAATTATAACTTATCTTTCTTTTATATATTTTTATTTTATGATCTGTCAAAAATACTCTTTAAGAAAAGTGTTTTTAATTAAAAAAATAAAAAGTTTCTTATAATTAATTAAAATAGTTTGTACCAAACTAATCAGTCTCTGGAGATTAAAATTCCAGACTGATTAGTTAAACAATATATCACTAATTCTAATCTCTGTAATTAAAATTAAAAAACAAAAAAATGAAGAAATGTAAATTGTAATTAAATTTTTTTTAGAGATAAAATGTATTGATAATGCGGTTGAAACTCGAGCAAAGGTGGGGTCAGAGTAATATAAAAAGCACACATTCTCTATTGTATTCAGTTAAGTTAAGTTTGAGTTGGAGTTGAGAAGTTCAGAAAGTTCAGAGAATGATTGGCTAGAACCAAACACTGGTGTTCGGTCGTTTCCTCTTCTCTCGTGTGCCATTAGCAAAATGCCATAATAAATTACTATAACTCCCTTGTGCCGAAGTTTCAACCCGCTCTACGAAATTAAAAGCAACAGACATGCCATAGAACAAAATGCCAAGAAACTTCCTTCATGTTACCAATACCTGGACCAAGAAACTAACCGGATCCGAGGACAAAGGAGTGATCACCCACTTACAAAGAATAACCAAGAACTGTACATACCCCTATACAAAATCCAAGAATTGTGCATATCTACCATAAAAACCAAAGACTATTTGAACCACCTATGGAAATAAAAGACAATCTTGAAATCACAAATAAGCTCAAAAAAATGTGCTATAAATCCTAGGTAAATATTATTTTATGTCAGTATTAAGACTTTTATATTTCATCCGAAATAGAATTTGTAAATAAGCAAAATTTGTTAAGTATATACTATCTAATGTGTTTATATTTTATTATTTCTTATTATATTACATTTAATGATTATCTTTTAATAAATGTTTTAATTATTAATGTCGTTTTTCCATATCTCTCCCCCCCCCATTCGTATAAGCAAATTTATAGCAGTCTCATGTGAATAATCTAGATATGGGTCAAGGCGAAACATGTTAGTGACATTTCATGGGTTCTAATCTAAGTATTCGATGGTGTCCTGGGTTTAAAACCTGTTATAAACTTCCCCATGAGATGTTTCATGTTTCATGCAGCCGGGGAGCTACTTTGGTCTGGAAAGGTAACTGTCGGTTTAATATTTTATTAAATCGCAGTCAGACTGGGGTATGATTGATATGTAATTATTTGTCATATTTATTCCCCTGCTTGTGTAACAGGTCCCTTAAAAATCATATTGTAAATTAATATGATGAGTATTAAAAAAAAATAGAAAAAATAATTAGAAAGTTTTTAAAACTAAAAAGTTCAAGTTGTAAAAGTTTAAAAAAAAAGAGTGGTAATTCCCGTTACAATATATAGAATTCAGTAACTAAGTTTTCAGTTTAAAATTTTTGATAGTTTTTATGGTTGTTTTACAATAGCGTGTTGAAACCGCCGGAAGGCGTTATTTCTGTGATAGTGCACAGAAATATGCCGTTTAGGCGGCCTACCACCCGCCAGCGAACGTTCATATTTTCTAAGGTGTAAGCCTAGAAATAGTCCGTTCGGTACAGGGTGGTTGCTAGTGTCTATTTCTACGCTAACACACAGAAACATGACCTGCAAATCTGCTGCAAAAGCTATCGTGTCAGCTTATAGCTCAGATTTGTGCTAAGCATTTTTGATGTGCAATCCCATTTCACTTTCGGCTACAGTATAGGCTGAGGGTGTCTGGAATTCTGAGTGTCAAAACTATTTTAATATTCATTAAGACCACCTCCCCCTCTATCTGCCATCTTTTAGGAATGTGTACTAACAATTATCAGCAGTCTCATGCTTCCTTTGCCCCCATTTCCTGCTCAAAAATTTAGGCAAGGGTAAGTTCCAGTGCGATTCGTATGAAATCAAGCTCTAAGTCCCGTTTCTGCAAGAACAATGGCGAGCTTCATCGAATGGCTGAAATCGGAAAGTTGGCTGCGAATGTCAAAGATTCTCTTGTCTGTTGCTGCTGGAACCGGGTTATCGAACAAAAGAGGGCTTTGAAGCTGCATGTGTGCTGTTTCCTGAACAGCCCTAAAAAAGTTGCTTTTAATCGCCGTAAATATATTGATGTGGTGTTTGCTAATTACAGTCAACAGTTGGTCAACCTTCGAGTCGGAGCGTTACGTTCATTAGGAATTGTAACCACCACCCCCCCTTGTTCCCAAAGTTGGACCTTTCAGTTGTAAATGTTTGATACCGTTAAATGAAAATCGACTTTGGTATTTGTAATTTATTATAAAATAACAAAAATATAAAAAAAAGAAAAAAAGGTGATTTTGTCACAGAATACCTGACTGCCACTTCAAAAAAAAAAAGGTAAGTAATGAAAACAATAAAAAGGAACTACTTTTTAAAATTCATTTCAATCGATGTACCCTTAGTTATTGTTGTTTGTTTTCGTTCCAAAAATTTTATTTGATAGATAGTAGTAGTTTTAAATGTGATTGACAAAATCAAAAATATACATATAACAAAAAAAATTCCCGGCCCCCTAAAAAATATAAATAATGAAAAGAATAACAAAAGAAAAAAATTAAGTACTTTTAAAATTAAATTCATTTTTTTGATTTCTGCATATATTTTTTGTTTGTTCCAAAATTTATTCGATATTACTTTACTTTGAAATGTGATAATAAACAAACCCGTAGGCAGTGGCCCTGTAAACAGTATATTTACCTTTGTTTACAAACAAATACCGCCCTCCGACGGTTTCAACATGCTATTGTAAAACAACAGTTTTTATTTTAAAACAATTGTTTTTGTTGTTTGTTATTTTTTAAAAAAAAGCTAAACTAGAAAATTAGCATTATTTAAAACAATAGCAAAAAATTAAAAAAGAAAACACATTAAAGAATTATTGCAAATTTTCTTTAGCATTTTTTTTTTAAACAACTGTTATAAAATAGAAATAAAAACTATCTAACAATTTTAAATAGAAAACTAAATTACTGATTTATTATACATATATAATAATAAAATAAAAATTCATATAACATATTGGCCAAAATAATAAAATTTTATTAAAATGTTTACACAACCATGGTTTCAGGTATTATCAAATAAATTCTCAAGCGAAATTCAACTAAACATACAACATATATATATAAAACAAAATAATATTCACATCATTTGTTTCAACAATCAAACTTCTTTTCACATCATATACTAAATATGATATATACATTAAGAATATATATATTAAACTTACTGCAGAAATATCTAATGACATATACAGTATAAGTGTGCTACTGTTTTAACATAAAATTATATGTATTAAGTGAAGTTCATTCACAATATATGTATACATACTAAATATGATATGTATATAAAGGCTACAGATTTTAACTTATAGCAGAAATATTTAGTGATATATCAACTATAAATGTCCAGTCAATTTAAAGTACAATATAATTTCACATTTTCATTTGTGCCAATAGAGATTTAAAAAAATTTGATATTAAATGTTTTTATCAACTGTGCACTAAAAAGAAATAAAATAATTAATTAATTTCTGGATTCCCCCCCCCCCCGGGTTTTTATTTCAAGTTAAATTTAGAAACTCCAATTGTGATTAAAGAAACAATTATTTTATTTCTTTTTAGTGCACAATTAATAAAAGCATTTAATATATTGAACCAGATTGACATCCGAATCAATGCTTCTATTTCCAAAAATTAAAAAACTTAATTTTCGTTAAGTTTCTAATGTTAAAAAAATTTTTTTTAATTATTTAAAAAGAGTATGTGTATTAAAACATATATTCGTTTATATTTAAATAGGTCATTTTAATTTTTTTTATAGAATTGATTTTAAACAAGCAAGCTTGTTAATTACATTCCTGTCGCTTTTATTTTATTCATTTCTAAGTGTATTCTAAAAGCGGAGATTTAATTTTGTGTTGTTTTTGTTTAAAATAATCCCTGGTTAGAATTCTTCATTAGATTGAGTGGGAGATTGAGATTTGCTCTGCCCTAAGGTGTAGAATTCGACAGCAGGAAAGGTTTTTGCGGAAAATGTAGCATGGTATAAATGACCCCACAAATTTTGGGACAATAGCTTTTTTATATTCTTAGCTAACACGCTGCTTCAAAGTGAGATTCAGTATTCTTTTACACATTGATTATAGTCTGTGGAGAGTCGTACCACATTGTTTGCAGTTCGGACTTTAAATTCTTAAAAGAAAAAAATTTTTGCAGTTGTTACAAGATTTGTTTCTTCATGATGTTCAAACCCACTGCCTTATGTATTCTAAACTCCAACATGTCTTGCTAGCTTAATCCAAAAGATGGACCCACACCTGCTAGCTCTTCTTCAGTCATGCCAAGAATGTCTAGAATAAACTGGATCCCTAATTGCCTCTACACTTGCCGCTACAAAACACCTGAAATATGAACTGAAATAAAAGTGCGCACTCTACGCGAACTTTGCGTTACTGTAAGGTAAATATTTCCATTTATTTTTTTCAGTGTAAATTCTTTTAGTTAAATCTCCGCTCAATCTTAAACATAAATCTGTATTCTTAATCATTATTTAACCTCATATTTATTAGCTGTATTTGATTTTTCATAGTACTTTGCTGTGTGTCTTGGAATCTCAGTTTTAGGATTCCAAGTTTGCTTTCAATTTTATTTATCGGAGAGTGTCTAGTGCGTGTATATTTTTATATGCTTAATATATTTCTAATTATATGCCTAACTTTGTATAAATGCTTTAGCAGTCTTGGGTAATTTTAAATTAGCTCACCTGCATTTATTTTATTATCCATTTATTGATTTAAAATACTGTTTGCACTTATGCAAACTAAAAAATATTTTGGCTGGCGATTTATCATGTTTATTGTTCTAGTGTTCCGTATTTGGAGATTTCATTTCTTCTTTTCTTATATCTCTGAAATAGGAAACTGGAATTGTTGTTCTTTGTAAGTTTATAAATCGCCAGCAGGAAGATAATATTTATCCCCTTGTAAATTACAGTTGGAAGAGAGTTTCTTTCAGCTAAAGTATTTAATCTTTTAATATTTTCTGCTCATACGCACTCTCTGATAAACTAACTTATATAAAAAAAATCTAGGTCAGCGTTTATATTTGCTAGCTAGATTTATTTTGTCTTTACGTGTGGCTTTAAATTTTATCAGAGCGTGTATTCAGAACTTTGGTTTATAAGTTTATTTGTAATTGAAATGCTTGGATGTAACTGCTTTTCTAATTATATAATGGTCTCCCACTGAGACCTCTAATTATTATTCTTAGATTAGTTTTGTCCAATCATTTGGGTGGGGATTCGCCAGTTTTAAATGCTGTTTTCCTTTCATCCTAGATTTGGTATTGTATTAATTTAAAATCATTATGTCAGAATATTTTCTAAGTTTGTTGTTTCATTAAATTGGAGACGTTAATTTCCTCCATTTTATAATTCATATTCTGACATATTAACTATATTTTATTTTGTTCTTGCAGTAAATCAATCATGTTTGCTTTAAACATAGTATAACATGCAGCTTCTACTGGGTTGACGTTCTTGGTCCCGACGCATTTTCCGGATCCAGAAATGCTCAGCGACACTGCTTTCGTTGATTTAGTTCAAGAACGTATTGTTTTTGTATCTGTGAATGGAAACAGTGTTGTGCTGAATTCTCTGCTGAAAAAAATTTGTTCTCTCCCTTTCTAATTCTCTATTAGATCAGTCTGCCTGCCAGAGCATTGAATTTTAGTCTTTCTGGTACACGCCTGAGCTAACTCTATTTCTTGTGTTATAAACTTTTACTTCATAATTTATATCTTTCTTAAATAAAATTTTAAAATGTGTTTAAACTTAATTTGGCTGATGTTTGTCTTAGTGCTTTTATTTCTCAATTGTCTAAACAATATTTAAGATTTCTTGTTTCTCTTTGAATCTAGTCGGTGCAAAACATCATCCTCATCCATTTTGATCACAGTAAATAAATTTTCCATGTGATGTGACATATTTTGGCTTATCCTTAAATGGTCAAGAATATCTCAGCAATTATGCCTAGATAAACCTGTTAGCCACTTTATTTTCCATTCCCCACTCTAAGTCTTCCCATATTCTGCCCCATCCCATTTCCACAACATAATCTTTGTCAACTCTATGGCCTTTATATCTAAATCCCCCTTATCTTTTCGCAAACCCAGCATAAAAACCAATAACTCACTTTCTGTATAATCACTTTGTTCATATCTATTCTCCCATAACTTCATTATCTGTACCCTTTCTGCTTTCAAGCATTTACATTCAATCAACAGATGCCTAATATTTTCTATACCTTCCTTACACAATTTGCACACTAAATCACCCATAGTTTTCCATTTTCATGTATATTCTCTTGTTGCTAAAGATCCTGTTCGAGCCTTAAACAATAAACTACTTTCCTTACTATTATCATAAATTAACTTGCATCCAATGTTCCGTTTACTTCTATATATATTTAAACTCTTCTTACCCTCCATACTAGTTCTCCATCTCTCCAACTCCCTATTTTTTATTAATGCTTCTATTCTTTTATCCCATTCCTTACCACTATAACACTCAATAATCCTCCTAACACAATCATCCCACCTTTTATACAAGTATACTGATATAAATTCTTTATCCAAATCTTTTGCATACCACATTACCTTTCTCACCCATCTTGTTACCTGCCCTTTACTCATAACCCAATTAAACACTATTTTGGCTATTCTTTTACTATCCATAAACTGCAACCTACCAAACATTTTCATTTTACTTTTTGCATCTCTCATATAAAAACTTGACCATCCCATTTCTCCTTGAATTGCCTCCTTTGCTGTCCACATCTCTGCATCTAATGCATGTCTTCCTACTTCCCTTTGTACTTTCTCTAAATAATCTAAAACCCTTTTACTAACACATAATGCATCATTACCATATGTTAACCCTGCTACTGCAACTCCCTTCCATACAATTCTAGCTACATCATATTTATTATATGAAAATACTGTTAATTTCTTTACCAAACCCTTTCTTTTCTTTGCTTCATTTACCAATTTTTTTCTCCCATTCATCCAAGCAATTTTCCTGATTACATAAGATGATTCCCAAATAACTATATCTATCCACCACACTTAACTTTATATCCCCCAATGAAAATTCTACATCTTCTCTTTCCCCAGTATTAACCATCATTATATTTGATTTTTCTTCACTAAATTTAATCCCCATCTCTTTACCCACCCTTGCAAATGTCCTCAACATAATTTCCATATCTTCTCTTCTTTCTGCACACAAAAAGACATCATCCACAAAAAAAAAGACCCGACAAAGTATATACTCCCTTGCCACCTATTAACGGTATCTCTATCCCTCTTCCTAGTCTTTCTATTGCTGCCTCCATTTCACTCAAATACAACAAAAACAAAATAGGTGACATAGGACATCCTTGCCTTAATCCCACCCCATTTTTAACTTTAACTGATTCTATATCCCCTAATTGGTAAGTATAATAATTATTTTCATATAATTTCTTAATAATATTTACTAAAGCTTCGTCCATTCCCAAATTTGCTAACCTTACCCATAATCTATTTCTATTTGCTCAATCATTTGCTTACTCTATATCTATAAAATTCATATATAACGATCTACCTGAATTTCTACTCATTTCCATAAGTTGTGTAACTACAAACTATATCCTATATGCCTATCTGACCTAAAATCTCCTTGCATTGCCTATCTGACCTAAAATCTCCTTGCATTTCTCCCACTACATTATTCTCTTCCATCCATTTTACAACTCTTCCAGCTATCATATATGAGAAAACTATATAAAACTAATGTCACTGCTATCAGTCTATAATTATTTAACTTTCTATGATCCTTACCCTTTCCTTTAAATAATAATCGTATTCTTGTATTACTCCAACTACCCGGAAAAACTCTCTTCTGTGCTATCTCATTAAAACATGATAACTTTGCTTTTGCACTATGCCCTAAATTCATTACCATCTCTGCTGCCCACCCATCTAAACCTCTTGCCTTTTCACTTTTCAATCCCTTCCCTGCTTCATTCTGTTCATTTTTTGTAAACCTAATATTCCCATTACTAAATGCTTTCATGTTTTCTATCACTAAGTCCTTTACATTTAACATCTTTTCTATATCAATTACATATCTATTTAAGATTCTCTCTCTCTCTCTCCTCTAGAGCTCCACTCTATTCCCTCATCATCTATTAATACTATCTCTCTTCCCCCTACATTTCTCCTTTTAATGTAACTCCAAACAACTCTTCCACTTTTATTAATATCCTCCAACAATTTACTATTCAACTTCATCCTGTCTATAATTATCCATTTTAGCCAACTTCTTCTTTTATAAGTACTTTCCCCATTTAACATTAATATCGTTTTCACTCTTTGTTCTTAATCGCACACTTATATTCTCTGCATGCTTCTTTCCTCTCTTTTACACTTTTATTAACTCTCTTTTTTTTTACTTTTATTCTTCTGCATATTCTCAACTAAAACCCTATTTGCCACTTTTTCTATTTCACCACACCAGTCCTTATACTCATCCCCAAACAACTGTTTCATGGTTTCTTCAACTTTTATTTTATACACTTCCAACTTATTCTTATCATTCACTCTCCATCCACATCTTTCACTATTGTTTCTACCTTTATATCTATCCTCCATCACATTACTAACCATTTCTATTACAATAAAGTTATGATCACTATTACATACTCTCTTCATTATTAAACACCTTAATTTTCCACATTTTATTCATTCCCTCCTTCTTACCAATACATAATCTATTGTGTGAAATATATTATTCCTAGACAATGTGTATTGTCTCTTATACATATTTGATAAATTCCCAATGCTCAAATTTACTCTTTGACAAAATTCCTTCAAAAACTGACCATTCTTATTATCTACATCATCAATTTCTTCAATATGCCCATTCATATCCCCTATAAGCATTATTCCCTTCCCCTTTTCTTTAAAACTCTGTATATCCTTATCTAGGTATTCATATACACTACTATTCCACTCCATTACAATTTGACATCTCCAGTGGCTATATACACTACAGCTACCATCCATTCTTGTCTACCCAACCTTATTTCAAACCACAAATGCTCTTGACATTTAACAATATTTAAATATTTTTTCGATATATGTTTATAACAAACTTTCTTACCATTAATCTTACAGAACCATTCCCTCTCCACATCTACACTTATATCTAAATCAACCATCTTTTGCTTTTTTCTTATATGCCATCCATTCTTCTTCCTTTTGATAATATTACAATTTAAAAGCCCATCCCCCTTTAAAAGTTTCCCGAATTATATTCTTTAAATATCAGACTCCCTAAAACTTCACTTCCTTGTTTTCCTAAGTGAAATCCATCTTTACTATATAACTCCCTCTTTCCAATAAACCAATCCCATACATCCACAAACACAACATTATTTCTATCACACAATTTTTTCAATCTCTCATTTATAGAACATGCCCTATCTAACAAATGCCTCTTGTCAAATCTTGGTAATACTCCAACTACACCCCTACTCTTCCTTTAATATCCCTCTGTGATCAGGATGGATTGAGTGTCCATTACAATATATATATAAAAAATTTATCTCTATTATATACAATTTGAATCTCTAAATTTGATTATTACAAAACTTGCCATAAAGCATGTGTAAAAATTTATAATTTAAATCCCAATAACTTAATTGCTTCCCATCTCTTAATAAAGGCGTTTGAATTCAATTTTAAAGCCAGACTTTAGTTGACTCATCATCTCATATTTATAAAGTTTCATTTTAATATAATAAATACTGCTTGAGGTCAGTTTAAATTCTTTTTTATATTTCTTACAAGAATCTTTATTCCATTTCTTATTCCCACAAAATAAACTACAGATTGACAGTTCATGTTGAAACAATGGACTTCTTTATTTTATTTAAATTGTCCTACTTCAACATTTATTATCAATTTATACATTCAAATATCAGCCTTTTAAGCTAATTGTGCATACGAGTGTTAATAATAAATGAATATTTTCTCACCAATACAAGATATAGTATTTATGCAGGAATAAAAGGAATCCTCTTATTCCTACGACTCAAATGCTTATATATGAGCAAATCTGAAGTACTGGCAAGTAAAGCGTGAGGATGGAACTGTCACTTTAAATTACTATATACGATGTCTGAATGAATGACGTGGGCGAAATTGTCTAGAATTTACTAAACGTCATTCCAACTGAAATTTAATCATATGTAAATAAGCATAGCGTATGTTTACAATTGTATACATTCAAATATCAGCCTTTTAAGCTAATTGTGCATATGCTTTGTGAGTGTTAATAATAAATGAATACTTTCTCACCAATACAAGATATAGTATTTATGCAGGAATAAAAGGAATCCTCTTATTCCTACGACTCAAATGCTTATATATGAGCAAATCTGAAGTACTGGCAAGTAAAGCGTGAGGATGGAACCGTCACTTTAAATTACTATATACGATGTCTGAATGAATGATGTGGGTGAAATTGTCTAGAATTTACTAAACGTCATTCCAACTGAAACTTAATCATATGTAAATAAGCATTTATTTTATATAGCGTATGTTTACAATTGTATACATTCAAATATCAGCCTTTTAAGCTAATTGTGCATACGCTTTGCGAGTGTTAATAATAAATGAATACTTTCTCACCAATACAAGATATAGTATTTATGCAGGAATAAAAGGAATCCTCTTATTCCTATGACTCAAATGCTTATATATGAGCAAATCTGAAGTACTGGCAAGTAAAGCGTGAGGATGGAACCATCACTTTAAATTACTATATACGATGTCTGAATGAATGACGTGGGTGAAATTGTCTAGAATTTACTAAACGTCATTCCAACTGAAACTTAATCATATGTAAATAAGCATTTATTTTATATAGCGTATGTTTACAATTGTATACATTCAAATATCAGCCTTTTAAGCTAATTGTGCATACGCTTTGCGAGTGTTAATAATAAATGAATACTTTCTCACCAATACAAGATATAGTATTTATGCAGGAATAAAAGGAATCCTCTTATTCCTACGACTCAAATGCTTATATATGAGCAAATCTGAAGTACTGGCAAGTAAAGCGTGAGGATGGAACCGTCACTTTAAATTACTATATACGATGTCTGAATGAATGACGTGGGTGAAATTGTCTAGAAAAAAATTACTATATACGATGTCTGAATGAATGACGTGGGTGAAATTGTCTAGAATTTACTACGTTTTCTAGACAATTTCACCCACGTCATTCATTCAGACATCGTATATAGTAATTTAAAGTGACGGTTCCATCCTCACGCTTTACTTGCCAGTACTTCAGATTTGCTCATATATAAGCGTTTGAGTCGTAGGAATAAGAGGATTCCTTTTATTCCTGCATAAATACTATATCTTGTATTGGTGAGAAAGTATTCATTTATTATTAACACTCGCAAAGCATATGCACAATTAGCTTAAAAGGCTGATATTTGAATGTATACAATTGTAAACATACGCTATATAAAATAAATGCTTATTTACATATGATTAAGTTTCAGTTGGAATGACGTTTAGTAAATTCTAGACAATTTCGCCCATGTCATTCATTCAGACATCATATATAGTAATTTAAAGTGACGGTTCCATCCTCACGCTTTACTTGCCAGTACTTCAGATTTGCTCATATATAAGCATTTGAGTCGTAGGAATAAAAGGATTCCTTTTATTCCTGCATAAATACTATATCTTGTATTGGTGAGAAAGTATTCATTTATTATTAACACTCACAAAGCATATGCACAATTAGCTTAAAAGGCTGATATTTGAATGTATACAATTGTAAACATATGCTATATAAAATAAATGCTTATCAATTTATATTATTTCATGCAATTCCAATGTCATGTTATCTCTAATATTTTCTATTTTATCATCTCAACTTTTCAAACTTTTTTCAAATACATACTTATTAATTATCAAATCTTCCTAAATCACAAGTAGCATTGTTCTGATTTTCCTTTGAATTAAATTGCTAATCATCAAATCATCCGATCATATTTATTTCTAATATAATTATTTTATTGGATATTTTCTATATTCATTTTGAATGTTAACACAGATTCCATAACTATTTTCATCAGATATAATTTTAGCAATAATTGCCTGTTTTTCTTTTTATAAATTTTGCTTGCATATCTTTTTCCAAGCACCAGATCATTCTTATTACTGTGATTGTCTTAATAATGCAAGAATATAAAAATGCTTTGGATGTTCCCTATTATTACATAACTGTAGTTTGAACTATCTATTGATTCAGTATTGATAGTTCTTATGTGCTTTGTTCCACTTTGATTTGATATTAAGCCCTGCAATTTCTTCTTATTTCTCAACATTTCAACAGTTACATCTGCCAATCTATATCTTTGTTCTATGTTATAATAATTTTTTTTTAGAAGATTAGTACAATTTCTGGGTCCATAATTCTATAACAGTCTACATTTCAGACTATGAGTCTATCCATAAAATCTGCAATGCATTATAAAATCAACTTTCAGCACAGTAATTGTTTTTTGCATTCAGTGAGCTTTTTTCATAGTTAATATACTCCAAATTTTATTTAGGTCTTGTTTGCCCTAATAATTTGAATTATTTAGCATTTTAAGTTGCTTAATTATACAGTAATTAATAATTAATCATGACATCAACCCTTTTTCTAATAATTTCTATCTTTAGAGAATTTTTAATAATACTTCTTATAAATGATAATCAAAAAATATTGCTTAATCATAATGCTGTTATACTATTACTTCAAATTACCATTGCACAAAAAACTTAACAGGATACATCTCTCATATTATACATTGTTTCTTTAAAATTCACAGACATTGCTATCTTTTTTTAATCAATTCTCTTTTTAATTTTCTCTAGACAATATTATCAAAAAGGTTATTGTTCCAATTAATTTTACACAGAAATTTTAATTGGCATTTGCAATTTGAAAAAAAAGAAGATATATGTATAAAATTCTAATGACTTTAATGAGCACATAAGTAATTTTATGATTTATGAAATATTTAATGCTAGGAACACAAATCCATTCATGAAACAAATAAATCTAAATACATAACTGAGATAATTCACAAGCATAATTTCTAAAGAATCATTTAAATAAATTTGCAAGCAATGGCCTCCTTTTAGTGATTATTTTTTATTTGGGAAAATAGGTTAGCATTGATGGACAAAAAGACAGGCATTGTTGGCAAGTTTTATTTAAATGATTCCTAAGGAATCTTGCTTGAAAATTATCTTATTAATTTATTTGGACTTGTTTGTTCAGTGAATGGGTAGCATTGATGGACAAAAAGACAGGCATTGTTGGCAAGTTTTATTTAAATGATTCCTAAGGAATCTTGCTTGAAAATTATCTTATTAATTTATTTGGACTTGTTTGTTCAGTGAATGGGTATATTATAACAGTAATGACTAACCACCTTACACTTTAATACTACTATATTACAAACCTTAGTAAATGGTAAAACAAAAATATTAACATATTAAATTAGTCTAGGGGAATAAGAATACCAAACAGATGGTAACAAACAAACTGGGCCATCTAAAGGACAAGCCTTTATGCAGATCCAGCCATGTTTCCTAGTCACTATCCTCCCCACATTTAAGATATAATTCTAGGACAAAGTAAAATAATCTACTTGGAATTTGGATGAGAAATAAATGACGAACAAATTATTAATATCAACATTAATTTTAATGAACAAATATAATAAAAATTATATAACAATTTATATTTCCATATTTACATCAACATACTAGTATAGACAACACACGTAACAGAAAATCTTTTTTATTTATAATAATTCATAAAAAGTTTATATAAGTTTTATGCAGTTACCTATTATATACCATTGAACTCAATTTTCTTTCACATTGGAAAAATTTGGAATCGAGATATATGGCTATATGGATTGTCATTCTCAAATTTCCAGTATATTAATCAGTGGTTATTTCTATTGAGCTCCTTTTAAAGAGCGACTCTTTGTGACTGAGAAATCAAAATGTACTAATCCATTTATTTTAGGTATTTTCTTCAGACAAATAGTTAGTTGAAAGGCAGGTTTCCTTGTGTAATCAAATGTCATGTATTTTAGCATCCATAATCAGTTACTAGGTTAGCAGAAACATTGTTGATTACTAAGGCATTTTTTACAGCTCCATAACAAGCTACATCAATGGAAATGGTGGGGGGGGGGCACTCTGAAACTCTATCCAATTGCATTATATCCATATAGATAAAAATTAAAATTTCCTTGGCATCCATTCTATAAGCAGCCCAAAAAGAAGTGAAGTTTTACCCATTTTTAGTTTGAAACGCAGACGATGTTAAGTTTTTTTTCTTCATTTTGCAACTGGTTTCCATAGCAACTTGTTATTTCAAAATAGTCAATTTTATTTTCACTTATAATGTCAATAAATAAAAACAAAAAATAATATTATTATTTAATAATAATTATTATTATTTTAACTGATACATACCATTATAAAATTTTTTTAAAATGCATATATCTTTATGAAAGCCATGTATGTAAATTCTGTCAAGGAGGTTATATTTGCCTTTCGTCCATTTAAGAATAAAATAGAATCGATTTGGCATTAATATCACTCTATTTTATTTCTACCATAATTTTTTTTTTGTTTTAATAATAAAACAATGTCATGTTAACCACACTTTTCTAAAAAGGATTTACAAGCTGGTTCAAATATAATAAACAAAATGTCATCTTTGGCATAAGTAAGATTTTCTGAATTCTATTATATCATGGTATGCAGAAAGGAGTTTGCTATTAACTGAAAGGAGATGCTTTGATTCCTCTTGCAGGCCTTAAAAGAACTGAGGAGGCCAAATTCCTAATGTCCACTCCATACGTTATTGTTGTTGCAGCTGTTATTACTATGTGATTATTCATATAGTATAGGAATATGGATGGGCTGCTCACCAACACGCATTAGCCAGTGTGGTGAGTTTATTGGCTTTTTACCTCTGAGTTTAAGATCAAGAAACACCATGGTCTTTCTTCTCAGTTGCCTGATAAGGCAGAATGATTGTGTAAATGATAAATATTTTTCCAATACATATACACAATTGTGACAGACAAAAATAAATCATGGCCCTTATTCCTAGGAGGCTGTAAAGTCACCAACCAAAGCAGCGGTTGGTGGCTGAAGGCAAAGGGTGCTAAGAATCCCCTGATTGTGGACCCAGGCTACCATTTGATGACGACTTTTTATTTAGGTACTTACAACTGCAGATCACTTTCAAGTGAAAGAAGATTGCAAGAATTAAGAGAAGAACTGTCTTATATTAAATGGGACATTATTGGACTTTGTGAAGTTAGAAGAAAATGTGAAGAAACAATTGATTTAAAAAGTAGACATGTACTCTTATTATAAAGGCACAAATATTGGAAATACAAGTGAAGTAGGACTCATTATAAATAAAATGTAGAAGGACAACATTGTGGAGATTGATGGTATATTGGATAGAGTAGTAAGATTAGTTATACAACTTAATAGCAGATACCAAAGGCAGATTCAGGTTTATGCCCAACAAGTTCTCATAATGATGAAGTAGTAGAAGATTTTTACATGGATGTACAAAAGGCTTTTGATCAGAGTAAACAACATTTTAAAATTTTTATGGGAGACTTTAATGTTAGAATTGGTAAACAAATGAAAGATGAAAGTGCTGTAGGTAATTTTGGTTATGGTAATAGAAATGAGAGAGGAC
This sequence comes from Epiperipatus broadwayi, assembly GCA_028023455.1. Lineage (NCBI taxonomy): Eukaryota > Metazoa > Onychophora > Udeonychophora > Euonychophora > Peripatidae > Epiperipatus > Epiperipatus broadwayi. The sequence goes on along the minus strand of JAQFVV010006224.1, from coordinate 1,235,626 downwards.
ATAGACTTGTGGAGTTTGCAGAAAAAGAAAAACTTTATATTATGAATTCTTTTTTTGAGAAAAATGTTAAAAGGAAATGGACATGGAAGCATCCAAATGAAGGTACAGCAGAATTGGATTACATTTTGACTACCAGAAAATACATATTTCAAGATTGTAATGTTCTTAATAAATTTAACACAGGAAGTGATAATCGATTAGTAAGATGTAAGCTACATGTGAATGCAAAACTAGAGAGACAAAAGTTATTAAGAAAAACAAAATTTCAGTTGATATTCCTAATCTTCAGAAACATTCTAATGAATTTAAATTAAAACTTACAAATCAGTTTCAAGTATTAGTAGATTTTGAACATGATTCAGATTTGAATGAAATTAATATGAAAATAATTGATACACTTTTAAAAACGGCAACAAAGATAGCTGGTAAAAAAAGCAGCAATTGACCAATAATATTTCTACTGAGATTAGAGATTTATGAAGAAAAGAAGGAATATGAAGATATACAAAAATGATGCATGAAAAAGGATTGAATATCTTGAATTTTGTAAAATGGTGTGGAAAAGAGTTGAAAATGATATAAGAAAGTATAACTGTGAACTAGCAAGGAAAGCTGTATAAGAAAATAAGTCTCAAGAATGTAAAACAACATTTTGGTATTCGTTGTGAGAAATAAACAGCGAGTTTATTAGAGACAATTTACTCCCGAAGTTTTCGATTTATTTTAGTTGAAAGTAAAAATAATTATAATGGAAAATAATTATAATTAAAAGCAAGTTGTGGGATTATTTTTATCAGAGATAAAAATAACTAATTAAAGTAAGAACAATAAAACGGATTTGGAAAACACGCGATTAAGATTTCGGAATGTAGCAGATAAGACTAAACAAAAAAACTCAGACGGATATATAAACTGCTAGAGGAAAACATCGCGCACTTGTTACAGTCTTGTTAACAGAAATGGATACGTAAAGCTATTAAGAGCTATTTGCGGCACAACGGTTTTAAGAGTTGTTCAGCCGAGTTTCGATCGGATTGTGTTTTTCTACCCCTCTGTAAAAGCTTAGGGGCGAAGACATTATAAGATTGGCGCAGTCTAAGTTTCGAACCTAGTAAAACTTGAAGGAATAAGCCAGACGAGAAAGTCAATCGATACATTCGGAAACAAGTAAAATGTCGTTAGGACAAAGCAGTATTCCTGAATTTAGCATTGAAAATGCCGAGGAATGGCCTCTCTATATAATTCAATTGGAAAATTTTGTCAAGTTAAATGGGATAAAAAATAATGAAAAAAAAGTGGCTGCACTTTTATGTTTAGGAGGACGCAAAGTCATAGAAATTATTAATAAATTATGGGACGGACCGATAACTGATGGAGTACAGTTTGAAGATATAGTTAAAAAATTAACGGACTATTTTAGCCCAAAGCCATCTAGACACGTAGCTAGATTAACTCTGAGAAATAAAAAACAAGCCAGGGAGGAAAAAATTAAAGACTATGATATAGCATTAAAACAGCTGGCAAAAAACTGTGATTGAATTTTTAGAACAAGCTTTGCTGGATCAATTATTGTGGGGAATGTATGATGAAAGATTGCGACAGACGTTGTTAACGAAAAGCGACATCATACGAAGTGGCTATTAAAAAAGAAATAGCATATGAAGCAGTAATTGAGCAAGCCATAGCTTTTAAAAACAACTCAGAAGAGACCAGAAAGATGGCAGTTTATAAAACAGATCGAAGTCAGCAGCTGAAGAATGAAAATTTTAACAGAAAGAAAATGTTAACAGTGAAATGTTTCTGCTGTGGTAAAACTGGCCATATATCTAAAAATTGCAAATGGAGAAAAAAAATTGTTTTAACTGCGAATTTAAAGGACATTTAGCAGCTGTATGCAAAAAACCACGTCAAACAAAATGTAATCCAGGCACAGATGATACAACATATTTCATTGGCTATGTATCAACTAAGGGACAAAGCATGGCCGTGAGAGATAGGACTTTTTCGCAAAGACAGATCACTAAACTACAAGAATTGGAGTCACGTAACCAAAAATTAACTGCCACGCTTGAGAGAAAGACGCAATCAGAGCTACAACTCAACTTGCAATTTAAAGAATTATCAAAAGAAGTGCACAAATTAAAACTGGATGTTTATGAATTAAATAAATTAAAAGAAGAACTTGAACAACAAAATTCACAATTTAGTAAAAAATTACAAAGCAAATTTTCAGAATGTCAGATTTTGAAAAGATCGAACGAAGATTTAAAAAGCGAACTCGCAATGTCAAAATTATCCGAACAGGTAGAGAGTTGGCAGCAGTATGAAATGGAACTACAGGAAAAGATGGCCAAAAGTGAAAATGAAATTGACACGTTCAAAGATTTTTTAGAACAGAAATCTTTAGACAGTGAGCAGCCAGAGACAAAAACCGCAGAATAGGAAAAAACCCAGAGTCTCTCCAAGCGAGAGAAAAAAGCACTCAAGGCGGTGAGAAAAAAGAAGAGTTCACACAATTATCAAGGTTATATCGATTAATAGGAAAAATCAAGTTTTCTCCAAGCTGAAAAAGGAAACGTGCATATTGGATGATTATGTGTAACGTAAATAAACTCTAACTTCTGGAGTGAGGGGAGGAAGTGTTGTATTCGTTGTGAGAAATAAACAGCGAGTTTACTAGAGACAATTTACTCCAGAAGTTTTCGATTTATTTTAGTTGCAAGTAAAAATAATTATAATGGAAAATAATTATAATTAAAAGCAAGTTGTGGGATTATTTTTATCAGAGATAAAAATAACTAATTAAAGTAAGAACAATAAAATGGATTTGGAAAACATGCGATTAAGTTTTCGGAATGTAGCAGATAAGATTAAACAAAAAAACTCAGAGGGATATATAAACTGCTAGAGGAAAACATCGCGCACTTGTTACAGTCTTGTTAACAGAAGTGGATACGTAAAGCTATTAAGAGCTATTTGCGGCACAACGGTTTTAAGAGTAGTTCAGCCAAGTTTCGATCGGATTGTGTTTTTCTACCCCTCTGTAAAAGCTTAGGGGCAAAGACATTACAATTACTAAAAAAAAAGATGACATCATGAAATGGGTAGAAGACTTTTATCAAGAATTATATAGTAATAAAGAACAAATACCTCCTATATCTATTACATCTTCCGAATTGCCCAGAATTTTAAATGAAGAAGTGAGATATGTAATTAAATGTATGAAGAAAGGAAAGGGCTCCAGGTAATGGTGGAATTACAATTGATATATTAAAAGAAGCAGATGAAGAAATAGAAATTTTTTTAGCAAAGTTATATACCAAATGTCTAAATGATAAAGATGTACCAGATGATTGAAAGAATGCAGTAATAATATTAATATTTAGAAAAGGTGATAAAGAAGATATCAGAAATTATAGACCTATCAGGCTTTTATCAGTTTTATACAAAGTTTTTACCAAGATAATTACAACTTGTCAACAGAGAACATTGGATTTCCACCAACCAAGAGAACAAGCTGGATTTAAAAGTGGTTTTAGTACAGTAGATCATATCCAGGTATTGAGAGAAGTTATAGAAAGGACAAATGAATACGAGTTGCCATTTGATTCTATAAACATTTCTTCAGTGATTAAAGCATTGGATCATCAAGATATAAATCCAGGACATTGTCATATTTTAAAGAATATTTATAAAAAGGCAACAGCAACAATTAAATTACAAAATGATAATGAGAAAGTCGACATTGAGAAGGATGTAAGACAAGGTGACTCCATATCTCCAAAACTTTTTACAGGAGTGCTGCAAGGAGTATTTTGTGGATTAAAATGGGAAACTAAAGGAGTGAAAGTAAATGGAGATTATTTAAGTCATTTAGATTTTGCAGATGATGTAGTTGTTTTTGCAGATAATGCTTCAGAGGTGCAGGAAATGTTGCAGGAGTTATCAGATGAAAGTAGGACTAAAGATAAATGTTAAAAAGACTAAAGTAATGTTTAATCTATTTGCTAAAAATATGAAAATAAAGATTGATTATGATGAATTAGAAGAAGTTAACAGTTACAAATACCTTGGTCAGATTATTAATACAGATTGAAACATAATGGATGAAATTAATCATAGAATTAAACTTGGTTTGGAGTGCTTTTGGTAGAAATAACTAGATAGTAAAAAAAAATATGCCTATGTGTTTGGAAAGGAAGGTTTTTAACAAATGTGTTTTGCCAGTTCTTACTTATAAATCTGAGACTTGGACACTTAATAGAAGAGCAATACAGAGACTTCAGATCACTCAAAGAAATATGGAGAGATGCATGCTGGGAGTAACAAGAAGAGATCAAAGACACAATGGATAAGAGAACAAACAGGTGTTACTGATCTCATTGAAAAAATTAAAAGATTGGAGTTGGGCTGGACATATTGCTAGAAGAGATGATAATAGATGGACAATTGAAGTCTTAAACTGGATTCCAAGAGATTGTAAAAGACCCAGAAAGAGACCACATGTGAGATGGATGGATGAGATGAGAAGGTGTGCCGGGGTGATGTGGAGAAGAGAAGCTAAAGATCGAAGAAGATGGAATGAACTTGAAGAGACCTGGTTGATGATGATGATATATATTATAAATTCAATGAAGTTATTTATTAGATTTGATCATCCACTCACAATGTGGGACGGACAAAGAAATCAATCACTGAAAATAAGTATACCGTGTAACATGAATATCTAAAGATGTATCTCAAGCACAATATGATGTCTACCTAACCACATATAAACAATCATATAGAAATAAAACGAACAAACTTTTTCATTTTAAAACTTGCTTTTTATATAACTATAATGATGAAAAAGAAATCCAACGTTTCAACTAATTCATATAGTCTTTTTCATCATTATAGTCATATAAAAAGCAAGTTTTAAAAAGGAGTTTGTTTGTTTTATTTCTATATTGGATATTTATGAACTATTTTGGAAAGAACTGTGTGATTAATATATTATATTAAATTATTTGATAAACAATCATCAATAAATTTTACTGAAGCCTTGCTCCACTACTAGACTTACAGACTACTAAACATATATCAATCAATATTATGCATGGCTCACTTTTGAGACTTAGAGGATAAATATGAATATAAAATGTTTGGAAACAGTGCTAAGATAAGGACTCGCTGGAGCATCATAAAAACACGGAAGCCTCACAACAATGAGAAACCCTCCAACCATCATCAGTACAAAAAGCAACACAATCAATCTTCAAAAACTCATGGAATTAATTTTAGTTTAAATTTGATGGTAATCATTTTCAGTGTCTCAATTAATTTATCTATATAATTTATTCTACATATTTATTTTCCTATTTTCTTGTAACATTTGCACTATTAACAAATCTAGAGACATCAACTGAAAAGCTATCCTTAATCACATAAGGATCAAAATTTACCCATTTCTAAATACTTTTTTATTAATAAGCAAGCCTAACTTGGAATAACCTGAAAAAATTCTTTATTTACTACATGTTAACTCTGACTCATTTCTAGAATTTCTATTTTGTGCTTTCTGATTCTACTTTTTGCTTTCATGTAATAAGTTTTTAAATTTAGTAATTTATTAGATAGTCTGTCTAACATAATTACTTGCCTTAACTCTGAATTTCTCTTCTTTAATTCTTTAACTTTAAATCTTTGTAGTCTCCTAGTACTTTTTCTTTTATACACAAATCATTTCTATACTTAATACTTTTAAAATGATCTTCTTGATCACTCATTTCTTTAATATTTAAATAACATAATTCATTTTCTAAACTAATCATTTCTTCACTTTTACTCTTATTTACATTATGTGTGCTTTTAGATACATGATCAATTATAACACAGACATCAGCATCCAAGACTTCTGTGTAAACTCTAAAGTCATCATGATAATCTTTAACTAATACACTCTGGCATTTAGCACTGATTTTATCTGATTCATATATTTTAGGTTTAATATTTATTTCTTGTGATTCTGAAATTATATCACAATTAGCTTTATTTATTTGCTCAAGAAGCACATTTTCTTTATTATTTTCTAAATATAGATATATATGCTTTGCGCACAACTTTTGGATAATATTACTTATTTTCAAGCACTATTAACAGCTTCATTATCTGTGCGCAAAGCACACATATATATATTTATTGATTTCAAACGCTAATGAAGTAAAGCCTTAACTATTTATTATTTTCTATGGTTTCCTTTATCATCTGGATTCTATCATCTTTAGTCAATTGAACTTCAAGACCTAATCCACTAACCTTACTTTCTAACCCTACAAAGTGACCTTCTAACCTATTTATTCTATTTTTATTTTTATATTGGAATATTTCCATTATCTAATATGTGTGTTGAATGTCTTTAGAACAATTTAATTTTATTTAAATATTCCAAATACATTCAACTATTAGTAATATTACAGCAAACAGTTTAGTATATGCACCAACTGTTAGTAATACCGCAGCAAACAAGTTAGTATATGCACCAACTGTTAGTAATATCACAGCAAACTTAGTAATATAATAGAAAATAGGTAGGTATATGCACAACGATTTGAGAGGTATTGTTTTCCTTCTTCAGGTGTTGCTGGCCTGACCAGTGACAGTACTAGCATGGGATTCGAACCTGGGTCCTTAGATTCTTGATTATTGAATTTTAAGGTAATGCTCTAACCAACTGAGCCATCGTACCAAAGGCAACAGTCAGTAGAAATTTCATATACTTAGCTATGAGGTTCGTGCTGATTTCTCCACTTTTTCTGAAGAGCTAAGTTGATTAGTGGTTTCTATACATTATGTATAGTCACACTAGGTTGGCTTACAGGTTTTTTTGCCATTGTCATGTGACCAGCTTTAAATTTTCTTTTTTGTACCTTTTCTTCTCTAGCCAATATTTTTGTATTTTCCCAATCAAACATATGTTCATTGGCACATATATGGTCTGCTACCTTAGACACATCTGTTTTCTCTCTTCTAATCATCAGTTTATGTTCTTGCAAGCGCTTTTCAATGGGACGGTGTGTATCACCAATATATGTTCTCCCACATTCACATGGTATTTCATAGATAGTTTTTGCTTTTCAGCATTTCAAGTTTAGGCTTTGTAGGTGTTATAATTCCTCTTAGGGTGGTATGGCTCTGGAAAGCTGTTCTGATGTTGTATTGATTGCAGATTTTCCTTAATTTGTCTGCTATTTTTGGAATGTATGGGTACACTACAGTACCAATAATTGTCTTTTTTCTTGATGGTTCTTTCTGTTGTCTATTTAATATTTTCTTAATAACAGCTGATGGATAACCATTTTTCCTAATAGTTTCTTAGATATAGATCTTTTCTTTTTTCCAAATCGCTGGTTTCTGAGCAAACTTCTTTTGCTCTGTTCCACAGTAATAGTATAACTTCATGTTTTGTGTTTCTGGTGTGATTGGATGTATAGGCTAGGTATTTTCCTGTATGTGCAGGTTTTCGGAAAACTGTAGTTTTGATTTTGCCATGAGGGAGTCTTGTCACAAGAACATCTAAGAATGCCAATTTTTGTTCTGATTCTATTGTGAATTTAATCAAAGGGGATATGTTGTTGTGTATCTAGAAAGTTTCTAGCAAAGCTTCACCAGTAGCCATACAACAAATGTATCATTCACATAGCGAAGCCAAACTTTAGGTGGATATGAAGTAGTTTTTATGGCTGTCATTTCAAGTTCTTCCATATAAATATTGCTAATCAGGGGAGATAATGGTGAGCCCATAGCCATTCCTTGATTTTGTTGGAAGAATTCTGTGTTATACTGAAAGTAGATTGTTTTTATACAGAATATTAATAGTTCCATTATACTATCAATAGGAAAAACTGTTCTGGTTTGTAAACTATTATCACCATTTAATCTTTTCCTTACAATAGACAATGATTCTTCACATGATACATCCATGAATAAACTTTCCACATCAAAGCTTACCAATAAGTCAGTTCTTTCAATTTTCATGTTCTTGATTAATTCTACAAAGTGTCTAAAATCCCTGACAAAGGTCTGGGTCTTGTATGCCAAAGGACTTAGAACTTTGAGAAGAAATCTTGCCAAATTCTGGAAAGGCGAATCTCTAGAGCTAACAAAAGATCTTAATGGAACGTGATCCTTATGGATTTTAGGTAGATCATAAGTTGAAGAATTTTGCTGAAATATGATATGATTTTACTCTTTTCTGAATCAATGAAGTACTTGCGATGCTTTCTGAGTAATACTTGTAACTTTGTTTCTGTACTTGATATCGGATTATTTGCCACTTTTGTATATTGGCCTGCTGTGAGGAGTTGCATTGCCTTTGTCAGCAGGGAGAATATAGATTTATCTACTTTGAGAGATTTAATTGCTTTCTTCTCCCATAGGATTTCAATTTTGTTGCTTGTCAAGAGTTCTTTTTATTCTCCAGTGTAATTCTGCTGCTTCTTCTAAAGACAATTTTTGAACGACTTCCTCGGTGGGTGCCATTATATCTAATAAGGGCATATTAGACAGTGTTATGACAAAGTTTAATCCTCTTTCAAGAACAGAAATTTCAGTATTTGTCAGATGTTTTCTGATTCTCAATTTGGCATTTAAGATCTAACTTTTGTTTTTCCATGTGTCCACGGTGGGTGCCATTATATCTAATAAGGGGATATTAGACTGTGTTATGACAGTTTAATCCTCTTTCAAGAACAGAAATTTCAGTATCTGTCAGATGTTTTCTGATTCTCAATTTGGCATTTAAGATCTAAGTTTTGTTTTTTGATGTGCCCATTTATTTTTTTATTTTGTGCTCCAAGATCTTCCATTTGCCCTTTATTTTTTTTTATAATTTTTGTAAACATAGTCATGACCATGCTCATAAACTCATTACTATAAGAATCAGTTTCACTTCCCTGAACTTTCATTTTCACCTTAGCTGTAGAAATCATAGATATAATTACTAGATATAAAAAACTAATAAAAGTAACTGTTAAGCTTTCCAGCACAAATTAGAAAAAATATATTGTAATGGGTCCATCTCTTTTCCCTATCATATGCTTAAGGTACTCGTCTTTACATTAGTATGAGCATGTGTATATATATATACATGTGTGAACAAAAATAAAAATGAGAATCGTATTATCGGTTTTATAAAATGCAATCTTTTATATTATCGCCTTGATTCAGGATGAAATATCCTGTACAGAAATAATTACCTTCAATATTACACACAGTATATTTATGGACATCTCACTAAAGACTCCAAGCCCCAATCTCATCCATAGATAAAAATTATACTGGAGAATATGAAGTATATAATACAATGATATAATGACCGATCCTTGGCTAGCTTTCTCAGAGCGGGTGATAAAATTACTAGTAGGTCTAATCTATTTTAATCTAATCAAAAAAAAAACAACACAAACGATTAATTCGCTATTAAATATATGTTTATTTACACGGATATCTATATAAATCAATAACGCTTAGATTACTTTCATTCAATATTTTTGCTCTGTTAGCACACACACACAATATTCACCAACCTTATTTCAAATCACATTTACTATAGACCCATTGCATTAATATATTATTGATTTCTCCCCTTTTTTTTTTGCTATAACAAATTATTTTCCGTGCTTCTAGATTTTCTTTCATTTTTGATTTTTTTTTTTTTTTTTACCAAAACCCACACACATAAGCACGTTATGACATGTATATTACAACCCTTGAGTTATAAATAGGATTGATATGCTTGATAATAGCATTACTTTAGTCTTTTTAACATTTAGCTTTAATCCTGCTTTCATCTGATAACTCCTGCAACCTTTCCTGCAGCTCTAAAGCATTATTTGCAAAAACAATTACATCATCTGCAAAATCTAAATGACTTAGATAATCTCCCTTTACTTTCACTCCTTTACCTTCCCATTTTAATCCACAAAATACTTCTTGCAGCACTGCTGTAAAAAGTTTTGGAGATATGGAGTCACCCTAAATAGTCAAAATAAAAGTCATAGATCATTTCATAGATCACATGACCCTATCTCTTAAGCTTGTAAGTTATAAACAGTGAGGATTGCCAATTCCTCTACAAGCTTTATGATAAATGCTTAGCCAGAGCCAGCACTTAAAATATCTCTGTCAGGAACCCCTCCCCAAACCCCTGACCATGGTTTCGTGCTTTGGCACTCCTCAGAGAGGTGTCAGGGTAGGTTCAGACACTAGATCTAAAAATACCAACCCAAAGCTAAGCACTTAGCTAAAAGTTATCTATTGAGTGGAAAATCTGAAATTTTCAGACATGTACATGTCTTCAAACCCAGCTATCCAACTCAAATAGCTATATGGGGCTGATAGATCTTCAGCCATGCCACATAGTAGTAGTCCTAGCAATATAAAATTGCATAAGACTTTTTGGCAAAGACTATAAATAGTCAAAATAAAAGTCATAGATCATTTCATAGATCACATGACCCTATCTCTTAAGCTTGTAAGTTATAAACAGTGAGGATTGCAAATTCCTCTACAAGCTTTATGATAAATGCTTAGCCAGAGCCAGCACTTAAAATATCTCTGTCAGAAACCCCTCCCCAAGGTTTCGTGCTTTGGCACTCCTCAGAGAGGTGTCAGGGTAGGTTCAGACACTAGATCTAAAAATACCAACCCAAAGCTAAGCACTTAGCTAAAAGTTATCTATTGAGTGGAAAATCTGAAATTTTCAGACATGTACATGTCTTCAAACCCAGCTATCCAACTTTGCCAAAAAGTCTTATGCAATTTTATATTGCTAGGACTACTACTATGTGGCATGGCTGAAGATCTATCAGCCCCATATAGCTATTTGAGTTGGATAGCTGGGTTTGAAGACATGTACATGTCTGAAAATTTCAGATTTTCCACTCAATAGATAACTTTTAGCTAAGTGCTTAGCTTTGGGTTGGTATTTTTAGATCTAGTGTCTGAACCTACCCTGACACCTCTCTGAGGAGTGCCAAAGCACGAAACCATGGTCAGGGGTTTGGGGAGGGGTTCCTGACAGAGATATTTTAAGTGCTGGCTCTGGCTAAGCATTATCATAAAGCTTGTAGAGGAATTGGCAATCCTCACTGTTTATAGCTAAGATACTCATTTGGTGATTTTCATGTGATCTATGAAATGATCTATGACTTTTATTTTGACTATTTATAGTCTTTGCCAAAAAGTCTTATGCAATTTTATATTGCTAGGACTACTACTATGTGGCATGGCTGAAGATCTATCAGCCCCATATAGCTATTTGAGTTGGATAGCTGGGTTTGAAGACATGTACATGTCTGAAAATTTCAGATTTTCCACTCAATAGATAACTTTTAGCTAAGTGCTTAGCTTTGGGTTGGTATTTTTAGATCTAGTGTCTGAACCTACCCTGACACCTCTCTGAGGAGTGCCAAAGCACGAAACCATGGTCAGGGGTTTGGGGAGGGGTTCCTGACAGAGATATTTTAAGTGCTGGCTCTGGCTAAGCATTTATCATAAAGCTTGTAGAGGAATTGGCAATCCTCACTGTTTATGGAGTCACCCTGTCTTACGCCCTTTTCAATGTTGACATTCCCAGTATCATTATGTAATCTAATTATTGCTGTTGCATTTTTATAAATATTCTTTTAAAATAAGACAATATCCTGGATCTACACCTTGATGATCCAATCTTTAATCACTAAAGAAATGTTTATAGAATCAAATACCTTTTCATAATCTCAAATCCAAAATTGTTAGGTATCTGACTATGTATTTGTCTATTTATTGCAACAGGGTTTGATTATACCCACTCTGTTACAATATATATATATATAACATTAATTTTACTGCTTCATTATTTGAAATTAGAATGTTCACCCCTCTTTCCACCATGTGGTCTCTCTATCACCACACTAAATTTCATTTTTAATGGCTTGTTTACCTCTACTAAACTTGTGTCTAACACTATTGCTGTTTAAAGATACTTATAGATTTATTTATTTTTTATTTTTTTAAAACAAAATATATATTCTCATTCTTCACACTGACCAAGAATCATTTATTATTTTATATTCAATGATAATTTATTTTTTCCAAATGCTAATAAAAATCTTTGTTTTAAAAACTGACTGGGCTCAATTCCTGTTTGTTTAATTGAGATGATCCCAGACTTGGCTCCCAAATTTAATGATTATGCCTACCCAACTTACACTTTAATACTACTATACTACAAATAATGGTAAAAAATAAGATAAAATTAAAATATGCAGGGATTAAATTAATCTAGTGGACAAGGAATACCAAATAGGTGACTGCGTACATGATGAGGTGACTACAAGATTTGTATTCTTTAATATCTAATTTATGACATGGATAATGATCAGACTAGGCACACCTAAAGAACAAGCCTTTATGCAGATCCAGTCATGTTTCCTGGTCACTATCCTTTCCACATTCAAGATATAATTCTAAGATAAAGTAAAGTAGTCTACTTAGAATTCAGATGACAAATAAATGAGTAACAAATTTGTTAATAACAACACTAATTTTAATTAGCAAATATAATAAAAATAATATAACAATTTATATTTACATCAACGTAATACTATAGAAAACATATATGACAGAAAAACCTTTCTTATTTATAATAATTCATAAAAAGATTATAAAAGTTTTACTGACTTATTTACATTCACTTGAGTTCAATTTTTTTTTTCACATTGGAAGAATTTTAAATCCAGATATACAGCCATATGAATCGTCATTTTATATTTCCAATATAATTATCAGTGGGTTATTTCTATTAAGTTCCTTCTAAAAATGGTTCTTTGTGACTGGAATCAAATCTCCAAAATGTACTAATCCATTTATTTTAGATATTTTCTTCTGAGAAATAGTTAGTTGAAGGGCATGTTTCCTTGTGTATTAAGTATCATATATTTTAGCATCCACAATCAATTACTAGGTTGGCAATATTGTTGATTACTAAGGCATGTTTTCATACCTCCACAATGAGCTACATTGATGGAAATGGAAGGGGGAGGGCACTCTGACACTCTACCCAATTACATTATATCCACATAAATAAAAATTAAAATTTCTTTAGCTTCCATTCTATAAGCAACCCAAAAAGTTTTACCCATCTTTAGTTTGAAAAGAAAATGATGTAAGAGTTTTCTTTTGTTTGTTTTGCAACTAGTTTCCATATCAACTTGTTATTTTAAAATAGTCAATTTTATTTTCACTTATAATTAAAATAAACAAAAATAAAAAATAACATTGTCATTTAATAATAATAATTATTATATTTTTTGTTTAATTGATTATTAATTTATTTTACACACATGACCTTTATAATATTTTAAGAAATAATAAAAAAAAAAGCATATACTTTTACAAAAATCTTGTATGTAAACTATGTAATGTAATATATATAGGCTTTAAACTGTTTTATATAGACCGTCTATCTGGCTCAAGTATATCAATAACACATTTGTTGTTTGGTCACATGAGAGAAAAAACCTGAATAACTTATTACATATTAATAACTTACACCATCAAATGACGTTCACTATGGAAATGAAGAAAGATGGAAAATTCCATTTAGTTGATAATCTTGTTTTTATAACACACATTCTCATAGATACCTAAAGGCATTATTTCATCATCATCTAGCTCAAATCTTCTCTGCAACTAATTTTTCACAAGGGCATTCTTACTCCCAAATGCATTTGTATTAAGAAAAGAGATCAAGTACATATGTGATGCCTTATTAATGAACTGTTACAATATTATTGCTTTAAATAGGACTATGTGCAAATCAAACCCTCTGCCTAAAAAAAAGAGTAAATGCTATTACTAGAGTTTGCATTCCTTATATAAAAGGGAATCACAGATAAGATTGGAAGATTACTGAGAAGCTATTGTATAAAACCAACATTCTCTACTGAACAAAAGATTAATAGCATTATGATCAAACCTAAGGATGTAATTCCTTTGAAAGCTCAAGAAGTCTATGAGAACCCCTGTGGCATGTGTCCATCCACATACAAAGGAATGAGCAATCGATATATAAATACTAGAATAGATAAGCACATTAATGTAGTGAAACAACTCTCAATATCTTCAGCATTTGCTCTCCATGCTTTAGATGCTAGCCATCACACAGATTTCTCAAATACAAAACTCATATCCACATGCAATAACGATTATCAGAAAATATTGAGGGAAGCTTCAGAAATATTTTAAAAAATAAATTTCAATAACAAATGTGATATAACAATAAAATTACTAATCATATGGAAGAGTTTTCTCAAGCAAATGAACAAAAATTTAAAAAACATTATGAAATACAATTCGCTCTACTACAACTACGATTATTACTGTTTCTTTGCACAGTTGAAGGCAAGTGCTATCTTGTTGATGTATTTTTATTTTAACTTTATTTTATTAAATATGGTTGCTCCAAAAAATAGCATATATAACACATCATGTGCCTGTAAAAACATTCACTTCAACATATGCATAAATATATAAAATTAAAAATAATCAATTTAAAACAAAATTGAAATAGATAATTCATTATAAATGAGGAAAAATTACTTAATATATTAATATCCGGCTTTCATTCTTAATGAAATCTTTTCAAAATGTTTCATTCTCCTTTTTCAGAGTCAGGAATCACTCAGCCACTTTGCCCAAAGAAACCTCGTGCCACTTTACTTTCTCTTTTCCATTCCCCACCCTAAGCTCTTCCCATATTCTTCTCTAGCCTGCTCCATCCCATTTCCCACAATATAATCCTTGTCAACTCCATGGCCTTTATATCTAAATACCTCTTATCTTTTCTCAAACCCAGCATAAAATCCAAGAACCCACTTTATATTTATCCTCCCACAACTTCATTATTTGTATCCTTTCTGCTTACATGCATTTACATTTAATTAATAAATGCCTAATATTTTCTATGCCTTCCTTACCCAATTTACAAACTAAATCACCCATATTTACCAATTAATGTGGATATTCCCTTGTTCCTAAAGATCCTGTTCGAGACTAAAACAGTAAACTACTTTCCTTACTATTATCACAAATTAACTCGCACCCATTACTGTTTATTTCTTACTCTCCATCCTTGTTCTTCATCTCTCCAATTCCCTATTTTTTATTAATGCATCTATTCTTATATTCCATTCCTTGACACTATAACACTCAACAATTCTCTTAACACAATCATCCCATGTCATGAGATGTAACATGGCTTATCAAAGTCAGGAATCTCTCAATCAATATACCCAAGAAAAACCTGTAGCCACCCTACCTTCCCTTTCTACTCCGTAAGTTTTTGACATATTCTTCTCTATCCCATTTCCACAACATCTATTACCTTTGTATCTATATCCTCATTATCTTTTTCCAACCCCAGCATCAAAATCAAGAACCTACTCTCTGCATAATCACTTTGTTTATATTTATTCCCCCACAAGATTATTTATACCCGTTCTGTTGTAGGCATTTACATTCAATTAACAGGCGCCTAATATTTTTCATGCCTTCCTTACATAACTTGCAGACTAAATCACCCACATTTCTCCATTAATGTGTATATTTCTATAAGATGATTAGATGAAATGAGAAGCACTGTGAGTTCTTTTTCAGAGTCAAGAATCTCTCAGCTATAATACCCAGAGAAATCTATTAGCCACTTTATCTTCCCTTTCCATTCCCTGCCCTAAGTTATTCCCATATTCTTTCTATTCTGCTTCACACCATTTCCACAACATAATCCTTGTCAACGCCATGGTCTTTATATGTAAATCTCCTTTATCTTTTTCTAAACCAACATAAAAACCAAGAACTCACTTTCTGTATAATCACTTTGTTTATATTTATTCTCCCACAACTTCATTATTTGTACCATTTCTGCTTGCAGACTTTATATTCAATTAACAGATGCCTAATATTTTCTATGCCTTCCTTACATAAGCTGCAGATTAAATCACCCATATTTTTCCATTTATATGTTGCTAAAGATCCTGTTCAAGCCTTGCTACTAACATAAATTAACTCGCACTCAATATTCTGTTTACTTCTATATATATATAAAAGCTCTTTTTCCTCTCCATATTAGTTCTCAACATCTCCAACTCCCTATTCTTTATTATTGTATTTATTCTTCTATCCCATTCCTTGCCATTATAACACTTAACAATTCTCCTAATATAATCATTCCACCTTTTATATAAATATACTGGCACAAATTCTTTTTCCAAATCTTTTGCATACCATACTACCTTTCTCACCCATCTTGTTGCCTGCCTTTTACTCATAACCCAATTAAATACTATTTTTGCTATTCTCTTAATATTCATAAACTGAAATCTACTGAACACTTTCACTTTATTTTTTGCATCTCTCATATAAAAATTCAATCATCCCAGTTCTTGAATTGCTTCCTTTGCCGTTCACATAGCTGCATCTAATGCATGTTTTCCTTCTTACTTTCTCGGTAATTTTTCTAAGTAAACTAACATTTCTTTACTAACACATAATGCATCGTTACCATATGTTAACCCTTCTACTGCCACTCCCTTCCATACAATTTTATCTACATCATATTTATTATAAGAAAACACTGTTAATTTCTTTATCATTCCCTTTCTTTTCTTTATTTCATTAATCAATTTTTTCTTCACTCATCCAAGCAATTTCTTGGATTACTTAAAATGACTCCTAAATAGTTATACCTATTCACCATACTTATCTTTATATCCCCTAATAAAAAATTCTTTATCTTCTATCTTGCACATGTCCTCAGCATAATTTTAATATCTTCCCTTCTTTTTGTACACAAGAAGACATCATCCGCAAATAAAAGACCTGATAGCCCTTACATGGCTCTCTCCATTTCTCTCAAATATAAGAAAAACAAAAAATGTGACAGAGGGCATCCTTGTTTTAGTCCCACTCCATTTTTAACTTTAACTGATTCTATACTCCCTAATTGATATGTATAGTTATTATTTTCATACAATCTCCTAATAAAATCCATTAATCATATGCATTCTCTATATCTATAAAAAAACCATATATAATTGTCTACTTGTATTTTTACTCATATCCATAAGTTGTATAACTACAAATAAACTATCTCTTATACGCCTAGCCTCCTTGCATTTCTCCTACAATATTATTTTCTTCCATCCATTTTGTGACCCTTCCAGTCACCACATATGCAAAAACTTTATATAACTGATATTACCGCTATCGGTTTATAATAACAACTTTCTATGATCCTTATCCT
Organism: Epiperipatus broadwayi; assembly: GCA_028023455.1. Taxonomy (NCBI): domain Eukaryota; kingdom Metazoa; phylum Onychophora; class Udeonychophora; order Euonychophora; family Peripatidae; genus Epiperipatus; species Epiperipatus broadwayi. The sequence continues at coordinate 1,218,303 of JAQFVV010006224.1, read as the reverse complement.
TTCCTTTAAATTGTAACCTTACTCATGTATTACTCCAACTATCTGGAAAATCTCTCTTCTGTGCTATTTTATTAAAATGTAGTAATAGGTTTAATTTTGCCCTATATCCTAATTCATTACCATCTCCGCTGCCCATCGATCTAAACCTCTTGTCTTTCCACTTTTCAATTTCTTCTCTGCCTCATTCAGTTCATTTTCTGTAAATCTAATATTTCCATTACTATATGCTTTTACATTTGTTATCACTCTGTCCTTCACATCTAACATCTTTTCTATATCCATTATATACTTATTTAAGATTGTCGCTAATTCAACCCTAGAGTTACACTCTATTTCCTCATTGTTATGTTCTTGGTCATGATATCTAAATTAATAAATACACATAGTTTGTATAACTAATAACTTTTACTAACTACCAGTGTGCTCGAACATAAGAGCGATGTCGCGCACTCACTAATCTCAGTTGCCGCCGCTAGGTGTCAATCTGTAACTACAAGTATTAGCCACAACATGATAACTATCTTTTTTATTTTATTTACACACATAGTCTTTTAAATATACCAGAGGCATTCTTCTTCTGTTCGATTTTTCTCTCATCTCAGAATGTTAGACTGGCATTCTCCTTGTCGCTGTGCCATTGTCACTTGTGTCTGTGGAGTTGTTATGAATCTTTCAGCTATATTCCGTAGATGTGCCTTGGTTCAAAGAAGAATAGAGCCATCCTCAGTCAAAATGCGATATGATTTTGACTCAGGAGTTTTTGCAAGAATCTTACACTTCTTCCATCTAGTCCCATCATATACACCTGGGTCTAGTTTTATGCGGATTTTAATGCGATTAATGCAATTCATGTTTCTTCTTAATATCTTTCAAATTTCACTATATTTATTAGATATCAAGAAATTTAAATTATTAATAACTTATTTTGACTTGAAATAATTTTTTTTTTCCAAAAATATAACGTTATATTAACAGCTAATGTGATTATGGCCTGAACCTATATTTAGAATCTTAGTTTTTATGTAAATAACCTACTTATACTAATGAGTAAATAATAATAATAGATTTATACTTACATATAAAAATAACACAATAAATATTCAAAAATTTTAAACTTTTAAAACGTATTTTGTTAGATATAGCAGAAATAAATAATTTTTTAGATTTTTAAAATAAATAATAACGAAGATTTTATTGATTTTATAAACTGAAAATAATCTTTCTAATGATAATGTATAATTTTTTTGTTTTGATTGCGATCTCATTTTTTAAATATAGAAACAGAAAACTGTTAACACAGCACAAGACAGAAAGTGGGGCTAGTTGTACATCACATCACGAATCTGATTTCTTAGCAGTTGACAAACAAACGCATATTGTCAAATAGCAGTAATAATGATTAAAATATGTATGAAAAAATGTAAAATTAAATACTGTAGTTAATAAAAAAAATTAAAAAAAGTTTGTCTTGTATTAATTTTTTTCAAATATTTAAAAAATTTTATTACTCATACTTTATTTCCTTATTTTTTTAATGCGAATTTTAAAGTAATTTTTCTTATTGCTTTGCCTTTATGCGATTTCTGAAAATTTGAGAACCTATCCTCCATTTTTCAATGTAAATTAATTCTATTTTTGTGCGATTTCTTTTGTGCCACGTTTTCTGAGGAACCTATCTACTGTATAAAATGAGACCCAGGTGTACTCATCCCGGTTTGTCAATTTCTACAGGATATCTTGGCTGTCTTGTCATAGAAACTTTTCTGTCGAGTTTGCCTCTGTATTAAGCATCTACGACCCTTTTGTGCAGGTGGAGTTATGAGTTGTTTTAAAAAGAATGGTGATTTTGTTTTAAGTGTTCTAAACATTGGTCCCTGTGATGGAGTTATCTCCATCCCACTTATCGGTGTATTTCTAAATTCAAGTAAGGTTAATTCTGAATCAATTCCAGATGATAAGCTTTGCAAAATAATTACTTTATAGTTTGAACATTTCGTTCCGCAAATCCATTAGAACGTGGATAGTGTGGACTTGATGTAGTCACTCTAAAACACCATTCCTTTGTGAATTTTGAGAAGAGGAATGAAGCAAACGGTATTATCTCCCATTACCTCATCTGGTATGCCAAAATGTGCAAATGTTGTTTTGCACAGCTTTATTACGGAAACAGCATTTTTGTCAGGTAAGCGAAGTACCTCTAGGTATATAGAGAAATAATCTACTAGAAGTAAGTAAGTATTGTTGCCAAATTCAAATAAATCAGCGTGCCAAATTCAAATAAATCAGCACCAACCTTTTCCCATGGTCTTGTTGACACAACATTGTTGACACAACATGTGGTAACAGGAGTTCTTTTGGTAAAGCTAGCCGGTATGAAGCACATATTGGGCAGTTATCCACTAACAATTCAATATCTTTGTTAATATTCAATCAATAAAATAATTGTCTTGCTCTGGATTTCAGTTTCTTAATTCCCAAATGGGACTTGTGTAGCAAGCTCATTATTCGGGGTCGTAGCGATGTCGATATAAATAATTTTCCTTCATGTTGTAGTATTCCATGATTCAGCGTGAATTTGTAGCAATTTCACCAGAATTTTTGCAAAATTGGAGATACATAGCATTTGTTCCGGCCATTCGTTGCATGTATTTAATTAATTTTGACGTTTCCTCATGTAAAGGATAAACTCTCTTTAACTCCTTGTCCCAGGTACTGACAGTTTTGTTTGCAGTGTGTATTTTCTATTTCTCATATATAGACTTGAAGTTTTCATTTTCTTTTATTTCCTGTGTTTTTATACTTTTATTATCTTTTCTACTCTTTGTTATTTTATCTTTGTTATTGTTGGATATATTTTGATCATTTTTACTTTTTCGTCGTTATTTTTTGTACTGTAATTTTGTTGCGTTTAATTAAACCTAGTAACTCACAATCACTGTCACTAAGGAGTGTTGATTACTCTTCTTTTATTATTATAAAACGTAAATTATGCAGATCTTTGTTTATTTTGCATCGAAATTGTGCCTTTCATATTGGGATGAGAAATGATCCTGCAAAAGTGTGTAATTTCTTCATTTTGTATATTATTGGTTGTGGGTGAATAGTATTAAGTACTTTTTAGACATAATGTTTATATTGGCTCCTGTGTCTATGTCTATTTTTGTTTTTACTTCTGTTCATACCGGCCATTAAATGAATGAGTTGAGTCTACATGTCTGACATATGCAATTGTATTTTCAACATCACTGGTATATGATGAATCCGATGTCGTAGTATCGTGTACTTCGTGCACATAACATCCATTTCTATTTCTATTTTTATGATACTTTGTGTTTGAGCATTTTAGTGTTTTTAAAATTTTATGGTCAAAGTGTCTTGTATGGCAATTATTGGAAAAGTGGTTTAACTTTCCACAATTATAGGATTTTTTTCCAAATGCGGAACACTTACATTTTGGGTGATGCCAGTTGCATTTTTGACAATTCTGTATGTTTGTTGTTGTATTTTTCATTATTACGTTAATACATAGTTCAGACTTTACCAGTAATTCATTTTTGAATCTTCTAGTTTCGTGTCCACATATTATTTCCAGTGCTTTTTCTAGTGTAATATTTCCTTTTTCAAATAATGTCTTTTAGTCCTTCTTTTTGTACAATTATAATTCTATCTCTATTTTGTTTTTGATCCCTGAAGTCAGCTTTTTCAATTACTAATTTTAAGTGAGTAAGAAAGTGATCAATCAATTCTCCTTCGTGCGGCTCCATTGCATATGCTTTTATTCTGTCATATAATGTTGTTATCATTGCATTGAAATATTTATCCATTTGGTTTAAGACAGGTAGGAATTTTTATTTTATTTTCCGGGTTGTTACTACATCTCTCCCTTCTTTTCCAATGAGATGACATAATATTCCTAGTTTTACTTTATTTGATTTCATATTGTTTTCTATTGCCTCTAGAAAATTTAGGAATAATTCTTTCCATTCAGTCCATTTGACTGACATATTCCTTCCATGGATAGTGGTTCGATATTGTAAAAATGATTGAATTGTGATGCCATTTTGGATTTCGGCAAATATGATATGAAAAAAAAAATTGTTATAAAAACTATTGTTATCAATATTTAAATACTCACTGTTTTATAGACTTTAGAAAAAAAATTTTTTTAACTATTATTTCATTAATACACTCCTGACACCATGTTATGTTTTTGGTAATGATATCTAAATTAATAAATACACAGTTTGTATAACTAATAACTTTTATTAACTACCAGGGTTCTCTAACATAAGAGCAATGTTGCATGCTCACTAATCTCAGTTGTCGCCGCTAGGCATCAGTCTGTTAATACCAATATTAACCATAACATGACACTCGTCATCTAGTAATACTATTTCTCTCTACCCTACATTCGTTCTTTTAAAATATTTCCAAATTTTTTTTATTCTCATCTCTACCACTTTTATTAATATCCTCCAACAATTAACTATTTAATTTCATTCTCTCTATTTAATTTAGCCAGCTTCTATTTCTTTAAATACTTTTCCCATTTAACATTAACATCTTCTTAATAGCACACTTATATTCTCTGCATGCTTTTTCCCTCTTACACTTTTGCTATCACTTTTCTATTACTTTTATTCTTAAAACAGGCAAACTCTCTATATGTATTGCCACTCAGTGCAAGCCAGAGTAATCAATGGATGCCAGAAGGCTTGTGCATAAAATCTCCTAGTACTTACTCATCCAATATCCCCGGACTAGTCTCTGGCTTGTGGCCTTCGTCAGTGAGGAGCCCTGGATCTGAGAGCACTGCACTTAGATGTTAGAATCTAATGCAAGTCTCCAGCAACCACCTTTTATCTCTACTTAACTACAAAACTATGAGACAAATTGAAAACACTATAATATTTTCAACTCAGTTCAGTACCTATACATTTTGGTGTCTTTGCTTCTTTAATAACCATAGCCACCACTATCCTATTAGACAGGATTGGTTTTAAGCCAATAAACATCACATGACACTATTTCTTATGCTTGCTCTTAACTGTGACAAAGGCCACAAGCCAGAAACTAGTCTGGGGATATTGGATGAGTAGGCACTAGATGGGGATTTTACATACACATCTTCTGGCATCCATTGATTACTCTGGCTTGCACTGAGTGGCAATACATATAGAGTTTTGCCTATTTTAATAACAGTTAAAAGCAAGCATAAGAAACAGTGATCATGTGATGTTTATTGGCTTAAAACCAATCCTGCCTAATAGGATAGTGGAGGCTATGGTTATTAAAAAATCAAAGACACCAAAATGTATAGGTACTCAACTGAGTTCAGACTTCTATGATTATATGACTATATAAGCTGATGAGCTTGGATTGAAAATATAATATTTTCAATTTAAGTCTCATAATTTTGTAGTTAAGTAGAGATAAAAGGTAGTTGCTGGAGGGTTGCATTAGATCCTAAGATCTAGGTGCAGTGCTCTCAGATCTAAGGCTCCCTACTGACGAAGGCCACAAGCCAGAAACTAGTCTGGGAATATTGGATGAGTAGGCACTAGATGGGGATTTTATGCACAAGCCTTCTGGCATTAATTCATTACTCTGGCTTGCACTGAGTGGCAATACATATAGAGAGTTTTGCTTGTTTTGATAAGTTAAGAGCAAGCATAAGAAATAGTGACAATTTGATGTTTTTTTATTCTTCTGAATATTCTGACCTAAAAGCCTATTTGCCATTTTTTTCTACTTCACAACACCAGTCCTTATATTTATCCCCAATTAATTCTTCCATGGTTCCTTCACTTTTGTTTTATATTCTTCTAATTGATTCTTATCATTCATTTTCCATACACATCTTTCACTATCCTTTCTACTTTTATTACTACTATTTTCTATCACATTACTAATCATTTCTATTATAAAGAAATTATCAAATACTTTAATTTTCCGTACTTTATTCATTCCTTCTTTTTCTGCTAATACATAATCTATTGTGTGAAATATATTATTTCTAGACCATGTGTATTGTCCCTCATAAGTATTTGGATAAATTCCCAATGCTAAATTTCACTTTCTGACCAAAATTCTTCAAAAGCTGTCCATTCTTGTTATCTACATCATCAATATGCCCATTCATATGCCCTATACTCATTATTCTCTTCACCTTTGTTTTGAAACTCTGTATATCCTTAACTAAGCATTCGTAATGCTACTAATCCATTCCATTGTAGTTCGACTATTCTTGTTATCTACATCATCAATTTCTTCAATATGCCCATTTATATGCCCTATAACCATTATTCTCTTCGCCTTTTTTTTGAAACTCTGTATATCATTATCTAAGCATTCATATATGCTACTATTCCATTTCATTGTAGTTTGACTATCTCCAGTGGCTATATACACTACAGTCACCATCCATTCTATTGGTAAAAAAATTGAAAGTCAACAAAAATTCCATACACAAAATAATGAGTTTGAATAGTTAATCTCCTTTTTTTATGTATAGCAAAATAGTTAGATAATTTTTTTTACATTTCTATGTGCAACTTATTGGATCGGTTTTGTGAGGCTGAAAATGTACATATTTTAGTGAATTTTTAAAAGTGAATTTTAGTTAAAGCTTTTGAACTTTTTAATGAATTATTCTATGGAAAAACTCATTCCATTCAATACATGAAGCCTTCATCCCTGGTACACACACACACACACACACACACACACACATATATATATATAGATATTTTCTGCTATCTCATATATATACATGTATATATATTTAAAGTAGTTTATAGTAAGAATTTTGAAAATAATATATTATCTTCATTAAATCAATAAAAAAAAATTTTAACTCATGGAGAAATCAAGAATGGTTTTGATTTTCTTTTTAATTTATTTAAGTTAATTATAACTCAAGATAAATTAGTATCTTGAGATATATATTTTTCTTAAAAGCTTTTGTGTGTGTGTGTGTGTGTGTGTTTCTTCGAAAAATGTAGTAGTTTATAGTAAGAATTTTGAAAATAATATATTATCTTCATTAAATCAATAAAAAAAATTTTATCTCACGGACAAATCAGAAATGGTTTGGATTTTCTTTTTAACTTATTTAAGTTAATTATAACTCAAGATAAATTAGTATCTTGAGATATATATTTTCCTTAAAAGCTTTTGTGTGTGTGTTTCTTCAAAAAATGTGGGTTGGGGGGGAAATTATAGAGATTTGCAATAACACTATTGTTAAAACTCAAGCTACAAAACATTTGTAATTGAAAATATTGTTAGAGTCGATCAGTTGTATATTGTGCTAAGTGATCAAGAACTTTTTTCATTAATTAAAAATTCTGCAGGAATAAAAGTACAGAAATCATAAGTGACAAAAAGTAGCTAAAAATAAGCTACAAAGTGTAAATCCTGTTTGCTAAAAAATGTACAAACTTCGGAGTTTTCTTTTGTTCAGATTACTAAGAACTTTTTCATTAAAACTTATATGTCATTATGAAAGTGTTCTCCAGCTAGAGAACATCAAGGACTTCCCTCTTGGGAAAAAAACCATCTCCTAGCCAGACCTGAAGCTAGAGTGGTTTGCAGCCATGAAAAGTAGCTGAGGATGTGTTCAGGAGCCAAAGGACTAAAAAGGATTCATACCAGAAGCTATGAACTAAGATCACACATGAATTGTACCCTCATGGTGTAAGTTTAACAGCTGATCAACTACGATAAATAAACTGTTGCTTAAGTGAACTTTCATTCTATAATTAGGGTGATATCACTCAACTGTATCTGTTCTACATTAAAAGTTTCAACAATAGAGTATGATTTTTAATAGGGATTTATCACGTTATTTTGATCGAATTAAAAAGGGGGGATATGTTGTTATATTATTTTGTTTTATATTGATTATCTATATTGTTATTCATCTTTGTTGTACTCAAATATTTGTATAGGTTAAGAGTCCCAAAATGTTAACTGTCCCAAAATGTTAACTGCTCGATCTTGAATGACAAATAGGGGGTAGAGGGATAAAGTTCAGTTAAAATTTTTGGTCATAAGCAAACACCTGGGAACTTATGCTGGAAAAAGGAGTATGTAAAAATTAAAATCAATAATTGTAAGCAAACAGCTGAAAACTTACACCATCCATTAATGATAAATATAAAATTATTTAATGAGTGAAAGTAGAGGGTTGGAGTGAAGCACAATACAGCTCACTCTAATATTAATTCACCTTAAGGTTCACCCCTATTTGCACAGGTCTCCATAATAAATATGGGCCATTGTTGGTCATAAAGTTGTGGCAGCGGATTTCATCAGAAAGGTTATAAAATGTTAAATAATAGGACGGTTATTAAAGTTGTAATTGATTGAGTTAAATTTTTGTGGATATTTTGTTTTAAAATAGATTGAGTCAGTTTGGAGGGCAGTTGAAGGGAGAATTGGGAAAGGAGGTAGTAAAGACAATACAATATAATAAAGATTATTAAAGCCCTACTTGAGTGCTTCTTTGATTAATTTAATTATAGAATTAACAGCTATTGTATCCTCTGGGAGAACACAGTCTACATAAGATTACGCTTTAAAAACATTATGTGACCATAATACGTAATTAAATAATCACTACAATCGTTGAAAAACTTCTCGATCTTGTACTAGGTTATATGCCTAGTGGTACTCTTGTATAGTTACCATAATATGGGTAATCTTCTGAATTTTGTGAACATAATGACGTTTTATACTCTCAAAATATATAATAATTCTAATAACAGGAATGCAGTCCACATTATTAAGATTTGAAGAATAACATGTGCATATGCGCCCAAAGGAAGAGAAATAAGCAGTTCATAAATAAAAAGGCATTTTAAGATCTGTTAACATTCACCTATTTTGCATCGTGTTGTAAATAATATCTTATCGATTCTGATAGAAAATAAAATAATGAATTTAAATCCAAGAAAAAGAATTAGGAATCAGCAATATTTTAGAAAGTAGAAATAGAAGTCAGCAAAGAAGTTTCTCTCTAGTAATACAGAACTGATAAAAAAATAATATAATAATGTAGACAAACTTGTTTCTCCACATGCTATTAAAGAAAATCAACGGAATATTTTTCTCTCGGATCCAAGATAGTAGAATAGTTTGCATTATGATAAATGCTACAGATATCAAAATAATAGTGGTATGGGTAATAACTAATAACACAGACAGTATGCAATCATTCAGTCAGAGGTCAATTTCCTCTCAGTGTTGATTGATGGAATCTAAACTGCAAGCTATACATAGAAGCAGTTTTGAAATGAGCTGTGAAGAGAAGTTTTTATCTAACTGCAAATTAAAATTGTAATGCCTATATTATAAGCTATAAAATGTTTTGTTATACTACTGGATTTTTTTCCATGATAGGCTAGGCAAGAACAAATAGCATGTCATTTGGATGACCCTGAGTATATAGCCCAATCCAGTAAACAATGACGCAGTGTCTGAAATTATATCATTATCTCTTATAAGTTGCTAGTAAAAGAAAAGAACCTGACTAAGCAGCCAAATTGCTGAAGACTTATCCAAAACCTAAGATGTACGATGTTATATATTTGTTTTTATCATTAAGATATTAAGCTATTCATTTTATAATATTAAAAAGAGACTTTAAAACTTACAAAGGTTAAATGAAATCAATTATTTGTGATATGTTATCCCGTATGTTTACATATGAATTACAAATATAGACTGAAACTGAAATATATTAATTGTGGTGTTATGTTTCATCATATATATGCATATGTGAGATTACTAAATGGGAGAAAACTAAATATATGAACTGTTTGTTGAAAATAGATTAAGTATTATATGCTAAATTTTATATCTATATGCAAAAGTACTGAATGAGAAGGAATTGAAATATATGAACTATTTTTTAAAATTATATTACTATATGCTTGATTTGAGATCTACATTTGTAATTATTATTATAAAGCTATAATCAAATTGCATGGGTTTTGTTTTATTAATAAATAGTTATAATTGTTTTATTAACCCATTTTGTTTGTTTTCCATAAGTTATGCTAGTTTATAAAATATCCACAACTCTGAGAACATAACAACCAATGAATGATATGTTGAGGTGTTATGGTTATAATTTGTAATTAATGATTGCTATCTTATATATTTCTAAGTAAACTGTCATATCTGACCCTGCCTTCAGAAATGAACTATTCCAGATTCCTTACCTGATTGGCTAGCACCCAGTTGCTAGCCAACGGGATTAAAAACCTTCACTGGGGTTCGCGGCTGACTATTTAAAGGCAGATCCCCTACCTTACTGGAAACACGCGAATTCGGTGTGTGAACCCCAGTGAAGGTTTTTAATCCCGTTGGCTAGCAACTGGATGCTAGCCAATCAGGTAAGGAATCTGAAATAGTCCACTTCTGAAGGCAGGGTCAGATATGACATAAACATTCTTTTTTAAGGACGTTTGGCACCATCATTATCATCCCCATTGTCAAATTTAATTATGTTGATTTAAAGCAGGATTTATAAGATTCACAAATGACATAAACATTCTTTTTTGAGGAGGTTTGGCACCATCATCATCATCCCCATTGTCAAATTTAATTATGTTGATTTAAAGCAGGATTTATAAGATTCACAAATATCTGTAGTAGGATATTCTTACATTTGTACTTATATATGTGCTTGCTGAACATGGAATATCTTGTATATTTTGTGTATATCATTGGTTTGGGTTGAAACACGAATTACTGAGGCATTAACCGCTACATAATTAGTTGATTGGGGAAGTATCCATTACAATATATATTAACACATACTAACTGTGCTCAATTTCCAAACTGATGCATTGCAACATTTCAATTACTATACTAGTTAGAAAATATATTTATATACATAATTTATTAAAAATGCAATCTAGGACTATTCACACCTAATAGAATCTCAATATAATAACTGAAATTCCTTTTAAATTTTTAACAAGACAAATCATAAATAAGATGGGATGGAGGATGAATATAGACTGAAAAATCCATATATTTACTTATTTAGAAACATTCAATATACTAAATGAATAGACTAAATGATATACATCTCATTTAGTAGTTAATTAAATAGACACATTTTCACTTGCTAAATGCTTAAATCTAAGAAAGATAAATAAATATTACATAGCACAGATAAGATCCTATCAAAATTTAATAAAATAAAAAAAAATACACTTAAAAATTAATTAAATATAAAACATAAAATTAAAATATGTAACAAAAAGTTTTTTTTAAAATAATACTTTTATGTAAACAGTACTAGCTGACTAAAAGGTAGAAAAATAAAGTGATCGACTAAAAGATAGAAAAAATTGAATCTCGGTTAATTTGCCATTCTTAGAAAATATCTGATCTTAAAAATCTAGACTTTTAAATAAAACAATTGGAAAATGCAGGAATACTGTCATTTCACAAAGGCATTTGAGACTCAAATAAATCATAAAAATCAATAATGCCTCAAATGCTTTTATGAAATGACAGTATTCCTGCAATTTCCAATTGTTTTATAACAAGTCTAGATTTTTAAGATCTCTGATATTTTCTAAAAATTGCAAATTAACTGAGATTCAGTTTTTTTTCTACTTTTTAATTGGATTACTTTTTTTTTCTACTTTTTAGTAGACGAGTACTCTTTACATAAAAGCATTATTTAAAAATACTTCTTTTTTCATATTATTTAATTTTTCACTTTCTAATTATAAACTAAAAAAAATTGACAAAAATTATGATTATATAATAAGACATGAAAAAGATTAAGACAACAAGGTAGACTTGATGCAGAACTCCGAGCAAAAAGAACTTTTATTTATTAAATCTTTTGTCTTATCAAACTTTTTTCATTAAAAACAAAAAATAGTTAAAACTAAAAAAAAAAAAAAAATCTTTAATTAAATTATTTTGACATACTATTATTTTATCCTCTAAAATTAAATTATGATTATAAAACTTTTATATTATCGACAGAATGTAATTGATGAATTGTTCTCAAACTAATTATTATCGAGCCACATAAAAAGTTCAATTAAGACAACAACATAAATGTGACACGAAAACTCCTGAACAAAAAGAACTTTTATTTATTAAATCTTTTCTCTTATCAAACTTTTTCATTAAAAACAAAAAATAGTTAAAACTAACAAAAAAATCTCACTGGAGCAAAATTCAAATTATCAAACTTTTTTCATTAAAACAAAAAATTGTTAAAACTAAAAAAAAAAATCTCAGCTGAAGTAAAATTCAAAAATGTGGACATACAGATAGAAATATACACACATGGCACATTAATATAAAAGCATATAAAAAATGTATAACTGTTAGCCAATCCATTTAAAATCCAAACATATTAGGCATATATTTTTAATTTTCCAAATTTTGTATTCAAACTTTTTGGTTTTTTTTTTATACTTCCTTAAATATAATACATGTAAATGGTTATAAAATGTTTAACACATAATTATCAAGTTTAAAATGAAAATTTAAAATATTTACTACACTTCTTCTGTGAATTATATTTGTAGACATCATATTATATTAAGAATGAAGACCCAATATTTCATTTGAACAAACTTATTTAACTATTCTTACTTGAATCAATTTGTTTGACTATTCATATAAGAATTGAACAAATTTCTTATATTCCCATTCTATCAAAGAGATTCTTAATTTTAAAGAAAGATAATGTTTCAAGTTAATAATACTAATGAGTCTTGTAATAGTCTAGGCTAATTAATAAATTAAAGATCTTGGAATTTATTTATGCAAAGACAATGTATTCATTCCAGGAAATTTAAACAGAACACTCAATTTCAGTCTCCTACAATCTGCAATATAAGAAAGTTACAAAAGCATTACTGTATTTTATTATATAATGGCAGATTTCAAACAATGAATAAATTAAAAGTACTTTAGTTCATTATATTAGCCTGAAATAAAGATTAAAAATGAGATGAAAACATTATCAGTCTTCAAAATTAAAAATTTCAAATAGCAAACTCATAATTTCTTAATACCAAACTACTAATAGTATTCATAATCTACATGTATGTTTGAAATTTGAATGCCTAAATTTTGCTTGTTCATGGACATGAAACAATTTATAAAATTTTTCACAGATAATGTATTAAGTCAAAAAAAAGAAATATATTGTTTTGATGCAATCCTTACAAGTACATATTCAATTTAATTAAAATTACCCGAAATCCAAGACTCAACCAGACTAGCCAAGAAAAAATGATAGAATCAAAAACACAGCCAATGGTTTCACTGCTATAAGCAGACTTCTCAAGTGTAAAGAACTACAAAACAACACCACATTTATATTAAACATCACCCATAAATCCATTTATTTCCCATCCACCCTTAATATTAAATGACTTTTAAATAAGTTAACTGCTGCAGAATAATAAATTTTCAATAATAAATATTCTTTAATTCTTTTTATTTCATTTCTCTCAAAGAAGTCAACCTTAGCTTCAAAACAACTTAGCTTCATCAAAATTAATAGTGTGGCCTGTATATTTTTCATGGACATACAAAGCAGAACTAAGATATTTATTTCTAACCCTACTTTTATGAACCTTTATTCTTTCGTTTAAACTCAAACTATTCTGAGCTATGTAAACCTTCTTACAAAAACAAGGGATAATATACACTACACCAAGAAATCTTCCTATCAAAAATTTCCTTTGTATTATTTAATAAATTATTCAAAGTTATATCCCTTTTCCCAGAAATTTTCTAATTTCCAAACACATTGCTATTCTTTCATACAATTTTATAAGAAAACAATTTAAATGACAAAGAAATAAAATCATATTTTTCTTTATCCTTTACATCCTTACAAATATTACTATTAAATAAAATATTTTTAAGAAATTTATCAGAGTAGCCAACACTCAAATAATCTTTATAAAATTGACCTTTCTGAAACAAAGCTACCCAACTAGTTAATTTCTTATTCCTATAACAATAATTTCTTAAAGCAGCTACTTTATGAGATACAAACTGATAACTATCAGGTTTAACTAGACCATTAAACCTGATAGCTATCAGTCATAAAGTAGCTGCTTTAAGAAATTATTGTTATAGGAATAAGAAATTAACTAGTGGGATAGCTTTGTTTCAGAAAGGTCAATCAATTTTATAAAGATTTGGTACTAGAACATTTGCAGCACCCCACCGCTTGATGGTGCGGCTTTTCTCTGAACACACATTAATATAATGGTTCCGGGGCCAACGTTTTCTATTCATACTACAGTAAAAAAAATTTTCTTTTATATTTATACTACTGCAGACTTGTTTTTTAATTTTTTTGTTTTTTAATAAAGGCTTCCATATTAAGAAACACTTTTTTTTTAATGGGGGGGGGGGCGCTTTTTAATAATCACCTTTTTTTTTTTTTGAAGAAAACTTTTCTATAATAGTACGGCCGTAAATTTTGTGTTTTAAGCATTTATGCCACTGCAGAGTTCTTTCTGAATTTTTCCTTTTTTAATAAAGCCTTTTTTTACTTAACTTTTTTTGGGGGAGGGGGTTGCTTTGTAATAATCTAAACAATTTAAGAATTTTGACATTTATTTGTTTCCTTTTTAAAAAAGATTTTTTTTTGTTATGCGTTTGGTTTCCTTTTTAATAATCTAAAGAACAAGAATTTCCCCTGGAATAATTTTGACATTTATTTAATAAGAAATAAACCAATGTTCTTATATTTAAAAACAAACAATTTCTTTTCACAACAAATCAAAAGATTTTGTGGAGAAAAACAAGCACGCAAATTAAAACAAATCCAAAAACTAAAAAACAGTCACTTACATAGGCTCATCTCGCCTAGTATGGCTCGAAAGAGGTCCTGTCCTTTGTGCAGACATTGCAAGAGGAAGTCAGCTAGTCTTTCCCGGCAAAGCTTGCGTAGATCGGTGTTCCATTTGATGATGGTGCCTCTGGAGAGGTCCAGTTCGACACACCTCATTCCATTGTCAGTTCGTCATGACCCCAATCGTATTCTGAAATAGTCAATTTTGATCACTTGTCTGTTTTATCTATTTACCCTCACACCTATACATGTGCCTGATTTAAACCCTTTCTGAGTACCCATATAAACAACTTTAAATAACCATTTATATATGATTGCTCACATAGATGCATGTGTCGAATCTGTAATCGAATTGATATATATATATTACAGATATATGTTTCTTTTAAACGTCGCGTAGTTTAATCAACAAGCGATTTAATCTAAAATATTAGTTTCATTTCATATTTTATTTTGCTGAATTGCATATATATATATATGTATTCCAGGGACTACCAACATAAGTATAAGTATAGAATTAGTTTTATACTAATTATAAATTCTGTTTTAAGTTGTAAACAATTTTAATTAGACCACCGCAGCTGTCCTAATATAGCTTGAGACTAGTTTTATAATCTTAAATTTGCAATAACATTTCTTAGAATTAACAAAGTTGTCAACAAATATGCACTCGGACCGGCACTATTAAACAATGGTAACGACGTAAAAAAATAACACAAAATTAAAGTTAGAATTTAATAACTAAAAATGTTAGATCTCAAAGATGCGCTAATGAGTGTTCTAGCTGTATACAAACTTGTAAACAACCAGATGGTCAAGAGTAAATAGTTCAATTTTTATAATCAAAATATATACTATATTGTTTATGCAGAGTTGTAAGCTGAATCCATGCCCATTTTTCTTAGAAATGGTGGGATAAAAAGGCATAGACTTGCCACTTTTTCCTGTTGAAAATGGGAGCCCATGGTCCTTTAAAATGCAATGAATAGCATCCCAGGCAAGCAGCTTGTTGTAAGAATATCTTAATGGAAACCAAGCCATCTATCCAAGGAAGAACAGTGCTAACATCGCCGTCCAGTGTGCCTAAAGCTGCAAAGAAGAAAATCGGTAACATTTCTAATTGCCGGAGAGCTCTGTTTATAAACTGTTAATTTTTCCAAATCTATCTAAGCTAGCTATATAATGAATCAACATTTAAAATTTGTTTTCTTAAATTCTGTAACTCAACCTGATAAATTCTTAAATTAATGTAAAACTCAATCTTGTCTGAAATCAAAATTTATAATTTGAAAATCATTCTTTTAAAATGTAACACACTGTAATAACCTCATTTAAGCTATAAATTACTGTGGTCTTATGCTTATTTATTCTAAATTAATTTACTTTCATAATTTTATCATTTTATTATTGTATTTAATATGCCAAATAACTCGATACTACGAGCACACATATATAATTTTAGTACATTACTTTGCGAAGATATTTTCATATCTTCCATTTTAATAAATATTAAATATTTGAATTGTTAATCCCATCTCGCTGTTTCAAGATCTTATTATTTTAATTGATTGATTTTATTTATTAATTTAATGGTAATCAGTTACATCCTAGATAAAGTTGTAGTTTGTGTAGCTATAGTTATGAATTATAACTTTCTATATATGTCATCTGTATATCATAGGAATTAGCTACAGGGATATTATTAAAGCATATTTCTAATGTTTTATCATTAACTACCTGTCAAATATGCTTTCTCCTCCTTAGATTATATTATACATATTAAATATGCAGGTGGTAGTTTAAGCTAGGTTATTAATATATTTAGTTCCTAAGTATAGCATATTTGAGATACTAGTTTTGAGAACTGGGTTATATAGATATGCAAATAAACGCTATCTATTTAAAGGCACATTAAATTAGTAAAACATATTGATGTTTTATATATGTATAGGTTGTGACTGTGCCCTTACAAAGTAAATATAGTATGCTAACTGCTTGCTGCATGTTTTCTTATGATTGGTGGTGTAGGTCACTCTCATACTTATAGTTCAGGTAAAGCAACGTATTTTAGAACTGGAAGACAAGGGTCCAGATGATTGAAAGCTTATCCATTTCCCTGAACTTTTAATGTTCTGATATTCATGGAAAGTCGTTCGATCATAGAGCACTGAGCATTCAATGCTGAAGCCCACGAATAATATCCCACTTGCACCGTAATTATTTTATTAATATTTTAATATGTGCCAGTGTGTATAAGTAAACCTAGAGTAAACCAGTTCTCTCTCCATTATGTTAAATGATTATTCAGCATTAGGCTGAACCCTAATCTTGGTTAACATATTAACCTGTATATCTTTGAGCCTGATTATTGTGCTCACTTCTTGAACTTTTATATATAGGCAGACGCTATAGAAGTGCTGTATATTTAATTGCAACTTTGGATAATATATTCAGAGTGATTTGGCAGACTGCAAACTAGGTAGGATTTGGCATATTGAATCTAGGCATAAACATGAATACCACACATCATTTTATTAAATATGTATAACAAGAGAATATGTAACTATCAATCTCATTAACTATGTAACGCCTGTGAGCGTAATATTCCAAGTACTGATTATATAATCTTTATGTGTTTTATTTGTGATTTGTTTTATTTTAGTAATTAAATATGTAATTTAAAATATAATTTGTTTCTATTTCTTTATTGCTCGTAAATCAATTTGCATCCAACTCCATTCTGATTTATTTGTACATCATTATATATATGAATACTTCTCTATTGAACTTAGTTATTAATTATTAATATATTGTTAGTTCACTTAGCCATATGTGTGTTCCACTAATTTAATAGTAATTTAGCTATTATTCCCCCCGATTCTCTTGCTTCACTTATTCGGCTTCACTATCCGCCATTTTACTGTTCTTGTACATATTCACACGAAAACTTGAATTTTCGCATGAGCTCAGTCGAACCCAACTTTTCACCCTAATCTTTCGAAGTTGTATGCATTTACAAATCGTAGTAAAGCGTGGGTGACAAGCTGACAATTCTTACTATGTACTACTATTTCGATTACAATTTAAGACAATTATTTGGGAATGCATATGCTAAAAGTTTCGCATACTTAAAATATGGCAACCATCAAATCATACTGTAGCGATCTGTCAACTGTGCTCACTCGAGACAATGGGCATAGTATTTCATTACATATGCATAGAAATCATCGCCATCAGACAGCCTGCTACGGCTACAATAATAATGCTGTAGTGTTAGCCATAAGTTAGGCTGCAAAACTGTACATCAATGTGCATTTGGCAAAAACCAGTGCCATCAAGCAATCGGGTGCCGCAAATGAATTAGTACCGATTATTTGAGTGTTGGCTGCTCTGATAAATTTGTTAAAAATATTTTATTTAATAGTAATATTTGT